>CM062230.1:17142163-17742163 GCA_031216235.1 Syzygium jambos | reverse complement strand
GAATGAGTTCCTGAAATAGAAATAGATTTTTCTATTTCTGGTTTCAGGATGAGCTTCTGAGAAAAAAAATCCGTTTGATAAAAAATTTCTATTTCTGAAATAGAAACCTGTTTGATAATAGCACAAAATTTCTATTTCCTAAAACAAAACCTGTTTGATAAACAACACAAAATTCTATTTCCAGGAACAAAAATCCATTTTTTTTAGAAATGGAATAAAAATAATTAGAAAATCCAAAAAAATCCTAAAAATCTCAAAAAAATTCAAAAAATCCAAAAAAAATTGAAAAATTCTAGAAAAATTCATCACAATTTCCAAAAAATAAAAAAAAATTCAAATTTCAGGAAAATAGGAAATTTGTTGAATTTTTTTCAAAAAAAATCAAAAAATCAAAAATTTCTAAACTTCATAGAATGGCTTAAAATACCTGTGACCATCCACTTTTAGTGAAATTTAAATTTTTTTAGATGGCCAAAAAAATCAAAAATTTCAAAACTTCACAAAATAGTTTAGAATACATGTGGCCACCCACTTTGAATGAAATTTAAATTTTTTAAGGCTCCCAAAAAAATTCAAAAATTCCAAAATTTCAAAACTTCACAGAATAGCTTAGAATACATGTGGCCACCCACTTTGAGTGAAATTTTAATTTTTTGAGGTGAAAAAAAAGCAAAAAATCAAAAACTTCAAAACTTCACATAATAACTTAGAATATTTGTGGCCATCCACTTTAAGTGAAATTTAAATTTTTTGAAGTGCCGAAAAAAATAAAAATAGAAAAAATCAAAAAATTTAAAACTTCATAGAATGACTTAGAATGCCTCTAGCCACCCACTTTGAGTGAAATTTAATTTTTTTAGGTGCCCAAATGGTATTTTTGATTTTTTTGATCTTTTAATTTTTTTCGGCACCTAAAGAAAATTAAATTTCACTTAAAGTGGATGGCCACATGTATTCTAAGCCATTTTGTGAAGTTTTGAAATTTTTTATTTTTTTATTTTTTTTCTTTTTTTCGGCACCTAAAAAAATAAAATTTCATTCAAAGTTGGTGGCCACAGGTAATCTAAGCCATTCTGTGAAGTTATGAAATTTTTACTTTTTTGCTTATTTTTATTTTTTTCTGCACCTAAAAAAATTAAATTTCGCTCAAAGTGGGTGGCCACAAGTATTCTAAGTAATTCTATGAAGTTTTGAAATTTTTTATTTTTTTCGGCACCTAAAAAAATTTAAATTTCGCTCAAAATAGATGGCCACAGGTATTCTAAGCCATTTTATGAAGTTTTAAAATTTTTTATTTTTTGGCTTTATTTTTTATTTTTTAGGCACCTAAAAAAATAAAATTTCACTCAAAGTGGGTGGCCATAGGTATTTTAAATCATTCTGTGAAGTTTTAAAATTTTTACTTTTTTGCTTATTTTTATTTTTTTGGCATCTAAAAAAAATTAAATTTCGCTCAAAGTGGTGGCCATAGGTATTCTAACCCATTTTGTGAAGTTTTGAAATTTTTTATTTTTTTATTTTTTGGCACCTAAAAAAATTTAAATTTCGCTCAAAGTGGATGGCCACAGGTATTCTAAGCCATTCTGTGAAGTTTTGAAATTTTTTATTTTTTGCTTTTTTAAATTTTTTTTGGCACCTAAAAAAAATTAAATTTCGCTCAAATTAGGTGGCCACAGATATTCTAAGACATTATGTGAAGTTTTTAAATTTTAGATTTTTGATTATTTTTTAATTTTTTATCATCTAAAAAAAATTAAATTTCGTTCAAAGTGGGTGACCATAGGTATTCTAAGCCATTTTGTGAAATTTTAAAATTTTTGATTTTTTGATTTTTTTATTTTTTTCGGCACCTAAAAAAATTTAAATTTCGTTCAAAGTGGGTAGCTACAGATTCTAAACCATTTTGTAAAATTTTGAAATTTTTTATTTTTTGTTTTTTTTTCCCACCTCAAAGATCGTGACTTTCAGATGAACATGTGTTTTGAAAAAAGAGTTCTCTCAGAAATGATTCTCATTTTTAGTCTAGAAATAGATTTTGGAACAAAAAGTTGTTCCAGAAATAGAAAAATGGAATTGCGTTACCAAACAGGTTTCTGGTCCAAAGCTATTTCTGGGAACAAAAACTAGTTCTAGACAGAACCAGAATGGTTATCATGCGCTACCTAACCCTTCACTTCGTTCGGTGCCTTTATTCACCTCAACAAATCTCGATATTTGATACGATAGCTATAAATTTTGCAATTACCCTTTATATATATATATATATATATATATATGAATTAATGGTTTGGATGGTTGCGACACCAAATGAAGACACCAACCGGGATAAAGGATCGCGTGATTGTTGCTGCACATGTAGTGCGATGCGAAGGTTACGTGCCGCACATTATCATTGAAATAATGAATTTGACATTGTCTTCTACACTATATAATATGGCTTTGGTTTATGACCATGAACTCAAGTGGTAGTTGAAATGTTGTGTTAAACTAAGGAAAGTAAACATTTCGTGATTCGAAAGGTAGCTTTCATAGAATGAGTAGCAAGCTCGAAAAGGTAGAAGCTATTACAGCAGTTATAATAGCTTTTGCTTTCTAACTTATAGGTGAAATATATAAAAGTGATTTATGTGACGGCCCAAGTGGCGGTGTGCAGGGAGAAGGGATGGCGATGCGTCCGCGCCTCGTTCCTTGGACATGTGCAGAGAAGGGGGAGCCTCTCTTGTCCCACATCGCCTAAGGAGAATCCTGGACTGGCTTATAAGGTTCGGGATTCTCTATCTGTAAATACGCCTGGGTGGCGCTGCTGGAGCGCGCACTTTTCCTCTCGCAAAAGGTTGAGTGTTCGAATCCCGGGCGCCGCAGGGTGACTTAATCGGTGGCACGTGTGTGGTGGCTAGCACGTGTCGCCCCCAGGGTTTACTCCCCGGCTATCAGCCGTGCGGGGGTTCCTTGGGTTATCAAAAAAAAAAATCGTGAGAGCCCAATGAGGCCCAAAGCGGATAATATGTGTACAGTGGCGAACCCAGGGCGTTACAGGTGATATCAAAGCTGACTCCCGACCTCATATGGAGCCATAGCGAGGGCATTGTGCCCATAAGGGGTGGAGAGTATGACAGCCAAGGCGATGGTATGTAGGGATTAGGGATGGCTATGTGTCCGCGCCTCACTCCTCAGACGTGCGCAGGGAAAGAGGGAGTGTTGGACTGGCTTATAACGTACATACGCATTTTTTGGGCGAAGCCTAGAGAAACAAAACCGCGAAGGCCCAAAATGGACAATATGTGTACAATGGCGGACCTGAGACGTTATAATTTACCCGCGAGCTTCTAAAATGAATTATTTTATAAAACACACCTAGATATATTGAAAAGCTAAAAGCCTACTATACGGCAGTCATTGTATCTCATATCATACAATATTGAGTAGATATGGTTTGACAATAGCCAAGTAGAACACTTTATCAAATAGGCACCAAGTCTCGACACAATTTAACACGCTAAGGGAGGCCAAATGCCATAAAGAAAAGCATGAACTCATGCGATCCAGACAAAAATAACCGTACTTTTTAGAATAATTCAGAAAAAAGGACAAACTTTTACTCGAAAAACGAATTTATCTATCTGAATAATCTGATTCTAACAAACAGTATATTATACCCTTTTAGGGCCCAAACAATCCCACGTTGCAAAATGACTCCACAAAAATATATACATTTTCGTTGAGGAGAAATACTATACACCGTTGTTCCGACTAAAAAAGGTGATGTGGCATCAGACATGACTAATGATGATATGTACAATTGACTTGTCAGCTGAACCAAATCAATACCGTGTATATTTAAACAAGAATGATGTCGTTTTAGTAGGATTCCTCTCATTCTCCTCAAAAAATAGAGAGAGAAAGGGTTTAGCCCCACATCGAATTCCCATAATGAATGGCTAGGATTTAAATAGAGCTCGTAAGTTAGGGTTTTAGGTAGTCAATTTTGAGCTGATTTGTTGATTTCAAGCAAATCAATAAGTTCGATTAGTGTTTCAAGGGCCTAATATCCTGAAAAACCTCAAACTTTAACTTTTGTCCTAAATTTATCTTTTCTCTCATAGAAATCTCAAATTTTAGGTAATGACCCAATTCTAATATAAACTTTTTTTGTTCCATAAAAAACCCTCAACTTTAGGTCATGTCTTAATTCTAACATAAACCTTTTCTTGTCTTACGAAAAACCACAAACTTTTGCTTGAGTTATAAATCGACCCCATTAACCATCCAAAATTTCTTGTTGACAATCGAGGAATGGAAAACTCCCAAGCACGAGCTGTTTGAGCATCATGACCGTGAGGGATGGAACATTTACAAGCACGAGAGATCAAAGACTGAACGTAAAATCACTTAGGGCGATTTTGATTGAGGGTTAATGGAAAGCAAATTCGAGACTAAAGTAAAAGTTAGTAATCTTTTATGAGATAAAAAAAAAACAAAGTGAAATTGAAACTGGAGCTAAAATTGGGATTTTTTTATCAAACAAAAAAAAAGTTTAGGAAAGAATTGGTACTAAACCTAAAGTTTTGGGTTTTTTATAAAAGAAAAAAAGTTTAAGGTAGAATTGGGGCATGACCTAAAGTTAAAGGATTTTTATGAGTCAAAAGGTAGAATCGGGACAAAAATTAAAATTAGAGGTTTTTAAACGTATTAAGCCATGTTTCAAGTACTCAATATAGGGTTTCAAATCATCGATTTTGAGGCAAGATCTATCTCACCTAGGTCACTAGACTCGAGGAAAGTGTTGTCGAGGGGGCATGCAACCCATGGTATCCTCGCTAGGGATCGCACGATGCACCTGGTGACTAGTGGTGGTTGAAAAGTGCTCTAACATTTATCTGTACTTTGTTCTTGTTGATTTCTTTCTCATATTTAAAAATTTTATAGTGAGTGTTTCACATCACCAAATATTATTTGCTTTCAATGAGAGTTCGTTTACTTAAGGTCCCTTGTTCCAATGCAAAATTCTAAAGGCAAAGCATTCCCAAACTCACCCTTAGTTATAATGCCCCGTCCAAACCTGCAATTTTATATCTAAATTTTTTTCGTTGTGGGCATCCTAGACGACAAATAAGCCCCGGTGTAATGACCGATCTTGCCTGGTCCCCAGGTTGCTCATCCCCTTACATTTCTTGAAAAGAGATGGCATATGGTCCATGCGTGCAAGTTGCAACCAAGCAAAACCCTCATAAATTTCTTATTTAATGGAAGGGGAACCCTCCTCGAGAAAGTTCAAAGTCTCCTCTCATCTAACAACGTATTCAAAAATCCATTGACAAACCATGCTTTAATAACAAGGCGAAAAAGTTGATAGTCTGACGTTTCTGACCACGAGAAAGGTTTAACAAAGACAACATCGACTGCCAGTTTGACCGCTGAAATGGCACTTTGGCAGTTGTGTGGCGGTCAGTGCAAGGGCTGACCCTAAACTTAAGATCCTAAACTTAATCAAAATCGAGATTAGAATTGTTAATCATTTTGTTAGTAATTGAAGAAGTAGACAACGCTTCCACCTCCCGAGGACCGCAGGTTGCTACTCTTAATATACAGAAAGGAAATGGCACACAGATTCCATCTTGGGCAGGACATACCTAATGTATCGATCATTCATTGACTTTTTTTCGGCCGTGATCGAGCCATCGAAGTCCTCCCCCGTTCAAGGTTCTATGCTGGTGAAACGCGGCTTTGTTAGCTGAGGGTTTGAAAAAAAGAGGTTGGGCTCGAGACTTGATTTATTCAATGCATTTCCAATTGAAAACAAAGGTGATGCTTGGGTGTCCACAGTGCACACTATTTAAAGACAAAGACATCACTGGGTGCCCAGCCAAGTTGAGCTGGGTGGCAGCGTTGACATCTCTCGAGTTTCGTGTTCATGCGTAGTGGTTTCTTCCTAAAAGTTTTGCTTGATGGACGGTGAAATAAGTTTTATTCGATCGGTTCTAGAATCGATCTGGTATTTGCCCTTATTTAGAATCTACTGTGGACACCGGCTGTAGATGAACTTATTCTTAGTATCTCGAGAGCCACCCCGAAACTTGGAAAGTAAATCGGCATGAGTATATATGGTATAGCGGCGACTTACTACTAAACTACAAATTAATAATATTGTATCTATCATGTTCTGCTTTTTTAAAGAAAAGAAAGGTTAGAGAACGACTCACCTGTGTTAGTAATATTCTTACACCTAACATGTCTTGTTTCTCAAAGAAAAAGCATAAAGTCGCAACTACTAATAATATTCTTACATATATTATGTACTTGCACATTTTTTTAAAAATTAAACTTACTAGATACCATATGTAATTTATGAAATAGTTAAATCATTCGTTTTTCACGAAATAAATCATCGGGCATTTTGTATCATGTAATGTAGTTATGTCGAGAAAATTTGAGTGGGATCCGCAATCTATAAAACCTAGTCTAAAAGGGGTGCCCACGTACAGATGGATTTAGCACGTGAGAGTATTCATGGCCACCAACCCCGGCTGTGTCACCGTCACCGTCGCCACCATCCCACCAATTGGTGGTGGCTCTTCCATTTATGGAATGTTTGTCTGTTGTGGGATGAGTTTGAATCCTTTTGCTTCTTCAGTCCGAATAAGTTACTTCCCACGAGTCAAAATTCCTCGTTCATCTCGGGTCAGGATCATGTGGAGGTGACATTTCTTAGTGCAATCTTGGACGAGTGCTTCTTATTTCGGAACGTAACCTGTAATTAACGAAGACAACCTCAATTTTGGTCAACCCTCTCTCCTAATCTGGCCATATGTGGGATTGTTTGGTCCTCGTGAGCACAAAGGGCAACACCGACATGACCATGTACAAAATTGTCATTATTCATAAAAGCTAAGGTACTTTGTACTATTCCATTATTTCCATGACCTTATAACTTCGCCAATCAAGGAAAAGAATAGGTGCTTCTTCATTGTACTTGCTAGAATTTCAAGTTTGCATCATGAACGTTTAGGGGTCGACCAAATAATGGCCAAAAAAAGAGAGTTGACCATGATAGCCGACCATCGAAATGATGCGCGGGGTGAACAGTATGGGATGTAATAAAATGGACTGATGTGAAAACTCTGATGGAATATGGGTCGAATGTAGCGAGTGAGAGAAAAAGAGTGGAAAATCGAATTAACTAATAGCTAGGTGTCTTGGTAGGAAGTAGGAACCACATGTTCCATTCAAACCCAAACATAAATAAAGGTTTTTGATTTTTTCTCTATAGCAAATGAAATTTTCATATTAACAAAGCATATATTATATTTCGAACGATTTAAAATCAATATACGACATCCCAAGTTTTATAGTGATTGGGAAAGACCCTCTTAAGTGATTCATAAGTTAATACCCACATCAAAGGGTCACCATCTTGTGTGTTACTTCGAGTATTTCTTACAGGCTTGGCCCATGTGGATCGGACAAGGTTATTACAAATGATATCAAAACAGGATCTCCTTTAGTTGATGCATATGTGGCTCTTGGACAGATTGGGCCCATACCCAATCCAATAAGGGCAAGGGTGATCATTGGCAAGAGGGCTTAGACAATGTCCCCGCAGGCATCTAGGATGATAGAGGAGCATGAATTGATTGGATAATACATCAAATATGGGGAGTATCGATTGGCCGTAAAAGCCAACATTAACGAGAACATCAATTCTCTAAGTATGAGAGTTTATGACATTATGAAGTCCTACATCGGTTAGGGAGAGACCTTGTCGAGTGATTGATTCATAAATCAACAGTTACCCCCAAAATGTTTACTATCTTGTGATTATTTAGAGTTGTCCTTTGTCGCGACCTAAAATTCTCTCAGGCTAATGGATTGTTAAGACTAAGCCTAACTCGGGCCCTCCTAAACCTTATCAATTCGCAACTTAGGGTTTAAGTTTTTAACATGCAAAAGTTTTCATGCTTGGAGTCGCCACTAATCTATTTGTGGTAGGTCAATTAGAAACCTAAATAAAACATAGAGAGATATGTTTTATTCCTACAAACTAGAGATTCTGAGCTCGGGGACTTGGTTATACTAGATCTAGTCTAACGCCCTTTCGGTACCTTTTCTTTTCAAAAAATGTTTATGCATGCAGTCTAGATCCATTTTAACTTAGTCACTAGCATGTGAGGTGATCATGCGGGTGCACAAACCATCAAAGTAATACCCAATAATCAAAACATTAAATAAATTGCAAGATTGGGAGAATTACTAACCTCGAAGCAACGTAAGCATCTGCATTGTTAGCTAGAAAATCACATCAATAATCCTAATATGATTTCTAATTAACAAGTAGTTCATTCAATATTTTTTAGGATTTTCACTTATTTAAATGAAAGCTAACCTATATGTAATGACATGCAAAATTAACATGCGATTAATGCAGCCTAACATGCAAACTATATAACAGGCGATGATGTGACCTAATTCTAATGACAGAAAACGATGTATTTTTTTAATGAAATTCGGAATTAAAAAAATTTCCTAAATTAACATGCAATCTATTCTAAAAAAAGCTAATTTAATCTATCCTAAAGTGTCTTCTTTTTTTATTAAAATTCGAAGTTAAAAATTACTCAAATTAAGAATGCAATCTATCCTAATCTATCCTAAAGCAACTCATTCTTTTTGGGATTTTTTTTTGAGAAAAACAAGATCAATTCAAATCAAATAAAGATAGAAATCGAATCGACACGACACCATCTTGCACAAGAAATATAACTGATATTCGTTTAAATTTAGAAACAATATATTGACAAATCGTATCCCTGGCATGAGGATCGGATTGGCCAATTTTTCACGCAATCGTGAATCATATTTCGGGCATGAAATCGGATTGACGATTTTCCGTGCGATCGCGAGTCATATTTTGGGCATGAAATCGGACTGTCGATCATATGCACGTTGTGAAATTAGGAAAATATCCCAATTTAAGGACTCCGAAAAGATTTTTGGATATGACAATATCGACATAGCATATAATTGAGATCACAATAAACTCAAGTTAGGCAATTTAATATATCGAAATTGAATCGAATAATGTATTACCTAATTCGAAATATTGCACAGGTGACGTTTCCGAATTTGACCGACGGATGGCTTGGGCTCAGTGACCGGCAGTGGTACTCGGATGATAGGACAATCAACCGACGCGTACTCAGCCGACTAGTGGCTGAGGGACTACCTGGTTTGGACTTCACGGGACATGGCTAGGAGTCGCAGTGATGATCGGCGAAGGCAACAAGTTGTGGTGGCTTGGTTCGACGATCAACAACCTGCAAAAACAGAAAATTTGCTGGTCTGTTTTTGGTGAGGACGCGGCACGGCTCACAGTGGGCTCGTCTTCTCGATACGCTGCTCGAAGGTCACGTTAGGGGAATCACGGCTTGGTGTAGCTGGATGCGGTACTGCAAGATGATCGTCGCTCGCTGGAAGTTCTCGCGGTGTCTCAGTAGAGCTACTAGCAGAGCGACAAGAGAGCGATAGAATATGGCAAAGCACGACAAAGCGGCAGCGATGCAGGAGTCTTTTTTTTCTTTTTGGCGCATTCTCTGTTCGGTGAAGACCCCTCTTGGTGTCTTCTTCAATGTGTTGAATGTGTCTTGTGTCTCACCTGCAGGGAAAAACCAAAACTCCTCTCTGTTTCTCTCTCAACGTGGCTGCTCCTAAAACTCCCCCACTCACGATTTTTTCCCTCTAATGACCACACGACTCCTGTCTTTTTTCTCACTTTATCATGGCTTTGCAGAACGTGTCTATGGTTGGGAGAAGCCAGCTCCGCTCTCCGGTGTGTGACCTTTCTTTTTATATGTAAAAAAACATAGAGCCCCCAAGGAAAGAACGTGACGTAGCTTCCAATTGTGGATGCATTGAAATATATATATATTTTTATTCTTTTCCTTCTTTTGTTATTTCTCCAGAACCCACATCTTCTTACCAATCCTTTCTTTCCTTTCTTTAATCCCTTTGTCCGCAAGTTTGTATCCACCAGCTTGAGTGAATCCTCTTTCCTCAATTCTTGCTCTGATAACGCTTTGCTTTCCAATTATTTCTTGACCCAAAGATTTTCATGATATTTTCTCAATATCCCATAACCCGATGTGTCACATGCGCAATGCACGTGTTAATCTTAACTACTTAAGGGAATAATGAGTTTGGCTGAATCTTCAATTCACACGGGCTTGATCCAATTAATTCCATTGAGCTTTGAACCATTTGCTCGAACCCATTCACCATCGGTCCGATAGATATGCAAACTATATGGGTCTAATTAACTGTTAATGAAATGCTCCTAATATCTATATGCAATTTACCTAATATTTTTTGTTTAGGGGTCGGGATCAATCCCTAATTTTCTATGCAATTATTCCTAAATGACTAGTTAAAATTTAGGTGTCAACATCCTTTTTAGTGCTTGATCTATGTGGAATGGTTCGGATATTTACAAGCTTTGAATAATTTATTGGTCATTTGTGCATTTTACGTGAAGAACGAAGTATGCTTAGGATTTAAAAGGATAAAGGAGTTGTCTCCAGCTTTCTTTTTTATGTTTTTTTTAATTGTTGCTAATTACTATGCACTAGAAGTGCGCATTATACATATGTACTTCATCCCTAATTACTCAACCCTGCTCCCAACTTTTCTGTGAACAAGTCAAAAATTAATCTGTAGTTAGGTATTTACCTGATGATTCTAGGAGTTGCTACAGAAATAACTTTCTAATGAGGCAAGGCGATAACATGTTTTTCATGTAGATTATGCAATTGGGAACATCAGAGGCTCGTAGAAAAAGCTACGGCCCCATTCATCGTTAGAGATTCGCCCACGTACTTTTCGCAAGTAGTTGTAAAACGTGATTTAACATTGACAATCGAAATGCGGTCCATTGTACGACGGAAGAGAAAGAAAATCAGTAGGCATGTAGGAAAAGGTTGAACTTGCATGTCTTGAACATTGAATTGTACGTTGTTGGCTAGAAGAAACGTCAGAGTTGTACAAGGGACGTATCTTGCTAGGGTTGAACTTTATCAACCACGAGGCTGTATTCCCAAATGGCAATAACCGTAGCTGGTCATGACTCAGTTACTCCATATCAAATGCTTTTGGAGTCGATCCGATCCTTTGACCTAGAATATTCGAACCATGCTCACCAGATCAGCGTTGACATTTTCGACTTTTGTTAGGTCAAAACTCAGAAGGGTTGAAGGAGCAACGCCATGCTAATGGAAGGATCGAGGTGCTGGTGGCCGCAATAGTAGTGAAAGGGAACATAAAAAAATAAGCACATACACGCATACGACGGTGCCTCCACTTGATTTGGTCGGCAAACACTGGCTAATCTCAGAATTATGTAATGTTTAATAGATAAAGAACACGTGGCGCACAGCCACGCAGTAGTTCTAGAGAGAGAAAGTCAAAGGGAGGAGGCAGCATACACGTTGCTTTCCTCCGCTCCTTCTCTCTTGTTACCCTTTTGTTGCACTTTGCCCTGTTATTCATTCACGACCAGGTAATTCAGAGTTGGCCATTCTTGAGCCTTTCAATACCGTTGAAAAGTCCTCTCTCTCTCTCTCTTCAACGTTTAATTTCCCGTGTTTTGTTTTGACTTTCCTCTGTTGAAGTGCCTGAGCTTCCCCCTTGATATATATAACCAAGCCAAGCCAACATAAACAAATTCACAATCTTCTCAGCTATCATTTGCCTGCTCTCTCATCACAAGAATTCGTCAATCATCGCACTAGAATTCGATTACCCTTGGAGTTGGCATCGAGATTGCATCGTCAGCTCATCAATCCGGCCACATCACGCCGCGAGCGAATGGACAACAGCGAAGTGGAAGTGCCTCCATTCTTCCTCTGCCCCATCTCGCTGGAGATCTTGAGAGATCCAGTCACCGTCTCGACGGGGATAACCTATGACCGAGAGAGCATCGAGACATGGCTGTCGACATCCAAAAACAGCTTGTGCCCCGTCACCAAACAGCCGATCTCCGATACGGACCTGACCCCGAACCACACCCTCCGCCGCCTGATCCAATCGTGGTGCACCCTCAACTCGTCGAACGGCATCGAGCGGATCCCGACTCCCAGGGCTCCCATCAGCAAAGCCCAGATCACTGAGATCCTGCGAGATGCCCAGAAGCCTCAGCTCCAGCAGAAGTGTCTTAGGCGGCTGAGATCTATCGCTTCTGGTAATACTTCAGCCAAGCGTTGCATGGAAGCCGCCGGCGCCGTCCAGTTCCTGGCCTCAGTGATAAACACCACCTCACAAGATCAGTCATCGGCATCGGAAGAGGGGTCACTACTTGACATCAAATCACCAAGTGACGACGCGCTGTGCATCCTCTACCATCTCCAGCTTTCTGAGACGGGCCTCAAGAGCCTTGTGGCCAAAGACAGTGAGTTCACTGAGTCGCTCACGCGTGTCATGAAGCGTGGGCCCTACGAGTCGAGGGCATATGCGGTGCTGCTGCTCAAGTTGATGTTTGAGGTTGCCGAACCGATGCAGATCATCACCCTGAAGCAGGAGTTTTTTGCCGAGGTGGTCCAAGTCCTGCACGACCAGATCGCTCAGCAGGCCACCAAAGTCACGCTGAAGCTACTGATAAACCTATGCCCTTGGGGCCGAAACAGGATCAAAGCCATCGAATCTGGGGCAGTCTCGGCATTGATCGAGCTGCTTCTCAATTGTTCTGACCGTAGGACCAGCGAGTTAATATTGATGTTGTTGGAGATGCTGTGCCAATGCGCCGAGGGGAGATCGGAGTTGCTAACGCATGGGGCAGGCATTGCGGTCTTGTCAAAGAAGATACTAAGGGTTTCGCAGGTGGCTAGCGAGAAGGCGGTCCGAATTCTGCTCTCTGTCTCCAAGTTCTCGGCAGCAGGAAGCGTGGCACAAGAGATGTTGCAGTTGGGCGTCGCAGCGAAGCTGTTTTTGGTTCTGCAAATGGACTGTGGGAGGAAGATCAAAGAAAAGGCCATTGAGATACTGAAATTGCATGCCAGGGTTTGGAAGCACTCTCCTTGTATACCCTCCAAATTTCTCTCTTCATACCCATCTTGAAAATGGACCACTTTTTGTACCATATCGATCTTGATTAAGGCAAGATCTTCCACGATATTTCAATGGTAGAGCTCTGCGACGTGTTCTCCTAATTGGAGGAACAAAAGATAGCGTTGAACAATGTTCCGACTTTCTCGGAGGTGAACCATCGAGGAAAGCTAATGGATTATTAAACGTAATGCTTAGCACCAGCTTTTTCAAGCCCTACTAATTGCAACTTGATACTCAATTTAAATTTGCAATTTATTTTACCTTTTAGAGCAACCACTTATGAGTTATGGGTTGATTAGACATCCAAGTAAAATGTGGGATTATATTTTAATTTTACAAATCAGAGATTCATCGATTTAGGAACTTGGTTACACTAGAGTAATCTAACACTCTACCTTTTCTCTTTATTTCAAATATTTTTTTGCATGCAATCTTGCTCATTTTTAATCATAGGTCACTAACTTATGAGGAGTGATCATTAGGGCATGCAATAATAAAAGTAACATCTAATAATCAAAGTAGTAAATAGATTGCAGAAAATTTTAAGAATTTGATGTGCTAAGAAAGCAAATTGTATCACCATATTTATCACCACGAGATTTCTGCAAACTATTACTTTGAAAAATATTCGGAAGGAATGCATGAATGTTACGCCTGACATATGCATGAATCAATAATTAACTTTAGATTTTGTATTTTCTTGTTTAATCAACATGCATGACATAAGAAAAATAAAAATAAACCTTAACATTCTATATGACAGAAATCGATTTTGCATGCACTAATTATATGACTAAATGACATGCAAGAATAATACAGCTATATGATATTTGAGGAATTCTAAATGATATGTTATGGAATTAATTTTAAGCATTATCTATTTGAGGTATCGATTAAAATTAATGACATGGACCTACTGAATGACACGCGATGTGTAGTTTATATAAATTGATATTCCTGACTAAAGCAATCTAAATGATATGATCTAATTCAATTTTTGTTCTTTTCCTTTTATTAATCAGCGATGGACAAATGACTCTAAAAGTCTACAAATTAGCTGGTTATGCATTAATTCCTACTCATGCATGAAATGATTTAGTATGGATAACCTAGGTTACTACATGATTGATAAAAAAATGCAATCTACGTTCCAGATGCAAGATAACATATTTTAAAATGCATGCTTTCTATCTAAGTTAATTAGCATGTATGAGTGATCTATGGAAATCATGAACTTATTCTATAATAAAAACTATATGAAATGCAATTTTTTTTACTTTATTAAAACAGAAAATTCGACTCCTAAGTCTCTAATATGGCCTAGTGAATTTACCATTAATTATTATACTAAGTGCAATGCGAAAGATGCATGTAATGCAATTAAATAGATAACATTAACTTTATGACTTAATTACTAGAAATCAACTCCAAGAAAGTATGATTTTCCAAATGATTTATATTATAAGACATGCATGCTGCGAGATTTGTCAATCTTAGATCTTCATGCAAGCTAAATGATTCTGATGACATTTTTTATCATTTTTTTAATTAATGAATGCAAACTAAAAATTATCCTAATTCTATATGGATTCTAAAATTACTATGCATGGTCCAAATGCCTAAGTCATGAATATGCATAGACTAATGGCCTATATTCTATACGCACATGTGATCTATAATAAATGATATGCATGTGGTTATTAAAAAATATTTCTCATGAAGCATCAAATTTCATTTGATCATGCACAAAGATCGTGTGTTATATTCTATATGAGGCACTGTAAAGGACCCGACCTTTAGGCTCAAAGGTCCGGCGCTCCAATAGATCTTGGTTAATGCAATGGAAATAATCAAAGATAAGTCCAAATAATCTAAAGTTTCTAGACTATACAACACGCATTTGAAACCATAATGCAATACAAGAACTTACCACGTAAGGTATGCAAACCTTAAACTTACCTTAATTAGGGCTAACCAAGGGCCACCAAAAGAGGTGACGGCTAAGAGACAATGCTGGGATGGACGTAGGATGCCGGTGGCGGTGGGGGAGGATGCCGGTGAAGCTTCGGCAGCCGGTGGACGTGGGTGCTCTCGGTGATGACCAGGCGAACGCCAGCTTAGTCAATGGACGCTTCAAGGTCACAGGCGTAGGACGTGTGATTGGGGAAATTGGACTCTTTTCACGTTCAAATTTCAACCGTAAAATTCTCTTTTCCTTGACCAGAACTCTACCTTTTGAATTTCACCGCTTGCCCTCTTTCTTTGACTTTTCCTTTGTTGGTATTGTCTTCAGCCCTACACTTCACTTAGCATTCAATGCGAAAGGATGGAACTTTAATGAAATTCTTCCAAACCAGGGTCGGAGAATGGTGAGTGATGGGAGACGATGGAGCTACGGAGAGAGAGTTCGCCAGCGTTGTTTCTTGCGAACGTGACGGCACTGGAAGAAGAAAGGGAAATGGAAAGTGGAAGCGCGAGGACGTGCGGCTGTGCGTGCGGCTGCGGACGGAGGAGGTCGAGAAAAGGCCTCGACGTGAAACGCTCTTTCCTTGGCGATTCATAAGTGCACCGGCGGCACTCCCACGAAATCAGCCTGCCGAACCCCTTGTTGATTATTTACCATTCTCTTTATGATTATGGACTCTTGACCTTGGTGTGAGATAAGGATCAGAAAAGAAATCAATTCAATCTAAATCACCATAACTTGCGCCACGAAGATTGCCCCCACATTGGCCGAAATTTATAGGCTTTCCTTTCTTGGAATAAAATCAAGTTCTCGCATTCTTGAAATCAGGACAGCTCCAGTATGCAAGGTACAGTTTCCAAATTCTCGGAGTGTCCATTCCACTGTCTTGAAGTTCCAAGAAAGTTGGAAACTCAATTTTACGCCCATTGCACTGGTTGGCCCATTCGTCATGTTTACCTCCAGTCCCCTATAACATGCTCAATCGTAAAATGTAATGCAAATGCAAATTAATAATATTTTTGTTTAATGGTCAAGTCAATCCCTAATTTTTCTTTGCAATGAATGGCTAAACGCATAAAATTTAAATATCAACAAACAAAATGATCGAGTATGCTCAAAAAGTTTATGATCTGTCAAGCTGCTTCAGCTCAATGGCCAAAGGGAAAGTCCAAGTAGAGGGCAATAACAAGCCTTGAGCGCATGAGATTGTTCACAGATACGACGAACCGCAGCTTAGAGGAGCAATTCCAAGTTTCGTCCAAGTTCCACCTAAAATCTACCCATCGGTACCGGTTTCCCTTTTTTTAGAACTTAGAACCTATCCTGCAAATATTGAAACCTAGAATCTACCCTATCACAAGTTCCAAAAGTTTCAGGGTCTTTTAGGGAACCGGCCAATTTCCTTTTTTTTTGTTTCATTTTTAGTTGAGCAAAATAAAAGTGACGCAACAACAAAAATGAAAATTTCCCATTTGTCAATAGCAACAATCCATAAAAGATGAACACATAAATAAAATAAACAATAGAAAGTTCAAAACACATAACATAAAACCTAAATAATAGAACTTTAGTCATTAATCAACTTCACATATACACAATAATAATAGAATATAATTAAAATCTAGATTAAATCAACTTCTCAACGTGTTAACATGTGGTGAGCATTTTGTCGAACATATGGGGAGCAGTTTCATGACGGCATTCATGTAATTAAAGCAAGTGAGATAGTTTTTTTTTTTTTTGGTTGAAAGAAAGATGCCATTCATATACCCAAATAATACTCAATAGGTACAAGGCTTTCAAGCCTAGCAAATCCCAAATAACTATAGAATAAAGCATAAGTCATAAAGCAAATAACAAAGTACATTCTATAGCTAGAAGTACATTCTCATCCCTTAAGAACATATGTACCACCGCAAACGATTGGTGGTTGATCACCATTTTCAATAATGAGCACACGCCGAGATCTTTCACTCCATTTGCAATAGCTTACGATGTGCGTCTAAGTTCAATAGCCACATCAACATTGCCGTGCAGAAATGCTCACATCAAAATATTGAAAAAACGCAAATCAATACCTATAAGGACTCCTAGATATATATATATATATATATATATATATATATAGATTTAATTCGAAAGAGTAAAACCCCCAAACTTGACCTGAATCTAAATCATGAAAGGAGAGCGGCCTAATATCAAAAAGGTTGTGGAGCCACGTTACAAACATCTTCTTGATGATTGTCGACTGGACGAATGGCCAAGTTAGTCTATACGTCCACTCAAGATCAGTTGCAGAAATTTACTGACATACACAAACTCCTAGAATAGATCGGAAGAGAAAAGGAAGAGAGCTTCAAAAGAGGGAAGAGAGAGAGAGGTTGACTTAGAGTTATGTCGTCACGATTTGTTCGATTTTGGACTATAAGCGATTTCTAATAATCAACAAAAGCAAGTTAGCAGTCTCAGAACCCATCAATATCAGTTCTTCCAGAGATATACATCACCGAAATTTGACAAAGGCAGCAATTCAGTTCATTCACTCTGTCCGGACCAAGAATAGCACCAAGTTTTTGGACTATGTAATAGATAACAGCTTTATATGACTTTTCTTGGCCTATGTAAATCAAAGACCTAATGTCGGGCATGAAGAATCACTGGAAATTGACAACAAGCAACAGCCTAAGCAAGAATGCAACCTGAATCATGGAACAAAAGGTTATGCCATAGAGAAAGCAAAGGAGAGCGAGTTCTTGCGGGTTCATCGCGACAAAAAATCATAGGCGATCTCTTCCCTCTCTGATCTCACGAAAGCAGGAGGAGGAGCTGAGGAAGAGAAGAAGATGATGACAATGATGATGGAGAGAGAGAAGCGAAGAGAGATTTAGGATACGTGTGCATCTAGCTTCATAAAATATGAAGAAATTCTCTTTTGGGTGCTCAAGCGGCCAAACCTCAATTTCATTTTAGGGTTTCATGGGTGTTGATCCGGTTTTCAGTTCCCGGTTCCCTGATCGGTTCAATTTCTACTCAGGAACCAGAAACCAAACCACATAATATAGGTTCCAAAAAATATGGAAGTGGGAACTGGATTGGGTCTCACAAAAACTTAAAATGGTTCCTATTTCTACCTTGAAATCATGCTCACTTCTAGCCACAGTAGTACTATGGCAAGCCAAGCATAAAGAACTCACCAATATCGTGACGATATTTTTTTGCCCGATTTCAGAACTGTTACAAAAGATGGTGATTTGAGGACAATGATAAGTGTTCTTTATTTGAACAGTCGCAATAAAGATTATCTAAAAGTAGTTGATAATTTAATTAGAGAAAATTTGATAAAAAAATAAGTAAAAGGTAGTAACTATGATAAGTTCCCCAAATGAGAGTTGGTAATTTATTTACAAATCAAACGAACAAATAACCAGTAAGTGAACCAAAGGAAAATTAATAACTGAAAATTAGTCGGTAAATTTATTGAACAAAAGTTGGTAAATAAACAAAGGCCAATAATTTCGTAAGAATTGACAAATATAAACATTGTTAAGGTATCAATAATTTATTAAAAATGTTGGCACTTTTTTAAACAAAGTCATAAATGCCAATAATTTTGGGATAATGACATAAACAGTCCCTGAACTTTAGCCCAATGTGCAATTTAGTCCATGAACTTTAAATTTGTTTAGTGTTGTTCCTGAACTTTTGCCTAATATTTAATTTGGTCCATGGACTTTTAATTTATTCAATGTAGTCCATGGACTTTTGGTACATATTTAATTTAGTCCTCAAACTATATGAAAATGTCCAATGTAGTCCCTAAACTTGAATTAATAGAAGCACTATATTGAACATTTTCATATAGTTCATGATCTAAATTGAACATATACCAAAAGTCTAGGGACCGCATTGAACAAATTACAAGTTTAGGGATCACATTACCTATTGAGTTAAAGTTCAAGGACTACATTGAACAAATTAAAAGTTCAAGGATCACATTACACATTAGGTTAAAGTTTAGGGACTGTTTGTATCATTTTCCCAATAATTTTCTATAAAAGTTGATGAATTTTACTTTGAAGTTCCAAACAAACAATTTGCTAGCTATTTTTTTCACCATATCAATTGAAACTTATCAACTTTTATAGAAATTTACCATCAAGGAAAATTTTTTCCTTAGTCTGAAAGAGTTATGACATTCAAGTTTTTCGTTGGCTGAAAGACATTCTATTGAGTGACTTAAAAGTCAACACCCACCCCCAAACGGTCATCACTTTGTGCGATTACTTCGACTACTCTTATTGGGAAGTTGGCCCACATGAACTAGGTTGGGTCATTATACATGATGTGAGAATAGGACACCCTCAAGTAGATACGTGGTTCGTGGGCTAACTAGGCCCAAACATAATTTAACAAGAGCAAGAATTAATCGCATGGGCAAGAGAACTCAGACAAGGTGTGGCTCCTGATAAACATCTAGAATGATGGAGGAAGCAAAAGTGGACTGAACCAAATATCAAATTAGAGTTCATAGGGCCATACGGGCCAACATTGAAGAGGATGTCAATTCTTTAAGTGAGGGAGTTTGTAATGTTTCAAGCCTCGTGTCGGTCGGAATATGCCTTGTTAAGTTAATTATAAGTTACACCAACCCCAAATGGTCATACCATGGTGTGGCCACTCATAGTACTCCTTTTGCACACTAGAATCGTCTTACCAGTGTATTGGACGACAAACACTGATGCCTTTCAAATTTTAAGAAGAGTAACTATGGGGTAATTAGAGTTTCTCTCTCCACAACGCTAATGCTTGGACATTGTTTTCAATACACGTATGATAAATTTTACAGAGTCAGTTTAAAATTGCACTATCTTGGTCTTTATGCTATCATATTGCAAGTTTTTTTTTCCATATCCCGTGCTCCTTATGTAAGTTTTTTCTGCTTGACGTTGCTATCCGAATTACCACTAGGCCATTGAAATCTAGATGAAATGGTAAAGAGTAACATTACATCTATTAAAAATTATTTGCAATATTGATATAGTAAGTTATGTGCTACTTTCTATGTCATCTTTTAAACAAGCGGGCTTTCTTCAATATCCAAAAACAATGGATGAGGTTTTATGCTCTGCCGCTAAGGCATGTTGCATTTCATTCGCGGATTCACGAACAACTTACAAATAAGTCAACCCCAAAACAAGTAACCTCACCTTATTCCCACCCCTCTCTCAACCCTCTACCGCCCAACCCTTGACCTGCAAGGGTCTCCTCGCCGCCTCCACCAACCGTGCCACTGCCACCACCTACACCCGCAGAGTCGCCGCCCCCAACTTGTTGCCAATTTCTATCTCCCCCATCTCTCAACATATTGGTTCGTAGCGGCAAAGCCAATAGCTTGGTTAGCTTTGACGGAGCCAAATATGCCTCTGTCATCCTCAACTGAGCTAGATTTGACATCCTAGTGACACACTTTAATTGTGTTTGATTGGGTGGATTTCTAGTCAGGATAAAATTGGATAATATAGGATAATATATAAAATTTAGGGATTTTACTATATCATATCCATTATTCGGTAAACCGTAGTAATAAAGTTGGCATATCCTATCATATTCAATGATTGGTATGAACGGCATATCGAAGTAGATGAACCTGAAAATGCACAAATGGAGATAGTAAGAATTTCTTATGATTCACTGCTAAAGAAATTACGAATGTACAAACGGAGATAACCTCCATCAATCAATCCAAAATTATTATATGATTTACATCTTAAATAGAAAAGACCTCATTGCAGCATTGTAGATTCACGGGGTCAACTATGACTAGAAATGTAAATGGGTTACAGCAACATTGACTAGGTAAATTAGCCAACGCATGTCAAATCTAATAAAAGAGAGAAAACATGGTTTTTCAGATTTGTAATTCCAAAAAATATAGTGCTTTGACTTCAACATAAACCATAGAGTTATGAAAAAGGAGTTACGACTTTTTTGGTGCTTTCATGGGCTTTTGACATGAACTAGAAAACTACGGGGGAGAAGGAGCTTCAACTTTCTCATCGTCTTTGTGGAGCTTTGACGTAAACAACAAACTATGAGGGATTGGTAAAACATCAACGTGAATCAGAAATACAAAGGAAAAGGAGATAGAGAATTACAAAGATTCATTTCAAGTTTGAATTTGTTAATTTAATATCGG
Organism: Syzygium jambos; assembly: GCA_031216235.1. Lineage (NCBI taxonomy): Eukaryota > Viridiplantae > Streptophyta > Magnoliopsida > Myrtales > Myrtaceae > Syzygium > Syzygium jambos. The sequence goes on along the minus strand of CM062230.1, from coordinate 17,720,912 downwards.
GATTCTTCTACTTCATTATATTTACTTTTTTTTATTATTTTTCCTCTCTTTTTTATTTCTTTTTTAATCCCTTCCATCATTCCTTGATAAAAAAAATTATTAAATGATAAGCTATACTAATATACCTAAAATATATAATACATATAGATACTAAATATATATATGTATAAACAAAATATGTATTATAGAATAGAATGAAATTCAAAAAAATAAAAATAAAATAAAATTGTTCATCATTTTTTGGTTATTTTGAATTTTCTCATTTTATATTAGAATCAAATATTATTTTATATTTAATTATTATTTTAATTTTTTTAAGTTAAGAAGTTTGTTATTTGAGAAAAATAGCTTTTATACTATGGAGATAAAAAATCCAATCTACCTTTATTTCACATTCCCCATGGGATTTTTTTCCGGGCCATATCCTCTTACATCTAACTTTATCTAATCTTGGTAAGAACCGAATGTACGATAGGATAAATTTATCCGATCTCGACTTTTATCCTAGCTACCAAATGCAGCCTTTGAATATACACGGTCACAACACTGTGTTGATTAGTCTATTGGCGTGGAGTTGATCCTGCTAGAGTTGATCAATCAAATAAACAAGAAGAAAGAAGGAAAAGAAAATGGAAATGATAGTGAATCCACAATGTAAATTTACTTTTTAAATCTAAAGAATCCATGTACTAATATCAATCGAGTCGATAGTTAGCAAAATTATTTTTGAACATTCTTGTTCTCTACATATGATATAAATTGATCTTTATTACCCTTTGTTTTCTCGATTAGCAAATACGTAGTAATGTCTTACTGTTGACACAAAAATTACCCAAGTCCTTGACCATTGACTCAGATTGGATAAGACCGAGCGAGACGTGATTAAGGTAAATTTTGCTAAGTCCTTTGGGCCAGTAAATATAGGTAATCGACAAAGGCAATGAGGAGTTACTGACAAGCGATACAAAAAAAATTACTAACTGTTAACCAACGAGTGTCGGTAAATGAGACTAAGCTCAGCCAATAAGAGAACCAAAGCTGGAGTGAAGATCTTATCAAGAACAAGATAAACGTACAAGTCATGAAGCCAATAATTTCGGTTGTAATGGTAATAACCCATTTGATCATGAAACTAGCACGATCACCGGTGCATTGAGACATAAATCTTGAAAGCCACAAATGATAATGGCCAAGAAATATGGGTTATTATAACCATCAGGAGAAGGTGTTGTAAGCTGTGGAAGAAACCGTCCACATGGGGTGAGTGATGAGACCATGGTTGTCGAGTAGTGAGTCTTCAGGTAACCGTTTGTAGAATACAAATTACTAAATTCTATGAGTTATATAGGGTGTTATTTACTTTCTTTGTAACTGTTGTTCATCACTGCCAGTAGTTATAAGCATATGGCTTATAATTCGAATAAAGGACCACCAATGAATCAATGAACATTGGTCCTTCAATTTTCTCTTCCTGTTATCTTTATATTCCAGTATCCTTTTACATGACTAGTTGTGACTGCCTCTAGTTTTCATACCTTTAATTTTCTCATCAATTCACATTCTTGTCCAAAAATCAACAAAGCACTATTCACATCCTTTGTCAATTTTCATATTTATCCACATTTCGAAAGATGTTTTTTTTACACTTTTTGACGAAACACTTGCGCCCATGGTATATTAAATCATCTTCTAAATGAAGGGGCGAATTCCAAGTTTTGTTCTTAACAATAATGCACGCAAATGATCAAGTCCGTCTGAAATATTGACGAACATGGAAAACAGGTCATGCTGGGCCGCCTTTATCCACATTTCGAAAGATGTTTTATTGACACTTTTTGACTAAACACTGGCCCATGGTATATTAAAACATTTTCCAAATGAAGGGGCGGATTCCCAGTTTTGTTCATAACAATAATGCACGGAAATGATCAAGTCCGTCTGAAATATTGACGAACATGGAAAACATGTCATGATGGGCCGCCTTTATACACTTCAAAAAAGTCTCAAATCGAAGTCAAAGCAGCTGTTGTTATATAGGATTGGTGACCACGCTTCATAGAACAAACAAAATTGAAAGTGGGCACCAGCATACTTTTCCTGAATTTTCCACTTTTGTCCAAAATGATTTTCTTATCTTGCTTTTATATGGACCAATTAAATGTAGTGATCATTAACAGGTTGGACCGGACCCATTTGCAACTTTTGAATCATGGAAGAGGTCATGGACCGTCGGCTTTCGATTTGGTTTGATGATGCCCTAATTAAGTTACTCACCCAACTACTCTCTTATTGGTACTGTATCAGCTAAGGACAATTTCAATACGCCCCGTGCAAATCATGCAAAATTTGCGGCAATTTTCATTGGTTCTCATAATAAATGGATAAGGATGCCGCACTAACAATTGTTACTAGGTAAAATGGTAAAACGCATTAGGAAGATTGATTACGTCCAATTGATTTGGGGAATGAGCACAAAGAGGGCATAAGTCCTTGGATCAATAAAAACTTTACACAAGACACAATTAACGTATAGGGAATGAAATCAAAATATTTAATGAGCAAATGACAACGAGGATTCTATTTAATTATCCTACTTAGATAAAATCGGTGTTCATGATTTTACTTGTTCTATGTTTAAGATATGTCGTATCTTTTTTAAGTAGTTTGAACTTTATGATCTCCAGGGTAGATTTTAGGTTCTAAAAACTGGGAACCGATCCCAACATTGTAGGTTCCAAATTCTATGTCTAGAGCCCATCCACCTTGGACCGCTCACCCCTAGTCCATGGCGACAAAAGAGTTCTTCCCACATCAAGCTCTTGATGGCTCGAATGGATATGCAGCTTCAATTAATTGGTTTTAGAATAAGAGGGACTTGATTAGAAAAGTTATGCAAGTTTGAAAACTTGATCAAACAAATTAAAAATCTAATGACCTAATTGAAACAATATGCAAGTCTAGGGACTAAAATAAACTATACGTATTAATTCATGTGACGATCGAGTCTTTTTCTTATTAATTGAATTTATTCTCGATAAAGTATAAAACGATGCAAATTAATTCAAGTTCAAACAATTTTACGGATATGCCCAATCTTTTTGAATTTTCTTTCGAATATGACCTCAATTTGTTACAATTTAAATAACAATTGAATGCTAACGTGGCACCCTAATTTGGTGGGATCCGCATTGCACCTCTAAAAAAAAATGATCACTGTTGTGGACAACAATCCTCTACTTCGTTCGGTGCCTTTATTTGCCTCAACAAATCTCGATATTTGATATAGTAGCTATAAATTTTGCAATTACCCTTCTTCCATTGAGACCCCATGCTCTGATAATCGGCGAAAAAATTGATAGTCTGACGTTTTAGGCCACGAAAAAGGTTTTAAAAAGACAACATCGACTTCCAGTTTGACCGCTGAAATGGTACTTTGGGCAGTTGTGTGGTGGTCAGTGCAAGGGCTGACCCTAAACCTAATCAAAATCGAGATTAGAATTGTCAATCATTTTCATAGTGATTGAAGCAGTAGGCAACGCTTCCATCTCCCAAGGACCGTGGGTTGCTATTATTAACGTACAGAAAGGAAATGGCACACAGATTGCATCTTGGGCAGGAGATATCCGAATGTATCGATCATCCATTGAATTTTATTGATCGAGCCGTCGACGTCCGTTCAAGGTTCTACGCTGGTGAAACGCGGCTTCGTGAGCTGAGGGTTTGAATTGAGGTTGAGCTCGAGACTTGATTTATTCAATGCATTTCCAATTGAAAACAAAGGTGATGCTTGCGTGTACATAGTGCACCCTATTTAAAGACAAAGACATCACTGGGTGCAGCCAAAAGCTGAGCTGGATTGCGGTGTTGACATCTTCCGAGTTTCATGTTCTAGATCGTGGTTTCTTCCTAAAAGTTTTGCTTGATGGACAGTGAAATATGTTTTACTTGGTCGGCTCTAAAATAGTGTGTCCTATTTTAGAACCTACTGTGTTGACTCCAGCTTTAGATGAACCTATTCTGCGCATCTCGAAAACCGTCTTGAAACATGAAAAGTATCGATTTCACCGAATTTAGTGAGGGTGGGTACATGAAGTCCGAAAAGTATAGCAACAACTTAGGCTCTATTTGTTTCGCGTAAAATATTTCATTTCTAAAAAATATTTTTCGAGAATTTTTTAGGAAAATGATATTTTTCAGTATTTGGCTGAAATCTAAAAAAGAAATGAAAAGTATTTTCTGTTGTTGAAAGGAAAATCTGATTTGATTTTCTAAAATAGATATTTACTACTCAGAAGCTAGTAACTTATACACTGCAACCAGAGAATTAGGCACAGGCACAGGGCTCCCAAGTCTGGCCTTGATGGACCCCGACTTGAGTGTTGAGGACCGAGAACGGGCATATGAGTCATAGGAAAGAGTATGGGCACCGTCCCAAGTCCATAAAAGCCAGGCAAAGAACCCAGTACCCATGCCCGGCTCCTTGGTGCCTCGGCCTGGGTCCACAAAGTCCAAGCCCAAGACCTTGGTACTCATGCCCCCCGTCACTTGGCCATGAGTCCATGGAGCCTAGCTTGGGTCCACCAAGGCCGAGCACGGAACCCTAGTGCCTAAGCCTGGCCTTGATGGATCTTGGCTCGAGCACGAGCACCGTGGTCTCAAGTCCGAGCACTAGGGATCTGGCCACGGGTACTAGGGAGCCTAATTGTTGGGGATCCGGGCACAGGCTTTAGGGTCCCGAGCGGGGCCTTTGCAAACCCAAGCCTAGCCTCCATGGACCGAGGCCTGAGCGCTAGGGGCTCGGGGCACAGGCACTAGGGCCTCGAGCCTAACCTCTATGGACCTGCGTTGGCCTCAATGGACCTAGGCCCAAGCGTTGGGGATACAGGAACAAGCACCAGATTTTCGAGCCCAGCCTCTATGAACTTGGGGCCAGGGCATCAGGAAGTTGGGTAAGGCTATTGGGTCTGAGGCCCTCTATGGATCCAGGCACGGGTGCCAGTGTTTGAGCCCAACCTTTGTGGACCCGAGCTAGGGCACTGTGGTTTGGGGCCCAGACTCTTTGGCCTCGACCTTTGCGTCAATGGACCCGGCCTTGGTCTCTAGACCTGACTTTGTTGCCAAGGGCCCGAAAATGAGCGTTCGAGTTTCTATGCCCAAGCTCAAAGTTTCTAGTCCAAACGTAGACATCTAGTCATATATTTGGAAAATGATTTTCAATTTTCTAAATAGGAATCATTTTCCTCAATTTTAGTTTAGGTTTTTTGTTGACTCATTATCCTAATCAATTCAAATACCGGAAAATAAAAAAAATATTTTCCACAAAACAAACAGAGCCTTACTACTAAACTACAAATCGATAATATCTTATTTATCTTGTTTTCTTATTCAAGTAAAGATGGGTTGGAGAGCAAATCATCTGTGCAAATGATATTCTTACACCTAACATGTCCTGTTTTGCAAAGAAAAAGCATAAAATCGCAACTACATATAATATCCTTACATATACTTTGTACTTGCATTTGTTTAAAAATTAAATTTACAAGATACCCTATTTAGTTTATGAAATTTCTAAATCATGTTTTTTCGTAAAACAAATTAGCCCTCACACCGGCGTTTTGGTATCTTGCAATGTAACTCCGTCCAGAAGAGCTGAGTGGGATCGACAGTTTATAAAAACCTAGTCAAAAGTGGATGCCCACGTACAGATGGATTTAGCACGTTAGAGAATTCATAGCCGACACCAACCCCGGCAGCGTCACCGTCTCCGTCATCACCATCCCACCAATTGGTGGTGGCTCTGACTCTTCCATTAATGGAATGTTTTGTCAGTCGTGGCTTGTGGGGTAAGTTTGAATCCTTTTGTTTCTTCTCTCTCTCTCTTCCTTTTGTGGTGGTGGGATTTCAAGATAAGAGAGCTTGATTGGTTGCTAATGGCGTCACGATGCTCAATTATTAGAAGAGCATGTCTCTAAGAGCCACAAAAATGGATATACGTAAGTGATGTTATAGAAAAATCTGTAACTAGCAATTGAGTTATGTTGCTACATTATATTATCTATAACGAATCAATAGAATATGATGTGCTTTTTATTTTTTTTCATGTGATTTCGTCATATATAAGAAAAAAGACATGTTATAGGAATATGTGATTGAAGAAGTAGAGACAAAATTAGTAAAAGGGTGGAATTACTTTCGACAAGAGATGACATGGTACACCCTTTTTATATGTCTGGATAAATTGTTCTGGAAAACATAGCATGTTTTTCTCATGAGGTTGGGCAGGCAATTTACGAGAGGTTTATCTTTTATGAATCTGCTTTTGTGTAATTCTTGTTGAAGCATATAGCGAGAGAGTGGATGCAAGGTAGACGATTTCAAAGGGGGCTCTCCGTTCACTAGATAGAGAAGATCGCGATATGTTGCCAAACTCATTCCAATTCTAAGAGCTAGAATCGAATCGGTAAATAGATATTGATTCGATCTGAGATCTCTAAGCAAATATCTATTGAATAAAATTCTTTTTTGGGAATTCATTCATTCATAAACTTTATACGAGAGTAGGGGTAGTTTAATGAACTAAGTTTGCTCCGAGTAAGTGAATTCCCACAAGTCAAAATTGCCTACTGAAATTGGGAAGAATAGCATCGTCATCCTCGTTCATCTCGGATCAGGATCACGTGGTGATGACATTTCTTAGTGCCATCTTGGATGGGTGCTTCCTATTTCGGCACGTAACCTGTAATTAACGAAGACAACCTAAATTTGGTCAACCCTCTCTCCTAATCTGGCCATATGTGGGATTGTGTGGTCCTCACAAGTACAAGGGCAACACCGACATGACCATGTGCAAGATGGTCATGATTCATAAAAGCTAAGGTACGCTGTACGTCTTAATTAATTTCATGACCTTATAACTTCGCCAATCAAGGAAAAGAATTGTTGATTCTTCATTGTACTTGCCAGAATTTCAAGTTTCCATCATGAACGTTAGGGATTGATGAAACAATGGTCACAAAAAAAAAGAGAGTCGACCATGATAGCCAACCATGGAAATTATGTTTTGGGTGAACAGTATAAGATGTAAGAAAATGGACCGACGTCAAAACTCCGATGGAATATGCGTCAAATGTAGTGAGTGAGAGGAAAATATTGGAATATCAAATTAGCTAATAGTTTGGTGTCTTGGTAGTAAGTAGGAACCACATGTTCTATGCAAACCCAAACATAAATACAGAGGTCATTTTTCTATAGCTTATGATATTTTCATATTAACAATGCATACATTATATTTCGAATGATTTAAAATCAATATACAACATCCCAAGTCCTACAATAATTGGGAATTATCCACCATCTTGTGTGTTACTCCGAGTATCCCTTGGGGGCTTGGCCCATGTGGATTGAACTAAGTTGTTATAAATGGTATCAGAATAGCATCTCCTCCAGTAAATGAATGAGTGGTTTTTGGTAGGGGTGATCGGTTCCAGGGTGGGCAGGGTCCAGACCTGGAACCTGGAACCTACCCTGTTATAACTGGTTCCCAGTTTTTGGAACCTGGAACCGACCCTGTTTTCCCTAGACCCTGTTTTGGAACCTACCCTGTTTTTCCGGTCCGGTTCCAAAGTCTACCCGATAACCTATTTTTCTTTTCCTGATTTCAGAAATTTGGAGCAAAATAAACAATTCACAAGCACCATGTCCAGCAATTGACATGCTCCCCTTGACATGTTCACAAGTGCTCTATGCTTCTCGAAGTAATAAAAATGAAAATGATGAAACTATATTAGCTAATGCATAATCCTGTACATTTGTTTCAAGCAAAGAAAGTTCACCAAATATTCACCCACAACGAATGGATAACACACAAAAGAACTAACCATGCTAAAACCCTCCAATAACTCTTTACTTCTACAATTGAAAAGTCAGTGCTTTAGTAAAATGAAAATAATGAAAAGCACCACTGTTCCTAGGAGAAGACAATAACAAGACCAGACTAATTTAGCCACAGCTCCATGAAAATGATGAAACAGCTCGAAGACCCAACAAAGTTCTTGCGTTGCAACCATCCAGAACCATCACGGGCATTGTAAAAAACCTGAAATTCATACATAAAGAAAAATCAATTATAAATCATGCTCTAAAGACAAATGAAATATGTCAATTAATGAAGTATATTTACTCACCACAAAATCGGAGTTTCCACAAAAGAAAGTCTATTTACCAATGATAATATCCTCGGTAAGACAATCTAAATCTAAAAACCAAAAAAAAAAAGATTAACTAAAGTATTCACTCAATAGATAAATATGTGAATGAATTACAAGATAAAAAGAAATAATGAAATATACACAACTTACCCGACTCAATCTTTTCCGCGTTCTCAATGCACTCTTCAATATTAATCGGCACGCGAACGGCTCTTAACCAATTTTGAGTGCAAATAAAATCTTCCACCACTCTAGGAGTCAAAGAACTTCGAAAGCTGCCAAGCACACGTCCCGATGTACTAAAAGCCGACTCCAAAGCAACGGTAGTCGCGGGAATGGACAAAACATCTCGAGCCATCAAAAATAACATTTTATACTTTGACCCACTACTCTTCCACCACATCAAAAGGTCCAGATTAATGACATCTTCACTTTCGGCTTCAAGATACCGATCAAACTCAGATTTGTTTTCATTAAGCACTTTTTTCTTCTCGTGAAGAAAGCTTTTTCGCCAAGCTTGGATGTCATCCTCATTGTTACCTTCATTGTTGTCAATTTTGGCATTGGACCCACTACCACTAGTACTTACACTTGAACCACCAAAATGTTGTCTACTAGAACGAACAAATGATTGCTCATAAAATTCATACAAACGCTACAAGGCAAGCTTCACCTTATCATGCATCTCATCAATTTTCGCTTCATCATCATAAATTTGTCCATAATAGAACTTCACATAATTCAACTTTTTTGTAGGATCCAACACAATCGCAATCAACACCATGATGTTTACTTTATCCAAACTCCCATACTATTTGTCAAACTTTTCCTTCATTTTTAAACCCATAGCTTGAAGCTTAGGGTCCAAAGAATTCGCCGCATGATTCAAATATTTATACAAAAAAGCTATACCCTCAAAATAATCATTTGAAGTAACATATGAACTTCCTGACATCCGTTTGATGGCATCATAAAATTGTTTCAGAAACTTAGAAAGAATGATGGCATTTTCCCAATCTTCATTTCGAGGAGAATCATTGTCAATCTCCCTTAAGAAAGATGAATCATCGTCTTCCATCCTTTTAAAAGCTTTCCTATGCTTTATGGTTGTATCTAACATTAGGTAAGTGGAGTTCCATCTAGTGGCAATATCGAGACAAACTAAACCCTTGTATGTTAAAGTCGCACTCTCAATACAAGATTGAAATGTTCGAGCTCTTATGGGAGAACTTCTCACATACCTAACTACATTTCAAATACGTGCAATAGAATCACGCACCTCATTCAATCCATCTTTTACAATCAAGTTTAAAATATGAGCAGTGCACCTCATATGTAAAACATCATCATTCAATATCAAAAACCTTTCCTTTGAAATTTTTTCCTTCAAATAACCAACAACCACATCATTAGAACTAACATTATCAACGGTTATTATGGACACCTTCTTTTCTATTCCCCACTCGTAAATGCATTTCTCCACCATTTTCCCAATCTCTCTACTCTTATGACTATGCATCACCACAAAATTGATGATTCTTTTATGCAACTTCTAATTTTCATCAATAAAATGTGCAATGAGACATGAATAGTTCAAGTTTTGAATGGAACTCCACATATTAGTCGTGAGTGCAATCCTAGAATTAAGCTTACCAAAGTAAGCTTTCAAACAAGTTCTTTCACTCATATATAACTTCATACAATCTCTAGCCACCGTAAATTATGATAAATGTTGGAATAGAGGCTGCAATTTAGTGACAAAATCACGAAAACCGACACGCTCAACCATGGAAAAAGGTTGTTCATCAATAATGATCATCCTAGCAAGCATGTGCCTACAACGTTCTTGATCAAACTTCCACGTTGTTAAGATACTGCCATCACCAGTATTTTCTCCTACCTCGCCAACCACGTCTTTGTTACGTGGTGCAAACAACATTTGCTTCTTATCTGTATGAGAATACTTTTTGCAGGTTCTCAAGTGCTTCCACATACTAGATGTTCCATGATCAACAGAGTATTTATACTCTTTCCCACAGTGAATGCACTTTACCATAGTTACTTTCTTTGTGTTCTCATCTATGATTTTCGAAAAATTATCCCATGTCTCCGATTGATTAGCTCGCTTTTTACTAAGAGGAGGACGGGAGTTAGGTACCCTCACCTTGTTTGTCGCACTCACGGTTGTAGAGTCCACTTCAGTAGCTTCATGGAATGGCAATTCCATGAGAGGACTCATTTCATTATATCCATCCACTTCCATTGATATGTCTTTGTCTTGATCCATCAACTGAAATTAAACTATACAAAGTCAGGAATCTACAGAAGACAAATTTTACAACAATATAGGACCAACAATCATAGAATAAGAAGTCTGTAACTCTTCATTTGTGCAACAATAATTACAGCCACAAAGCATAATGAACCAAAGTCAAATAATTCGATGGCTTTCCAGAGCTTGGACACCCAGTCCAGCTTTACCATCAGAGCATATATAGGATCAAATAATTCGATGGCTTTCCAACTCTTTAAAAACATTAATCATTTTCCATTTAGACTTGAGGCCTAGAATTAGTAACTCAAGTTTTGCATTCTGTTAATTAAAACTACAGAGCTAAATACAAGGGCTCATGCCTCAATAAGAGATGGGAGAGACACATACAGATGATCATGCAGTTCTACTATGTTTTGGTGACCAACATGACACACATCACAATATATCAGCCAGAACATTCGATCAAATCCAGACAAGGATGAGGTGCCGTGTACAACATGCTGCATCTCTCTCATTTAGCATGCTGCCCACCTTCTTCCTAAACACCAAAATCCCAACCCATCCTCTCGGAAACTTGTCAAAGTAAAAGAGCGGCTTTGATGAAGGACACGACAGGCAGTGACAACAGATCTAAAGATCCATGTTGTCCCTCTCCAATCCTGCAAATCATCCTCACCAGCCAAGCTATGCAAACACAAGGCTTGGTTAATCAAAGAAGGCGTTTGGTCTAAGGTCATCTCAACTGCTTTTTTGGCAAAGGGGAAGATGGGAACATCAGCCACCGTTGCCAATTCACTTCGAGAACAGAACCAGAGCACAAGATTTCAAGCGGCGGCAAATAATCCAAGGTCTGGGGTCACTGAAACTCGAACTTAGGCAAGGGAAGAGTAACGAAATACAATATGCGACGTGCACAGAACATTCAATTCCTGTCCCTTTTCGAGCTCTTTCACGACACTTCCTCGTCACATGCGATTCAATCGTTCTCGTCTCTTTTCCACATCGATCCGCCGTCACATAGAAATCGCGCGCTCTAAAAACAATAGTAGTAGTGGGAGCGGGATCGGGAGGGGGAACCGTGAGCTGACCTTCGCGGCGGCATAGGTTGGGCGAGCTGGGTTGCGGCGACTGAGGTGGTGAGCAGCCGCAGTGACAAGCGGCGACGAGTTGGGTTGTGGCGAAGACGAGGGGCAACAAGCTGGGTTCCGGCGACGAGCGGCAACAAGCGGCATTACGGCGACTCAGGCGGCGAGTAGCTATGGCAACGAGTCGGGTTGCGGTGAGCAGCCACGGCGACGAGATGCTACGAGCTGGGTTGCGGTGAGCAGCCACGGCGACGAGCTAGGTTGCAGCGACGAGAGGCAACGAGCAGCCGCGGCGATGAGCGGAGAGCAGACGCGCGCGGCGACAAGGAAACTGGAAGAAAGGGGACTCGCGAAGAGGAGGGAGCGACTGAGCAGATTGAGAAAGGGGACTTGCACTCTCAATGCTAGGGTTTTTTTACATGTAACTTAAAACCAGTTCTAAAACTGATCCGTGTGGGTTCACTTAGACCCGGGAACCAGACCGGTTCCAACCGGTTTCGAAAAAATAGAACCGGTTCCCGGACAGATTCAAACAGGAACCGGTTCCCGGACCTGTTTTTCGGGTGGACGGGTCCGGTTCCCAGGTAAACTCAATCCGGTTGCACACCCCTAATTTTTGGACAAAGTAGGCCTAGACCCAGTCGATGAGGGAGAGGAGGGCAATCATTAGAGTGAGATGGATCGGGCAAGGTATAGTTCCTTGTAGGCATGTAGGATGATAGAGGAGCATGAATGGACTAGATAATAAATCAAATATGGGGAGTATCGCCAAGCAATAGGGGTCAATACTAACAAGACAATTCTTTAAATTCGGAAGTTCATGACACTTTTAAATCCTGCATCAGTTGGGAAGAAATCCTGTCGAGCGATCGATTCATAAATCAACAGCTACCCCCAAAATTGTTACTATATTGTGTAGTCACGTAGAGTTTTATGGCTTGATCCATGTGGAATGATTCGGATTTTATTAGCTTTCAATAACTTATTTGTCATTTGTGCTTTTTAAATGAAAAACGAAGCATGGTCAAGATTTAAAAGGACAGAGGAGTTGTCTGCAGCTTTCTTTCTTTCTTTCTTTTCTTTTTTTTAATTGTTAATCACTAGTATGCACTAGAAGTGCGCAATATACATATGTATGTTATCGATCGCCTTCCCTAATTAATTAATTCCACTCCCAACTTTTCTGTTTACACAAAGAACGGCGAATAAATTCAGGTCTCTCGCCTTCTCAAGTCAACAATTAATCTCTAGTTAGGTATTTACCTGATGATTCTAGGAGCCGCCATAGAAATAACATTCTAATGAAGCAAGGAGATCACATGTTTTTCGTGTCGATGATACAATTTGGAACATCGGAGGCTCGAAGAAAAAGCTGCACCTTGGTTCATCGTTAAAGATCCGCCCATGTACTTTTCGCGTAAAGTTGTAAGACGCGATTTTACATTGACAATCGAAAGAGAAAGAAAATCAGTAGACATCTAGGAAAAGTTTTAATTTGCACGTCTCGAACTTTGAATTGTACATCGTTGGCTAGAAGAAACGTCGGAGTTGTATTAAGGGACGTATCTTGCTAGGGTCGAACTTTGTCAATCACAAGGCAATATCAAATGCTTCTGGAATCGATCCGATCCTATGACCCAGAATATTCGAAGCATGTTCACCAGTTCAGCGTTGACATTTTCGACTTTTGTTGGGTCAACTCTGAGAAGGGTTGAAGGAGCAACAACACCATGCTAAAGCCAACGAACATAAAAAAGAAGGAACACTGCACACATCCGACGGCGTCTCCACCTGATTTTGCCGGTAAGCATATCTCAGAATTATGTAATTTCGAAAGATAAAGAACTCTGAGCAAATAAAAATAAAAAGATAAAGAACACGAGGGGCACGGCCATGCAATAGTTCTAGAGAGAGAAAGTCAATGGGAAGAGGTAGCATGCACGTTGCTTTCCTCCCTTCCTTCTCCCTCGTCACCCTTTTGTTGCACTTTGCCCACTGGTTCATTCACGACCAGGTAATTAAGAGTTGGCCGTTCTTGAGCCTTTCAATGCCGTTGAAAAGTCCTCTCTCTCGCCCTCTCTCTTTCTCTCTCTCTCTCTCTCTCTCTCTCTCTCTCTCTCTAAACGTTTGATTCCCGTGTTTTGTTTTGACTTTCCTCGTTTTGAATTGCCTGACCTTCCATCTTGATATATATAACGAAGCCACTCCAAACAAATTCACAATCTTCTCAGCTCACTTATCTCCTCTCTCATCACAAGAGTTCATCAATCATCGTACTCGATTGCACTTGGAGGCGGCATCGAGATTGCATCGTCAGCTCATCGATCCGGCCACATCGCGCCACAAGGGAATGGACAACAATGAAGTGGAAGTGCCTCCATTCTTCCTCTGCCCCATCTCGCTGGAGATCATGAGAGATCCGGTCACCGTCTCAACGGGGATAACCTATGACCGAGAGAGCATCGAGACATGGCTGTCCACGTCCAAAAAAAGCTTGTGCCCCGTCACCAAACAGCTGATCTCCGATGCAGACCTGACCCCGAACCACACCCTCCGCCGCCTAATCCAATCGTGGTGCACCCTCAACTCGTCGAACGGCATCGAGCGAATCCCAACCCCCAGGGCTCCCATCAGCAAAGCCCAGATCACTGAAATCCTGCGAGATGCCAAGAAGCCTCAGCTCCAGCAGAAGTGTCTTAGGCGGCTGAGATCTATCGCTTCTGGTAATACTTCGGCCAAGCGTTGCATGGAAGCTGCCGGTGCCATCGAGTTCCTGGCTTCGGTGATAAAAACCACCTCACAAGATCAGTCGTCAGCATCAGAAGATGGGTCACTGCTCGACATCAAGAAACCGAGAGATGATGCGCTGTGCATCCTCTACAATCTCCAGCTCTCCGAGCCGAGCCTAAAGAGCCTTGTGGCCAAGGATAGTGAGTTTACTGAGTCGCTCACACACATCATGCAGAACGGGCCTTACAAGTCGAGGGCGTATGCGGTGCTGCTGCTCAAGTCAATGTTTGAGGTCGCCGAGCCGATGCAGATCATCACGTTGAGGCAGGAGTTCTTCACCGTGGCAGTCCAAGTCCTGCACGACCAGATTTCTCAGCAGGCCACCAAGGCCACGCTGAAGCTACTGATAAACTTATGCCCTTGGGGCCGAAACAGGATCAAAGCCGTCGAGTCCAGGGCAGTCTCTGTATTGATCGAGCTGCTTCTTGATTGTTCTGACCGCAGGACCTGCGAATTAATGTTCATGTTGTTGGAGATGCTATGCCAATGGGCCGAGGGGAGATCGGAGTTGCTAAGGCACGGAGCGGGCATCGCAGTATTGTCGAAGAAGATACTTAGGGTTTCGCAGGTGGCTAGCGAGAGGGCGGTTCGAATTCTGCTCTCTGTCTCCAAGTTCTCGGCAACGGCAAGCGTGGCGAAAGAGATGTTGCAGTTGGGCGTTGCCTCGAAGCTGTGTTTGGTTCTGCAAGGGGACTGTGGGAGGAAGATCAAAGAAAAGGCGATTGAGATACTGAAATTGCACGCCAGGGTTTGGAAGCACTCTCCTTGTATACCCTCCAATTTGCTCTCTTCATACCCATCTTGAAAGTGGACCACTTGTTGTACCAAATCAATCGTGATCAAGGCAAAAGCTTCGACGGTATTTCAATGGACGAGCTCAGTGACATGTTCTCCTACTTGGAGGAACAAAAGATGGCGTCAAACAAAAGGATCGAGTATACTTGGGAAGTTTCTGATCCGTCGGGCCGCTTTGGCTTGATGGTAGAACGGACGGTCCGAGTAGAGGGCAACAACAAGCCTCGAGCATGGGACCGATTGTTCACCGATACGACGAGCCACAGCAGTGCTTTGGCATTCTAAGCATAAAGAACTACCTGATGTGGCCACTTATACCCATGTCTTCACAATACTGTTTCGTATGACTTTGAAACTGTTACGAAAGTCAGTAATTTGAAGACGATCATAAGTGTTTTGAACAATGAGAGGGTGACGGTCCGTTACTCTTATCGCCAGCAACCGACCCACCATAGCCACAAAATAATTTGCTGAGAACCGGATGACTTACTCATAAAGTTTTAGAAAATTAAAATATAAAAATAAATTTGTTCTTCTTATGTTTCTTTGTATAAGAGACAAGTCGCGTCAAGTAAAAAAAAGTGAATCTATAGGGATTGTACCCCTCAAATTTTTTCTTCTTCTAGGGGACAGTTGTGGATTCCCCAGTTTTACATTAATTTTGTGCTTCCGCACACCTAATAATAAAAAGTTCTAACAAAGGATCATGCCTCGTGCGTGATATTTTGTGGCGTTACAGTGTGGCTTGGGTTGCCCCTAGCGATAGGGGTGAGCATGACTCTAGGGTAAAATTGAGAATTGGAGAATTAGACCGGTGGAGATTTCAAGTTTCAAGATATGCATAGTAGGTTCTAAGTTCTAAAAATAGAGGAACTGATTTCGGCGAGTATTCCAAGTTCTAGGCAAGGCTTTGTGTTTTTCTTGTTATATGTCTTCATGTAATTCTGCAGTATTCTATGACGTCCGATGATGTGTGTAATTTGAAACCACTAATCTGAGCTTCTATATCCAACAATATCCATAACTGAGATTTTAACTTTGTTAATATTTAATATTCTTCGCTGTCTAAATGTGAGTTGTAGTCAGTGGATTACAATAATAGATAGTTGTCATTAGATATGATGATTCATTGCAATTATTCAATTAAAAATACATGTAAAACCTGAATAGACCTTGAAATCAACTCTGAAACCTGTGAAAAGGTTTAAAAAATATATGAATCGATTTTGAGTATGTAAAATAGGTTTCAAGTTCCAGAAATATGAGAATCAATTTGAATGAGTAAATTACAAGTTTCAGATGAAACCTAAATCGATCCTCGAACCGCTCACTTCTACCCGGCAAGATCTAGGTAGCCTTTGGTTGTGCTACACCGACAATCATTGCCTAGGTCGTCGCAACCCTAGCCACCACCAGTCTATCGGCACTGGCCCGACAAGTGGCGTTGGTACTTGCTAGGTTGGCATGCCTGTTACTTTTTGTTTTTGACCTTTTAAACTCAATACGTTTTTATATTTTTTTTATATTTTATCTATTTTAAATTTTTTAAAATTTTTGAAAGCCATACAGGAGCCACATCAACACCACATCACCATTTAACCGTGACTATCGACTCCATCAGTATTTTCATTTACTATATTAACATTATAACAAACTTAATAAAAAGAAAAACATATTGTTTAGAACATTGGGAATTACATTAACAAAATTGAATAAATTGAAAAAAAATGTAAGAATTACCCGTGCATAGATTTTTCTTTTTTGGTCGAAGCATAGAGATTACTTGCCCCGTAATCTTTTTTTTTTCCTTTTAGCTTCCACTGTTGAAGTAAATATGTTATGTGTATATTATAAAATTTATATTTAAATTCCTTCACAAATTCAACCGGTTGCCCGATATTTGGTCACAATTGCACCGTTGTCAATGGAAAACAACGGTACTGTCCTCTTAGCAAGGTTCACATGTGTTTTATTGGAACACAATAGCAATAATCTAAAATTAGTTGGTAATTTAATTAGAGAATATGATAAAGAATAAAATAAAGGGTAGAAATTATGATAAGTCATGCAAATGAGAGTTGGTAATTTATTGAAAAATATAGTAGTTTTCAAGCAAACAAATAACCGGTAAGTGAACCAAATGAGTTCGACCAAAAAAAATCAAATGAAAATTGATAACTGAAAATTAGTTGGTAAATTTATCGGAGAAAAGTTGGTTAATAAGCATAGGTTGATAATTTCTTGGAGTTGACAAATTTGAAACATTGCTAAGGTACGCAAATTATAGTCCGTAGTTCATTAAAAGAGTTGGAAAATTTTTAAACAAAATCATAAACATCGGTAATTTCCAATAAAAGTTGGTAACTTTTAGTGATAAGTGTCAAACAAACAATTTACGGACTACTATTTTTCACCAAGATCAGTTGAAACTTATCAACTTTAATAGTAATTTACCATCAAGAAAAATTCTTTCCTTAGTCTGGAAGTGCAACTATGACATTCAAATCTTAGGGTGGTCGAAAGATGTTCTATTAAGGACTCGTAAGTCAACACCCACCTCCAAAGGGTCATCACTTTTGAGCGGTTACTTCGACTAATTTTTTTGGTAACTTGGTCCACATGGATCGGGTTGGATCGTTATAAATGGTATGAGAGTATGACCCTCTCAAATAGATACGTGGTTCGTGGACGAATTAGGCCCAGACCTGATATAAAGAGGGCAAGGAGTAATCGCATAGGCAAGAGAGCCCAAATAAGGTGTGGGTCCTAGCAAATATCTAGAATAGTGGAGGAGGTAAAAATGAACAGAACCAAATATCAAATTGGAAAAGTTCATTGGCGGGCCAACATTGAAGATGATGTCGATTCTTGAAAGTGGGGGAGTTTGTAATGTTTCAAGTCCCATGTCGGTTTGAATATGCCCATTTGAGTTAATCATAAGCTACCATCAACCCCAAATGGTCACCACTCGGTGTAGTCACTCATAGTTTTCCTTTTGCAGACTTGGGCCATGTAAAATGGGTCAGATCGTTATAGCAACACTAAAATCGTCCTACAATTTTATTGAACGACAAACACCAATGCCTTTAAAAATTGTAGAAGAGTAACTACAGGGTAATTAGAGTTTCTCTCTCCACAACAACGATGCTGAATAGTTGGTACAATGTTTTCAATACATGGATGATAAATTTCACAAAAGTAAGTTAAAAATTTCAATGTCTTGCTCTTTTTTTTTTTTTTTGATAACCCAGAAAATTTCAATGTCTTGCTCTTTATGCTAGCATATTGCAAGTTTTTTTTTTTGCTTATCCCGTGCTCCTTATGTAAGTTTTTTCTGCTCGTCATTGCTATCGGCATTACTACTAGGCGATAAAAATCTAGATGAAATGGAGAATACTAACTTTACATCTATTAAAACTTATATGCAAAAAAATCGATATATTGAGTTATGTGCTACATTTTATGTCATCTTCTAAACAAGTGGGCTTTCTGCAATATTCAAAAACAATGGATGACGGTTTATGCTCTGCCGCTAAGGCGTGTTGCATTTCATTCACGTATTCAAGAACAACTTACAATAAGTCTAACCCCCAAAAAAGTTCCCTCACCCAATCCCCACCTCTCTCTCAACCCTCTGCCGCCCGACCATTGACCTGCAAGGGTCTCCTCGCCGCCTCCGCCCGCCATGCCGCTGCCACCACCTACACCCGCCGAGTCACCACCCTCCAACTTGTTGCCAATTTCTATCCCTCTCTCAGCCCTCGATACTCTCTCTCGCTCTCTCACAACCTTCTTAACAGATTGGTTCATTGCGGCAGAGCCAGTGGCTTGGTCAGCTTTGACGGAGACGAGCCAAATATATCTCCGTCATTTTCATCTGAGCTAGATTTGGTTCTGCCAAAGTCGTCACCCTATCCTCCACGAAAAATCCAGGCCTTGAAGAGATCGCAGGGACACACTATGAGCATACGGTGACAGCGCCGTGTTAATTGGTCAGTTGGCGAGGAGTAGATCGTGCTAGAGTTGATCAATCAAAGAAACAAGAAGAAAGAACGAGCGAATTCCCATTTTTGTTCTTAACAATAATGCACGCAAATGATCGGGTCCATCTGAAATATGGACGAACATGAAAAACTTGTCATGATGGGCGGCCTTTATCCAAGTCGAAATGTTTCAAATCGAAGTCAAAGCAGCTTATGTTATATCAAATTGGTGATCACGCTTCTTGAAACAAATAAATTGAAAGTGGGAACCATCGTACTTTCCCTAAATTTACCCCTTTCGTCCGAAATGATTTTCTTATCTTGCTTTGTTATGGACCAATTAAATGTAATGATAATTACCAGGTTGGACCGGACCCGTTTGCAACTTTTGAATTATGGTAGAGGTCATGACGAATGGGCTTAGCCCTAATTAAGTTGTGCACACAACTGCTCTCTTTTGAGTACTGTATGAGCTAACGACAATTTCAATGCACCACGCGCAAATCATGCAACATGTACGAGAATTTTCATTGGTTCTTACTAAACAATGGTTACTCGGTAAAGCGCATTAGGAGGCCCCGAAGGTTGACTTTTTCTTTAATTACTTTTTGGTTTGGAAGGTCGATCACGTTGCATTGATTTGGGGAATGAGCAAAAAGAGAGAATGAAATCAAAATATTCAATCGGCAAATGACAACATGGATAAAATGTTATCCATCCTACCTAGATGAAATCACTGTTCATGATTTTACTCATTCTATGTTAAGATATTGTATCGTGTTTAAGTTATTTGAACTTTAGGATTGCGTAGTCATTTATAATGTCACTATCATGATATCTTACCTACGACGCCATCGTTTATTTGATTTCTTCTGCTTCTTTTTCTTTTTTTTTTGTCGGCCAAATTCCACCGATTCCTTTTACCCAATTATTTATACATCATGATTCGTGAGTTTGAATCATTCATCTTCCTACATCTTTCGGATGGTTTAAGATTACATCATTTTACCAAACCTTCGTATGAGAAGGAAAGAGGGGAAAAAATGCTTGAAACAGTAACGAGTGAAATGACGTCTCGCCTGCTATTTGTTTGCAAAATTCATTGGACATTCTTTTTTTCTTGGATGATCACCTCATCTGCCACTGTTATCACGTCTTCATCGATTGCCATTCAAGGATTTGAACTTTTAATGTGTCTACTAAGTCCTAGAAATCCGATTAACTGACGCTGACGTGTCTATATGTCGAAGCCAACAAGAGTCTAACGTGGAATGCTTGATTTGCATCGTTGGTATTGAGATGCATGTCTCATCATACTCAAAGTCTGGCTGTGGTGTTCATGTTTTGAAGTATGGGTGTATGCGTTAAGGGATAGTCCATGGGAGGGGTGAGCATCGGCTCTAGGTAGACCGCAAAATAAGAACCGAACTTGACGAATCCTATCCCACTGTTCTGGTGCGGTTTCCGATTATGGGTGCAAAACCAGACCAAACTAGAGAACTGGAGCGAACCAGAGAGCTGGATCAAGATTTTGGGGCAATCTTTTATGTACGAATGAGATATTAAGTTCTATAATTCATATACTTATGTTACATGTTTTGAATTTTTCATTGTTTATTTTGTTTAATGTGTTCTTTTATGGATCGTTAGTTTTGATAGATGGGAATTTATGTTGCTGTTTTAACTTTCATCTTGCTTAGCTAAGGGGTGAGTTGGAAACTTCCCAATTGTTTTAGATTTTTATTTGTTTTGTACAGTACTTCTCGTCGTTTTGTTGTTTTACTATTTTGCTATAGCCACTATTTGTCTTACTAAAGTTTGTTCTTTTAAAAATTAAAAAAAGGAAAAAAGGAATTGGCTAGTTCCTGGGAGATCTCGGAACCGAACCAACTGAGTTCATTCAGTGTTTACTTCTAGGTTTCAAAACCTGGAACTGGATTCAACATAATAAGTTTTAAGTTCCATCTCTAGAAGCTACTCACTCTGGAACCCCTCACCCCTAGTCCACGGTGCCAAAAAAGTTCTTCCCACATCAAACTCTTGCTGGCTCAAATGGACATGCAGCTCCAATTAACCGAATTTGGAATTAAGGGGACTTGATTAGTTGATTAGAAAAGTTATGCAAGTTCGAAGACTTGATCAAACAAATTAAAAATTTAAGGATCTAATTGAAAAATATTTAAGCCCATGGACTAAAATGGACTATTGCTATTAATTTACGAGACAATCGAATCTTATTTTCATTAATTGAATTTGTTCTCGATAAGGTATAAAACGACGCAAATTAAGCTCCAAGTTCAAAAAGATTTACAGATATGCCCAATCTTTTTTAATTTTCTTTCGGACCTCAATTTGTTATAATTTTAAATAATAATTAAATGCTGACGTGGCACCCTAGTTTGGTGGGATTCACATTGCACCTCTAAAAAAAATAACTATTGTTTTCGACAATAATCCTCCACTTCATTTGGCGCCTTTATTCACCTCAACAAATCTCGACATTTGATACAACAGCTATAAATTGCCCAATTACCCTTATACATGTAGATTTATGGTTTGGATGGATGCGACATCAAATGAAGACACCAATCGGGATAGAGCATCACACAATTGTTCTTGAACATTTAGTGTGATGTGAAGGTTAAGTCCCTCACATTTATCATTGAAATAATGAATTTGACAATGTCTCCTACACTATATGATATGGTTTTGGCTTATGACCATGAGGGCACGTGGTAGTTGAGGTGTCGTGTTGAACTAGGGAAAGTAAACATTCCGGGATTCAAACTACACGTGTGGTATAACATAAACTAGGGGTAGCTTTCATAGAATGAGTAGGAAGCTTGAAAAAGCAGACGCTGTTAAAGGAGTTATAATAGCTTTTGCTTGCTAAAATATAGGTGATATATATAAAAGTTATTTAAACCGCAAGCTTCTAAAATGAATTAATTTATAAAACACAACTAGATATATTGAAAAACTAAAAGCCTACTATAACGGCAGTAACTGTATCTCATATCATACAATTTTGGGTAGATATGGTTCAACAACAACCAGGTAGAATACATTATGAAATTGGCACCAAGTTTCGACACATTTTAATAGACTAAGGGAGGCCAAATGCCAAAAGAAAGCATGAATCGTAGGATCAAGACAAAAATAACCGTACTTTTCAAAAAATACGCAAAAAAAAAAAGCACCAACATTTTACACGAGAAATAAGAATATTTATCGCATCTCCAAAAAAGCAATAATTTATACCCTTAGGATCCAAATATTCCCATGGTGAAAATTGATTCCACAAAAGTACATACATTTTTCTTGAGGAACAAAATTATCCACCGTTAACATTTCCGGCTAAAAAAGTTAATGTGGCATCAGATGTTGCTAACAATGATAATGTATACCATAGACCCATCAACTGAACCAAATCAATACCTTGTATATTATAAAATATGACATCAGTTAGTAGCATTTCGCTCATTCTTCTCAAATAATAGAGAGAGAAGAGTTTAGCCCCAAATCGAATTCACAAATTGGATGGCTAGGATTTTGCCCCAAATCGAGTTCGTAAGAAACGGTTTTGGGTAATCAATTTTAATTTAATTTGTTGAGTTCTAGCAAATTGTTAAGTTGGTTGGGAGGGGCGGAATACTAAAAAAAGTCATAAATCTATTTCATTTGTGTCAATTCAATCATAAACCTTTTAATTTGGTCAATTTAGTTTCAAAAATTTTGACGATTTGCGAATGCAATTGGCCAGAAATCGCTAACAAAGAAAATTTCTATAATTTATAATTTTTCAAAAAGAATTCTCAATTTTTGTATGATTTTTTGTTTTTATTTTATCTTTCTTTTCTTTTTTCTTTTTATTTCTTTCTCTTTCCATACCAAGTCTATGAGGGTCACCGGCCGACCCTCGTCAGGATTAGAAGAAGAAAAGGAAAAGAAAGAAAGAAGAAAATAAAGAGAAATTTATATATAAAATTCGAAAATATTTTTAAAAATTATAAAAATTGTCAGCGTCAGCGCTGGCCGTGCCATGTAGAATAGTTGGCATTCATGTCAGGGATTTTCAACCAAAATTAATTAGAATGCCTACATTGGTAAATCGTAAAAAAGTTTAGAATTAAATTAGAGAAATTAAAAATTAATTATAACTAAATTGACATAAATACGATAAGTTTATAACTGTTTTTGCAATTTTTCTTCAAATTAGGGTTTGAAATCATCGATTTCGAGGTAAAATTTGTCTCGCCCAGGCCACCAGACCGGGAAAGCATCGTTGAGGGCCATGAGACCCTAGCATATCTTGACTAGGGATCACACGATGCACTTGGTGGCTGGTGGCGGCTGGAAAGTGCTGTAACTTTTATCTAATCTTTCGTTCTTGTTGATTTCTTTATCTCATTTTAGAATTTTTATAGTAGTGAGTGATTTACTTCACCAAATACTTTTTGGTTTCGATGAAAGCTCTTTTACTTAAGGTCTTTTACTTAAGCCCCGTCCGACCCTACAGTTTTATACCTAAATTTTTTGTTATGGGCAGCCTAGACGACAAATAAGGCTCGATGTAAGGACCGTGCTAGGTTGAGCCCGCCCATTTACAGACTTATAATTCATCCCTTTGTAATTTTTTATGCTTTTGTTTATGCACTTTCATTTCAGGTGAAAATATATAGTTGACAATCCAAAACCAAAAGAGCAATAGGACTGTTCCCCAGGTTACACGCCATCGGTATTAAAGTCTTGTATTTAATGCCAACAAGTTTATGAATCTCGTGAACAGAAAGGAGATGGAACGGTCCATGCGTGCAAGTTGCAACCAGGCAAAACTCTCACAAATTTCTTATCCAATCGCAAGAGGAAACCTCCTCCAGCAAGTTCAAAGTCTCCTCTCATCCAACAACCTATTCAAAAATCCATTGACAACCCATGCTTTAAATATTGGCGAAAATATTGATAGTCTGACGTTTCCGACCACGAAAATGGTTTTAAAAAGACAAAATTGACTGCCAGTTTGACCGCCGAAGTGGTACTTTGGGCAGTTGTGTGGCGGTCAGTGCAAGGGCTGACCCTAAACCTAATCAAAATCGAGATTACAATTGTTAATCATTTTCATAGTAATTGAAGAAGTGGACAGCCCTTCCACCTTCCAAGGACAGCAGGTTCCTATTCTTAATATACAGAAAGGAAATGGCACACAGATTGCATCTTCGGCAGGAGATATCTGAATGTATCGATCATTCATTGAATTTTATTCAGCTGTGATCGAGCCGTCGACGTACTTTCAATGTTCTTCCCTGGTGAAACGCGGCATCGTGAGCTGAGGGTTTGAATTGAGGTTGAGCTCGAGACTTGATTTGTTCAATACATTTCCAATTGAAAACAAAGGTGATGCTCGGGTGTACACAGTGCACGCTATTTAAAGACAAAGACATCACTGGGTGCAGCCAAGCTGCGCTGGATTGCAGCGTTGACATTGTTTTGGTTTCATGTTCATCCATCGTGGTTTCTTCCTTTAATTTTTGCTTGATGGACGGTGAAATAAGTTTACTCGATGGCTTCTAGGATTGGATCTAGTATTATGTCCTATTTTAGAACCTACCGTGTGGACACCGGCTCTAGATGAACATATTCTACGTATCTCGAGAACTGTCCCAAAAATTGTATCGATTTCATCAAATACGGCAAGAGTATGTGTTTATGGGAAAAAACTAATGTCTGTAATGTCTAGCAACGACTTACTACTAAACTACAAATTGCTAATATTGTATCTATCTTGTTTTTTTTTTAAAGAAAAGATAGATTAAAGAACAAATCACCTATGCTAGTAATATTCTTACACCTAACGTGCCTTGTTTTGCAATGAAAAAGCATAAAATCGCAACTACTAATAATATTCTTACATATACTATGTACTTGCACATTTATTTAGAAAGTGAACTTACAAGATACCTTATGTAGTTTATGAATCGACAGTCAATAAAACCTAGTCAAAAGAGGATGGCCACGTACATATGGATTTAGCACGCGAGAGTATTCATGGTTGACACCAACCTCGGTAGCACCACCATCACCGTCATCACCATCCCACCGATTGGTGGTGGCTCTTCCATTTATGGAATGTTTTGTCAGTTGTGGCTTTCCCCTCTCTCTCTCTCTCTCTCTCTCTCTCTCTCTCTCTCTCTCTCTCTCTCTCTCTCTCTCTCTCTCTCTCTCTCTCTCTCTCTCTCTCTCATTAGAAGAGCATGTCTCTAAGAGCTTTATACAAACCACAAAAATTGATATTCATAAGTGATGTTATAGGAAAATCTGTATCTAGCAATTGAGTTGCGTTGCTACATTTTATTATCTATGACGGATTAAGAGAATATGATGTGGTTTTTATTTATTTCACGTGATTTCATCGTTTAGAAGTTAAAATAGACATGTTATAGGAATATGTGATCAAAGAAGTAGAGATGAAAATAGTAAAGCAAGTAGAATTAATTTCGACTAGAGATGACATGGTACACTCTTTTTATATGTTTGTGAATAAATTATTTCGGAAAACATAGCATGTCTTTCTCATAAGGTTGGGTAGGCAGTTTACCATAGGTGTGTATTGTATCAATCTACGCTTGTGTAATTCCTGTTGAAGCATGTATTGAGAGGGTGGGTGCAGGGCGGACAATTTCAAAGCGGGCTCTCCATTCACTAGATAGGGAAGATCATGATCTATTGCCAAACTTATTCCAATTCTAAGAGCTAGGATCGAATCAGTATATAGATATCGATTTAAACCTAGATCTCCAAGCAAATTTATATTGACTAAAATTCTTTTTTGGGAATTCATACATTCATAAACTACATACGAGAGTAGGGGTATTTTTATGACCTAAGTTCGATCCGAATAAGTGACCCCCCACAAGTCAAAATTGCCTATTAAATTGGGAAGAATGGCATCATCATCCTCGTTCATCTCGGATCAGGATTATGTGCAGGTGACATTTCTAATTGCGATCGTTGACGGGTGCTTCCTATTTCGGCACGTAACCTGTAATTAACGAAGACAACCTAAATTTGGTCAACCCTCTCTCCTATTCTGGCCATACGTGGAATTGTTTGGTCCTCACGAGCACAAGGGCAACACCGACATGACCATGTGCAAGATGGTCATGGGTCATAAAAGCTAGGTACACTGTACTTCTCAATTAATTTCATGACCTTATAATTCGCCGATCAAGGAAAGGAACAGCTGGTTCTTCATTGTACTTGCTAGAATTTCAAGTTTGCATCATGAACGTTACAGGGTTGACCAAATAATGGCCACAAAAAAAAAAGAAGAGTTGGCCATGATAGCCAACCATGGAAATGATGTGTGTGTTGAGTAGACCGGTCAAAATGGGTTATAAATCCATTTTTAAACACATATATTCAGTAAATGGGTCATAAATAAGTATAAACATAATATGAATGTTAAATGGGTCATAAATAAATCGTAAATGGGTTTACAACCTATTTAAACTGAACTCATCCCTATTGCCATCACTCAATATCGCCCTCATTTGCTCCGTACTCTCATCTTAGTTTGGATATGACTTTTCCTAGATTAAATTTAATATGTAAGTGTTTTATAAATATGAATCGGGTCGGATATGGTCATTAGATTTGAATTACATAGAAATTGGTCAAAACGGGTTAAATTGGGCTACTTGGATCGGACCATTTTCGACCCGATCCAAACCCGACCCGACCCGACCTATCCGTTTAACAAATCTAGTGTTGATTAACCAGTGTGGGATGTAATAAAATGAACCGATTTGAAAACTCCCATGGAATATGGGTCAAATGTAGCGAGCGAGAGGAAAAAGATCGGAAAATCGAATTAGCTAATAGCTAGGTGTCTTGTTAGGAAGTAGGAACCACATGTTCTATTCAAACCCAAACATAAATGAAAGCCTCTAATTTTGTTTATATAGCATTTGATATTTTCGTATTAACAAAGCAAATATTATTTTCGAACAATTTATAATCAATGTACAACATCTCAAGTCCTTCAGTGATTGGGAAAGACACTGTTAAATAATTCATAAGTTAACACCCACACAAAGGGGTCACCACCTTATGTGTTGCACCGAGTATCCCTTGGGGGCTTGGCCCGTGTGGATCAAACTAGGTTATTACAGATGGTATCAAAGCACAATCTCCTCTAGTAGATGCATATGTGGTTCTTGGACAGACTAGGCCCATACCCAATTTGACGAGGGCAAGGGTGATTAATGCAGCAAGGGACTTGGATAAGGTATAGCTCTTAGCAGATATTTAGGATGATAGAGGAGCGTGAATTTATTGGATAATACATCGAATACAAGGAGTATCGTTGGGCATTATGGGCCAACACTAACGAGAAAAATCAATTCTTTATGTTTTAGAGTTTATGACATTTTTAAGTCCTACATTGATAATGGAGAGACCTTGTTGAGTGATCGATTCTTAAGTCAACAACTACCCCTCAAATGGTTATTATCTTGTGCGGTTACTTAAAGAGTCCTTTTTAGGGCTCAATCTATGTGGAACGGTTCAGATTGTTACAAGCTTTCAATAACTTATTGGTCATTTGTGCATTTTACGTGAAAAATGAAGTATGGTTAAGATCTAAAAGGACATAGGAGTTGTCTCCGGCTTTCTTGTTTTTTGTTTTTGTTAATTGTTTCTAACAAGTATGCACTAGAAGTGCGCATTGTACATGTGTATCTAATCGAGCTTCATCCCTAATTAATTAACCCTGCTCCCAACTTTTCCGTTCACATAAAGAACGGCGAACAAATTCAGGTCTCTCGCCTCCTCAAGTCAACAATTAATCTCTAGTTAGGTATTTACCTGATGATTCTAGGAGTTGCTACAAAATAACTTTCTAATGAGGCACCACCCGCCTGGGTGGCGCTACTGGAGCGCGCACTCTTTCTCTCGCAAAAGGTTGAGTGTTCGAATCCCAGACGCCGCAGGGTGACTTAACCGGTGGCACGTGTGTGGTAGCTAGCACGTGTCGCCCCTAGGGTTTACTCCCCGGCTGTCGGCCGTGCGGGGGTTCCCTGGGTTACTAAAAAAAAAAAAACTTTCTAATGAGGCAAGGAGATAACATGTTTTCCGTGTAGATTATGCAATTTGGAGCACGGGAGGCTTGAAAAAAAAGCTGCAGCCCGGTTCAGTTAAAGATCCGCACGCACACTTTTTGCAAGAAGTTGTAAAACGCGATTTAACATCGACAATCCAAATGCGGTTCTCTGTACAACAGAAGAGAAAGAAAAGTAGACATCTAGGAAAAGTTTGAATTTGCATGTCTTGAACAATAAGTTGTACCAGAAGAAACATCGGAATTGGATAAGGAACGTATCTTGCTAGGGTTGAACTATATCAATCACGAGGCTATATTCCCAAATAGCAATAACTTTAGCTGGTCATGACTCAGTTTCTCCATATCAAATGTTTTTGGAGTCGATCTGATCCTTTCACCCAGAATATTCGAAGCGTGTTCACCAGCGTTGACATTTTCGACTTTTGTTGGGTCAAAACTCAGAATCGCTGAAGGAGCAACAACTGTTATTAACGGAAGAAGGAACGAGGTGCTGATGGCCGCAATATTAATTAAAAAAGAAAAACATGCATACACCCGACGGTGTCTCCACTTGATTTGGTCGGCAAACACCGGCTAATCTCAGAATTATGTAATTTCAAAAGATAAAGAACACTTGGTGCACAGCCCCGCAATAGTTCTAGAGAGAGAAAGTCAAAGGGAGGAGGAGGCATGCACGTTGCTTTCCTCTCTTCCTTCTCTCTCGTTACCCTTTTGTTGCAGTTTGCTCTCTTATTCCTTGCCGACCGGGTAATTCAGAGTTGGCCGTTGTTGAGCCCTTCAATACCGTTGAAAAGTCCTCTCTCATTCTCTTTCTCAACGTTTAATTTCCGTGTTTTGTTTTGACTTTCTCGTTTTGAAATGCCTGACCTTCCACCTTGATATATATATAACCAAGCCACTCCAAACAAATTCAATTTTCTCAGCTATCATTTATCTCCTCTCTCATCACAAGAGTTCATCAATCGTCGCACTAGAATTCGATTGCAATTGGAGTCGGCATCAAGATTGCATCATCAGCTCATCGATCCGGCCATATCGCTCTGCGGGCGAATGGACAACAATGAAGTGGAAGTGCCTCCATTCTTCCTCTGCCCCATCTCGCTGGAGATCATGAGAGATCCGGTCACCGTCTCAACCGGGATAACCTATGACCGAGAGAGCATCGAGACATGGCTGTCCATGTCCAAAAACAGCTTGTGCCCAGTCACCAAACAGCCGATCTCCGATGCGGACCTGACCCCGAACCACACCCTCCGCCGCTTGATCCAATCGTGGTGCACCCTCAACTCATCGAACGGTATCGAGCGAATCCCAACCCCGAGGGCTCCCATCAGCAAAGCCCAGATCAGTGAGATCCTGCGAGATGCCGAAAAGCCTCAGCTCCAGCAGAAGTGTCTTAGGCGGCTGAGATCTATCGCATCTCGTAATACTTCGGCCAAGCGTTGCATGGAAGCCGCCGGCGCCGTTGAGTTCCTGGCCTCAGTGATAAACACCACCTTGCAAGATCAGTCATTGGCATCGGAAGACTGGTCACTGCTTGACATCAAAACACCAAGTGATGACGCGCTGTGCATCCTCTACCATCTCCAGCTCTCCGAGCCGGGACTCAAGAGCCTTGTGGCTAAGGATGGTGAGTTCACCAAATCGCTCATACACATCATGCAGCGTGGGCCCTACGAGTCGAGGGCGTACGCTGTGCTGCTGCTCAAGTCGATGTTCGAGGTCGCCGAGCCGATGCAGATCATCACGCTGAGGCAGGAGTTCTTCACAGAGGTGGCCCAAGTCCTGCATGACCAGATCTCTCAGCAGGCCACGAAGGCCACGCTGAAGCTACTGATAAACCTATGTCCCTGGGGCCGAAACAGGATCAAAGCTGTCGAATCCGGGGCAGTCTCGGTATTGGTAGAGCTGCTTCTTGATTGTTCTGACCGTAGGACCAGCGAGTTAATATTGATGTTGTTGGAGATGCTGTGCCAATGTGCTGAGGGGAGGTCGGAGTTGCTAAGGCACGGGGCGGGCGTCGCGGTTGTGTCGAAGAGGATACTTAGGGTTTCACAGGTGGCTAGCGAGAGGGCGGTCCGAATTCTGCTCTCCGTCTCCAAGTTCTCGGCAACAGCGAGCGTGGCGCAAGAGATGTTGCAGTTGGGGGTCGCAGCGAAGCTGTGCTTGGTTCTGCAAGTGGACTGTGGAAGGAAGACCAAAGAGAAGGCCATTGAGATACTGAAATTGCATGCTAGGGTTTGGAAGCACTCTCCTTGTATACCCTCCAATTTGCTTTCATCATACCCATCTTGAAATAGACAGTGAGCTTCTAGTATGAGCTTGTAGTTTTCTTGCTTTCGTCGGCTAAGCATTTGTATATTGATTCATGAAATGGTCACTGTCACCCCACCAGTGAAAGTTGTACCTTTCCAACCGATGATGGACAGAATAAGAACGCTCGTAGAATTTGGATTGAGTATGTTCTTATACAGATATGGACATAAAATGATGTCCATGATAATATGACCCATGATTTTGGATAAATTTCCTTCCATTTGAGGAAAGCTAATTAAATCGCGACTTCCCCTGTACTGCAATGTTGCAGCAACTTGCTTGGAAGATCTGTCCCGAGGTACCTTTAAGGCCCATTTGATTATCCAAATTATGTGCTGCAAATTAAGATTCAGTGCTTAATCAGACTAAATTTGTTTGATAACCCTAGTTAGCATCGACTTAAAAGATTCAATTACTTAGAAATTCATATAATTTTGTAAGTAAGGGATGGGTACTTAATTCATTCAATGGAAAAAGTGATTCGTGGTAATTAGAGCCTCGCCAAATTGTTAAAACTTATTACTAGTGATCCTTGTTCCATATTTTGTTAGAAATTAGTTATATTCGCAGTGATGAATTTTCAGTTATTATCAAATAACTTTCGAGTCCTATTTTCAGCACTTAAGACTCTGAAAACTTAAGATTCGGTTCTTAAATTTTCAACACTTTTTACCAACACAGGCCCTTAGTTGTACAAAGTTCTTTATATATAGTGTAGCGAATCGATCGAATTGAGATTTTTTAAAACTCAAGCAAAATATAAGTTCTCTCTTAGAACTTGCATCAAATTTTACGAAAAGAAGGGATTACATTGCTTCACTTTAATCTCAGCAGTTTCACCAATCCACAAGATATTTCCTCACGATGTCCAACTGTATCCAAGAATACATTAGGTAATAGGACAGTATATGAGTCGACATTTACATCATGAATGTGCTAATGTAAAAAGAGCTTCACGTAGAAATTTTTGCTTTATTAAAGCAGATTGATGATGGTGGGATCATGCAATAAACCCTCATGTAATGATGATGATATTGCAGCTGGTCATGAAGCTAGAGAAACTTCGTGAACTCAAGATTTACCTATACAAATAAATAACCTCTTCACAAATTTTTTTTAACCCATCTTTTTAGCCCAAGTGTCACTGAGACATGAGAGCCTCCCGTGAAATCATAGCAATGCGATGCCCATTGTGAAAGGATGGGCATGCAACAAAGATCCTAATCTTTCATGATTACGTACTGTAACTTGCTTTTTTGGGTGGTCAATTCGCCTTTCGGTGGTCATTCTTGGGCCATTTCAACATCCATTCAGCTACCACATTCGTGCAGAGTGATGATGGCAGCTGCTTCATGGCTGTGGATTGCAGAGCCCGCTCATCAAGCTGTCCAAGAGGGAAGCTGCTAGTCGATACCATCTCCGTGATTTCCGCCATGCTTGCCGTCGAAAATTTTTCTACACGACACAAACAGTCGACCTTTAGGATAATATCTTTCAAATCGTTCTTTTTTCATGAAACTGACGGTATCTGCCCCTACGTGTTTTAACGCGAGAGTTAATCTCAGCGCTTCGGCGATGACTAGTGGACTTTAGATTATGAAAAAGTAAGAAATTGCGAGCTCTACAGAGGTTCCAGAGGCTACTGTTTAGGTGCCAGTTTTTCCTCCTCTTCGAGAATGCTTGTGATGGCTGTTTGCCTTTATTGAAAAAGTCTTGCAGTCATTTGGCCAGAAAACAAAGTTAAAGAAAGAAAAGAAAGTCGAACCATCGTCTTCAGTCATAGTTTTCGTATTGCTCGTCACTCCAAAAAGCCCTTCAACTTTCGCAACCGGATCCTGTAAAGAAAACATCATTTTCAGAGCAGTAGTAGTATTTCTGATGAAGTGTCTTTTTTAAAACAGTTTTATAATGTTAAGACACAAGGAATTTATTGCGCCATGCTTTTGTGATAATAATATTTAAGAAATGAGAAATGACTGGGTGACAGTTTCTAATCTGTTACGAGAATTTCAATCTGTTATGAATAAAAAAAAAGGAAAAAAACCACCAAAAACTCCCAAACTTTATCACCTGTGACACATTTACCCTAAACTTTTTTTGTGACACCAAAAACCCCAAACTATGTTATTTGTGATACATTTATCCCAATGTGCTTTAGTCTATGGGCAGTTTTGTCTTTTTTGCTTTTTCTTTTTTTTCCCTTTTTTTTTCCTTTCCGGCGAGGGGGGCCCTCGCCGGATCCAGCAAGGGGAGGCCCTCGCTGGTGTCAAGCGAGGTCGCCTCGCCTGGGCGAGCAAGGGCGGCCCTCGCCCGACTCAGGCGAGGGCGACCCTCGCCGACGTAGGGCGAGGGTCGCCCTCGCCTAATCGGGCGAGGGCCGCCGTCACCCTCGCCTGGGCGAGCGAGGGCGGCCCTCGCCCGACTCAGGCAAGGCGACCTCGCCCGACGCCAGCGAGGGCGAGGGCCCCCCTCGCCGGAAAGGAAAAAAAAAAGACAAAGCAAAAAAGACAAAAATGCTCATGGACTAAAGTACATTAGGGGAAAATGTGTCACAAATAGCATAGTTTGGGGTTTTTGGTGTCACAAAAAAAAGTTCGAGGTAAATGTGTCACAGGCGGTAAAGTTTGGGATTTTTGGTGGCCTTTTCCCCAAAAACAAACAAATAACAAATAATTATAAATTGATGTGAGGTCCACTCCTTCAAGAATTTATGACTCACAATATACCGTTAATCTCACGCTAGCCCAAAAATCATTATACTAGGAAGGCCCTTAGAAAAAGATGATATATTCAACTTGAAAAGAATAATTTTACTGCTCTCTGTCCAAAAATACGAATAGATAAATTTCAATAAGTGTTGTATGTATAAAACAACTATTTGTTAAAAGAAATATCATTGGCTGTTGATCGGTACAAGAAAATAACTATAGTAATTTACTAATGCTTTTATGAAATTACCAATTTATGTATAGTTTGAAAACTTACGAATTTTTTTACAAACTTGCCGGTGTATATTTGTATTTAAGTTGTTAGGAGCACACGATGGAAGCCCGATACCTTGCTCGAGGAGATCGCCAAGAGGAAGCCCAGGTCTTAGCCCGTCAATATATCCAGTCGGACCTACCTTCACTTAAATAGTTAAACCAATGAGTTAAGGATCAACTGAAATGTATTAATTTTATAACACAAACTTAAACCAATGAGTTATGGGCCAAATAAAATATATTAATTTTTTAACACAACTTACACGTGCATCTCAGTAATCTCCCCCTCATGTGCGAACTCATCGTTAGGTATGCTTCCCCTTAATTTAGGTATTTTTCTGCATCAACTTATTTCAAGTTGAATCTCCACGTTATTGCAATACACCCACAACTATGCATGGCAATCATCATCAACTGCTAACTTGGGATTGCATCACCCATAGTCTCTATTTCATGTCACCAGACCAACTATTAATGGTCTCTACTCTATCTCAAGCGTCAATAATGAAATTTTTTTCTTGAGATATTCACCAAATACCGAAACAGGTTAGGGTGGAGCACCAATCAACAATTGGCTCTAATACCATTTGTTAGGATTTGCGTAACAGAAGACTGATAGCTTGTTCAAGGAGACTGCTAAGATGGAACCTAGGTTTTAGCCCATCAACATATCCAGTAGGATCCACCTTCAATCATAAGCTTAAGTCAATGAGTTATGGGCCGATAATGATATATTAACTGCTGCACACCATACCAATTCTCATATATGTAACTTTTCTAACACAACTCACACGTACATCTCAATATAAGTTGTGACCATTTCGAGATGAACCTTGAGGTGGTTTCACATATTGATAGGGGTGTGCTAACTACCTCTCGTTAGATGACCATTTGGCTTTGCACAAGCTCTCCCAAGCCAAGCCGACTGCAACTTGGTTTCTCATTTATTGTGCATTAAGTGATATTAGAGTCGCCATTAACCCATTATAGACCAAAAACCGTCTTACTTCTGCAGACCAGGGACTTTTGGGTTGGAGAATTTGATTAGATTAGTTTTACCTGACGCCTTTCACCTGTACCTATGCTCTTTTAGAGAAAACGCTACTTCATGCCATCTTTTTCTATTTTATTACTAAGCATACAAATCCAAGTGGCCATGTGTAAGAGTGCAATCAATAAAATGAATCAATTAATGATAATAATCGAGAAAAATAAGTAAATGCAACCTAGCACGTATGAGTAGGAGATGTTAGAAAACAGACAATTTATTTGGAAATCTCATGATTCTCCTGATGGGTTCACCCAATCCACTTGAAACATTGAAGACCTTATATATTTGGTGGTTGGACTAGGGATGCATGCGGCTCTGCTGGTAAAGAGATTTGGAGGTAGGATCGGAGAGTATCGGGATAGGGGTTCGATCCCTATGAGCACCGTACACATATGTACGTAGAAGAGATGAGTGAGACAAAAAAAAAACAAAAAAGACTAGGGATGGCAATGGGGTGGGGTGGGACAGGGGGTTTGCATCTCCATCCCCGCTTCTCAGTTACAAGAGGTGCCCCATCTTCACCCCATGCCCTGTGCTGAACTAGTCTATATATTCCGTTTCCAATCCCGCAGGTATTGTGATTTCCCCCATATAACCCACGGGATTTAAGCTTTTTTATCATGGTACAAAAAGAAAATCTTAGAATATCAAAGCAAATGGTGAAAAAAAGAGCATATTATTGGAAATCTTCATAGTTGATACAGGAAACGGTCGATAAAAACATAAAACAGAGTTCTCTTCACTTATCTTAACAACTCTATCCATTTACGAGTCTGTTAGGAATGCATATTCTCTCTTGAATTTGAGCTGCAAAATTCGTGCACCAGAGGACAGCGACAAAGAGAAGCAATCTAGAGGCGAGTTCCCATCTTTTTTTCCCATTAAGAACTTGGGTTTCGGCATGTGGGTATGGTCTGATTCCGTGATCGAACTCCGACACCGACCAGCAGCGAGTACGAGAGGAGCAAAAGGGTTCATGAGTCAAACCTTGGTGGGTGAATCTGAGGGTTCTTGCAAGATCAATCGAAGAACAAATTCAAGGATAATATCCCTGGGATTGAGATAGGGCGAGCAACGATATCTTCGGATTTCCAACGTCAATTTCAACTTTAACGAGTGAAAAGAACATCATAGTATGCAGTTCTCCGTCAAGTTTAGAGAGTGTGTTTCCGCCCTTCTTTTATGCATTGACGGACTTCTTTAAATTGATTCAGGACTGATGTCAAAGATAATGGCTGAAAATAGGAACCGTCCAAGAAACTGGAGATCTCTTGGTTGAAGCTGCAAATTCAAGTTTTAGTATGTTTTGTCAATTGCGTGTCCCAACAACTGTACTATATTTAGCAAAACTATGTCCTTAGCAGCAAATTAAACAGGCTACAAAGTTCCACTTAATCAATGTAAGCATGTGATATGCTCGGGCTAGTAGCAGATCACAATCAGGAATTCTCAATTTGTTCACCCAACGCACATTATTGCGAAATTGATGTGACGTCGATATCGTGCTTCGGCATAAGATCACTGGCGAGGATTGGCTTTGTACAAGAAAACCTAAAAGAAGGTGATATTAAGAATCAAATCAGGGACTTCGTATTGTCAGTGCCTTTAAATAACTATAGTAAAACTTCCTCACAAAAGCTAAAGAAAAACCAATTTTCATACATTATTCCGGTGATAAAGTATACATAATTCGTTTTTAGTCTCTGGTCATTTCTCGTGTCTTTCTACACATAATTGTAGTATTAAGTAACAGTAGAGAGAGAGAGAGAGAGAGGTATGACTACATTCTGTGTCATTTCTTGGAGAAAGTTGCATCCTGTACAGACACATCAAATTCCCTCCAGTTGCCGATTAATAGATCTGGATTAGCCTCTGGTCCAAGAACTGGCATAAGCTCTGTGCCCTCAAACCCATGATTCACCATCAAATGGTTATGGTCATTCAACCACGTGGCGCCCCCTTCGCTTGGCAAAGGTGGCAACCCACCGCAGTAGCTCGCATCACCACCATCGCATGGTTGAATCCGATCACTGATCCCATTAAGATTGTTGGAGTCACCTCCATGATGATGAGGATGATGGAACATCTGGTTATTTCCATTGCTTAAGTGAGTCTCAGCAAAAAGCTCAGAAATGAACTCGCATCCAAGAAGCTCATTTCCATGCATCAATTCGATATTGTCCAAGTCATGAACTTGCCGTACGTTTGCCAGAGGCTGGCTGTCGTGGTGATCAGATTCACCACCGGCCAACTCTTCATGTGCTGGTTCAGGCTTCTGATTCAAGTAATTTGCATAGACGAGCGCGAGATCGATATGCGACCCGCCATTAGACGAGCTAGTCAGATCAGCCAAGGAACTATTGCCGTCTTTCAACATAGTACCTATGGACAATCCACTCCCAAAAGGGTTGCTGGCGGCAGCAAGGTAAGCTGATGAAGTAGTAGCGCCGGAGGATATCCGTGTGGACTTGCCCCGCCTGTTTTTGCGGCAGCCCCCGCCGACGGGGACATTCCGGAGAGAGCCACCCTTGGTCCAGTACCTCCGGCAACCTTTGCAGAAGTACCTGGGCTGAGTGAGGCTGTAATTGTTGTAGTAGCAAAACTTGGTGTTGGAAGATCCACAGCGCGGACAGTTCGGTGACATCTCAACATTTGGCTTCCACGCTCTCTCCATTCTCCCTCAGTCATCAAGATCGCTCAAACCACCCTGAAAACCCTTCTCTCTTCAAAAACGAAGAACCACCAAAAGAACATACCCTCTCCCTCTGAAACCCTGGAGAGAGAGAGAGAGAGAGAGAGACTAGTGTGCAAAACTGCGAGGAGAGAGTTAAATGAAGCAGAGACATGCATAAGCCTAGCCATGAGACGATATTTTTTTTATCTTTTTTTCTTCTGGGTTCTGATAAAAATAAAGAGAGAGGCACATGGAAATGTGGAGGCACTCGTGCACATGAGAGTGTGGAGTGGGAGTTGACATTCCGGTGCCGTCAAGGACGAGAGAAAGTTGCAGGGTTTTCGCAACACCGCAGGCTGATACGAGGTGTCTGTGTCCCCAAATACGTCCCGCTCCGCGATTGGGCCGCGCTTTCTGAGGGAGGAAGCAATTGCCTCGAGAGAGGGGATGGAGTGTTGCTTCAGAGAGCAGGCACAGGATTTGTGATGCACGCACCATTTCTACGAGCCGATGCATCAAAGCATACATGGCATAGAAAATTGGCAGCCTCCAATTGCTTCCTCTACCTCTCATCAATCTAACATTAACTTATCCCATAATTTTTCTCTCGTTCGAGAAGTATGTCCTAGAATCGTATTTAAGAAGATTATTTCAGTCTAGATAAAGGTACCCATATTAGGAAACTCCTGCAATTAATGATGTTCAGTTTGAAAAGTACATGGGATGTTTATATGGTAAGTGCGCATGGGGTCGGCCGGCATGCCAATAGCTATAAGGGAGACAAGGTGTTGTGGGTTCGAAATTGGACCTCTCCCTCTAAACTTGATCGGACTCGATAAACAGTGCTTGCACGAGTTTTAGGTGCAGTTCTTGGTAGCTCGATGATCGATAGGCTCTGTCAAGAACGATTGTCTAACATGGTAACAAAATTATCCATCGAGAGTTTGGATCTCGACATGCCGTCTTAGCATTATTCTGCCTGTTGCTCTACCGAGGTCCATCGGGTTCCTAATAGTTGTGCTCAGTGTAATTATGTATGCATATCCTATTTTGAGGAGTCCACTTTAAGTGTGTAAAAAAATCCTTGGATTTATGAAATACTTTACTAACATCATGAATCATTTAGGTAAAGCACGAGTTAAATCTATATGAGTGACCAAAATACGAAATTAATTACATTTGGGAACGTGAAAAATTAAAGCTGTGTTGTAAATTACCTCATCGTAAAAAACTGAAAGCCTCCAATTGCTTCCTTGACCTCTCGTCAATATAAGATTAATTAATCCCATGGATTTCTCTCGTTCGAGAAGCTCCATTCGCAGCATAGGAGTAAATGCCCTAGAATCATATATAAGAAGATCATTTCAGTCAAAATCAAGGTGCTTATATTAGGAAAGTCCTGCAATTAATGATGTCCCCTTTGGAAAGTACATGGGATGTTATATGGTAACTGCACATGAGTCGGCCAGCATGCTATTAGCTATAAGGGAGAGAAGATATCGTGGGTTCAAAATTGGACCTCTCCTCTAAACTTGATTGGACTCAATAAATCGTGCCCGTACGCATTTTAGGTGTGATTTTTGATCACTCGATGATCAATAAGTTCTGTCAAGAACGATTGTATAACATGGTAACAAAATTTTCCGTCGAGAGTTTGAATCTTGACATGCCGTCTTAGCATTATTCCGCTTGTTGCTCTACCGAGCTTTATCAGGTTTTGATTGTTGTGCTTGGTGTAATTATGTCTGCATATCCTATTACGAGGAGTAAAAGCTCCAACTATAGGAACAGGGTTGGTCAAAAAATTGCAATCTTGCTTGATTTTTTTCCCTTCTTTTGGGGCAAGGAAGTCCACTTTAAATACGTAGGAAAACCTTGGATCCATGAAATACTCCACTAAGCTCTTGAATCATTCAGGTAAGGCACAACTTGAAATCTGTATGAGTGACCGAACTATAAAATTAATTGCATTTGGCAACGCGAAAAACTAAAGCTATTGTTGACACCTATTTTTTAATTTGCCCAAAATTAAGTGCACAAAATTTAGGAATTAATTTCTTAGTTCCTAAAACAAAAAAAATATTTCTATTTAAATGCATTGCATATAAAAATTAGGCATGTTTGTATTTAATAGGGTATATTAGAATGTCTAATTAAACTTTAAAAAAAAATAAAAAAGGAAAAATCGGCTCGGGCCGGGTCAGCTGGGCCGACCCGGCCCTTTTCTTTTCTCTCCTCCTCCCCGCGCGGGCCCAAGGCCCTTCTTTTTTTCTTTTTTTTCTTTTCCCCGCGCGGCCCAGCCCGCTCCTCTTCTTTCCCCCCCGCGAGCTGGGCCTGGCCCGGCCCAGCCCCTTCTTCTCCTTCTCCCCCACGCGCGACCGTCGCTGTCCACGCCCCTGTCCGCCTCTGCTTCGCGTCGTCACGCCGACGCACGGCGGCGCCGCCCCTCGTCATCGTCGTCATCCGGCCAGAGGAAGGCCGAATGAGCACGCCGACGGGACTAGCATTAATTGCCAGTCCCGTCTTCCTCGTCTTCCTGGCTTCCCCTTATCTCCTCCTCCCTCTCAGACCCCTGTTCGGCTGCCCATCGCCAGACTGGCCTCCCCCCTCTGCACCGGCCTATGGCCGCGGGATTTGCGAGGCATAGGCCAGTGCAGGCCGTCGTCAGCCGACGTGGGGGAGGCACGGGACGCGTCGTCGCTGCCTATAAAAGCCGAAGAGAGAGAGAGGAGCGCCGGTCGGCAATTTTGAGAGAGAAACAGAGAAGGGAAGGAGAGAGAGAGAGACCGGGAGAGAAATAGAGAAGAGAGAGGGGCCTGGAGTCCCAGCCGGTCTCGCCGTCTCCAGCAAGCTAACCGGTGACGCCCGGAGCACCCCTCCGGCCATTTTTGAGAAAGAAACAGAGGGAGAGAGAACCGGGAGAGAATACAGAGAGAGAGGGTGAACCGAGGTCACGCCAGAGCCAAAGGCGAACCAGGAGAGGTCGTCGACGCCCTCAGACCCGCCGGAGACCATCCAGACGCGCTGACGACCGGTGAGCCCCCCGGCCGAAAACCGCCCCTGTTTTCCCCTGTTTTTGTGCTCGGTAGGGCCGGGACTCGCGCCAGCCGTGTCGCGCGATTCCCGGCCCATGCCGTCGCCGGTCCCGGTCCCTAATCTCAGTAGGGAACGAACCGAGGCCGTCGGAGCCGACCCAGTCGCCGGAAGAGGTCGAAAGCCTCCGTTTTTCCCCGCGCGTGCCAGATGTTCGACAAAATGCCTCAGTGGATGCCGGTTTTAATTCGACCGCCGGCCGGTGAACGGCGGTCCTACGGCGACTCAGGTGAGTGGTATAGCTTGAAGGCGGTCCTAGGGGGACGATTCGGGGGCGGCGCCGGCCTGGGTCGGCCGGCGGACGGCCAATTTTGGCCTTGCCGGCGACTCTCCCCGCGGGTCTGTTAAATTCGGGTCAGACCCGACCCGAATCAGCCGATCCGACCCGGGTCAACTCCCGGGTCGGATCTGTTGACTCGGGTCTGATCCGACCCGGATCATCCGATCCGACCCAGGTCAACTCCCGGGTCGGATCCGTTGACCCGGGTCGGATCCGACCCGATTCGGATCATCAGATCCGACCCGGTCAACTTCCGGGTCGGATCCGTTGACCCGGGTCGGTTCCGACCGACCCAGATCCGACCCAACCCGACCGGTTTTTTCATTTTTATTTTCATTTTCTTTTATTTTATTTCAAAAAAAAATTTAAAAAAAAAATCAAAAAAATAAAAAAAAAAAAAAGGTTTTTATTTTCCTTTTTCTTTCCCGTTTTTTTAATTAAAAATTTTGAAATAATATTTTCAAAAAAGAATAATAATATTTTCGTCTTTTTTATTTTTATTTTTTTTTATTTTTTTTTTCTCTTTTCCGAAAAAAAAAAATTATTTAGGACTTATCTGAGTGTTTTAATCCTTTATGCATGTTGTTGTTTTATTTAAATTCAATAAGCCTGAGGTCGCGCAGTGATATTTTGCATGTTTTATTTTCATTACCGTTGCATTGTTATTATGCATGTTTTAATACAATTGCCTGAATTGTTGTGTTTTGAATGTCATCTGGCTTAGTTAGGGCTAGAACCATAGGTTGCATGACTGCTAATCATTTCTGATTATGCACTCGCTTGATCACCTCACATGTTAGGAGAAAGGTCCTAAAATCAATCCAAACTGCTTGACAAATGTTTTCAAAAATGTGAACAGGGTAAAATGGTACCGAAAGGGCATTAGTTATCTGACTAGTGTAACCAAGTCCCCGAACCCAGTTAATTTTTGGTTCGTAGGAATAGGGTGATTCTCCCATCACCCTATTTGGGTTTCTAATCGTCCTACCCCAAATCGATTAGTGGCGACTCCTTGGTATAAATCATTTGCATGTTAAATATTTAAACCTTAAGTCGCGATATGGTATGGGCTTGGGAGAGCCCGAGTTAAGTCCTAAACCTAGACTTAGGAAGTACCAGGCGAGCCTCCCTGCTTTTTGCATGTTATCCAAAAAGGGCTCGGGAGTTCGGTCGCGATAGACTGGCGACTCCGCTGGGGACTGTTGTATTCTAAAGTGGACTTAAGCCAAAATTTTTGCCCTGTTCAAAATAATTTTTGGCAGCAAGGATTCCAGATATGAGCCTGACATTAAGGTGTTATTTGTTCTTGCAGGTTCAAATTGATTGTTTATAAATTTTTGTGCATGCTTTAATGATTTAGCACTACACTATTGCACACACAACCACGCTGCTGGACCTGGGCCGCAATAGGACATTTTAGGATGGTGTTAAGAAAGATACAACCTCGAACGCGAGCCCGCGATGTAGAGGTTGCCTTTCTTTTCCCCGAGATTTATTTCTAAAAAATCGTAAAGAAATATCTTTAGCCACTATTCGCGTGACTATAAGATGTTCCTTTCGATTTGGCCGAGGTTAAAAGGACTTGACACCAACGCGAGACTGCGACGGTCAGGCACCCTTTTGATTTCACTTTGCTGAGCCAGTCTAGATAGAAATCAAGCCTCACTCCTCATGTGCATGTCGTTGTTATTGCCATGGCTCAAGAAAAGGTATATATTCTATCCCTTCTCATTTTATTATGCAGCCTACTAATTCAATTGATTTGTTATTATTAGGCCACCCGTTGATTGCATTCTATACACGATGGGAAGAACTGATGCTCAATTTGTCCCCGCTCCTAAGAAAATTTCTGGCACGGTGGGACCGACGAGACGAGGGATACGCTTATTGCGGAGCTTGTCCGTGAAAATAAGCAGCTCCGAGAAGACTGTAGTTTTCCCATCGTTTATAAAATGAGCATCCGGGAAGGGCGCCCTTTTTGTTAAAAGCCCATTTTTGTATATTTCCCTAGTATTTATGTTCAAGGGTTTTGGTTTTCGTCCTTAAAAGTATTTTTGGGTTGTACCAATGTTAATATAATTCGGGCCGCTTTTTATGCTTTAAATAAAATTTTTTTGCGCTTCAATGACACCACAGCGGCCTTCGGCCCAGTGGTATCCGGGATGTAAGCGTCACGGTCCGAGGCGACCGGGGTTCGAACCCCGGGGACGCCACCTGTAATGTTGATATTAATAAAAACCCTTTTTTCTTCTTTTTTCTTTGCAAATGAAGAAATTATGTAATAATAATGTGCCTAGATCATAAAATGATTTTTTTTATTAGGTATTATGATCATTCATTTCAATGTTTTCTCAGGTAATTAAAAATGGCCGAAGAAAACGCCCGCCTCAATAACATGGAAAATGAGATAAAATTGATCCTCAGCGCGATCCAAAATCTCACAAAACAGGTGGAATCCATTCAGGACAAGCTTATGCCCACACCTACAACAATCAAGATGATGTCACCACCATCGCCCGATCAGGAGCAGGTGACCCAATTAATTGGTTCAGAAGGAAACCTGCAGTCGGGTGCCTTTCCCGACAGAACTTGGCAAGATGTCCAACTCCTACAGTGGCAGGGCAATGTACGACGATACTCGCCGTTTCCCAAATCCATGGATGTTATATTCCATATCCTTTTGCAAAAAGGACTGGTCACGAGGAGGCCAAAGCACCCCACTCCTGAGTACTTCATTAACTACGATCCCTCCAGATCTTGTGACTTTCACTCGGGAGAGGTCGGACACTCGCTAGATGATTGCGATGCTCTGAAGAATAGAATTCAAGACCTACTGGATGCCAGAGCATTTACTTTTCGTGCCCCGTGGCTGTGTCATGGTGAGGATGACCTTTTGGTGGTGCCTAGCCTTCGCGCCGCCGCCCCTGAACTTTTTTATAAGGCACGTAAAGGAAAGGCTATTATGGATACCTTGGGCCAACCCAGTGGTAAATTCGATTATTACGTTGACTACCAGATGCCGTCAAGTTTTTATAAAGATCAGCAAATTAGCATTCCTAGCGGATGGAACGACTTTGAAAAGCTGACATCAGTGAAGAGAAAGGCCGATGAGCTGGATTCTTGGAATGATGATTTTGAAGATTTCTTCGTCGGTGCAATAGACGAAGGACTGGTGGAGAGAATGGGCGCAAACCCGCCCGAGTAGAATTCCTCTTCTCCTTCCTACATGAATCCCTGGAAAAGGGATTATCCTTGTGTTTTGTTTGACGTCATGTCTTTTCGAACTTTCCCTCTTTTGAGGTTGTAAATTCGTGTATTGTAAATAATGTTTTGAGGGCATGAGGTGGTACACCAAACCGGCCCGTTGATGATATCTAGCCATGTAAAGGAAAGTGTTCTGAGGCCCGGGCTTCCTCATGCTTCCTTGTTTTTAAGCTTTTGAAAATAAAACGAGTGTTTTATCATTTTTCAAAAAGGCAAAAAAGAACAGTGATAGAAAAACATGCATACTCATAACCTTGTTTGTTTTTCTAACACGCTCATTTCGTGTCTCAGAGCATATTCCTTTTTGATTTGTTATTACAAAAGGGACATTTGGAAATGGCACAAACTGAAGAACACTGGTAATGCTACCAGACCAACTCATTTGATAGGGGCAGTCCGAGCAAGGATCAGCCAACCTTCAAAATGAAATGTGGGGCAAATCTCATCACTTCTAGTGTGAGATATCAATTCCAGAAAGTCAGAGGGAGTGTTGAGCATTCCT
Source organism: Syzygium jambos (assembly GCA_031216235.1). NCBI lineage: Eukaryota > Viridiplantae > Streptophyta > Magnoliopsida > Myrtales > Myrtaceae > Syzygium > Syzygium jambos. The sequence continues at coordinate 17,676,492 of CM062230.1, read as the reverse complement.
TGACACCATGATGAGCGAAACATCATTTCGTACAAAAGTCGGGGACAGATCAAGAAAAGATTACCCCTTTTGAAAGAAAAAGGTATGTCTTATTCCTTAACAAATTTTGGAAAATGACATTCCATCCCTTTTGCAGATAATGAAATGGGGAACATGCTAGACCCTGACGTGCTAGCAAGCCGGATGAGCACCAATGCTGGGACTTCTCAAATGAAGCATGACGAAGAAGTGCCTAATTGGAAGAGTAGACTATGGGGCATGCAATCCCCCCAGTCCATCAAAAAGGGTGTATTTCGTTCCTAAAGTTCATCCACTTTAGAATAGAAATGACACATTCTTTCTTTTTATGTAGGACAAATTTGAGTAAAGATTCTATGCAAGCAGCTGGAAAGGACTTCGCATATGACAAGATAGAGTCAATCCTAGTCCCACCAATCATGGAGATCTCGACGTCAGTCATGCCCACATCGGTCAAAGACCTTTAAAGTGGAGATTAGCTTTGCTATGAAGTTCCCCATGTAAGCAATTGTACATGCCCTGTGCATGTCAGGAATCAGAGGATTTTCGAAAAATACCTCAGCATGTCAAAACCGCGTTGGCACAGCATGCGCCGACAATAGGAATTTCCAATTGAAGGCACCCCTAATCATAGAGGATCTCATTCGAGCTTCGAGGCCAAGAACATGGAGAAGCAGACTGAGACAGAGAAGGCTGAACAAAGTAAAGAGGAGAAAAGACTCTGCTAGCTTTGAAGGCAAAATGGGAGAAGGGTAATCTGTATCGTTCTCAATTTACCCTCAATCATCTCACTTCTAACATAAAGCTCATGTTTTTGCCAGAAGGGGATTATCGATATCCGAGAGAACTCTAGATGTTGTCAATCTAATCTCAAATGAAAGGAATCACGAAGGGGTAATATTGTATCGTTCCCAATTCCTGTTTTTCAAAGAGCCGTTCGTTAACACGGTCTTTCCTATTGCCTTGTAGATTTTCCTCACCATAGCGGCATAGGTGAGTATCTCTGTCTGTAAAAACTTTTCTCCTAAAAATACAAAGAAGCAAAGAAAGAGAAAACATGTTAAAGCAAATGAATGCTTAACCTTTCTTCAAGTGCATTGCATGTCTTTTGAAAAGAATTTTGCATGGTAATTTTTCCTGTTTAATTCACCAATTCCCTGTGGAAATTTTGACAATTCGACAAGTGGTGTCGAACTGCTCTGGTGTATTGAACGAGGTGTGTCAGGATGATGAGAGGCAACCCTTAATCTATACATGTTCTCAAGTACTAAACCCTTGCAAGATGAGTGAAAAGGTTTCATTTCTACAAGGTGAAGGGATTTCTCGCATAAGGTACGGTAGCCAAAATGATGAGAGGCAGTTCATTTCTCTGCCCCATACACTACCATTAATCCGTTGCTTGACCATTTTTTGAGCCCACACACTCTGAGGTTCCTTTTCAAATTATCCCTGTCAAGAACCACCCCGCATTGGGGCAGCTTGAGGTAAACCAGCATTCAGAGGGAGCAAGAAGAGCCTCCCTCCCTTTTGATCACCGCCCCCGTGGCTTCGACCTCGTTGTTGTTATGGAGTCGGTGATCCTCAATAGAGTCTTCTAAGGCAAGCACACCATTGACGGCCGGACGGTTGAGGCTAAAAGGGCTTTGTCAAGAGAGAAGCAGCAAACTAATGCCTGTTCCAAATGTCAATATCTTATTAATAATAGTGATATTAAGCAGGACAAGAAGGATGAAGAGTTTGTAATATCTAAAATTTTCTATGATCATCAGCTGCAACAGCTCACACGAAGTGAAAAAGATGAATAGAAATTTCCTTGCTCTCACTTGCATTAACCTTTGAGTGTTTTTATTGCAGATGAACTCTCATGATAATTTAAATGCCCTAGGATGATGAAGAGCAGTTCTTCTTCTATCCCATACACTTATATCCCTTGCTAGCCCAATTGAGCCGGCAATTTCATTCCGTACGAACCCAATTGGTGATCATCCCCCACACCGGGGCAAGGCAAAAGTCACCACAGTTTGAGCATCACAGTCTCAAGAACCGAATGAAGATGAAGACTCCAGCAGCCCAAAAACATTGTCTGTTCAGCTTTGTTTAGGCTAGTCCTGACAACATCAGAAGAGCAGCTAAAAAAATGTTGAAAAATGGGAGCAAGAAAAAGCAGTGTGCCTGGTAAAAGCAAGGCCAATGCCCATGAATGGAAGAAGAAGAAAAACGATGAAAAAGATGAAGAGAAAAGAGTCCCTAGTTTCTGGGTAGCTGCTATGAAAAACAATGAAGTTTTAACTGAGGAGATCATGGGCGTGATGAAAACGCTCTCAAATATCTCAAAGACATTAAGTGGTGTAGAATAGACAACCCCAAAAGTTTCAAACTTGAGTTCTTCTTTGATGTAAATTCTTACTTTAAGAACTCTGTCTTGATAAAGATCTGCCACATGATAAAGAAAGACGAACCTATTCTTGAGAAAGCACTTGGGACAGAGATAGAATGGTATCCAGGAAAATGCTTGACGCAAAAGCTCCTCAAGAAAAAGTTGTCAAAGATGCTAAAACACAGGATTACCCAAGAAGTCTTCCAGAAGGATCCTGATGGTGGAGAAGAAGACTGGTGACAATGCCAAGATGAACACCAATTCTCACCCTTACACACATTTTTGAGCCTAACGATCATTTCGTCCCTCAATCTGCAAACCAAGCCCATGTTACATCCCTCATGAAGTCTCTTCTGACTGGGGCATTTGAATTAACACGGGATTTCAAATGTTTATAAACAACGCTTGAAAAAGTGCGAGCAAGACTACTTTCTATCTCTTTTGCAGGGTTCTTGACTTGTAAACCCGGAGATAATTGCAGAATATTTTCTTTCATGGCCTTGACTCGGACAGTCTCCTTTGTTAAGCCATTGACCAAGCCTACATTACGACCCTAAAGAAGACCTCTCAGATTGGCAGTGTCGTACTGCTTGCGAGAAAACTCAGACCCTTGTTGATGTGATAGCGGTCAGACTGAGTGTTTTCGATGTTCCCGCATTAATGGACGGGACAAACAACCATTTTCAATGAGAGCGAGTGGAAAGTCCTCTCTGACTGAAGGTCTCTCGTTCAGCATCTCAAAAAGTCCACCTCACGAGCAAAAATTGTCTTAATTGACCCTCGGTGGATGCTTGGTGATGCGAACATGGTAAAATCATCATGCATGAACTTACAAATGCATACTCTGGATTAGCCCAGCTTATCTATCGTTGATGAATGCATGCATGTTTGTGCTAATCATCTTTGACAGTTCAGAGTTCTAATTTCCAGTGATAGAATACAAAATTTCGGGCGTTGGAGAAGCCCTCATCATCATCCCAAGGGAGATGCCCCGAAAAAGGTCGGTTATTCAGCAGATGATGCATCAAACCTCCGGGAACGTGCCCAGGTAAGTACATTCTACCCTTTGCCCGGTCCCGAAATCATCAGATTTCTTTTCAAACTACCCAGAAGGTAAACCTGGTGTTTCTTTGAAAATGAAATGCATCTTGACATGGTCAAGATATTTCGTACAATATTCAAGAATAGCCTCAGTTGTCTATTCCTCCAGTGAATGCGTATGCGTTTGCGCAAAGAAAAACTTGTCTGGCAGGAGACATGCCCTTAAGAGGCAGGAACGTATCCAGGTAAGTATATTCTACCCATGCCTGGTTCCAAAAATCCATGTACCTACAATTGTTATGGTACCCTTTGAACATTGGACTGACCCCTCTGTTCACCCTTTTGAGCACGGAACTGATTCCCTCTGTTCACATCAAATCCTTGGGCGAGAACCCCGAGGTGCTCATCGTTTGAGCTCTCCAAGACCTGATAGCAAGGACTCACCAGGCAAACAAACAAAATCCAGTCAGTCAAGGCGACCGAAGAAAGGTTCGGGTCCTCGACAAATGAAATCCAACTGGCGACCGAAGAAAGGTTCGGGTCCTGTGTAAGCGATTTCCCCCCAGTCACGGCAACCGAAGGTAGATTCGGGTCCGCGACAAATGAAATCCAGCCAAGGCGACCGAAGAAAGGTTCGGGTCCTGTGCAAGCGATTTCTCTCCAGTCAAGGCGACCGAAGAAAGGTTCGGGTCCTGTGTAAGCGATTTCCCCCCAGTCACGGCAACCGAAGGTAGATTCGGGTCCGCGACAAATGAAATCCAGCCAAGGCGACCGAAGAAAGGTTCGGGTCCTGTGCAAGCGATTTCTCTCCAGTCAAGGCGACGAAGAAAGGTTCGGGTCCTAGACAAACGAAATCCAACTGGCGACCGAAGAAAGGTTCGGGTCCTGTGTAAGCGATTTCCCTCCAGTCAAGGCGACCGAAGAAAGGTTCGGGTCCTCGACAAATGAAATCCACCCAAGGCGACCGAAGATAGGTTCGGGTCCTAGGCAAGCGATTTCCCCAGTCCAGGCGACCGAAGAAAGGTTCGGGTCCTAGACGAACAATCCCCAGTCCAGGCGACCGAAGAAAGGTTCGGGTCCTAGACAAACAATCCCCAGTCCAGGCGACCGAAGAAAGGTTCGGGTCCTAGACAAACAATTCCCCGTCAAGGCGACCGAAGAAAGGTTCGGGTCCTCGACACACAATATCAATTATCTGGAATTACTCTACCCTTCGGCAAGGTGAGTAGCCCCAGGTATGTTTTTATTTGCTTTAGCATGCATCATCTTATCGCATCATAAAAAATGGGACTCACAGTCCCGCCAAAAATAACATTTATTGAGCATGCATGGGCCAAATTTAGGTGTCATTTTATCTTTGAACGTAACCTCTGCGAGGTCAAACTCTGCGAGCTCACCTTCAAAGAGGGGCAGCTGTTGACACCTATTTTTTAATTTGCCCAAAATTAAGTGCACAAAATTTAGGAATTAATTTCTTAGTTCCTAAAACAAAAAAATATTTCTATTTAAATGCATTGCATATAAAAATTAGGCATGTTTGTATTTAATAGGGTATATTAGAATGTCTAATTAAACTTAAAAAAAAAAGAAAAGGAAAAATCGGCTCGGGCTGGGTCAGGCTGGGCCGACCCGGCCCTTTTCTTTTCTCTCCTCCTCCCCGCGCGGGCCCAAGGCCCTTCTTTTTTTCTTTTTTTTCTTTTCCCCGCGCGGCCCAGCCCGCTCCTCTTCTTTTCCCCCCCGCGAGCTGGGCCTAGCCCGGCCCAGCCCCTTCTTCTCCTTCTCCCCCACGCGCGACCGTCGCTGTCCACGCCCCTGTCCGCCTCTGCTTCGCGTTGTCACGCCGACGCACGGCGGCGCTGCCCCTCGTCATCGTCGTCATTCGGCCAGAGGAAGGCCGAATGAGCACGCCGACGGGACTAGCATTAATTGCCAGTCCCGTCTTCCTCGTCTTCCTGGCTTCCCCTTATCTCCTCCTCCCTCTCAGACCCCTGTTCGGCTGCCCATCGCCAGACTGGCCTCCCCCCTCTGCACCGGCCTATGGCCGCGGGATTTGCGGGGCATAGGCCGGTGCAGGCCGTCGTCAGCCGACGTGGGGGAGGCACGGGACGCGTCGTCGCCGCCTATAAAAGCCGAAGAGAGAGAGAGGAGCGCCGGTCGGCAATTTTGAGAGAGAAACAGAGAAGGGAAGGAGAGAGAGAGAGACCGGGAGAGAAATAGAGAAGAGAGAGGGGCCTGGAGTCCCAGCCGGTCTCGCCGTCTCCAGCAAGCTGACCGGCGACGCCCGGAGCACCCCTCCGGCCATTTTTGAGAAAGAAACAGAGGGAGAGAGAACCGGGAGAGAATACAGAGAGAGAGGGTGAACCGAGGTCACGCCAGAGCCAAAGGCGAACCAGGAGAGGTCGTCGACGCCCTCAGACCCGCCGGAGACCATCCAGACGCGCTGACGACCGGTGAGCCCCCCGGCCGAAAATCGCCCCTGTTTTCCCCTGTTTTTGTGCTCGGTAGGGCCGGGACTCGCGCCGGCCGTGTCGCGCGATTCCCGGCCCATGCCGTCGCCGGTCCCGGTCCCTAATCTCAGTAGGGAACGAACCGAGGCCGTCGGAGCCGACCCAGTCGCCGGAAGAGGTCGAAAGCCTCCGTTTTTCCCCGCGCGTGCCAGATGTTCGACAAAATGCCTCAGTGGATGCCGGTTTTAATTCGACCGCCGGCCGGTGAACGGCGGTCCTACGGCGACTCAGGTGAGTGGTATAGCTTGAAGGCGGTCCTAGGGGGACGATTCGGGGGCGGCGCCGGCCTGGGTCGGCCGGCGGACGGCCAATTTTGGCCTTGCCGGCGACTCTCCCCGCGGGTCTGTTAAATTCGGGTCAGACCCGACCCGAATCAGCCGATCCGACCCGGGTCAACTCCCGGGTCGGATCTGTTGACTCGGGTCGGTTCGGATCCGACCCGATTCGGATCATCAGATCCGACCCGGTCAACTTCCGGGTCGGATCCGTTGACCCGGGTCGGTTCCGACCGACCCAGATCCGACCCAACCCGACCGGTTTTTTCATTTTTATTTTTATTTTCTTTTATTTTATTTCAAAAAAAAATTTAAAAAAAAATCAAAAAAATAAAAAAAAAGGTTTTTATTTTCCTTTTTCTTTCCCGTTTTTTTAATTAAAAATTTTGAAATAATATTTTCAAAAAAGAATAATAATATTTTCGTCTTTTTTATTTTTATTTTATTTTATTTTTTTTTCTCTTTTCCGAAAAAAAAAAATTTATGTAGGACTTATCTGAGTGTTTTAATCCTTTATGCATGTTGTTTTTTTATTTAAAATCAATAAGCCTGAGGTCGCGCAGTGATATTTTGCATGTTTTATTTTCATTACCGTTGCATTGTTATTATGCATGTTTTAATACAATTGCCTGAATTGTTGTGTTTTGAAAGTCATCTGGCTTAGTTAGGGCTAGAACCATAGGTCGCATGACTGCTAATCATTTCTGATTATGCACTCGCTTGATCACCTCACATGTTAGGAGAAAGGTCCTAAAATCAATCCAAACTGCTTGACAAATGTTTTCAAAAATGTGAACAGGGTAAAATGGTACCGAAAGGGCATTAGTTATCTGACTAGTGTAACCAAGTCCCCGAACCCAGTTAATTTTTGGTTCGTAGGAATAGGGTGATTCTCCCATCACCCTATTTGGGTTTCTAATCGTCCTACCCCAAATCGATTAGTGGCGACTCCTTGGTATAAATCATTTGCATGTTAAATATTTAAACCTTAAGTCACGATATGGTATGGGCTTGGGAGAACCCGAGTTAAGTTCTAAACCTAGACTTAGGACGTACCAGGCGAGCCTCCCTTCTTTTTGCATGTTATCCAAAAAGGGCTCGGGAGTTCGGTCGCGACAGCTATGTCGCAAATGACCCCGTTATCGGCACAGCCAAGACATTTTTTTTAATTGGGCCAATAATGGGAATGCCTAATACTTTTTACGAGGCAAGTTTTTTTTCCATAATTCCTATATTCGACAGTATTTCAATGAAAAAATTTTAGCCTCTAAACTAATATAGATGAGGTGGCAACAATAGATTTCTGGTTTTTTTTTTTTGCTTCAAACCCGTAACTAATCCTACAATTTTTCAAATCAATTGCTAAACACCACTAGCAGAGCTCCTTGATCAATTCTCAACTCTGATTGCCCGAGAAAAATGCCAAAAAAGTCCTAAACCTTTTGCATTAGTGTCAATTTAGTCTTAAAACTTTTTTTTGTGCCAATTCAGTCCTAAACCTTTTGCATTGGTGCCAATTTAGTCCTAAATCTTTTTTTGGTGCCAATTAAGTCCTAAACCTTTTAAATTGATGCCAATTCAGTTATAAACCTTTTGTTTTTAGGTCAATTTAGTCCTTCCGATCAATTTTGACCAGAATTTGCCGACGTGGATGCCTGCTGGCCGGCGGCTGGTTACCAGCGCCGACATGGACAAATTTAATAATATTTTAATTTTTTTTGAATGTTTATTTTTTTTCCTTTTTTTTCTTTTTTTTCCCATTTTTTTTTGTCTCTCCCTCCTTCCTCTGGCCGATCGCCAATTCAGCGATCGGCCTGAGGCCGGCGAGCTTGACCTCGCTGGCCACTAGCGAGGGCGGCCTCGCCCAGCAAGGGCGAGCCTCGCCATGGTCGGGGAAGGCCCGACCTTGTCGCGGCCTTCGGCGAGGGCTCAAGCCTTGCCTTGGTCGGGCAAGGCCTGACCTCGTCAGATCGGGCGAGGTCGAGCCTCCCCCGACCAAGGCGAGGCTCGCCCTCGCCAGTGGCCGGCGAGGTCAAGCTCACCGGCCAAAGGAAGGATGGAGAGAACCCAAAAAAAAAAAGGAAAAAAAATAAAAAGGAAAAAAAATATTGAAATATTATTAAAGTTGTCCATGTTGGCGCCGGTGACCGGCCATCGGCCGGCAGGCATCCACGTCGGCAAATTCCGGTCAAAATTGGCCAGAAGGACTAAATTGTCATAAAAACAAAATGTTTATGACTGAATTGGCACCAATTTAAAAGGTTTAGAACTTAATTGGCACCAAAAAAAGGTTTAGGACTAAATTGGCACAAATGCAAAAGGTTTAGGGCTAAATTGGCACAAAAAAAAAGGTTTAGGACTAAATTAATACTAATACAAAAGGTTTATGACTTTTTTGGCACTTTTCCCCTAATTGCCTACGTAAGTGTTGGAAGCCAAGCAACAATCTATGTTTAATTACAGTTATCAAGAGAAGGACATTAAATTGTGGAAACAACTTGGTTAAAGTAGCAGATAGGTCAAGCAATCCCAAAACTGAACCTTTGTAACAGTTCGATTATGGCGGGGCAAGTAAGGCTGCGCATGGCAACCATTCTGTGTCCGGAAACAGGTTCTGATCGAAAAATGATTCTTTTTTATTCTGTGTCTGGGAACTGATTCTGAACATTTAAAGGCGTTTGGTAACGGTCCAAAATTCTGTGCCCGAGAACAGAAATGCGTTTGGTAACGGCATAAAATTTCTTTTTATTAATAATATTTTAATAACATTTTAAATATTTTAATATTTCTTTCTTTTCTTTTTTCTTCTCCTCCTTCTTGGCCATGACCGATAAAATATTTTTTAATTAAAAATACCTTTATTAAAAATCATTTTTTTATTTTTTTGTCATGGCCGGTAAAAAATTTTCTTATAAAAATTCTTTTATTAATAATTTTTTTAAAAAATATTTTACTAAAAAATATTTTTTAAATTTTTTTTTCGCCATGGCTTGGTCACTGGCCATGGCCGGTAAAATATTTTTTTATAAATATTTTTTATTAATAATATTTTAATAAAAAAATATTTTTATTGAAATTTTTATTTTTATTTTTTTTGTCATGGCCTGGTCGCTGGCCATGGCTGGTAAAATATTTTTTTATTAATAATTTTTTATTAAAATATTTTAAATAAAAAATATTTTTATTGAAATTATTTTTTTTATTTTTTTGCCATGGTCTGGTCATTGGCCATGGCTGGTAAAATATTTTTTTATAAATAATTTTTTTATTACTAATATTTTTTATTAAATATTTTAATTAAAAAATATTTTTATTGAAAATATATTTTTTATTTTTTTCTCCATGGCCTAGTCGCTGGCCATGGTCGGTAAAATTTTTGTTATTAATAATATTTTTTTATTAAAATATTTTAATCTCGCCAAATACGGCGAGGGTGGCCCTCGCGCCGGACATTAGAAGCTATATTAAAAATCAAGAAAAAGAAGAAGAAAAAAAATTGATTCTCATTTTTGTTCCCAAAATTAAGAAGTTACTTTTTTTTTTCTTGATTCTGCTCCAAAACTGATTCTGGGCACAAATTTGCAAGAATTTGTGCCCAGAATCAAAAAATTAAACAAACGGATTTCTATTCCCAAACTAATTCTGAGAACAGAAGAACAAAATCAAACACTATTTGGCGAGTTGCCATGCGCAGCCTAAAGCTCCACAGTTTGTGTACAAGTAAAATGGAGTTATGAGGAAGAGACAAAAGAGAAGAATACACCCTTAATGTTGCGTGCATGTCCTTTACCATATTGTACATAGCCCCTTCGATCGTGTTACGGGTTAACACAATACCACTCACATCATGAGTTGTTAATTTTAGGCTCCGTTCGTTTGGCGGAAAATATTTTTCAGGAAAACATTTTCCGGGTTTTCCGGTGTTCGGGGGCGGAAAACATTTTCCCCCGGAAAATATTTTCCCCTCAATGAGGGAAAACATGACCAAATTGGCGGAAAATGATTTCCACTTCTCAAAAGGCGGAAAATGATTTTCACTTCTCAAAAAGCGGAAATCATTTTCTGCCAAACTCCTCCTTCCCCTCTCCGGTTGCCGCCACCGCCGCCACGACCGCCCGTCGCCCGTCGCCGGCCGCCAACCGCCCTTCACCCGTCGCCGGCTGCCGCCGGCAATCGCCCTTCGCCGGTCGCCCGTCGCCGGCCACCGGTTTCGACCACCGCCAGCGACCGCCCGGCGCCACCGCCCGCCGCCGCCGCCAGCCACCGGTCGCCACCGCCGGTTGCCGGACGCCGCCGCCACCGGTCGCCACCGCCCGCCGGTCGCCGGCCCCCGCCGCCGGTCGTCGGCCGCCGGCAAAAAATACTATCCGAAACTTTTTCATATTAATCGCCGAACACCGGAAAATTATGTTTCGAAAAAATATTTTTCAGGAAAATGACTTCCGGGAAAATATTTTCCAAAAATATAATATTTTCCGCCAAACGAACGGAGCCTGTGTAGTTTAATTTAAGCTGCGGTGGACAAAAGATGGCAAATATGAAAAGATACCGCGTGCATGCTCTGAGCGGATCTTGCTTTATTAACTGAACAAGAAAGTTTCTTTCTTTAGCTATTGGACTTTTTCCATGTCCAATCCGACGGATATGGATCTAAGAATGGCGATCTCAACCATGATAGTTCCATGTATCATACCAAATACAGTAGGAATAATTGCATTAATAAAGTTCAGATCTCTCAAAAGATGGATTTCTATTCAAAGAGCGCAAGACCACATGGATAAACTCACGAACCCGTCTATTTGGAATCTAATTCAAGATTATCGTCGAGAGATACTCAATGACGCGATTCATACATCTATCAACGAATACGCAAATTAAGATAGAGAAAGTGAGAGATCGGGTTTTATCCAACATAATGGTTAGAAAAATTGAATATTCACTGATATTTTCAAATTTATGATGCTTGTGCATCTTCTTCTTTTTTTATCATAACACTTTTTTTTCATTCACACACATACATGACATGCATCTAAGACATCTTGCAGAAGCCTAACAAATAAAAAATACAATATATGTCGGCAAAACTGGTGATGTATAGCTATGGTTTGACCAGTATATCCCATGTACCAATGTGGATCCACATGGACGCACGTCTGAATCTGAAATTAGGGGGGTTGATAAGGGAAGGTTGAGTTTTCTAAAAGAAGGAATGTCACGATGGTCGGCAGTTTTATATGCATCGCTTTGACCCAAAAATCTCTTGGATCGTGGGCTTCTTGGATCCTGGAACTTCACCATTTTTCACGACCAAGCTTTGCAAACACAAGGAATTCTTGTAAATCATTTCAATTTTCCATTTAATTATTCGTTTGTAAGCCATTTTCTCCCTAGCTTGCTTAACGTATAATGCCTATTTCGCTCACCTCATTGGACCTTCATCTTGTTTATACTAGTCCAGCACATCAATAGTGTAAGAATCAAATTAGAAGAATTGGGGAGGAAACAAAATTGGAAAAGAGTTGTAAGAAAAGTTGTCGAGTAAATGTCCAAGTTACAAAATTCCTAATGACCTTCCAGAAGAAATGATTAACTTTGTATGCTGAACATGTGTATTTAGATGTTCATAAGATCTCTTTCTTATTACATTTTCTTATGAAATGAGTTCAGTCACTTGACCATGCGTTTGGCTTTAGAAAATGAGCTGAAAAATTTTTTTAGGAGCGGAAATGAACTTAAATTTGGAATGCGTGAGAGTTTTATGGAATAATATGGTTGTTATGTTGAACCATTTAATTACAATCATTTCCATTACTCGGTAATTCGTGGTTATTGTCCACTTACTTTGGAGGTTGGGCAGCCAGAATCAATGGAAGAAAGCCTTTTTACAGGCAGAAATTAATATTGACATGGCTCGAAATTGGGAGATTAAAAACATTGGTTTCTTTAACAAGATTGTGAAGGCAAGGATATCCAGGAATGCAATAAGATATCTTTTGAGTTGCAAGAAGCATGATGACATTGTGGAGGTTCTGTATATCTAGGCTCAAGGAGCTTCTAGACCTTTTGGAATTTCTGATGATCAAAATTGATTATAAAGATGGGTAGTTTGCCGCGAGACACCTGGGATTGCTTTTGATTTTTGGGAAGCTATCTGCGACAGATCGTTAAGCCCTTGACTGACAGAATACTCTAGGCAGAGTTATAGAGCATAGATCGCCTTTTGCTGTGAGGTTTAACTTAGTTAGTTCGGTGTTATATGGTATAGTCTCTTATTGGTGCTGGGTCTTGATTCTTCATGGAAAGATGTTGCAGCTCCTTTTTGTGGTCTATTAAAGATTGCCTTTCGCTGGGAACGTCGAATGGGTTCGATGTTTGTTTATTAAAAGGGAAAGGTCATCTGGGATTGTTTCTGATTCATCAGAAGAAGAAAGCTGCTGTTATGAAGCTAATTTGGGTGATACTTTTTTAATCAGGCTCATTATGGATTGGTTGAATTACAGAATGTCTGATCAGCTTGTAGCACCTCCTGCCAAATTCCTCTCACGTATCGAGGTCGGTCTCGTAGTCGGTCTAGCATTGGGGATGGTACGAAGAGTGGAAGACTTCCTCCTTGTGGCTTGATCCTCGGCACTCCCCGGTCATCTTCCGACAGGATGGTATGCGATGTGGGGTTTATCTCTTTATGCCGACTTCTTGATGAAATAGCGGATTCAAATTGGAAACTGCAAAGCTGCAAGATTAAATTCCTGGGTCATGGTTTATCCTTTCTGAATCATCTAGTTGGCAATCCCTTTTTTAAATGCTTCACAGTTCATAATGCTTGGAATAAGCTAAGAACACGATCTAAGGAAACTGCCTTGGCATGGACTCGTGCGGTTCACACCAAACATTCCCGAGCGTAGTTTTAGGAAAACTGCCTTGGCATCCACTCATGCGGTTCACACCAAACGTTCCTAAGAATAGCATCGCATGCCGACCGGCTATACTAGACAAATTAGCCCCCAAAGACGGGATTGAACAAGCGGCATGTTGCAGTCTGCCGATGTGTAGATCATCGTATCGGTTGATTACTCAAATCCATCTCTTCATACAGTGAGAGGTATCAAAAGAAGCTGGAATCGAGTTGTACGACAAATGCCGGGGGCATTCGAGGCTTGGAAGGACAAAGCTATATATGATCGGTGATCTCTAAAATTGCAAAATGCGCCACGGTCAAACATGTTCGGCTAATGAGGAACATGAAAAAGCTTGCGATTCTAAACTCTACCAAAAATCTTCCCTGAAGTTGTAGTAGATGGACAACAGATATCAGCAGCATAGCAGCGGAATAGTTTATAGCAGATTTAATCTTGATAAAGTTACCAGCTACGAGATCGTAAGTACGCCGTATGCTCTAAAACTTGTCCAGCAATACAGGGCCCATTGCTCACAAACGGAGACAAAGAAGTGAAATGAAATGGAATTCTAACCTTTTTCTTGACTTTTGGCTCGTTTGACATTTTGATTTCAGGAGCACGCATCAAATCCGTGCAGCACAAAAAGGCCCGCACGCATTAAAAAGCAACAAGAAGCCAAGGTGCTTCGGAAGTAAGATAGGTATGCCCTTGCATATGGAATTTTCAAACACGTCTAAAAATCAAATTAAGATGGAGAAACAGTGAACACGGAACCCACTACACGTATGTTGGCTTACTTTGATCAAGCAGAATCAGGAGTGAAACCAAGAGTAGCTTGGACTCTACTCAATGGTTACTCGAGATCAATTAGTCTAATTTCGAGGCAAGCTCGAGCTCGCCAATGCTCAAGTTGAAAAGCTTGCGAATCTAATCTGGCTTCTAAAATCTTTTATCTCGAAAATAATAATAACAGTAAAAGAAGCGTAAGTCATCAAAATTACATAATTAACCCTTATACACATATGCAAGCACGAGCTCGAGTCATATGAGTTAATATAAAACTCTACCGTATCAAGTTGAGCTCAAGTACAAGGATTTTCCATTCAGGTCAAGCTTGAGCCTTAATTTTCTATACTTGAATGCGCTTGAGTCAAGTTACAAATCCCAAATATGCAGGTCAAGTCTAGCTCGAGCTTGGTACCGAATCAGCTCAACTTGGCTCGACTACACCCGTAAGCAGAATCAACCCTTTAGCTGATACGAAGATTACCCCGTACATACTAATTCAGTGCATGCACAGGTCTACCGTCTTGTCAGCTTTTCCTCCATTCGCACGCAGGTGCACACACACAGAGATCCTATTCAACAAGATTACTGATTTCCTCAATTAACATACTCAGGAATTTGCAAGGTTCACTTCCTCAAAGAAGCCACCGTCATAACAAGCAGCAGTTTTTGCAGGATATATATTAGGCCGTAAAAGAAGTTACTCATAAAATAGATACCCTAATGTACAAAGTACATACTAATATTCATCCTAGCAAGAGAGTATTTTGTTAAAATTCCAACAACTAGGACTGCTAAATCATCTGATAAAAATGTCCATTTTCTCATACATGAATCAGTATTGTAGATTCTGACTGTGAAGCAGCTCAACTGCGGCCGCCACCACCCCTTTCCCCTCACTGGAAATGTCCAGGCCGGGTTCTTCAATCTTCCTATTCAGAAGCTTGTCCAGCTCTCCTCTCAATTTCTGCCAAAACACTCTCCAAATTGAAATTTTCATAGAGGGGAAAAGAAACTAAAAGGAGAATCAAATTACCAAACGCATGCAAACAGTTGGAATCGTAAAGGAGTTTTACCCGTATCAACTCCAACACACTCTTTGATGCAGAGAAGTGAAGGTAGCCATCAAGCATTTCAATACCCTCCCCGCTTTTGCTGGGAATGAGGTTTCCGCCAAAAAGAAGTAGAGCATAATCTGATATATTTGTCGAGTCCCGGATAAAAATGCTGGTAGTTTTCACCTTTTCGCTGTATATCAAGTATGGCAGAGGGAATAGATGGACACCTGCATTGACAGATGCTGGGTGAATGTCCACTTTACCGACTTCTTTAGTGTAAAATGCCGTCCGCTTTCCTCTTCTTTTGCACTGAACAACGTTTGGGTAAAGCCCAGCACAGAGAATTGCACATACCATCTCCAAATCATCGCTGTAATGATTGTATGCCTGCAACAGTTATGAAAGGAAGTCCAAAATCAGAGAGAGAGAGAGAGAGAGATAGAGAGAGTGTGACAAAATAAGGCATCAAACATGCAGCGACAAAACAAGCTATGCAAAATACAACCAAGGAGGACATACACTAGGGCCCTTTGATTTGTCTACAAAGCCAATATCAGAAAGGAGATCTAGGAACTGCATTCTCATGTCATCCATCATCTGCAAGGTTACTGTGGACAAGAAGTTTTCCCAGCAGAACGATCTTTCCTTCCCACTTCGTTTTGCCTCTTTCCACCCTTTGAAAGCTTTCAGAAGTGCTATGTGGTCACTGCAGTACAAACGCATGCAAAAATTTAACACTGGGAACGACAGAGTTTTGATTTCAGCAACATAATGCTCCAAAGTAAGCAAAAGCTAAGGCCTAAACCACTAATTCGACCTGCAAGAATCACCGGCAAAGGATTTTTTTGCTTCATCAGCTTCCTCTTTTCTATTTATTGGAAGGACAAATGGGTCACGATATGCAAGAGCAGCAGCAATGATTATGGCAGGAGTCAGACATTGAAATATGGACCCCATCAAAAGCATCTTCCCAATATTTGGATCCACAGGTAAAGTACATAGGTGGCGGCCTGTCAGGTACAAGAATATCAGGTCACAATTACAGTGCAAAGCCAGTATTATATAGGAGAAACCACTCTATTTCCCTCACCAAGTGGAGTAAGATCCTCCTTATCATCGAGAGCTCCTATTGTTTTTAGCAGTTCGATTGCATTTTGAACAGCAAGATGGTCAGGTGGCTGAAGTGCCTTGGACAAAAATGATCCAATTGCACCAAGTTGCAAGCTCTTAATGTGAAGGCAAAGTTCTTGTAGAGGAGTCCGGAGAATTTCCGGAAGTTGAAACTGGGGCATTGCGTCATGAACGATTCTTGGATAAAGCTTATAACAAACTCCCGGTTGCACACGTCCAGCACGTCCTCTCCTCTGAAGTGTTTCCAGACGCAAGAGAGAGAGAGGCTCAGAAACAAAATTAATAAAGCTCACGGAAATCTCACATGTTGTGTTCATGACTGAGGAGCTAAATCATCATGATACATACCTGATGTGCTGAGGCCTTTGAAATCCAGGATGGTAAAAGACAAGCCAGCTTGTTCAGAGCATCGTAACTAGTTTCCTTTGCCTTTCCACAATCAACAACATAAACAACATCATCTATTGTAATACTGCTCTCTGCAATGTTTGTTGCCAGCACGATCTTCCTACAAAACGATGCAGCGGTTCATAGCCAATAATTGATAAGTAGAAGTAAAAGCCTTAATGACACTAACAAGGCTCACATCTCTATCTCCTACCAACTAACCAGCACAAAAGCAACAGGGGAAAACTCTTAAATGACAAACATGAAATTCCGACTTGATATGTCTATATTCAGAAACTACTACAATTGTTTAAAAAATTGGAGTAATAATAGTTTATCCTGGATAATCTGGGAGAGTATCCCCATAATAAGCAAGAAGGACAAGGACAGAGGAAGATGAATTTAATTCTGAGGGAAAAAGAAAGTATAAATCAGAACAGATGGAGATTCTGACCTCTTTTCTGGTGGAGGACGGTCAAATATTTCCCGTTGATTGACAGTAGGCATGGAACCATGTAGCGGAAGGACGAGAAACCTGCTCTGATCCCCAAGGAGATGGTTAACTTTAACCTTGTCAAGCAGCTTTGAAATGTCATCCCATCCAGTGAGAAATACAAGAATGGCTCCATCACCTTCATGGCGACATATATATTCAAGAGTTGACTCCACCTGTGAATTTTCAATGCTGCAAAAATTAAAGTGCGAAGATCTCCTAGTAGGTGCTTAAATGATATGCACATAACTATTGCAAAAGCCAGACAATTGGTCGGGTACAACCAATCACAAAACCAAATGTTAGGAGCAAAAGAACAGTCAATATCGGGCAGTATTTTTGTTTTATTGTTTAATCAGTAATTACAGGGCAGTATCTTGCCAGTTACAACAGCTGAAACTGGCTATACCCCAAAAATAGGGTGTGCTTAACTCTACACGCAGAGAGAGAAGGAAACTCTATTTGGATTTTGCTCCGTCACTTCCCACTCCTTGGTTTAGAAAAAAGGAAAACCTTTAGATATGGAGCAGACTTTGCATGCCTCTCCATCTCAGTGTCAAATTTTGTTTTTCAGTACCTCAAATACATTCAAAATATCCTCTAACTGATATCCAATAACAGGAAATACCCACTGGACCTGTAATTGGACTCTTAAAGAATCACCATTAACAATGTCAGGAACAAATGCCTGAGCTAACATCCATTAGTAAAACTGCCACTCATCCTAGTCAGATGCACCACCTCTAGTTGTTCAGAATATAAGTACTGTGAGAGCAGTCAAGAATAGAAGAACGTACCAGACCCAAATCAATCAGTGAACCTGACCAAGCTTCAAGAGATTCTCTTGTTGATCTGCTGTAGCTTCTGTAATGAGAATCAATGTCGACATCCTATATAGATAATTGTTGCACCAAAATTAATGAAATATAAAATTTCACAAAAGAAAACTTTCGAATAGCAATCATCACAATGTGCATCAATTGATAGATCCACAAGAAAAATATCTTTCATCCATTCCAAATCTTTGTTGCTCTAAATTAAGTAGTCTTGAATCAATAAGAGAACCACAACAGTGTAGTTAAAACATGCATTATCAAAGGTAAGATTGGAACAAAAGGACTCTTCCACACAGGCATTATGAGGTAAAATGTAGTATCTTTCAGATGGACATATTTCTAAAATAACTTGCGTAGCAACTCTTTCCGCTACATATACAATCTAAAGGCATAAGATGACGAGACATAAAGTGAGAAACCCAAGAGATTGTCTGTAAAATATCTGACTTTTACCAGGATCTGTGCTCACGAGTACCCTAAAAGAAAGAACATTTCCTCTTCCCAGCCATTTTGGAGTAAACACATTGATTTAGAATGATGTAGCAGGAATAGAACTCAGCACAAGTATGTGATGCCACAAATGTGAAACTGTTTTTACTTCCTCCCCCCCCCCCCCAGCGGGAGTGGTCGTGCGAATCCCAGGGGACTATCTGTAAAACATCCAACTTTGACCATGGATATGCTCAAATGTAACCTAAAGAAATAATATATCCTCTCCCCAGCCATATTTGGGCAAACACACTGGTTTAGACTGATGTTGCACGAATAGAATTGAGCACTGCCACAAACGTGAAACTGTTCTGGGCAAACACAATGGTTTAGACTGATGTTGCAGGAACACCCACACACACACCCCACCCACCACCCCAACACACACACACACACCAAATGAGAGGTCATGTAAGAAACCCAAGAGACTGATTCTATAACATCCAACTTTTACCATGGAGCTCTGCTCAATAGCACCCCAAAAGAAAGAATATTAGATCTCCCCAGCCATTTTGGGGCAACCACACTGGTTTGGAGAAAGAGAATAGAAATTTAAGTTTGTGTGGAGAGAGTAATTGACAGGAAGACCAGTGAATTGGCGTATCTCTAGGGTGGCTGTGACTTCCTACTTTCTCTTTAAGTGTCCAAAGTTTGACATCATTTTTTACTGAACTTTTACACTATTAAAAGTAAATTAAAACGATTTTAAATTTTTCGAAAGAGAGCCAATTTTTTTCTTTTTTTTTTTCGGATGATGGTGGACAAAGAATGTGGGGAGCCAACTGAGTATAATATATATCGGTTCCAACATATGATAAATAGGTATTATGATAATACTATAACAGATTATTCCTTGGTATTCTGAAGTTATTCCTGAAATCTCCTCATCTAATTCAGGAGATTCAAACAAAATTATAGTCCTGGAGTGGCATTCAATTCATTACATAATTCAATTTCATTGTTATTCCTGCTACAGCAATAACTACTCTATTATTGCCTCTTCTATTCCACAAACCAACTGCCGAAGCAATTTCCATTCGTGTCAATGCAAAATGTTGGTATCAATAAGATGCTTCCCACATCAAGTAATTATCAAACTCAAGACCTTCAAGCCATATATAGCAAGCTTCGCAGGGCCACAATCCACTGGTCAGGGAGTTTACATGTGTACCATGTTCTTTTTTTTATTTATAAACCACCAGTTCAACCACACACACATATTGAATCGCAAACACGGTCGGTTGACTGGTTCTCCCTCAGGTCCTCTGTGAAAATACTGCCTTACTCACAAGATTATTTGCAAATCCAGACAAAAAATGAAGTTCTTTCGTCCAATTACAGCGCCGACGGTATAGTATCACCCCAAGTCAAAAATGACCATGGTTTCAGAACGAAAAACCAAAATGGACAGCATGCAAAATGAGAGATGTTCTTTTTTTCTTATTGTTTAAAATGCAATGATTCCCTGCTAAAGAATTAGGTTGTCAACATAAAACAATGCTATATAATCCCATCAAATCATTCTCAAGACTAGCAAAACGCCAGTAGTCTCCATTACTTATCAACAGTTTTGTGCAATTCAAAAGTAATGAAATTTATGCATCTCTAATTCTTTTGCCTGATGTAGAATACATGCTGAGAAAGAAAATGAACAATGCAGTCTAAAATTAATTAGCAAAACAAACAGGGAACAGAAGCATGCCTCAAAAAGTTCAGTCAAAGGATCTTTCTTAGAATCTTGCTGCTTCCTCCTCCTCCTCGAATTTCCCTGAAAGTTATCAACCTCGGACTTTATACTGTAATGACTTTTCTCCAACACATCTTCAAGGAACAACTCTGCAACAGGGAAAGTCAATCCCTGCAAGATTTGCACATCAACATAGTGCGCAGTTTTGAGACATCTTTCCACGACTAAAATGCATAAAGTACAGTTATATTAAATAACTATCATTACCGGTATATGCAAAGTGGGAGCATTTCCAAAATATTTGGAAAACAAGTCAGCATTAATGGTTGCACTCATCAGAATAACCCGCAAATCTGGACGCCTTGGTATAAGGTCACGCAGAATTATCAACAGAAAGTCTTCGTTAATGCCTCTTTCATGTATTTCATCCACAAGCAAGTGGCTTACACCGGTCAATTTCGGGTCTTGAGCCTGAGCTTCCGCATCATAGTCATAGAACAAAAAAAAACATCATGGTGATGAAATGAACCAAACAAAAATGCATGAGCCATAAATTGATGAAAGAGCTTCAACATGTGCATCAACAGAACATGTAGCAGAAATGTAACTCCAAGGAGAATGGAGGACTTATACAGCATCCAAAGACAATTTATTATCAATACAGTTCACTACCAACATGTTCAATCACAAATATTTCCATAGAATGAATGATATGAAATTTCAAGGTTCCACCTCAAATCACAAATTCGTGTTGAAATGCACAGAGAGCAAGTGCAGTCTGTAATTCCCACAAAAGATGCATTTGCACAGGCTAAAGAAGTTACTATTATCGGTACAGTACTCAAAATAAAGCTTCAAGAAAGTAGAAATAATAATCAAAACTTTCTTACCAGTCGTCTAAGTAGTACTCCAGTGGTGCAAAATAGCAGCCTTGTTTCTGCAGAAGACTTAGTTTCCAGACGGATCTGATATCCAACAGTTTCACCAAGTGCCTCTCCCCTTTCAGAAGATATTCGAGCAGCAACAGATATGGCAGATATACGACGTGGTTGTGTACATATTATGCTGCAGTCAGCTCCGCGAAGAGAAGATATCGCCTCTTCTAGAATGAACTGAGGGAGCTGTGTAGTCTTACCACAACCTGTCTCTCCAGATACTACCAGTACCTAGATCACCAAAGGTGTCTAACAAGAATCAATGTGACAGTAGACATCAAACGTCTAAATAAACCACTTCCGCTACATATCTCACATATAGGTCTGTCATAGTAGTAACGTAGTAGCATCGTGAAAATTCATAAGAAACTCGAAAGTCCTCTAGAGAGCAAGTATAAACTTACTAAAGCAAGTAAGATGCTTTATTTTAGAGAGTTGTGATGCTCGTTGACAGACATACAACTTACTGATTTACTTATTGTGTTAAAAAGCCAATCCAAGTAAGATCAGTTCAATACTTGACAGAATTCAAAGAAGGTACCACACCTGATTATTTGCAATCGCTTTTAGGAACTCGGCTTTCACTTTAAAAGCAGGAAGTCTTTCCCGGAAAGACTGCATTGCCTTGACATTGGCGCTACCCTGCAAGGGAAACATGTACTTAAACCGCCTTGATGAGTATAGAGGATTCATTAACCAGAGAAATATCTGATTTCACGAATAGATATCAATGAACGATACAATCTCTCACTCCAATCACAATACCCACCTTCATCTTTTCTTGCTTAGCCTTAAGTTCAGCATTTAGTCTCTCCTTAGCAGAATCGATCTCCAATACAGAGACAGATTTCTCTATATTTCGAGCTGGTAATAATTGTTTATCTCCCTGACTAGATGAGAAAGAGGAGCTGCCAACAGATGCTGAGGAACTAACTAAAAGCTCTCCAACAAGTCTCTGGGTTTCTGAAGACATTTGAATCTGCACAAAGCACAAAAAATATAGACAAAGGCCCAATAGTTGGAAACCTTCCTCCAGACAATGAAGAGAAAAAAAATCCTTTTCACATTCCAAAGTTGGACTTTTGCACTACATATAAGCTACGTCAAAAGTTTGCCTTGCCCCACTCTTAAAAACAGATTCCTATTTCATTGCAAAGCAATCGAACAGAAATTCATAAAGGGATTGCGCAAATGTTACCGTCTTTTGCGTGGATCCATGGCGCTCATCAAGATCTGCCCGATAATCTGGCAGCGGAACTTTGCTAACAACAAGTGCCTTCCCCTTATTGTATGCATGGCTTTCTTTCACAAGAACAGGAAGTTGCAAGGTACAAATAAGTAGGAGACCAAACTTAAGAGTATATTATAAAGTCAGTGGAAAATTAACAAATAACTAACATTTCAAGTTATATAAATTCATATATTTATGTCACAATCACAATAGCATCCTTACGTATCTTTCTATCACCATTTACTCGTTGTATAAACCATGTCAAAAATTTTGTTACAGTTATGTTCATCCTTTTTCTTTGTATGAGTAAACAAGAGCTCAATTGAGCTCCTGATTTTTTTTTAAATTCATCTGCCCTCATGTTGGTGAAAATTCAGGGATTCATTGGTCCAAACCTTAACAATGAGGTAAAGAATTCACTCTCTTCAGCTTTCCACAGCATAAAAGCAATAAAACGAGAAAGGTGAAACTTACAAGTGAAGCCCCAGCTGGCAAGCCATGTCCAAAAGGATATCCTGATCTGCACGGCTAAAGTTATGCCTAATTATCATCTCCTGCTCTCCACCACTTTTGAGTTGCTCCATCTTACTCCACCACTCATTCTCATCAAGAACTTCCATCTGAAATATCAAGAACAGTCAATGAATCCCCGGAAATGGCAAGCACAATATTTGCTCGTAGCAATTTTACCATGTAATCAGTATCCTGATTATGCAAAAGTGAGCCAGCAGCGAGATACCTCCTCAGTACAGAGAGACGTGGAGTACCATCCTATTTCATAATGAAAGTTTCTTGTATCGTTTCGGTCAGAGTAAATGCAATTATGAAAGTACTCATGATGGTCCTATCACTGCGGATACCCTCTCAATCGGATAACCTCTGCAACTTTCTTCTCCCTAAAGGCACTGCGTATACTCCCGATCATGAAGTAATGTTTTCCACCAAGTCCAAGATTTCGCGAAGATGATCGCCAATCAGTAACAACTAATAAGCTGGTCAGTTCGTACCATTAGTCCTGAGCGAACATAGAGTCGAGGATTTGGACAAACAGAGAGCACCATTTCTCGAATTAAGATGAACAAAGAGACATTCTCGAAGCTCGGCCGCTCCATTACCACGATACGACAATCAATCTCAAATGTAAGACGGAAATCTAGCAGAACCATTGATTCACTAGCAAATGAACCAAACTCAACCCAATCCGAGCACGGAAACCACGAAGGTCGATCGATCGACAGAGAGAGAGAGAGAGAAAGAGGGAATCAACAGCAGCTTTACCTCAGCTTGCTGTTGCCGAAGGCGCTCCGCGCGCCACACCGGGTCCCACCACCGCTGTTCCCCGCGACCGCCGCCGCGGCCTCCCCTGCCGCCGCCGCCGCCGCCGCCGCCCCGGCGGCCCCCTCCGCCGCCGCCTCGGCGGCCGCCTCGGTAGTTGGGGCGGTAGGACATCGCGGAGGCGGAGGAGGCCGATCGAGGGGAGAAGGCCCTGGAGGAGCGGAGGAGGAGGAGGAGGAAGGGCGGAGCGGCGGCGTGCGAGGGGCGGACGGGGAGGGAGAAGAGAGCGAAGAGGGTCGCGGGGGAAGCGAGCATACGTATCGCACTGAGATTGGGGGGGAGTCGAGAGGGCGTGGTATTTATACTTTCCCCGGAAATGGAATTGTGAAAACACTGGACCTGTTTGGTTGAGCATTTGAACCTACTTTGGGGGTCTAAAGTTACTCGAGCAAATACAAAGTTATTTGGCAAATTTTTTGGCAAGCTTTGAGGAGATGTGATTGTATCTCCTCGAATCTTAGAAAGGGCCTTTGGCTGAATGGAATCCATGAGGAGGCTTGGGAAGTTCCATTTTTCGGAATGCACTGCTCATCGCGCACTGTTCATCATCTTCTCAAGCAGCTGGTCCGGCGGCCGGCGATCGCCGCCTGGGAGTCGCCAAACCTCCGGTGTCGCTTGGGTTGCGCAACCCAGGCGACGTTTGAGGTTACGCGACCTGAGGCAGACTTGCCTGAGGTCAAGCGACCTCAGGCCGCCTCGCCTGAGGTCAGGTGAGGCTGGCCGGCAGTAGTTGGCCGATGACCAGATTTACAAATAATTTTTACTAAATAGTATTTAGGTCAAAGTTACTTTTAAATGTGATTTTAAAATACACGTTACCAAACACTATTTGTATTTTGAAAAACTCTTTTAATTCAAAACCCTTTGCATTTTGTCAATAATATTTCCTCAGACCGAACCAAACAAACCCATAATCGAATTATAAATCTTTCTAATCATGCGATAAAGTCATAAATTTGTCTATAATGAAATGCTTCCATTAACTCCACCTGATATGACTAATGAGAAAAATTATTGTGAATTATTATGTTACTCTTTTAAGACGAAGCGTCACATGAGGTCGAAGCATAACCGTCTTCACGCACGCAGCCATGGCCACTTGAGCATCATGAAGCTTGGCCACGGTCGTCGGAGCATCTTCGAGCTCGGCGATAGCCGATCCGGCTTCCAAGCTTCTTTGAGCTCGCAGCGGAGCTGGGCCATGGCCACGCCCACTCGAGCTTCCAAACATCACTTCATGGAGGTTGACCTTGGGGACGGCGATGGGAGGACGTAGAGATGGGTCAATAGGAGTTGGGGGAGGTCAAAGCATAGCCTCCTTCATGCTCACGGCCATGGTCGATCGAGCTTCTTCAAGCTCGTGGCCATGGTCGCTCGAGCTCGACCGATCATTGCTGCTCGAGCTTCGTCAAGCTTGGACATGGCCACTTGAGTTTCATCGAGCTTGCAACCATGGCAAGCCATGAACGCTCAAGTTTTGTTGAGGTTAACCATGATCGCTTCGACTTCCAAGCTTTTTTAGGTTTGCGGCCATTGCCAGTTGAGCTTCGTCGAGCTTGAGTCCATGGCTGCTCGACATTCTGAATATCGTTTCATGGAGGTCAACTTAGAGGACAGTGACAAGGAGGATGCGGCGATGGGCGGAGCAGAGCTAGGAGTGCTTTGATTGGTGGAGCAATGAAGGAGTCGAGCGACGACGGTGGTGGAGGATTAGGGTGTCGATGGGCCAAGGAAGAAGATGATGTTGGAGTTACAGACACGACACTAGCGCATCTTTTTTTCAAAATAAATAAATAAATAAATAAAAATGCCGCACCAGTGTGACAAGTTCCATGACTTAATTTGCATTATTAAAAGTTTTAAGACTTGATTATACGTTTTGCGATAGATTTTAGGGCTTCTAATGCAACTATCCCTATTAGTTTTTTTTTATTTTTTTCTTCTCAAAAGTTTAGTGGCCAAATGTCGGCCACTTTAGAATCAGCATATTTCAAGATCATTCATTTAAGTTACTACAGCAATTAACATTTTATCATCGCATGGCTCACAATTTATATCCCCACGTAATGTCGTCAAATGCATCAATTTGTCCCAAATTGAGAAATTGAGATTGAATTCGTTCCCTTAAAAAAAAAAGCCTAGCATTGACCATCGCCAACAAAATCAAAGCAAACCACGAGGTTGGGCTCGCACTGTAATAATGGGCTGTTATTTACTAATTAGGCCCATTATTACGTTGGCCTTAGCCCATATAATTTAAGGAGGACTTCTTCTTTCCTTCCAGCAGGCTCCGTTAATAACAAAGAAGAGGCAACAAGAACCGTACAAGGAAAGAAGAGACAACACGCACGAGGAGAAGAAAGGAAAGAAAAAAGAAAAAAAAAAAAAAAAGAAGAAGAGAAAGCTGGTGCGTACACGTCATGGGAACCTCACCAAGTTGGATTAGCTTCGTTTCACAGTGCCCGATCAGTAATCGAACTTAAATTCGGAGCTAAGTGAAATTTGAGCTACAAAGTCCAATTTTAGAGTTATAAAGCTATGGATTTATATGGAAATGACAGTTTAGGGTGTGGTAGACCCGTAGGAATTGATGAAAATCATTCCGAAGTACTGTTTGATCGAAACGAAGTGTATGAGTTACACGTAACGGTCAAAGATGAATGTTCGATATAATTAAGTTTCTTCGTTAATGTGTAGAAGTCATTTTATTGACGAACCAAGCGTAGTTTAGTCAAGTCGTTTGTTAGAGTAGTGTACTTGGATTTTGATATCGTTTTTTGATTAATTGATAGGAATACGAATGTGTCGGCTCAAATAACCTTCATAAGTTGGTTTTCAGCTTTCTTAAGTGAGTGGTGCCATTTTTTCTTTGAGTCTGTCAACTCATATTTTGAAAGCGATATGGATTAGTTATATTATGAATTAAGAAATGACATTTTTTGTTGTAAAAAACTAGATCAAGCATTGACTATCGTTTTATCCATTTGAAATGACAAGATAGATTTTGATTACAGTCTAAGTTGATTGGCTGTAAATGATTTGCGAACCTTTTATGAAAAAATCACAAAAAATTCTCGACTTTGAATATAGTTCATGAAAAGTCCTATGTTTGATGAATTGAATAGTGAAAAGTGATATAATTTGCTTATTCAACATGAGTTTTGATATGGATTTTAGATTTGATTGTGAGTTATTGGGGAATGCTATTAGTAAGTTACGCTCATGTCACTATGATTAGAACCAATATGATGGGTAAACATGCATACTGTTATGAGGACGTCCTTCTAGACCAAATCACCATATGGTATAAGTAGAGACCTAACCAAAGATGGGAACTTGGTTGCCTTTGTCAATAGCATTAAGCGTGACCATAGCTAAATGTTGAGCATCAAATTAGTCGATAGAATGGATCATTGATGTTTAATTTAATAGAGATTGATTAATAAAACAAACCATTGATGGTTAATTTGTTATTGTTGATAATTGATATGATATGTAAAGAGTTTTATTGCGAAAAGATACAGCTCAGCTGAGAGTTTTTTTGCAAAAAGATATAGCTCAGTTGATATTTTACGTATATTGTACTTTGGATTTGGGATTGATGAGTTAGGATGTCGATTTATAAAGAGATGTACTGATCACTAGGCTGTGGTTTCTTAGTCCATCCATCTTACTTACTTTTGAAGTTTTTCAGCTAACTGCAAATAAGACCAGAGTGTTTATGTTTATAAGGACAAATTGATAGTGGGATTTTTCGGGTATGAGTTGTATATATTTGAGATGAACTTTTGAGTTTTGTTGTTTGATGGAGATGTATATATTCTTTTGATGGATTATAGAAACTTCGATAATGTAACCAGATGACTCTTTTTATCAAATATATGGATGTATATATTTCGATAACATGTTAATGATGATTATATTCGAGGCTGTGTCCTTCAATAGAAAGACGATCGTGTCATTGCCACTGTACTTATAGAGTTGGGGTGTGGCATGCACAAGTTGAGGTTTGATCAGCAGAGGCACCAATGATCTAACTAGTGGTGTCAAAATGGTCGAAAACCCATTCTTTAACTCACTTTTATGGGTCGGGTCATAAATGGGTTGGCTAAAATAGTAGAAACTAATTGAAATCAGTCCAAGAAATAATTTACGGAGTACATTAGAAAGTACGAAGAAACCCAATCCTAATCCAACCAAAAAAAAAAGTAGAAACCCTCTTCGCTCACCTCACTCTGTTGGCTCGCCTCGACCTCGCTCGCTTGCCTCGACCTATCACCTCACCCACATCTCTTTGCTTGCCTTGCTTGCCTCTGTTTACTCACCTTACGGCTCGCCTCACTCGCCTCTCCTTCTCCTTGCTTGCCTCACGAGTACAACTCAGCTAGATAAAACATACCTTATTAAGTATTAATTATGTGTAACGTTTGTTTTGTTTTTAGCTGTTCGGAAGTTGAAACGATCATTTAAGAATCACACAAGATATGAAGTTGTATAATTCGTGGTTTATATTATGTATTTTGAAATTCCTATGGTTTAATTGTATTTCACATGTTCGTTTTCATGGTTTGTTGCTTTTAGCAAGTATGAATTTTATGTTGTTAATTCTTTACCAAAAAAAAAATTTTATGTTGTTAACTTACCTTATATTTATGTTTAGTATGTACCGGCATTCATAATTTGGTTGTTCAATATTGCATTGTCGATGGTAATGTAATTTGAAATAGTATGTTCCTTTTAAGGAATACAAAACTAAAAACAAAAAAAATAATCACTTGGTCCCGATTTGAACCTAGAACCGGACCGGACTCATATATCCAGTCTGGTCCTCCTAGGCTCAACAAAGTCAGTCCTTGATCTAAAAAATTGGGGACTAGCATTGTGCGGATTAGTCCTCAGGTTAGGTGCTGGATCGGCTTAACCCGGACCAGGCTCACCCTTAGTCAATCATGCGCACCCAATGCACCACTGAGTGTAATTCTCATATTTCGTATCATCTTCTTCCCTCTCTCAATCTATATCAACAACATTATCTGTCTTGTCCGATAGTCAACATCAGCATGTTCAGTTGTCATTTAATTTGTAAATCCTTGCTATCCGAGGAAGCGTCTATAAAGCCAATTTTGTCGGGAAAATTGTCCAAAATCTACTAAACATATTGTACAGTACCTAATTCAGCTTTAAACCTTTCAATTGTGTCAATTTATTCATAAACCTTTGGGAGAAAAATACTAGAATTGTCAAAAGTTGTGTACGGCGCTCACTTTAATGTTAAAAGTTTGTTTCGGATCACTTAAATATCACTTTTTTAAAAAAAGATCACTTAAATGCCAAATCCGATCTGAATTGTCGAAAATCTGACGTGATAATATTTTATTTATTTCTTGGTCCTACGTGGCTCGCTGGCGTGCTCAGTTAGCATATAACTCATAAACGACATTGTCTAAAAGTTGTAAATAGTAATAATTTAAGTGACAAATTTTATTTAAAGTGATTACTTCAGTGCTAGTTGTTGTTAAAATACGATCACTTCAGTGCGAGTTGGATTGTGTGATGTCGTTTTGGATGTTCACGTGGACTGAATTTTTTTTAAAAAATGTCAAGTCATATTAAAAAAATTAATTATAAATGTCACGTAATCAATTTGGCCGGAATTGTCACTTAAGTGATCATTTTTTATCCGATTTGGCACTTAAGTGATCATTTTTTCTCCGATTTAGCACTTAAGTGATTAAAAAAAAATTGGCACTAAAGTGAGCGCCGTACACAACTTTTGACACTTCTAATATTCTTCTCCCCAAACCTTTTAATGATTTGTCATTGTCATTTTCCTGGCCAATTTTGATAAGAAATTGTTGAAATAGATATCGGCCATCTTTTGTAGCATGACTAACGCTGACGTGGACAACTTTTGCATTTTTTATACTTCGAATTTTCTTTTTCTTTTTCATTTTTCAATTTATGTTTTCATTTTTTTTATACTGTTAACGCCGACAGCCCGGCTGAGGCTGGCGACCCTCACCGACCATTAACTAAGGGGAGGCGAGGGTTGTCAAGCCTCAACCAATGGTCGACATGGTCCGTTGACCGCCTTAACTATCAAAGAAATACAATAAAAGAAAAATTAATAAAATATTAAAAAATTGTAAAAACTGCTTACGTCAGCATTGTCTATGCCACATAGGACAGCTAGCATATACGTCAACAATTTCTAGCCAAAATTGGCTAAGAGGACTAGATTGGTAAATCGTCAAATTATGCATGATTAAATTGACATAATCGAAATGCTTACGACTAAATTAGCTGTCGTGCAATAAATTTAAAACTCTTTGGATAATTATCCTCTATTTTGTAATAATGCCAGTCGTATCGTTCGCGTTTCTCCACAATGTTTGTAACAACACCAATCGTGCCCAATGCATTCTGTCCATAGGGGAACACCACCATCAAACTCGTTGCCCTCAGACGAACCAAATTCTGGAATTTTATTACGCCGATAGCCACCTGCCTCAACGACAGCCACCTGACTTGTAGCTTTGAAAGCAACCACGGCAACATAAACAACCACATCAAGATCAGATGGTTCGCTCTTCAATACATCAAACCACTTTAGTGATCCACTCATGCGTTTTTCGAATTTGTCCAATCTCAGGTTGACATCTTCTATGCACCTCGAGTTTAAGGAGATATTAGAGATATTTTTCTAGGACATTTTCCTAGAGAAATTATTAACTAATAAGTTACCTTAGATAATCATCTAATAAAGCCTATAAATAAAGCTCATTGACTTTCAACATAGAAATATATAGAAATTTCACATTTCTATTTTTCGCATCATTCTTATCTAAAATTTTGGTCAATTCCTTATTTTTCCTTTAGGAGAAAAATAAGTAATATTTTTGTAATTACCAGAGGGAAGTATGCTTCTAGGTCAACACAGCAAAGAAAAATGTACCCAAAACTAGAAGATTTGCTCGGTGAATTTTGCTTCTACTTACGGCATCATTTGCCAATTTTCTAAACTTTAAAATGTTTAGTGCCGAAAATATATGAACAACATTCTAAAATCATTCATCTCAGCGATCAGAAGTCATATTGGATAATTCATTTCTAAAATAACCCAATGCTGGATTTATTAACTAGCTAGGTCTTCGAAATCACTTAAATAAATAATGACGAAATTTTCGGGCACTAAACCAATTTATTGTAAAAGTTTTGACACTAGACAGGGCTCCGTTCAATATTTTTATTATCTATCCCGTCCTCATCCCCTTGAAATGAACAAAAAAAATGTTTGATATATTGGAATTATATCAGACAAATATAATATGCATCCTGCAAGTTGCGAATCTAATCGACAAATTACATATTTTTTAAATTTGCTAGTGAGGTAACGTCCTAACATAGTTTTGATTTGCGTACGTTAATTGACTTGGTTTCTGTGTCAACAAAGCAGTTCACACTGTAACCAATACACGGCCGCCAATGGAATTGTCATTGATACGTGTGTTTCCAAAATGTCCCATTCGATCTTTTTTTTTTTTTTTTTGATAAGGTAAGAATATATATAACTTTTCAGAACACCAAATACAAGCTAAAGCTCAAACCAAAACCTGACATAAATAGAGCAATCCCATTCGATCTTTCTGTTCATACTTAACCCAATAATCGCATATAGCTAGAAATCACTTACGCACTCGATATAATTTTAATGAAGTTAATGTTAAAAAATGTAAAGCCGCGACGGTTGGCTGACCAACTTATTCGCCCAAGTGAGAGGGAGAGTGGCTTTTCACCATCTACCTTCCTTTTTTTTTTTTTGTCGTTGTTTAATTTTACCGGCGGTAACAATCCTTGACACGGCATAAAAGCGGTACATCTAGATGCACTTCTTGACAAACATAACTTGATTTTGACATGAAAATGGCATATCTATACCCGCTATGATCAGTATTGTGTAAAAAAATTTATGTAAACTTTACTTTTTGCACTTTGTTTAACTTTTCCATGTGCCGTGATTTTCAGCACAATATAAGAATATGTAGTTAAAATTCACTCGAAATCGGCAAAGTCTATTCCGTAGTAAATGTACTTTGGCAAGATCGTATCCGTCGATCTTATGCTAATCTGGTGTCTTTTAAGTGTTCTATGTACATTATCAAACTTATCAAGTGAGACGACAATGAGTTTCTTCATGAAAAGTAGGTTAGCGGCTTTGATGCGTAAGCTATCTATTTAAAAGTTCAATTTATTAGAAATTTTTTTTCAAGAGACAAAAAAAAGGAAATTTTTTCGAAGAAGGGACACGTTCTTGCAAAGAGTAAATTTTTTTCTTTAAAAAAAGGGTCAAAATACGGATTTTTTATTTACTTATCTTTAATCCTTTCTAGACGATTGCTAAAAGATTATTTATTATATAACTTCTCAACTACAGAAAAAATTGATTAAAATCAACATGATATTATTGTCATAGTGCCGGGTGCACGGATAGAAGACTAGCAATTGCAATTGGTATGTCTCCAGCACGATATTATCCACTTTGACCGTGGTCACATATACCCATTTGGCTCTTAAAACGAGTCATGCTAATTTAAGTCCTTGTGAGACTAGGGGTGTGAATCAAGCAAAGTTGAGCTGATTCACCGTCCAGCTCGAGCTCGGCTCAACGTGCAATGTGTGTTCAAAACTAGACTCGAGCCCTATCAATCATAAATTTTCATGTCAAACTCAACTTGATTACAATCCACTTTCGAGTAATGAACTCATGTCTACGATCATCAATGAGTTCAAACCTTATGCAGTTTTAAGAATTTTCCTGACTATCCTTATAACTACACAAACTCCGAGAAAATAATATAAATTTGATGAAGCACGATTAGACTCACGAGCTAGTCAAATTGAATATTGAATAACTCGAGCTTGACTGGACAATAGACTCGAGAACCTCGACCTAGAGCTCTATTAGATATTATAGGAACTGGTTACTACTAGCCGTCTTGAAATCAAGATGTAGGATTATTTAATTCCAACATACGAATATAGAAATTGTGCGCGTTACTTTTACCGTTTCCTCGTTCCGAGGTATTTAGCAAAGAAGATGAAGACCAAGACGAAGAAGAAGAACAAGAAACCTACCTTTCGTCGACTTTAGAAATTGTTTGGTCATTTAGATGATGACAAAGAAGAACCCTACTTTCCCTTGACTTAAATAATGAAAAAAAGTACATTTGCTAGGTCACCTTGTCGTTTGTCAACGTTGGACTTTACTTCTTTTTTTTAATATCACGAAAAATTATAAATTGATACATAAATTATAAATTTATCACAATTTAATTTTTTTTATCACAAAAGATCCCAAGTTTGATATACCTATGAAAAATTTACCACAAGCTAATTTTTTTACTATAAAAAACCTCAAATTGGTACATATGTGATAAATTTATCCTCCGTTAGTTTTTGTTAAATTTTTCTATCAAATTATTGAGTTGGATGACACTTAATAGTTGATAGATGTACTAATTTGAGGCTTTACCCCTCCATTTGTCACATCTTTACCAATTTGAGATTTTTTGTGGTATTAATATAATTTAATAGAGGGTAAACTTATTATAAGTGTACCAATTTAGAGTTTTTGATGGTCAAAAATTAGTTTTTGGTAAATTTTTCACGGGCGTATAAGTTTGGATTTTTTGTGGTAAAAAAATTAGTTTTAGGTAAATTTATCACCTAGTTTGGGGTAAATTTGTCACATGGATACTAGTTTTGGGTTTTCCGTGATATTAACATTTTCTTTTTTTAAAAAAAATCACTTATGAATTAACATTTCATTAAAAAGCTAACGTAAGATAAATCGATGGAATTTTTCGTCAAAGACACTTAAGCGATCATTTATTCACTAATGTAGCACTCAGGTAATCTCTCGAAAAGTTTTGGCATTAGAGTCAGCGTTGTACAAAAACTATGGCACTTCTTGTGTATTTTTCGTGATACTAGACCCTGTGCACATAATGCGTGGATACAGGTCGTTTTTAGTAGGAGAATGTGGCTTAATATGGATTTCAAAAGTGAGAGGCACGTGAGCGAGAGGTACGTGCAACATAAATGTAGGAGGTATTAGGTAAACGTTTAGAACCATCGATATCGAATTTGGTTCCTTATATTCTTTTTATATTAAAATGAGGGCATTTTAGCCATTTGAAGGGTAGACAACAAATTCGAAAGTTTGACTTACATGTAATTTAGATAGCGTAGTGGAGATTAAGTTAATCTCGCGACACAATTCAATCTCAAACCATTTGTCAAATGTTCCACAAGAGCGGATGCTATTAGAAATGTTCTAAAATGGGCCACCATGTAATTGCTTTGTAATTATATGAGTGCCTAAACAAAACGTTATAAAGTAAGGGGGACAATGCGTGAATTATATTGGGTCTTGTATATTATATAGTTCGGAAATAATGTGGTTGGACGGTTTGCGTGGATGAGTATTCTAGTAATGTTTTGCGATGGATTCCCACATTTCATTCAAAAACATTTCCAAGGTTTATCCGTCAAAATTTTCTAAGGAAGGAGAAGGAGAGAAAGACCGAGCATCGGCTTTGTCCGTTTCGTTCGGATTTAAACACCGCGAATCTAGAAGCATGACTCGATCAAGATCTCAGATTTGCTTAATTTCTTAGTGTTGTTCTTGATAAGCTATTGGGTGCGACGCTCGGCAAGGTCGAGGACGAAGAATGTTGGCAAATTCGATCGAAAATCTAAGTCGATCAGGTGGAGGGAAACTATAAGTTTTCGATGTACTTTGCTATCTATCCACTCTTGCTGACAAAAATCACGCGCAAGCAAAATATGAAATGGGGTATGAAATGTCGTCTAGCACTAATAATACGTTTGAATCAAACCTAAAAAATTATTTGGTGGAGAAAGACTATTTATAAAGGGCAAAAGCCACCCAAAATCATAAACTATGTTCGTCACAACACATTTATCTTAAATTTTTTTTTTCTGGAACACAAAAAACCCAAACTTATACATATATGACACATTTATCCTCTTCCAAATTCCGTCAATGAGGATTGTTAAAAATTTGTCTACATTGACTTTAGAAAGCAAACAATATTGACGTGGTACTCTCGTGACTTAAGTGAAATAAAAACAACATTATTTTGGCCGGAAAATCATCTGACAGAACTTCGATGAAGGGTAAATGTGCCGTATAAATATAAGTTTGAGATTTTTTATAACACAAGAAAAAAATTTATTATAAATGTGTTATAATATACAGAGTTTGGGATTTTTTACGTCGCAATAAAAAAACACTTGGGGAAAATATGTCACGATGAATATATTTTGAGGTTTTTTTTTTGTGACTTTTTTGTATTGGTAACGTGGACATGCTTTAACAATAAAAGGAAGCATGAGAGAGAGAGAGAGAGATTTCGGATGCTGATGCTTGGTATGCGAATGGGTCCGAAAAAACGAATCCCAAACGCGTTCAATTTGAGCCCGGCCAAATCCGTTTCTACACAAAATCAATCCTCCTTCGTACCCTTACAAAAGTATGGGAGGTGATCCACGAGCCTCACTTGTTCGCTCAAACGCCCCCACCATGTAGATGTGCATAGCCCACGGGTACTTTTGCGGGGTCGGCTGCGGCTCAAACCCGTTAGCGCCGGGCCCCCCCTAACCCGAGACCCTTATCCAGGCCCGCCCAAAACGGCCTCCGGCCCTCGAGCTGCGATCAGAACGCCGTCCGATTCACAATTAGATCCACCCGCGAGCTGCGATCAGAACGCCGCGTCCCAAGATTCTGATCCGCCGCGTCCCGGGGTCGAACCCCGACCCCCTTCACGTCAATTTAGGGCCGCGCTTTTTCTACTCCCACTTTAAGCCAAGACGCACGTCAACACGGTAATTTGATTGTACTATGGATTTCGATTGCTTTCCTTACGATCCGCGCTTTCTTCCCGAGCGAAACAGCCTTCGGAGTGAAACGAGGGCAAGGCCACACGAACCTTCCTCGGCACGTGCACACGAAACGTCCAAAAAAATAAAAAAAACACAAAGAAGAGAGAGAGAGAGAGAGAGAGACGATCGGAGAGAGGAGAGAGAGTCCAAGGAAATCCCCCCTCGGTCTGACCAGGTCTCCCTTCTTCGCCGTCTCCCACACTACTGCCCCGCTCGTCCGTTGACCCACGCGCTTTCCTCACCCCCCTCCTCCCCCCCTCGCGTTTTCCCGGAATCTTCCCCCCTCCCTCTTCTTTTCCCGGAAAATTTACAGCTCCTCCTCCCCACCACCGCCACCTCCCACCCTTCTCGTTGACTTCTCGTTGTACATACTCTGTCTCTCTCTCTCTCTCTCTCTCTTTCTCTCGATCTCTCGTGCCGTGTGAATTGACCCAGTACCACCACCGCTCCGCTCCTTCTCCTTCTTCTTCTTCTTCTTGCAGACCACACACCCGCGTGCGTTCCGTAACGTCCGGCAAAGCGCTCTTCTCCCCGGCACGCAAACGAACCTTAGATTTCATTCGACCAACCGCCGCGGCGATCCACACCCGCGAGACCCAGTTCGCTTCTCGTCGCCGCCATGAACGACCTCTTCTCCGGCTCCTTCTCCCGCTTCCGCGGCGACCAGTCCCCGCCCCGGGCCGCCCCCGACCGCCGCTACGACGTCGAGATGGCGGCCACGGGGGCGGGGGCGGGGGCGGCTCCCGCTGCTGCTGCTGCTGCCGGCGGGGTCAACCTGGACAAGTTCTTCGAGGACGTGGAGTCCATCAAGGAGGAGCTCAAGGAGCTGGAGTCGATCCACCGGCGGCTCCAGTCGTCGCACGAGCAGAGCAAGACGCTGCACAACGCGAGGGCGGTGAAGGACCTGCGGTCGCGCATGGACGCCGACGTCACGGCCGCGCTCAAGAAGGCCAAGCTCGTCAAGGTCCGCCTCGAGGCCCTCGACCGGTCCAACGCCGCCAACCGGAGCCAGCCCGGATGCGGGCCGGGCTCCTCGTCGGACCGGACCCGGACCTCCGTGGTCAGCGGGCTGCGGAAGAAGCTGCGGGACTCGATGGAGGGCTTCAACGCCCTGAGGCAGCAGATCTCGTCCGAGTACCGGGAGACCGTCCAGCGGAGGTACTTCACCGTCACCGGCGAGAACCCCGACGAGAGGACCCTCGATCTCTTGATCTCCACAGGTAAATTTTTACAGCATGCTACGACACTTGGTATGCCAATTCCGTGAAAGGATCCCGCTTCCGTGTTTGTGTTTGCAGCGAGCGTATACGTGCTGTTCGAAAAGAAGTCAAACGCAGTGCAGACTTGAGAATTATGCGAATTTGATAACAAATTAACCATTTCCGACATTGAGCTTTGGCATGAGATTGGTGGTGTTGCTAAATTGGAAGCTGTAGAATCGAGAATTGGAATTGGGTATATCTAACATTTTGGTTGCTGTTTGTATATATGTTTGCTTGCTCGTGTGTTCACTTCATGCTTTAATGCTAACAGCGGAACGGATGTCATTCTGTTCTGTTTTGAGGATCAGCCATGGCTCATCGTGCACTTTAAAACTCACAGAATGTAGGGACTTGAATAATTTCTGCTATGAAGTATCATGAAGATCAAGGCAGTGGAACTACTCTGTTTTTCGCTATCTTGGTTTCCTTGTAACGAAGGACAGTATGTTTGAGCCTTACCACTGTAATGCTTACGAGTCTCCGATTCATGTGCAGGCGAGAGCGAGACCTTCTTGCAGAAGGCCATTCAGGAGCAGGGCAGAGGGAGAGTCTTGGACACGATACAAGAAATCCAGGAGAGGCATGATGCCGTCAAGGACATGGAGAAGAATCTCAAGGAGCTGCACCAGGTGTTCCTGGACATGGCCGTGCTGGTGCAGTCCCAGGGCGAGCAGCTGGACGACATCGAGAGCCAGGTGGCGAGAGCCAACTCATTCGTGCAAGGCGGGACCGAGCGCTTGCAGACCGCCAGGAAGTATCAGAAGAACACGCGGAAGTGGACTTGTTATTGCATCATACTTTTGCTAGTGATAGTTTTGTTTGTGGTTCTGTTTACTGTGCGGCCGTGGGACAATAAGAGCAGCAGCAGCAGCAATCAACCGGCAGCACCTCCTCCGCCGCCTGCAA
The DNA here is from genome assembly GCA_031216235.1 of Syzygium jambos. Taxonomy (NCBI): domain Eukaryota; kingdom Viridiplantae; phylum Streptophyta; class Magnoliopsida; order Myrtales; family Myrtaceae; genus Syzygium; species Syzygium jambos. Next base: position 17,638,875 of record CM062230.1, on the reverse strand, counting down.
GTTGAGGTTCCTTGGGTTACTGGTTTATTCAGTCATATACATATTGTTCTATACTGGATCGTGGTTTCGACACTTGAGGCTTCCCCATTTAAATTGATTGCTTTATTTTTTTCGCCTTCAGTCATTTGTGATATTTGATGGGGGCAGGTCATCTTTTCGTGGAACTACATTCTTATTTTTTGTTCAGTTAGCGGCGAATTTTTCGGTGATTTCGGAGGAACTTGACGCCAACTTTGATTTGAGCTATACATCCTTTGGATTTTCGAAATTGCAAAAGGCTTAAGGAAACTCGTAGTTTCGTGGATATCATCAAAACGGCCGACCTAACTCTACTGCTTTTTGAAGGATTTTTCCTTCTAGCTCCGCCTGTTCTTTGCTTCGCTTTCTATTAGGTTCGTTCTTCATTGGGTTTGGAGATGACGTAGACAGATAATTCCCCATTCTTCACTAGGTTTATTCGATAGTCTCGCCCCCAGTGCCTAGATTACCCTCCTATTCCATCAGCCAGAAGAAGATCACACCTATCGACTGTCATGCGCACTTCGTCTCAATCATAGGTATTGTTGCGACTGAACCTACCACGAGGATATACTAGCGTTCATCTGATCAGGATGTAGACTAGTGACGCTATATCCGTCGAACGAGTGATGAAGGACGGTCATCTTCAGGGGCTACTGAGACCCGACTGTCGTTGCAACTGGTGCCTACAGTGGCTCCGAAAGCCTACCTGGATATTGCCGCCTTAGAATTGGGGTTAAGAGGTTCATGCCATAATAAGTGACGAGTTACCGAGTATGATAATCTATACATATGATGGCCATGGCTACCCCGGCAATTATTTCTCCTACAAGGGACTCATTACTTGACTTTTGTGAAGATACCATTTTCGTTTTAGCGCTACAGTTGACGAACCAAAGGGAGACTGTGGCCTGTCAAAACTACTTTGGAGGGTGACCTCTAATCATGAGAACAAGCAAGGATATCTGCCTACCACATGAATTCTTCTGCCTAATCTTGCTATTTCTTGTGCTCTGTTCACCGGATCATTAGAACTCTGGAAAGTCTGTTTTTTCCTACGGTGTATCAAGCAGCTGCACGAGCATAAAATGCATCATCTTTACAAGCACTTACCCTTCCTTTGAGGTGTGCCCACTCGCTAAGACTACGAGATTGAATCACTAACTTGTGCTCAGTAGGCAAGAGATATATGCCCTAAAGCCACTCTAATGCAAATAATCAAAGGAAATCAGCCAGAAATCAGAAAACCCAACAAATAACAGCAACTCAGCTGTCAATATGCACAGCTTTGATGTCATTTTTTTTATAGCAAACGCACATTTGACATGCTTATCAACATCCAGTAACGGTAACCTAAAATTGTCACTTTTTATATTGTACTTTTATTAGGCATCAAGGTCTCAACACCTCAAGCCATGCCAAATAACATGGTCAAGACAACCTCCATGCACATGAGCCAAGGATGATTTGCCTAAGACAACCAAATGGTGGGACAATCATGCAGACGAAGAAACTCAGTGCAAAAACAGTAATTGCGACCGAGCTTCGACTTATGGTCGCTGCTAGGATGTGGCCATGGTGCTGAAACTAGCACTGGAACCACTTCCTTTGCCCTCAAACGACTTTGAGGTTGCAGCAGCTATCAGCTGCTGGAGCCCACTTTCCAGGCATAACTACGCCATGCCCCGCATTATCCAAACGCAGATGTGGGTGAACGCATGGTCGGACATGATTGGTCAGCAGGCGATGCAGGGGAGTACAGGCTAGCCACCTCCAAACCAGTAACGCTGGTCCTGTCGCTATTTCCCACTTTTGATGCATTCAAATCTCTGCTCTCAGATTGCATAACTTCTGTGCTCCGAGGACCAGTTGGGCACGGTGATAATCCATCACTGCCAGTTTTCTTCATGTTTACTGCTGTTTCATTCTTAAGGGCTTTTGTATTTAAGAAGCGACCTCCGCATCCCCTTGGGCGGCGCATAGCATGAAGATGGCGAGACTTGTGCATGTATGGCTATCAGAAAATAGAAAGAGAAGTGAATATGATTTTAAGTGCAACAATATCTTCCTAAGAAGAAGCGAGTGACGTTCATAACGCATCATAATACCAGAAATGTTAAAGAAAGATGGTCGTCATTCTACGATATATCAGAGTAAAGACAAATTATCACATAATGGAATCTTCTACCAAATCCAATTAAAGTCAAGCCTCTAACGCAGAATATAGTATAAATTGCCAAGCTTTAGAGCTTGCAAAATGTCTGGGACGTCTATTATCTTGTTCTTGTAGATAAACCTGACTCAAAACCTAACAGTTGTAACATTTGCCACGTTGGCCATATGACATGAGTTAGAGGAAAAGTTACTACTGCTATCGCTTTTGCTGTTTCAATCCCGGCATTTCTCATCCTCAATCGCAGACAGTTATGATGGTATCATTATTATCATAGTGGAGATACCATATGCAGGTTACCTTGCGGGCTCTTCCAAAGTTCTCCAATTTCTCCTTTGCACGACTTTTGAGACGTGTGAGAATCCTTTGATACTGCTTGGCATTCACATATCTCGGTCCGTCTTCTCCTGTCAAATTCAGTGGAAGCATGATGCGGCCCTATATGGGTTGAAGAACAAAGCATGCCATTAAAAGACTTCAAAGAACGTCAATGCAACTGAAAAAGACCAAACTTGCATATCTAGATTTATGAAAAATGCACATGACTTTGTAATGATATCGCATCCATTTGAATGCGAGTAAAGAAAACTGATTCAAGTTTGATGTGTCTACAGGAATGGGACTGTCTAGGTTGCAAAGATTCAGTTGCAGAAGACTGAACCGACTAACTAGGTGATGGAAGAAAAGTGAACATAAACGGACCTGGCATTGAGCTCCATAAAGAGGAAATAGTCCGAAACTCTGATCTACATTTGAATATTTCGAGTACAACTTGGACGATAATCCATGCACAGAAGAAGCGTATTTAGCATTGGCAATATAAATTCTACAAAAAAAAGAATAATATCAAGGCTGCAAGCATAACAATACCATCGGTTGGCCAAATTCACTAGGGAAATTAGAACAATATTCCGGTAGGGCTGACATGGTTAGCTGGGGTTTCTGCCAGTCGATTGAGTATTTGCTTTCTCCTACATTTAACAAGCTACATCAGTGATATTTCATGACCGAGATAAAAGATAACATAAGATCATTGCCAAAGGGCTTTCGATTATGCAGCTGTGTTGCTGTCATCCCGACACAAAAATGACTTGACAACAATTACAAGACTCCCTGCACAGGCTGGTTTTAAGATAACTCGATTATGTTTAGATAGGCTTGCCGGGAACTCAATATGCCATTCGAAACTCCTCTGCCTTGTGTTATGAACGACACATGCAACCAATAATAAAAATTGCATCGGCATGGTTTCACTAACGTTGTTAAATTATGTCTCGAATTTGAGCCTGTATAAGAAACCTGACTTAGTACAAGTCTTGCCCGAATTTTGGATGTCTTCTAGCTAGGACTTCAATCTTTAAGCAAATCTAGTCCAAAATTTGTGGAATCTGATCTTGGATTAAAGATAAAAAGAAAGAAAATCAGGGCTTTCTAATTTGAGTGGGCAACTTACATAAGAACATATAAAATCATATTTCTGTTCGATTATTACACACTCGATAAAACAAGAGGAGCATCTAGTTTTTATCCCTGTGAGTTTTCTAAGTGAGAATGCTATAAGAGATTGTGAGATAACACTTTCTTTGGGTATAAATTAGGCCTAGGAAACACTTGAGTGATTAAGCGATTGTAAACTCTGTATTCTCCGAATTCATAATGGGTTTTTTGGTGGCTAGCTCCCCTCGTGGAGTAAGTACCGACTTTCAGATCAAACCACGTAAATCTCTAGTGTCATTTATTGTTCATCGTTGATTTCTCTGGTAATTTGTTCTTTTTGCATTAGACTTGAATTGCAATATTTGTTAGATTCCACGTTATTTCACAACAACTGGTACCAGGGTTAAGGTTAGGGTTATAGAGTTGATTTGGAGCTTTTACTTATCCAATCACTTTCTGGAAATGTTGCTTTGCAATTATGTCCAGAACAAGAGTTGATATTGAGATATTCATTGGGAGGAACAACTTGGGGTTGTGAAGCATTTTGACGCATGTCTGCTAACAATCCAGGGTTAGGCAAATGCGTTGGATGAAAGAGGCCGATAATGTGGAGTTGGAGCTGTTGAGTCTGTCAAATGAGGTAAAGCTTGAATTGGTCGAAGAGAAGGATGTCGCAGGAATATGGGTAAAACGGGAGACACTTTATCAATAGGTTTTGAACAATCACTTGTGTATTCTGCTCAGGATGTTCAATTCCAAGTGGTTAAAGGCATTAACAACTCACAATGGAGTTAAAGAACGTCAATCAAGCCTTGCCTGACGAGAAACAAGGCTTGAAATCATGTTGTTGGTGTCTATATTGGATTCTTTTGAACACTTTATTGATTCACCGTTACAAGGCTGCACTACGATTATTTTGAAAGAGATAAAATCTGCCTTGTATTTTAAGGAATGGCAAAAGAAGTTATAAGAAGAAAACTTAGCACAGGATAGTTGCAAGGTTTTATTCTTGAGATAGAGACGAACATAGAGGGTTTGGAGGTAGCTAATAGAAGAGTCATTATAAATCAAGGTCCAACGTTTGGAACCGCTTATGATATCACTACGATGAGGTAGGACACTATAGGATAGATAGTTTGAAGTACAAGGGTAAAGGGGCTAAGTAGGAGTCTACAAGTGATGTTAATATTTGTAATATAGTAAAGTTCCAAGGATATCGATTACATGTTAGCAGTCACCACGAGTTCGTCAGGTAATGATTGAATGTTTGATTCTAGTTGTTCTTATCGTGTGACTGCTCATAGACATGGGTTTACTATTTATCAATGCACAAAGGGTGGTAAAGAGTTCAAGGGAAACAATGCCTGCTTGTGTAGTAGGGATCTCAATAGTTTGAACTAAGATGCATGATGGAGTGTTGAGAACATTGACTGACATAAGGCATGTACTGGAGCTGAGAAAGGACCTTATCTTATTGAGTCTCTTGATGGGTTTAGTATCGGCTGAAAGTAGGGTCTTGAATTTCTCTCAAGGTATGCTTATTGTGATATGAGAGAAAATAGACTACAAGCTATATCTCCTCTAGAGAACGACGATGATTGGCTCATTTGTTAGATTCACTAAGGAATCAGGTCAAATCACAATACAATTGTGGCATGAGTCTCAGACATATGAGTGAGAGGGAAATGATGGTTTTTAGTTAGAAGGGTCTATTGGGAGGTCATTGGATTGAGAGATTGAACTTCTATATAAACTGTGACTTTGGTAGTCAGTGGAGATTGAAGTTCAGTATGACAGTTCATGGAACCTCAGATATTATAAGCTATGTACACCCAGACCTATAGGGACACTCAAGTTCTGTCCAAGGGTGGTGCAAGATATATATTGTCCTTTGTTGATGACGCCTCAAGGAAAGTTTGGATTTGTCTTCTAAAGTACAAGAATGAGGTGCATGGTGGGTTGAAAGGCAATGATGAAAATCAAATAGGAATGAAGATCATGTGCTTGAGAACTAACAAAGGGTTGGAGTTAACCCTATATGAGCTTGGCCAATTTTGTGTAAAGGAAGGCATGGCAAAACACTGCATGGTTTCCAACATACCATAGTTGACTCAAGGCGCAAAATTGATTAACGAGACTATATTGGAGAGAGCTTGCTCTTTACTCTCAAATGCTAGATTAAGTGAAGATTTCTATGCCGAAGCCGTGAATACACTGGATAGAGCATGTTCGATTGCCGTGCGTATGCTTGTGTGAGTAATGATGCATAGGAGCCAAGGGCAAGAAATTGTATAATCATAGGTTGTGCACATGGAATGAAGTGATATAGTCTATGGTGCACTAAGGAAGATTCACTCGAGTTTATATCCATTAGAGATGTTACTTTTGACGAATTCGCTCCATTTCAAAAGAGGTATAAGGTATCAATTGCAAAGAAAAATCTACATGACATTCGGAAACATGTGGAGCTTCTGGGATAGTCTGGATATACTCAAAGTGTAATAGATGCGATAATGTCTTCATAGTCACAAGATTCAATAGTAGTAGAATAATTCTTTTGATGCCGCAGTTAATAAGCTTCGAGGTGATCAACGGAAGTGACTAAGATAGAGTGGCTATTGCATGCAGATATTGAACAAATAAGTTAGTTGCAGTAGAGACAGCTTTGGGTTTGGAGATTTGAGCGTGGAAAATGTAGGATTATTGCAAGTGACTTGGAAGAGTTGCGTCGGAAAAGCATCAACACACTTCAACATGCAGTTGAGAAGTTTTGTAAGTGCTCCACTTGTTGCATATCATAAAATGTCTAGATTGTCATGTGTACTTGTATGGAGGTGGAGCACTTATCTCATGCTTCACATGCTAGTTCTATTGGTTGTCTGAATTATGCTGTGGATAATACTAGGTTTGATCTTTCATGTGCAATCAGGAGAATATATGTGGTTAATCCAGATTTACGTAGTAACGTTGTAAAGTGGATCCTCTTGTTTTTCTATTTTGGGGGGGGGGGGGGGGGGGGGGTGGTGACGAGAGAGAGCAAGTTGGCAGTGAATGCAATTCAGGTACTGTGGGAGTTACTAGGTTGGCGAACCCGAGTGATGGTTGATTTTTGAGCAGTTACGTCTTTACTTCTGTGAGTTACGTTGTGAGTTGGAAGGCAGCATTAAGAGACAATGGTTCCATCGACGACTGAAGCTGAAAACATGTGACAACAAAAGGAGTTGAAAAGGCGGAATTAGTCTAATGACTCGATTAGTGATGTTGGCATGGGACACCGGCTTAATATGGTGTTCGATAGAAGCTAGAGATACAGAGAATTGAATTCCTTGGTAATAGATACAGAAATAATATGTCAAGAGAGGATGTGACCATGAAGAAACTTCTTGCAGCAATAAATTTTTGTAGACATGGATTAAGTTCATTCCTCTAGACAAGTCCAAGCTCAATTTGGGCTTGATAGACGTTTGTGGTGGTCGAGTGCTCATGGCATTGGGAGAGTTGGCATAAATAATGAGCACTATGACTTGGCTACAGACATCGAGCCCCAATGGAGAGTTGTTAAAATTATATCTCCAATTTGTGCCTATTGACAAAAACTGACTTGGAAGTCTATTTTGGATGTCCTCTAGGTTTCCTGATTTTAATCGGCAAGTTGCATAAGAATATATAGAAATAAAGTTATGCTTGGTTATTACACACTAGAGCAAACAAGAGAAATGTAGGGTTTTCTGCCTGTGAGTTTTCAGAGTGATTTCTCTTTTAGAGATTGTGACGTAACATTAGTGGATTTTGCTTTAAGTGTAGTTTAGGGTTGAGAAACACCTGAGCGATTGTAACTTTGGTATTCTTTGGATTCACAATGTATTTCTTGGCTGGCTCTCCCCGTGTAGTAGAATCTGTTAGCTTCCGCTTATTCTACAGTAGAAACATATAAGATATTCAAATGTTTTTCTTTTGGATGGGCATCACCTTTACCTTCTAAAGATGTCATTTCATCTTCCCATTCTAATAGGAATGGCACAAGAGATTTTACAAACAGGTGAAATCGGGGTAGAAGAAGGCATCGGGAGAGAAAAGAGCCAATTCATGAACTGATAAGTAAGGCGGATGAACAAAATCTCGAGATACATTCAATCGACAAAATTTCACTATTCTATCTGAATGCATAAAACTTAATGTACACAAACCTCTAATGTAGGTAGAGTAAAATTTAGTAGTTACGGATTGCCATTAGACAGCATCCTTGTTGATGACTATGCCGCATTAAGCATATGCTCACTGTCGAAATAAAAGGTTCTCCTAAACAGCAGCATTTGCATGCAAACACTGTTTGCTAAATGTCTAGAAAGGGCTGTTCCCCTCCTGAAGCACGAATGACACCGAACTAGAGGTGGATAAAAGATTAAGATTTACTCTGATTTTGCTATTCTTGCTTCTAACTAGACATATTTCTGAGAGTACTAGGTTTGGTTCTGCACTGTGATTGTCTATTCGGACATGTGATAGTCCATCTACAAGTTGCTCTACCCAATTTTTAGGAGTTAAGCCTTTGCAGAACAAAGGCATACATACAGTACTAATGAGATGCATAAAGCACACCAATCACCGAGCATGACCTAGGTTCTTTGTTGTGACAACTAGTACCCTTTTACTCAATTTCTTGATTATTGATTTAGAATCCAACCAATGAGTTAATAAATTTACGTGGATACGCATGCGGAGTTTTGTTTTCTCCTTTCTTGCATACTGAGATGCTTTGGCGAAACCTTTCCAACTGATGAGTGCTCCACTGATTAGGATTACATGGACGTGATGATTTATCTGTACATCTAAGAATGCACAACACAAACAAGAAGATCGTTCACACTAACTAATAAAAGATCTCTAAGTAATGTCCTGTAAAGTAGATCCTTAAACTATTGAAGTATCAGAATTATAACTTGCATGGTTAGGCATAACAAGAATTATACCTCGTCTTCCCAAAGTGCGATCAGAATACACTAATTGTAAAGTCATTACATGACTATTCTTCTGTAGGAGCACTTAACAAATACAATACGTAAGGAACTACTGAAACTATGGGAGATGAAATTAATGCGCTGTGCATCAATTCATATTAGTCTAGTGAAGCAGCAAGAGAAGTCTATTTCAATAGCATCTTTCATTCATCTTCTTCCTGATGAAACATCCAAGTAAAGTAATCCATAAACAAAGGTATTTCTTTTACCAATTAACTACAGTAATGTCGTAGAATCCTTGTTTCTATCCATCAATGTAGTCTATTTCAGTGCTGAGTTACTTCCCATGATCAAACAATCTTGTGAAAGTAGTAGCCACTGAGATAAGCTCAGCAAGAAAATAATAAGCAGGCAAGACATCTCCAATGTGAGATACATGCAGTCAACGCTTGCTCCGAAGCCACTAAATTGAAACAAAATCATGACAAGCGACATCTAAGAGACTGAAATATATTAAAGAGAAGTCATCATAAACTTTATGTTCAAGGATAGCTAAAAGAGGTACCGGAAAAGATGGCGAATGGAGTCGTATCTGGCTTCTCCGCGCTTTCTTCGACAGCTTGAGTCACTTTTTTGGATAAAGGGAGGAACTCCTCGGAAGCATGGTGTTCCACTGAATTCAATCGACTAACAGATTCACTCTGAGGAGTTTGTGAACCATAGAACACCAACCAAGGCGCAAACGATAGCGATGACGACTGTGTATTTGAATTATTGTGAATCATTTCATGCTCTTTGAAGGTCGTGGCTTGATAGCCAATATATCTTCCCAGATATCACAAGGATGATTCTGTTTTCTTCAAATAGGGATTATTTTGATTTTTCTGCAAATCAGGCCTGCAGATTCAACAAAGTCAACTTTTCGGATTATTTCACAAACGGAGTTGGAAAAAAAGGCAACAAAACCGACACAAAAGACTAGGTTTTTCTACAAGGTGAAGGAACTAAAAAATTACTACATGGGTTTCTAATTATCTTGAATCCTGAAATACTCAACACCCAAAAGAATTGGTTTGATGAGCAAAGCAAGCATGAACCAAGAAAAGTAAACAAGATATCACCCGGAAGTAAGAACTCGAAATCACTGAGAAAATCAAACGAAATAGAGAAAACCCAGAAACAAATTTGAACGAAGGGAGCAAAAAAGAAACATCGTCTCTAGATAGCCTTGTGAAAGAAACGGCAGAAATCTCACACGGCATGGAATAAAGGAAACACAAGCTTGAGAACACAGCTTGCTTGAAGATTACAATAAGAGCCATCAACTGTTCGTACAGGATGAGGTTAAAAAATATACAGATAGAAACAAAAATAGACGTACTCAGGCATAAATGGAAGGAAGCAGGAACAGCTTCGAGCAAATAGACACCCATTTGTTAGGAGCCATGTCGTACAATTTGAAGCAAGACAGGATAGAGAGAGCCTGGTTCGGAGAGAGAGAGAGAGAGAGAGAGAGAGAGAGATGGGTCGCGAGCGTTATGCGAAGCAGCCGACGACTACCAGCCAATGAGCTCGAGCTTTCATGCACTTCTTTATAGCAGTGCTCAAAAATACAATACGTAGTATATACACCAGCAAAAAATCACTCCCTCTCTCTCTCTGCTTTAATGAAATGACTTTTTCTTTTTTCTTATTGTACTCCGAAAATGGGTGGCGTTGGAGAGATGTGTGCGTGCCGATCCAGTGGAGAGTTAGTGGCAGATTTGTTCCAGTGGTCTCCCTCAAAAGGCAACCCCTTTCAAATCATGTTGGAATAGCAATTGATTTTGAGCATGTTGAGTTATGATTTTGGCTTTGGTAAGAAACTAAAGAAAGACAACTCGAGGTGCTTTGCCGAGACGACAGGCGAAGTCTAATTGCATAGCTAGCATTAGCAATGGTGGGTTCATGTGGCTTTTAATGTGGAAAGTGAAATGATTGATTCAGCCCATACCCATGACAAAGATTCTATATATAGAAGTTCATAAGTGATGCGAGACATTTATAATTCTCGTTGGTCATCATCTATAAATGAAACAGAGAGATAATATGGGTAAATGATAAGAAGGAAAAACTCACCCAAGCATGACACATCATGAGATGGTGAATAATGTAGATATAGATGCACTCGCACTTGAAATTTTGATCTTTTCAGATAATTGTTGCATAACAAGTAATTTATCTAGATGGTCTTTCACAAAAGGTCTCAAACCGAAACATGACGATAGTACTGAAACGTTCTTTGTCCCCCTCGGATTTAAAATACCTATTTTGAAAAAGAAAACTCTACAATGACATTCATCTTGGAATTATAGCTAGTTGACATGTTGAATTGTATCCATCTTCATGATCTAGTCAAATGCAACCCATCCACATCAAAAGTAAAACTTAAATTCAAAAGTTTACACCTAAAAGTGAAACCGAGAAACCTCGTGCTTAAACGAGAATTACTTGAAGTCTTCATCTCTTCATCATTGAACCCATCTCCAAGTTTTCCTACTTTTCTTCTACGCAAGAATGCAAGAAATTTACATCGCCTAGTGCCATTCCCTGATATTCAAACAAGTTTATTTTTGTCACCAACATCTACGGGGGAGTAATAGTTACTACAAGTGAAACCCTAAAAGGGAACAACAAACAATAAAAATATATAATTAATGGAAACCCTAGCTTATATCTTCATGTAAATTATCAAATGACGTATACAAACAAAATATAAATTAAAATTAATAGCGGATCAACTACGTGCCAACCAATGTGGAAGAGATTCCCTTGCACCCTGGGAGAGGAGAGCATCGGATAATCCTTCCACCCATCACTCAGCAGCCGCCTCGGAAGTGTCTTTCCTCCGTAACTTTATTTTATGTTTTCAATGTTTTAAGGTACGATGATCTGTTCAAATGCTTAGGCTACAAAGCAATTTCCCCCTTTTTTTTTCCCCGGGGGGGGTGTCTGAAAGTATTTTAAAATGCTTTACAAAAATTCTAAAGGCAGATTTTGTATGACTAGAGTGGGAATCTCGATGGATTACTTCCTTATGAATTGATCCCGAAAAAATTGCAAATTTGCCTGACATGTAAAATTCGAACCCTAGACTTCATAAACTTTTTGTGGCCGCCATATAGAGATATCTCTTTCCTTTCATGACCATGACTCACACACAAAATGCATCTTGGTCATTCATCTTCATTTGTCAAGTAACATATGTCGTGATCATTTTCCTGGTCGAAATATATGCCATGCTTTTAAGGGTTGCGAAACTTCATTAAAATCAACTTTCTTCCTCTAAATTAATTAAGAATATATTCAAGGTGTTGTATGCAGGGAATATAGAAAATACGGCTCTAGCAGGCCCAATAGTAGTACAAGGGGAAGAAGAGTTGAAGAGCACGACAAATGATGACTACTCTACAGGTTTTTGTCCCCCTAATAGCTTGCAGATTTGAACTTATCCGATTAGTCTAGCTGCTAGCCGTTCTAGTAATCTACTTCTCTCTTGCTATATTGGAAACTTTATTATAAAAAAAAATTCAACTTGCATTATCTTATGTTTACCAGCACGTACCACCCACCTGGGTGGCGCTGCTGGAGCGCACACTCTTCCTCTCGCAAAAGGTTGAGTGTTCGAATCCCGGACGCCGCATGGTGACTTAAACGGTGGCACGTGTGTGGTGGCTAGCACGTGTCGTCCCCAGGGTTTACTTTCCGGCTGTCGGCCGTGCGGGGGTTCCCTGAGTTATAAAAAAAAAAAAAATGTTTACCAGCACATGCAGTCCAAGAAGTTTCGCTGATTGCTACGTTGGAGTCGATGAATCAAATGAATGGCACTGAATGGATTTTTGACCGATTCATCCTACAACCCAAAGCCATGGACCGGGTCAACGTTTAGGCCATTCGGGTAGTCGATTGGAACTGTGGACTCTTTCAGGCTTCACTGCTGCTTCTGTTTCCGCTGCTGCAGATGGAAGAAAAAGGATGAAAATGAGAGACAGTGACCACATGCCATAAGTAAACTTGCAAGTCCTTTTCGCGGATATGTTTACCAGTGGAAAAGGTCGTGGATTAGTTCAACAGAGCTTTCATTGCATTTCTCCGTTTGCTCTGTCCAATTGAAATCTGTTGTAGTTGGTCGAACATTGGGAGTTATTATTGATACCATGATATACGAACTTTGGTTAGTTTTGTAATCCGATTTTTATTTAATCAAGTATGCCAACTTTTCAAATGTATGTCAATGTGAGGCTACTCTTAAGATTGCAAACGGAAAATGTCAATGGAGACACTAAGGTCACTAAATAATCATTGACGTCCGATATGGTAACTTGAGATGATACCTCGCCAGTAGAGATGCATTTTTTTTTTTTTCGATAATGCTTGAAATTCATTAACTCTGCAACAGTTTGTTCGCATCATAAACTAAGGTATCCACCGTATGGTTTGGGGGCTAGTGCAGCCAATTGGAAGGAAGTTCCTTTTTCCGTTGTGCCTTTACATCAGAAACGTATTGAGTGGCTAAAGAATCACTCAAACTAGCACTCTCTCTCTTCTCATCCTCCCACACTACAATGGATGGGTGCAATTTTTTTTTAGCAAGCGGCTTAACTTTTGCCAAATAAGTGAGTCATTTTCGCTAATCACATGACATAGCCATTTATTTAGCCTTAACAAAATTTTAAAAGTTGATGTAATTGATTGAATGGTAAAAAAATTAGGTATTTGATTGTGAAAAGGCAAAAGCTTAGATATGTTCATTGTTATTATCCCTCTTTATTTTTTTTTCTCTTTTATATAATTATCTTCGAATGATCAATATAATATGGCAAGAGATTTATTTAACCTAAACTTTTCAATTAGTCCAACAAAATCCTAAACTTTTGCGTGATTTTCAATGTAGTCCTCCCGATCAATACTCGACTGAAATTATTAATGTTATGATCCAGTCATTGTTGGCTATTAGAGGCCGATTTGATGGGCAAAATGATGTCGCTTTGCTTAATTTTTTTTATTTTTATATTTTCTTTCTTTCCTTTTGGTTATTGTTCATCTTCTACCTCTATTTTTAGAATCTTCACCTACCACCTGCAAGAATGGTAATCTTGAGTCTTGATCACTAGCGATCTATATGTGTTTCTCGTTCCGGTGGTCACTAGGGTTGAGGACAGCTACGGCGACCTTAGATTGAAGGTCATGAGCCCCAGGACCTCGGATCGAGGTCGTGGAAGCCATGAATAACCTTGACCAAGGTCGCCGTCATGGCAGCTCAATTTCGTTTGGAGGTCACTGACAACCACGACAACCTCAGTGGGGGTCGTACGAGCTTCATGATGACGCCAGCCATCCAGATATAGGCTTAAAGGCGAGCCGACTTGTCGAGATCTTGACGACCCCAAGTTTGAGCTCGCTGAGAGATCTTGGTGTTACAGCACATTGTCCCTTTCGGGCATCTCATCAAGCAGCTTCTTTGCAACCTCCACTTTCGAGAACTTCCAGAAAAGATCCACCAAAGCGGACCTAATAAACAAATCCAATTTAAACCCATCAACAATAGCTTGCGAATGCAGCAAAGTATCTACCTTTTGATCTGGAAAACCCGAAATAGCATAGAAATAAGTGAAGGTATCCGGCCCACAAACCAGTGTTCTTACTCAAAGTGGGGAACAAGAACAACGAGATGGACAATCGAGGCGAATTGCTATTAGAATAGCCCTTGATGACCACGTTGAAGTGGAAAAGGTCGAAGATTAACTAAAACGATGTCATTTCGTACGCATTAGATTGTCGACCGTGCACGAAGGATGGCCTGGACAGCCGACGTAATGGAAATGCCACGTTAGTAATTTTAGAGGATAATTGGTTGAATTAACTATGTTAGAAATTTATGCAAATTTTTAGCACCAAGGGTCTGTTTATTTCGCGAAAAAAATTTTCCTCATTTTCCAACATTTGGTTTGCTTAGGAAAATGACCCAACGAAAATTATTTTCCTAATTAACGGAAAAGGTTTCCTTACCAAAGTTAAATTCAAGAAAATGATTTCCCCTTTAAAAGAACCGGAAAATGTTTTCCGAAGTATTACTAGCTATAGGTGTTTGGACTCGAAACTCTACGCTCGGGCATGAAAACCCCTACGCTGGTTCCCAAGTCCCAACATTAGGGATCAAGTTTCGGCTGCCAGGCAGGTTCATAGAGGTTGAGCCCAAACCCTTGGTGCCCATACCCGATACTCAGGCACCCAACTCGAGTCCATAACGACCGTGCTTCAGTCCCCGATGCTCGAGCTTTAGTCTCGACCCTCTGGCCCAAGTCCACAAAGACCGTACGTAGGTCTTCGGCCAAAGTCCACAAAGGCTGAGGCTAACGAGCTCAAGCTCGATTGTGGCCATCGCCTGGCGAGCCACGAGCTCGCCAGTGGCAGTCGCTGGTTAGTCATGGTGAAGGGAGGAAGAAAAAGAAAAGGAAAGAAAATAAAAAAGAAAAGAAAATTAAAAAATAACAAAATATTCCAAATTTTTCAAAAAAGTGAAAATAAAAAATAAAAAAGAGAAATAAAAACAATTAAATTTCGATTTTTTAAAAATAAAAAGTCAAAAAAATTTAATTTTTTTGGCCTGAAATAAAGCATGAGATTGAAATTATTTTTCAATGAAATCCAAACATCATAAAACGATTTCTATCGTGTATTACCAAACAAAAAAAACTAAACGTATTCCTCAAAAATGATTTTCCGAAAAATATTTTCCTTTATCATTAAGTTTTCCGTGAAACAAACGTATCATAAATTAGATTTATTGAAAGGTTTAGGACTACATGGAATCTGTACAATGGGTTTAAATATGAAAAGGCAATCTTCCAGATTTTAGGTATTAAATCCACGTCTCTATTACCGCAAAAGTTACTGTTACTATTGTATAGTAGTAGCGATCTTCTCTATGACATTCACATATTCATTTTCGTTATTTAGGCATGTCATCATAGTTATTTCATCTAGCATGCAGATAAAATCATATATATTCCCCCTAAATCCAACTTCAGTAAATAGCAATTACATTAGAGTCTTATATAGTATTTTTCCAATTAAACACATAAACTAAACTATTTGATTGAATACTCAATTAGTAAACTTATGGCAAGAATTTGGGTAGGTTTAGACCTATCCAAACTTTAAGTAGGTCTTAAGATTAAAATGATGTCATTTTCTAATTTACCTATTAACAAGATAACTAAGGAAAAAAATTTCTCTACTCGTTTTCTCTTCCAGACCTCACACGTAGGCTAGACTTTTGTCTAAGTTTAAAGCATGGAAACTTATGATTGGGGAGGCAAATAGGAGTATGGAAGATTTGAACTTAGATACTCCTACTCTGATATCATGTGAGATTTTATGGAACCATTCCTAATTATTCTAAAAGTTTAAATTATTAGATAAATGCATGGTTTAGGCTCCATTCGTTCATGGAAAACGGCTTTCGAGAAAAAGTTTTCTGGATTTTTAAGTTTTTGATTCACAGAAAATAATCTAGTCATGGAAAATATTTTCCACTAGTGGAAAAAAAACCTTCAAAAGTGGAGAAAATGATATCGGCTTTGATAAAGCGGAAAACATTTTCCATATCTTCTTTCACCTCGCTTTCTTTCAACAAACACATTTTCCTTTTATTTTTATTTTTTTTATTTTTTCATTTCTTCCCTTCTTTATTTAAAAAATAAAAATTTTAATTTCTTTCTTTTTTTTTCCTTTTCTTTCTTTTTGTTTTTGCTTCTTTCCTAGCCAGTTGCCGGCAGTCGGCGATTGACCACATGCGAGCTCGAACCCTGTCGAATCTGGCGAGCTAGGTAAGGTTGCTAGAGCCTTGCCGGATCTGGCGAGGCTCGAACTCACTTGTGGCCAACAACTGGCTAAGGAATAAGCAAAAAGAAAAAGAAAGAAAAGGAAAAAAATTAAAATTTTGAATTTTGAATTTATTTGGAAAATCAAATCAAATACCAAACGGTAGAAAATTTTTCAGCGTATTTTCAAGTTTTAGCAGAATACTGGAAAATATTGTCATTTTCCTAGAAGATGACTTTTCGGAAAATATTTTTCAAAAATATTATATTTTTTGCGAAATAAATGGAACTTTAATATTTAAATATCCTAACAATAATCACCACGACGCAAAAATGCTGCTACTCACCGTGCTGCCATCATATCAATCGCCACCAACCCAACTGGTCACCACCTCCAACTCTTAACTCTCTCTCTCTCTCTCTCTCTATTTGGAGATCATCTTATCCTTACCGTCGTTGATGATGGTGACACCTCCACCGAAATTTGAAAACCGAGACTTGGAGGAGAGCCCTCTGGTTCTTCATGGCGAGGTCCACTTTTAGATCTTAGTGGAGTCATTGTTGTTGACACGACGTCCATGAATACAAAATGCAATAGCGTTGCAACGGCATTACTGCAAGATTTGGAGTTGTAGCGGTGTGAATCTCGTCATCATAGAGAGATGGAGACATGGTGACTATGGGTTGCAAACGAACGGTGAGGCCGTCGTCACGAGTGGTTCCGAATGACAGTGCGACGAGGACTCAAAGGTGGCTGCACATGTGGCTAGTTAGGAACTTTGTAGAGAGATGCTGTAATTTTTCCTCTTGCAGTCACAGATGCATGTCACTTGACAATTGAAAATGAAGGGGATATGCAGGCCCAAGCTCATCCCACTTGCGGAAGCTTAATTGATGCTAAGAGCCTAAGCTTTTTAACCGCCAATGTCCTTTCTTTTTGGCTTTATATACTTACCATCAATCATAGATATTCTGAATAGCAATGATAGGTATATACTAAAACTGAATTTACAACATAAAACTTATTAAATGATGTGCCAGATTGTACGTGAACATTTAAATATATAGGCCACATTTGACTTCCAATAACAGTTTGTTACAAATAATGAATTCAATCTTAGTAAATTTACCATTTCTTCGTTCAAAAAGACTCGAAATTCTCTCTGGTCTAGGGCCATATTATGACAACTTTTTTTTCAATATATTTCATTCTCTTTATCTTGTCTCGTTACTTCGACTTTGAATGACATATTGATAATCCGATAACGAAAATTTCTTTTCACGATACAGGAGCAGAGTCAAAATTGGATTTGATAAATTGTAATGTTATTCATCATAATAAATTAATGTTTCCATTATTGAATAATCGTTTTGAGTTGAACTGAACATAAACTAAATTTACTTATGGAATTTACCGACCAGCCTAATGCGCAATTTTATATTGATTTCCCACCTTAGCTCATCTAAGTGAAAAAAGATGGATCAAATTAAGAGAGCGTTTGGTAAGTTGTCAAATAGTGAAAATTTCTGTTTTTTTATTTCCAGAATCAGTTTGGAAACAGAAATCTGTTTGTTAAAATTTTTGTGCCCTGGCACAAATTTGCAAAAAATTGTTCCCAGAATCAGTTTTGGAACAAAATTAAAAAGCAAAAAAAAGTAACTTCTTGATTCTAGAACAATTTTTCCATTTCTGATTCTTTTTGATTTTCTTCTTCCTTTTTGGTTTGTTGTTGTTCTTCTTCTTCCCAATTTGCCACCGGCCAGGGCCGATGAGGGCAGCTCGTGGCCGCGACGGCAAGGCCGACCTCGCCCTCGCCCTCGCCACCCCTTGTGACGGCGCGGTCGGCCTCGCCTTGGCCGGGCGAGGCTAGACCTTGCTGTGATCTGGCGAGGCCAACCTCGCCGTCGCCAGGGTAGGTCGGCCTCGCCAAATCTAGGTGAGGTCGAGCCTTGCCCGGCCATGGAGAGGTCGACTGGGCAAGGCTCGACCTCGCCGTCGCGACCGGTGAGGCCGGCGGCGAGGGCCACGACGCCCTCGTCGACGATCGGCCATGGCCAAGGAAGGGAAGGAAAAAAAAGAAAGAAATATTAAAAATTCAAATATTATTAATAAAAAGAAATTTTGTGTAGTTATCAAACGCTTTTCTGTTCTTTTTTTATTCTAAAAATAGAAATTTTGGGTAATTACCAAACGCCTTCAAATGCTTAAAAATTATTTGCGGATACAGAATCAAAAAAAATAATTTATGAACAAAATCAATTTTCTGATATAAAATTATTGTCATGCACACCCTAAATGGCCAACCTTCCACCAAAGGTATCTTATTCTCGGCCATCTCAAAGAAAGTTATTCTCGGCCATCTCAAAGAAAGTTAAACAGATCAAAGATATTTAAGTACAGAGCTACATAGTATGGCCAAGAAAAAGTACATACATTGAAAGAATTAAATGATTTGTACTTTGGAAAGTTGAGTTGATTGGACACAATTATGTGACATAAAGGACCTGGTCCCCTATGCAGATATACATGAATTTTATGTTTTTTTTAAAGCGAAAACCTTGGAAACATTTTATATTACGCAGAAAATATGCTTTTGTAATCAATATTCAGATGTGGAGAGAGATAGAGATAGAGAGATTAAAGAGATTTACGCCAGGGTCCACATTGCCATCTTCCGGGCATATTTTCTTTCTGACCAACTCCAACAGAATAATCCTCATTTGGTTAACATCATTAAGTCTAATTATTAATTTGTTTTGCTCTTAACTTTATTTGATTTGTCCTGTTTTGGGTAGTAATCTCTTGGATTTCCAAATCTGAAGGATGAGACAAATGTGAGTTCTCCAACCAGCTGGAAACCGGTGAACTTAGGATGAAAAACAAATTGGTTTCCCTATTCTTTGCTTCTTGAAAGTGATAGGGACAAATTTAAGTTTTTGGTATATGGACTTCATACTTGATCATGATTTAATGCCTAAGCTTCAATTTGTCTTCCAGTGCGTTCTTTGACTTCAATCACCATGTCCACCATTGTGCTATTTTTGGTAGATTGTTGCATTCAGATACATATTTTTAAAACTCGAATATGCATTTGACATATGAGATATATTAAAATTTCCCATTTTGTAACTTAAGTATACCATTTTTTATAAGTTGTGCCGCTTAAATGATTGCTTGAAAAGTCACGGTATCAAAGTAAGTATTGAATGAAAGTTATAGTAATGTTATCGTCTTTTCTTACCTTTATACTGTTAATTGTTTTATCAAATAGCAATATATATATATATATATATATATATATATGAATTTATGGCAAAATTATAAGCCTGAATAAATTCTTGCCAGAGTAATCTTGCAAAGAAAAACATTCATCTATGACAAGAATCAATGTAGTTACCAAAAATGAAAATGATATACATTGCACTTTATTTACCCTTGCCCGTTGGCCTATGTTTTACACTATTTGCACATGAAATAAAGTTTGGATTTGTTCATAAGAAGAAATGGATGGAACTTAACAACCAAGAAGGGTTGAAATGATAACATTTTCATGCAAACCAACATAGATGATGAAATAGTGCTTGTTAAATGATATACGGTACAGAGCAAGTATCTTCTAAAATTTGAAATGTGGAGAATAAGGAACAGAAGGGTTTTGCAAAGCAAATTTATAGTGGTTCGGTCTTTTCACTTGGCTTGCCGCACTTTTAAGTTTCAACTCTAACAGTCCAATAACAAAGCCGGAATTCACTATTTCCAACCCTTGAAGCCTTAGATTGTGTTTATAGATGGAGTTGCCTCTACACTGAGGGACTGTAGCTCATTCCCCAATTACACACGCTTCACTTTCCTCTCAAAGCACTCTTTTACGGAGACTGCACCAGCATTCCCTCAAAGAAATACTCATATTTCATAAGATTTTTCTCAATCGATAAGCACTAGAAATAAGAACAAGTTTCAAAGTGTGTTAATCCCTTTGGCCACACGCACATATAGGTCAAAGTAACCGCTGCAAGGTCTGTCCATAACTCAAATTGTCCTTTAGCAGCTAATAAATGGACTTTACTTGAAATGGATAATTGCCTCTACTTCCTTCCTAACACTTCATCTGCTTAGTAAAGAAAGGCAAATCCCAATCTGACTTCTCCAAAACATCTCCCTGTGGATTCCAATGCCTAAAATTGACTCCAATGCACTAATTTGATTTAATCAAATTGATTTAGAACTGGATCTTCGTTTTCAAGTGCGTGCTCCACTTTGTCTTTAGAGAGAACTCCTACAAAGCGATCCATCCAGAC
Source organism: Syzygium jambos (assembly GCA_031216235.1). Lineage (NCBI taxonomy): Eukaryota > Viridiplantae > Streptophyta > Magnoliopsida > Myrtales > Myrtaceae > Syzygium > Syzygium jambos. The sequence goes on along the minus strand of CM062230.1, from coordinate 17,618,125 downwards.
TTGGTCGATCTCATCCATTCCTAGCATATTGATATACTCAATGGTATCCTAGCCGTTCTTCTTCTATTTGGTCCATCCAAGCATCTCAACAATCACACATCTGTCGCGTGTTCACCAAAATCCAAATGTCCTTCCAACTTTAACACTTTCTACTCAGTATATGATTCTCCATTTGCAAAATATGGAAGGTCTCCACTAGCACAAACATCCTGATGTTCTCATCAACTCCATATGAACTTGTGTATGTAAAGGATATTTCGTCTACACACTCAAATATTTGTTCACAGCGAACTGTTATCTTCAACATACATAGAGTTTTTTCGACATTTTCCTTATGCATTCGTAAATCTACATAATTGTAATGTGTAAGCCCAAGCTACATATGGGAAATTAGATGATTATTTTGTTTGATATAACTAAAACATAAGTGCTAAAAATTTAAATTTGGGTGTTGAAATTTACGTATTAAAAATGAAAATAAGTAGTCATTTGAGAGTAGATAAAAATCAAATAATTTCTTACCATACATGGAATAGTGAGCATCATCGCATGCTTTTGACTTTGATAATTTTATAATGATTCCCATTGAATATTGAATCAATTGACCAATTAAGTAAGCCCTTCCTCAGTTATGGAATTAAGCGATTTTGACTAAAAAATCAATTAAGGTGTGTGTAATTAGAGGTTATCAAATAGCTTAGAATGATAACGATTTTGTTTCTCTATTTTTCTATTTTTTTATTTCCAAGAACAAGTTTGGAACATAAATCCGTTTTATAAAATAATTTTATTTTTCTATTTCTAGGACAAATTTTTAGCCTAGAAATAGGTTTGGAATAGAAATGAGAAGTAAAATTTTCTACTTTTCTATTTCTTGAAAAAAACATAAATAACAACTCTCTTTTATTGCTCACTCTAACCACCCACCGCCGCCGCTTGCCTGTCGTTCGCTGCCACCACTCATCGTCTGCCACTTGCTCACCGCCCGCCATTTGCCATCTGTGGCCCACCACCCCCTGCCTGCTGCTCGCCGTCCACCGTCCGCTGCTCGCCCACCAGCCATTCGCTATAGCTCGTAGACCGTCCTCTGGGAGCAGAAATTTAAAAATAACCTATCAAATGAATTTTTAATCCGAGCATTGAAATTTGTATCGTTATCAAACATTACTTTGTGCTCAAAAACTCGTCCGAGAAATAGAGCCAGAAATAGGGCCAGGGAAGAGAAAAATCTATTTCTATTCCTCTGATGATTTTCTAAGAAAAATTATCGTTTTGATAATGACACAAAATTGATAGGTTATTCTTAAATTTATATTCCTGGTAGTCGATTGGCGGTGGCAAATTGCTGGCAAGCGATGGCAGCGGGCGGTGACGGATGACCAGCAAGTGGCAACGGCGGACAGCCAGCAAGGGACGACTGGCGACAGGTGGTGGGTGGGCGGTAAGGGCGAGGAATAAAAAAGAGTTGTTATTTCTGTTTCCGTTTCAGAATTAGAAAAGTAAAAATTTTTAACTTCTCATTTCTATTTCAAATCTATTTTTGGGATAAAAATTTCTCCCAAAAATAGAAAAATAAAATTATTTTACCAAACGGAATTGTGCTCCTAACATGTTCGTAAGAAAAAAAATAGAAAAAAAATGGATATAGAATGGTTATCAATCATGCTCTAAGAGACTAATAATATTTAATTTTAATTTTTTAATTGTCATAAAAGAAAATTGTAATTCTATTTTCAACATTTGAGAGTATATATCAGCATTCGAAATTCAATATGTAAATTTTGGACATTTAATTTTCAGTTTTACCAAACAGGAAGTGACATAAATGGCGAATATTAACTACCCATCATCTTAAACGTTGAACCAGAATTAAGTTTTTTAATGGTTAATTTAAAATTAATAGCTGAATTTAATTAACTTCTTATTTTAATGGCAGCACAATAAGGTTTTAGCAATACAAATAACATGGTTCTAAACTCTTTCAGTTGTTGTTGCTATTGAACAAATTAAGTAGCCTTACTCACTATATATTAAGTGGATTTTTGACGTGTTTGAGTCTATTAAATCAATTCTAATAAAGGCCATCAAACAAACTTAATTTCGTTAAGTGTTGAATTTTCATTTTTCGGCACTTGATTGAGTTATCAAACAAGTCAAATGTCATTATGAGTTAATTGACGCTCCTTACAAACTGCATATTGAATACTCTACGGAAGGTCCCATGGGGCTTGACTAGCATTTGTGTGACCATTTGAAAAATAATTTAAGTCACGTGACGGTGATTTAACTCTCTGGATTTGATGGATATTGACATTTAAATATTCTATTAATTTCTCTTTAACTAACTTTTCTAATAATCATTCCGACCTTGCGTGAAAGAATGATATGCGATCGATCCGAAGGACATGTCCCCTTCTACGGTACTAGAATTGACATGGTGTCCGTGAACTTACCTCAGGTTATACTACTTAGGGATTCAGTCAATGGATTATTAAATTTAGATCTAATTCAAGCTCTCTCAAACTCAAATTCGCAATTTATGATTCAAATTCTTAACATACAAATATTTTTCAATTAGGAGTTGCCGCTAATAAGTTTACGGTAGGTCGATTAGAAACCCAAATAAAGTATAGGGAGAAATAATTTATTCCTACAAACCAGAGATTATGAGTACAGGAACTTGATTATGCTAGATTATTCTAATGCCCTTTTAGTACGTTTTGTTTTCGTGAAAATATTTTAGCAGGCAGCTTAAATTTATTTTATTACATCCTAACATGTGAGGTGATCATATCAAAGTAACACCCAATAATCAAAGCATTAAATAAATTACAAATGTGGAGACATTTACTTACCTCGAAGCAATGTAAGTATTTGCAATGTTAGTTAGAAAATCAATTCATCAACCCTAATATAATTTCTAATAAATACGCACTCCCACTCAATGTATTTTTTTGGGGTTTTTCTCTTGATTATTTAAAAACTAACCTATATGCAATTACGTACAAAGTGCGATGTGCCATTAACAAACCTAACATGCGAACTATATGACATGTGATTAAATAACCTAATTCTAATGATGGACATTTGATGTATTTTTTTTGTATTTTTCATTAAAATTCGTAATTAAAAACTCGATGATGGACGTGGATTGCGGATCATGGGATCGGCTGTAGGGTTCACGACGGTGGCCACGGCGAGTTCTTGGTGGGCTCAACCAAGCTAGCCGTGGCTAGGCTTGCGGAAAAATGAGCTACTTCATGGTGGGGAAACGCGACGGTGAGGACGGCAGCGGCCTCACGGGAAACCTATTAAACAAAGCACGATAGGGGATGTTTGGGATGGAACAAGACAGTACTGTCGACGGTGGTGACACTAGGTCTTGCAGCATTGAGGGGGGGGGGGTGGGGGGAGGGGTCGGCTCGTGGCTTTTGCTGCAACAGTACGTCACAGAGGAGCAGTAGATCTCAGTGGCGAAGCAATAGGTTATCAAGATCGGGGCAGGGATAGCAACGCCTCGTCGAGTCACCGGGAGCAGCAGCTCGTCGGGGAGTAGTGGCACGGCAATGTCGAGCAGAAGAACGGCAACTCGTTACGAGAGCAGGTTGTGCCGTCGTAACAATAGGGTGAGCCAGGGAGCAGCTGATCAGCGTCTTGGACAGCTCAACACGGCAGCAGCAGCATCACTGGATCAGTGAGGAGGTGGCTGCGTCGTCGTGCAAAGGAAGCTCGGTCACGGAGGGGGTTTGCCGCAAAGGACTGGGCCAGGCTTTCTCTTTTCTATTTGCACCTCACATGTGTCACTCTCTGTATTATGAAATTATGGTTACTGCCCTCTAATCAAAAGGCATAACTATCTATATATAGCGTTAACTTAGATTTATCTCACTATCGCAGGCTTAAAGTAAGCCTTTTCTAATGTGATGGGTTCTAATAACCTAAGGCTAACTTATAATTAAACTTCAATTGGTTGAATTATAATCAAATTAAGCTCAATTAGGCCTGTCTTACCTTGATATTTTTTGCCACAATGCCCTCTAGCCTGATTGAATTTTGCTTGATGTGCAGGCCAAATCTGAACTGGTTTGAGTTTATTTGCCATCGTCGGTTCAATGCAAAAAATGCAATTAAACTATATGTTTCTAAACCATATGCTTCTAAACCATATGCTATGCAATTTAACTTTAATATTTTTGTTTAAGAGTTAAAGATTAATTCCTAATTTTCTATGCAATTAATCTCTAAATAAGATGCAAAAATTTAGGCATCAACACACGGCGAAAACAAGAAACACACGAGTCACAACTCGCCAACACATCAAGGGTCACAACTCACCAACACATGACGTGCAATCAAACGCACAAAACATACAATGATAAACTCTTGATATTATTTCAAAAAGGATAAAATGTTCTGATAAATACTAGAAACGTCCTATTTTTTTCTAAAAAGAATCCCAATGAGATAACTCCTAAAAGGTAAATAATATCTACTAATCAATAAAAATAATAACCTAAAATCTAATCGAACAATAATTTAAAAGGAAATGCCGTCATCTAAAATATTCAAATAAATGTAAAAATCTGCAAATGGAAAATGAAATCCCAAGTATGGCTGATACTCCGATTGCACGTCAAAAATCAACACCGGAAAGCTCTTCCTTGGAAAGTTCATTACTATTTTATTTTGGATATGACTTACACGTACTACTTTACAACTCTCAAAGTTTATTTCCACCAAAAGCAATCCAGTCAAGTCTATCTCACTTTAGTTCTTCATGATCTAGCATTAACCAAAACCAATACGTTTCTAAGCACAATAGTCAAGTGAAATCACAAGACGACAACAGGTTCTTTGCGCAACTGTAACGAAAATAACGACTTTGCACATCTCCTTTGTTTTTTTTCTTCTTTTTATTTTGCCGAACCGACTATGTGAAATTCAAAGGCTCTAGTTTTGGACGCATAGGTCGGTTGATCAATATGCTTAGTTGTTCACTACTAAAAATGCACTTTGCATACATAGAAAGTTCTTGGATTTCTATGTGATCATGAGCTATTTAATTTCATCATATCCATGTTCCTTTCAACTGCCATGTGCGAGTATGTTCCTCTTCCGCTCCCTTCCACTATTAAAGATTTCCAAACTCGGTCAATGATGCATGTGTATTCAAAGCCTTTCATTCACCGACCATGATTTTCTATGCTGGATAAGAGACCCCAAAAGAGAAAAAAGTGTCGCAACCGACCTCCGTTTTTTTAACATACAAAAAAAAGAGATTTCGCCTGGTACGCGCTAAGTCTAGGTTCGGGACTTAACTCGGGCTCTCCTAAGCTCATATCATATCGCGACTTAGGGTTTAGTTTTTTAACCTGCAAGTGGTTTATATCAAGGAGTTGCCACTAATCGATTTGGGGTGAGTCGATTAGAAACCCAAATAAAGTAATGGGAGAAAAATCCTATTCCTACGAACCAGAGATTAAATGAGTTCGGGGACTTGGTTACACTAGTTGGATAGCTAATGCTCTTTCGGTACCTTTTTACCCTGTTCATTTTTTAAAATATTTGTCAAGCAATTTGGATTGATTTTAGGACTTTTCTCCTAACATGTGAAGTGATCAAACGAGTGCATAATCATAAATAATTAGCAGTCAAAATAAATATGCAGTCTAAGGTTCTAATCCTAACTAAGGCGACCAACATTCAAAACAAAACAATTCATGCAATTATAGTCTAATTAAGAACATGCATAATGATAATAATAAAACAGTAGTAAAAAACATGCAAAGTACTATCATATAACCCTATAGGTTTATCTAATTTAAACATGGCAATTTATGCAATCATAATTTAATTAAAAAAACATGTATAATAATAATACAACAAAAAATCAAAACACTCAGGTATATCACATAATTTAGAAAAATATTAGACAATACTATATCTAAATTATATCCTAATTTTAAAAAAATTTCTAATTTTTTTAAATTTTTTTTAAAAAATAATATAATATTAAAATTGGATCGGGTCGCGGATCCAGGTCAGTCGGATTTGACCCGGGTCAACCGATCTGACCCAAGGCATTGACTCGGGTCGAGTCAATCCCGCATGCACAAACAAGCGGGGACGTCGGCAGAGCCAAAATTAGCCTTTCGCTGGCCAACCCAAGTCCGGCCCCTGGGGATCGCCACCAAGCTTCGTTACCAGCCTAGGTCGCCATCCGACCGCCTGTTTGCTGACCGGCGACCGAATCAAAACCGGCCTCATTGAGGCATTTCGTCGAACACTTGACATGCGCAACCAAAGCGGATGGTTTTCGACCTACCTCGGGGATCCGGCATACTCCGGTGACTTGGCTTACCTTCGACGACGGTGTACGAACGGTGGGGGATGACGGTATGGGCCGAGATTCGCGCGAAACAGCTGGCCAAATCGGACACCAAAAACAGGGCAAAACAGGGGGCTTCGGGATCGGGGGGGGAGGTTTACCGATCAAGGCTGCTTCGGGGTGGCTTTCCGGTTGCTCCGCAGACGACGATGAAGCTTTTAGTGTCCCCTGGTGACCTGTAAACACTCTGGGCTCACTCTAATCTCTCTCTATCTCTCCCTCTCTCTTCGGTGCTCTGTTCTCTCTCAAATGGCTGACCGGCCTCTCTCTCTCTCTCTCTCTCTCTCTCTCTCTCTCTCTCTCTCTCTCTCTCTCTCTCTCTCTCCGGCTTATATAGCCGACGACGACGTGCCCCCCTGCTCCATTACGCATGCTGACGATGGCCTGCATCAGCCTACTTTGGCCCGTGACTTTTGTGGCCATTTAGGCCGATGCAGGGGGCCGATTCAGTGCAGAAGAAGAGAGGAAGAAGAGGGAGAGAAGACCGGGAAATCGGGGAGGACCGGACTAGCCATCAATGGCAGTCCCGTTGGTGTACTTCCCTAGCCTTCCTCTAGCCTGATAGGGACGGTGCGGGGGCGCTCCACCATCCGTGGAGTCGGCAGCCATAATAGAGGTGAACAAGGGAGAGGCTGGAGGGGGGAAGGAGAAAGAAGAAACTGGGCCGAGCCGGGCCCAACTCAGGCGAAAGAAAAAGAAGAGAAAAAAAAGAAGTGGGCCGGGCCGATGCGGGGAAAAAGAAAGAAGAAAAGGGCCAGGTCGACTCGGCCTCGACCAGGCCAACTCAAAATTTTTTTTAAAATTTTTTTTAAAAAATATTTTAATAGACCCTATTAATACAAATGTGTCTAATTTCTATATGCAATGCATTTAAATAGAAATAATTTTTTGTTTTAAGAATTAAAGGAAATTAACTCCTAAATTTTGTGCATTAATTTTGGGCAAATTAAAATAGGTGTCAATAGTTGCCTCTCTTTGAAGGTGAGCTCGCAGAAGTTGAGCTTGTAGAGATTACGTTCAAAGATAAAATGACACCTAAATTTAGCTCATGCATGCTCAATGAATGATATTTTTGGCGATATTGTGAGTCCCAGTTTTTATGATGCGATAAGATGATGCATTCTAAAGCAAATAAAAACATACCTGGAGCTACTTACCTTGCCGAAGGGTAGAATATAATTCAGTTGGTGGGGCATTTATCTTATTTCCATGGATCTAACAACGGTGACAATTTTGAACATGTCGGATTAATTGCTTTCTAAGGAAAGTAAGTAATAACCTAATCTTGTTATTTTCCTAGCCAACATGTGTCCATTCATGTGTAGACCGTATACCCCTTCATGTAATTCCTGCATAATTCGCGTTGCTTCGGTCGCATCCATGCATCTTAGCAAAATGGAATCACAGGACCTCTTGTACAAGTTCTTACCATTGACAAAGAACTTTGTCGCCATCTTCATTATGTACCTTCTGTCTGCAGAGCTAATCCCTTCAGGGAACTGTTGTTCCTTGATGTAGTTCATGATATCGTAATACCGTGATTTACCATCGGGTTCCTTAGTCACGGTCATGCAATTGGCCGATCTGGTCAAGACTTCAATCTTCAGAGGTTCCATTTCCAAATCATTGGTAACCAATTCTTCTAGATAGTCATGATAGGGTACTAGTTTAGTATCCCTAATCTTCCATTCACTCACAGTCTGGAGGATAATTAAGGCAGAATCACCAAACACTTTTAGTTTGGCTATTTTCATACCAATTGCTACTTGCAGACTGAGAATACATGCTTCATATTTGGCTATATTATTGGTGCAAGGAAACATCAATTTTGCAGCTACAAGATAATACTGCCCATCTGGGGATATTAAGACTATCCCGATGCTAGAGCTAGACAGGTTTACTGCTCCATCGAAAAACATGGTCTATGTGTGTTCCTCCGTTGATAAAATGCGATCATCTGGGAGATCATCCTCATGTGTTTCCCCAGGGCATTAGCTAGCATATCGGCGAACACTCGACCTTTCACTGATTTTTGTGATGATGTTTGGATGTCAAATTCTGAAATTAGAATTTGCCATTTGGCTAATTTTCCCACTAATGTCGGTCGGTTAAGCAAATAACGATGGGGTCATTTTCAGTTACGAGAAACGTATGATGGTGCAAAGCATATTGTCGGAGCCTATGCAACACCCACACCAATGCGACACATGTTTTTTTTTGATTCAGAATAATTCTGTTCTGAAATGGTGAATTTCTTACTCAGATATTAGATGGCTCATTCTTTTCCATTGTCGAGGTGGCTTTGGGCCAATAGAGCTCCTAACGATTTACTATGAATCGTTAAATAGAGAGTTAGAGGATGCCCTGGGACTGGTGGAACTAGTACCGGGAGACTTATCAAATACTGCTTCAGCTTTTTAAATGCTTCCCGACAATCTTCATCCCAGTTAATCTGAGCGTTTTTTCTGAGAAGTTTGAAGAAAGGCCATGCAGTCTCAGAGAGTTGGGAGATGAACCGAGCGATGTAGTTCAACCTTCTCAAAAGGCTTCTAACCTCCTTCACTGTGGACGGGGGTTGCAGTTCACATATTGCTTTGACTTTCGAGGGGTCGACATCAATCCCCTTACTACTCACGATGAATCCGAGTAACTTACCAAAGGTCATCCCGAACACACACTTTGCAGGTTCAAGCGTAATTTGAACTCGCGTAATCGGCTAAATAGCTTCTTCAAGGCTTTAATGTGGTCCTCTCCGCATTTGGTCTTGGCGATCATGTCATCGACATAGACTTCAATTTCTTTATGCATCAGGTCATGAAAAAGAGTGACCATAGCACGTTGGTATGATGCCCCGGCATTCTTCAAACCAAAAGGCATAACCCTGTAGTGAAAGGTCCCCCATGGAGTGACGAACGCCGTCTTTTCCTTATCTTTGTCGTTCATCGTTATCTAATTGTACCCAGAGAATCCATCCATGAAAGAAAATAATTCGAATCCAACAGTACTATCCACAAGGACATTTATGTGGGGGAGCGAAAAGTTGTCCTTTGGACTGGCCTTTTTCAAGTCGCGGTAATCAGCGCAAACTTGAATTCGACTATCTTTCTTCTTTACTGGCACGATGTTTGCTACCCAATCAGAGTATTGCGAAATCTCGATGAACCCTACTTTTAAAAGCTTCATCACTTCTTCTTCGATTTTTTTTGACAACTCGGGTTTAGTCCTTCGTAACCTTTGCTTCTTAAGATGCATGTCGAGATTGGTAGGCAAACTGTGCTTGACAATCCGAGGATCTAGTCTTGACATATCGGAATAAGACCATGCAAAGACGTCTTGGTAATCTTTGAGGAGAGCGATCAGACGTATGGTTTTCTCTTCGGGAAGGTTGGCCCCAATCTTTACTTCTTTTGGATCTTGAATACCACCCAATTTGATGGTAATAGTATCTTCGGTTGTAAGGGGCTTGATTTGTTCATATTGCTGCCAATTTTTTCGGATTTCAGCGGGGTCATCACTTGAATCGTCAGAACCGCTGCTGTCAGTATCTACATCATCAGGCTAGATCATACTAACTCCCTCGCAAGTCGCAAGATTATACCTGGAACACAAGATAAATTGATCAGAAAAACAAATGGGGATATAGATTTTTGTCATTGTCCTTTTCCTCTTAAAACATTTTTTTTAAGAAATAGTGAAATGTCTTTGATTTTCGAAAACTTTTAGAAACGAGGAAGTATGAGATAGCCCGGGCCTCAGAATACTTTCCTTTTCGTGGCTGGATGTCATCAACGGGCCGGTTTAGGAACCTCATGCCCTCAAAATATTATTTATTTACAATACATGGATTTACAACCTCAGGAGAGGAAGAGTTCAAAAAGACATTTCTTCCGACAGAAATGACGACAAAAAACAAAATATAAGGATATCCGCTTTTCTAGGGATTCATGCAGAAAGGAGGAGAGGAATTCTACTCAAGCGGGCTTGCGCCTATTTCCTCCACCAGTCCTTTGTCTATTGTGCCGACAAAGAAATCTTCGAAAGTATCATTTTAGGAATCCAGCTCATCAACTCCTCTCTTTACTGGTGTCAGTTTTTCCATATCGTCCTATCCACTAGGAATGCTATTTTGCTGGTCTTCATAAAAACTTGATGGCATTTGGTAGTCAACGTAATAGTCGAACTTACCACTAGGCTCGCCTAGGGTGTCCATAATTGCGTTTCCCTTGCATGCCCTATCAGAAAGCTCGGGGGCGGCGGCACGAATGCTAGGTACCACCAAGAGGTCATTCTTACCATGACACAGCCATGGGGCATAAAAAGTGAATGCCATTGCGTTCAATAGGTCTTGAATTCTATTCTTCAGAGTATCGCAATCATCCAGCGAGTGCCCGATCTCTCTCGAATGATAGTCACAAGATCTGGAGGGGTCATAGTTAATGAAGTACTTAGGAGTAGGGTGTTTTGGCCTCCTTGTGATAAGCCCCTTCTGCAAAAGGATAGGAAATATCACATCTATGGATTTGGGAACCGATGAGTATCGTCGTACATTGCCTTGCCACTGTAAGAGTTGGATATCTTGCCAAGTCATGTCGGGAAGGACTCCCGACGGTGGGTTTTCTTCGGGACCATTTACTTGAGTCATCTCTTCTTGATTGGGAAGTGGCAGTGACATGTTCGAAATTTGGCCAATGGTATCCATTAAGGATGTGAGCAAATCTCGTAGCTTGCCTAACTGATACTGCAAACGTGCAAATAAATCAAGCGGGTTTACACTCGTTTTTAAGGTCGAGTCTTTGTGTATGACTCCTATGAAGATATCGTCAAATAAGGTGACCACGCTATCCAGCGTTTTTTCTTGTCCACAATCTTTCTCAATTGGTAGGTTATCTAAGTTTTCCTGTCGATTGACAACAACATTTACAGGAAGCGTCGAGGAGCTCGGGTGACTTGAACATTCGGTAGGATGCTTGAACCCATCATCAGATTGTCTAAAGAGGTTAAGATAAATTTTTTCATTCTACAACAATTTAGTAGGTGACGGGAAAGTCTCCTAGATATTGGGAAGTAGCAAATCAACTTGACCCCTCTTATGCCCCTTGTTGGCATGTGGATTTCCTCTGCAATACCCTAGACCAGCGGTACGGTGATTTCTAGCGGCCTGGATAGGATCTCGGATGCCCCGGCCTCCTTTACTGAGTCCTTGACCTGAGGTGAAGCCATTCCTAACCATAACCTTCCCTACCATGATTGAGGCTTTTGACATATCAGGGACAGGGGAAGAAGTTCCTCGATATCCGTGCACGGTTAACACGAACTCGATGGACTAATAACTAGATTCCACCTTGCCACTTGGTTCGACATACGGGATGGCAGTTTTTTGATAGATTCAATGGTCTTCTTCTCCAAGGACTGTGATTAGCTTTCCTTAGGCTACAAACTTCACGCTTTGGTGAAGGCTTGAAGGTACGGCTCCAATAGAGTGAATCTAGGGACGACCCAGCAGAAAGCCAAATGCAGTGGGGATATCCATTACCTAAAACAGAATGCTGAACACGGTTGGGCCAATCTATACATCAAGGTCGATTTCACCAACAGTGTCTTTTTTCATCTCGTTAAATGCTCGAATGGATATTTTGGAGGCACGGAGCATAGACGTGTCTACATTGAGACGGCGCAAGATTGTCAACGGGAAAATATTCAATACAGACCCATTGTCTATCAGAACTCAAGCCACGTGAGAGTTTCTACATTTAACAAAGATGTAGAGACCCTTGGTATGCCCCTTACCTTCGACGGGAAAATCATCTTCAGAGAATGTTATCTGGTCCTTCAATAGGATAGACCCCATGAATGCTTTTAACTTGTCATGCTCAATTGTCTCCGGGACGTTTACTTCGCTGAGCACTTTCATCAGAGATTTCTGATGCTTCACGAACGTTTGAAGTAGCTCTAGCAAAGAAATCTAGGCGAGCAACTTGCGTAGCTGATCCACCATATTGTATTCACTGGCTTTGATGATGGCTAGGAATTTTTTGGCTTCTTCGTCGGTGACAGGCTTTGGAGGCTATGCGTCAGCTTGGGTATACGTTTGTCCTAACTTGGTGATTAAGTAAACATCCAGTTCGTAGGACTATGGGACTATTTTGTCATTCTTGTACCGGTAAGGCTGAGGTATTTCGATCACTATGTGCTCCTTGGTTAGGGGTACTTCAATCATTAGTTCCTCCTCTTCATCTAGGTTGTCAGTCAAAGGTTCGTTCACAAGTGTGGGGATAAATTCACTCGTCTCGGCATCCAATGCTCATAGTTCTTCATCCCAGTCGATGATAACCTCGGAGATGGTGGTCACTATGCTGGTGTGGTTAGCATACACAATCAAACCTACTTTCGCCATGCTGGCAACCCTTTCTTTCATTAGAGACAAGGGCAGTACTTTACCAGTAGGATAGTACCCTGCTTTCACTAGACCGTTATAAACGTCAATAGTGTATACCCTCTCATTCTTGATTCAACCAGTGTCGAAAGTGAATATGGCATTAATTCTGCTTTCATGTTCAGGTAGCGGGTTGTTTTGGACATTTGGCTTGGATGTCTGAAACGAGAAGGCTTTGGTGTCGAGCAAATTTTGGACTCGGTGTTTAAAGGTATAGCAATCGTCCGTCGAATGTTTTACCTCGCCCATGTGATAGTCACATTTCTTAGACAGATCATAATTCGAAAAGCTTTTTGAGTTGGGCCATTTTGGCTCGGTAGAAAGCGGGTTTTTCTTCCAGAGTATGGCCAAGACTTGAGAAAAGGATCCAGGCAGTGGAGTGAATTACCTTTTCTTATATCGCTTCAGAGGCTGGCAACTTAAGGTCGGCTGCTACTCATTGTTCACCTCGACTGTTCGGGAAGGATGAACAGTCTGGGTGTATGCGATGTTCCCATCCGTCAGGGACTCCTCCTTTCTCGTGTTGAGTCTCCTGGTTATGGAAGTGCGGTCTGTGAACCACCTGTCACGCAATCTCATTTCAATTCATTCGCTCACAGGAATAAGACGATTAAGGGATTCAGCAGTGGCACCAACTAGGCGGTGTCTGTATTCATACGGAAGAGACTTAATGAACAACTTCATTTGTTCATGATTAATAAGTTCTGGGGTAACCTGGGCGGCCAAGTTCCTCCATCTGGTGACATACTCTTTGAAGGACTCACTCTTTTTCTTCTCAGTGCATTCAAGATCGTCACGAGAAAAGGCGATGTCGAGGTTGAATTGATACTGCTTGAGGAATGCATCAGCGACATCATCCCAAGATTTAAAAGCATCAATATCTTTTGACATATACTATATTAAAGCTGGTCCTGTCAAACTTACTTGAAAAGTCTGAATCATGAAAAGTTCGCTATCAACATATTGGGTCATTCGCACATGATACATGTGCAAATGGTATCTAGGGCATGAGGCGCCATTATATTTCTCGAATTCTGGCATCTTGAACTTTTCTGGTATCTTGACCCATTTATATATAAACAGGTCAAGTGGGACAGCATGTTATAGGCCTTGTAGATGTTTCAACATCTCCTCGACCTTTGCAAGGCATTTGTCATGTTCTGTCATAGGCTCACTTTCAAGTCCAGTCTTCTTGACGGCAAGTGGAAGTGGATCGTCCTCTAGCAAGGGCATTTTGCTGTCATTAGCAAAGGCTTTGTCTTTTACAGTAGACGGTGGCGGTAACACCACCTCGATTGCTGCAGGCATGGGCGTGAGCTTGCCATTGATAGATTCTATTTGCTTGGTGAGATTTTCAAGTGCATTGAAAACCATCTTCATTTCGTTTTCCATATTATTGAGACGAACATTTTCTTCGACCTTTTTTTGTAACTATCTGTGAAAATGTTGAAATGAATGAGTATAATGCCTAATAAAGAATCATTTTATGACCTAGTCATAATATTATTACATATTTTCTTTATTTGCAAAGAAAAAAAGAAAAAGAGTTTTTAGTAATATTAACATTACAAACGGCGTCACCGGGGTTCGAACCCCGGTCACCTTGGACCGCTTCCGCTCATCCCTGGATACCACTAGGCCAAGGCCATGGTGGTGTCATTAAAGCGCAAAACATATTATTTATATAACAAAAAGTGGTCCGAGTTATATTAACATTAGTATAACCCATAAACACTTTAAAAAAAAGAAAACAAAAACCCCTAAACATAAATACTAGGAAATATAAAAGACAAAGGCTTTTAATAAAAGGGTGCCCTTCCCGGATACTCATTCTATAAACGATGGAGAAGCCACAGTATCTCGGAGACGCTTATTTTCACGGACAAACTCCGCAATAAGCGTATCCCTCGTCCCTATAGTCCTTTTGAAATGGTCGATCCGTGCTTGGCAATTGGGCTTGTTGGTTACATATGGGACCTTTGACTGTAGAGCTGCCGGGATTTGATGATGTTAAATATAGAATAGAGAAGCATGGTGGATCTTTTCTTGCTCTTTCAATAGTCTAGGCACAAGAATGTTCTCAGGCTGACATTCAGTCCACGCCCCCTGAATGGCACGAATTTCGCCAACGTAAATATAGTTCGAGCGAGTGAATCGAACTCGAAACAGGTCTGTCTTAAGAGGTGGCGGGATCTCCTGAAGGGCCATGTACTGGCAGGCTACTCGATAGGGGTAGTATGAAGTGGTGCCAGACAAACCGAGCAGTGGAACAGGGTTATGAAACCTATGAGCATAACGAACCTGACCCTCATGGAACCATTTAGCGTGTCATGGGAATGCTTTGGGATTTGGGTTTTTCAAAAAGTTTATCCAGGTAGAGTAATCCTTATGAGGGGAATTACTTTTTAAGACCTCAAATCTTTGTATCGAATGCATAAAGTCATCAATTTCAAAAAGCTGCATGAGTTGCCCAAATTCTCTTAAATGAGATAATAACCAGATGTGCAAAGTTTCTGGGGCGGCCCGCATGATTTTTTCGTCATTTTGTTTAAAATGGTTAAGAGACAAAAATGTTTCTGCTAGAACTGAATTAACGCAACCCAAGCCATCGCAAATTTGTTTGGCCACATATGCAATCGAGGGGTTTATTGAATTTTTGCGATGAGGGAAAATGACACACCCGATAAAAGTAAGGATAAAAATCTTAAATTTTTGGCTCATGGGTTGACTTTCGAAGTATTCATTTAAGAAAAACCAGGGACATGCATTACAGTGAGCTTTAACAGCTCTTTTCACAGCATTGCTCTCGACTCGCAAAAACTAGGATAATTCAGGTAGAGGGGACACACCCAAAAGTGGTTTGATGAGCTCAGGTCCCAAAGGCTTTCCAATGGTAATACTATATTGTTCCAGAGTCGGGGTCATTTGAAACTTACCAAATATGAAAGTGGATGTCTGTGGGCACCAGAAATATGCTAATGCCTGCATCATGCTAGAATGGACATTGATCTTGAGCAATGGAAGTAGGCGATCAATTCTTGCTTTGGCATACTGTTGGTCATTCTGATTGAGTCCGTCCCACCATGCCAGAAGCTCTTTCTTAGGAGTGGAGACGAATTGGACATCAGCTCTTCCCATCATATATAGAATGAAATCAACGGGTGGCCTAACAATAACAAATCAAATAAATAAGTAGGCTGCATAATAAAATAAGAAGGCATAAAATATATATCTTTCCTTGAACCATAGTAATCACAACAACATACACATGAGGAGTGAGGTTCAATTTCTATCTAGACTGGTTCAGTAAAATGAAGTTAAAAGGGTGCATGACCATCGTAGTCTTGCGTTGGTGTCAAGTCCTTTTAACCTCGGCTAAATCGAAAGGAATATCTTATAGTCACGTGAATAGCGGCTAAAGATATTTCTTTACAATTTTTTAGAAATAAATTTCGGGGAAAAGGAAGGCAACCTCTACATCGCAGGCTCGCGTTTGAGGTCGTATCTTTTTTAACACCATCCTAAAATGCCCTATCGCGACTCAGGTCCGGCAGCGTGGTTGTGTGTGCAATAGTGTAGTACTAAATCATTAAAGTATGCACAACAATTCATAAACAATCAATTTGAACCTGCAAGAATAAATAACATCTTAATGTCAGGGTCATACCTAGAGTCCTTGCTACCAAACAAAAATTGTTTTGAACAGAATAAAAAATTTTGGCTTAAGTCTATTTTAAAAAATGCAATTCCCCAGTGGAGTTGCCAGTCTGTCGCGACCGACCTCCATTTTTTTGACATATAAAAAAAAAGAAATTTCGCTTGGTACGCGCTAAGTCTAGGCTTGGGACTTAACTCGGGCTCTCCCAAGCCCATACCATATCGTGACTTAGGATTTAGGTTTTTAACCTGCAAGTGGTTTATATCAAGGAGTTGCCACTAATCGATTTGGGGTGGGTCGATTAGAAATCCAAATAAGGTGATGGGAGAATCACCCTATTCCTACGAACCAGAGATTAAATGAGCTCGGGACTGGTTACATTAGTTGGATAACTAATGCCCTTTCGGTACCTTTTTACCTTGTTCATTTCTGAAATTATTTGTCAGGCAATTTGGATTGATTTTAGGACTTTTCTCCGAATATGTGAAATAATCAAACGAGTGCATAATCATAAACAATTAGCAGTCAAAATAGATATGCAACCTAAGGTTCTAGCCCTAACTAAGGCGACCAACATTCAAAACAAAACAATTCATACAATTATATTCTAATTAAAAACATGCATAATGATAATAATAAAACAGTAGTAAAAAAACATGCAAAGTACTACCATATAACCCTATAGGTTTATCTAATTTAAACATAGCAATTTATGCAATTATAATTTAATTAAAAACAACATTTATAATAATAATATAACAACAAATCAAAACACTTGGTATATCACATAACTTAGAAAAATATTAGACAATACTATATCTAAATTATATCCTAATTTTAAAAAAATTTGATTTTTTGATTTTTTAATTTTTTTAAAAAATAAAAATATAATATTAAAATCGGGTTGGGTCACAGATCCAGGTCAGTTGGATCCGACCTAGGTCAATGGATCCGACCCAGGGCGTTGACCCGGGTCGGGTCAGTTGATCCGAGTTGGAACTAACCCGGGTCAACGGATCCGACCCAAGGCATTGACCTGGGTCGGATCGGTCGATCCAGGTCGGGTCAATCTCGCATGCACAAACGCGCGGGGACGCCGGCAGAGCCAAAATTGACCTTTCGCCGGCTGACCCAGATCGGCGCCGACCCAAGTCCAGTCCTTGGGGATCACCACCAAGCTTCGCCACCCGCCTAGGTCGCCGTCCGACCACCTGCTCGCCGGTCAGCGACCAAATCAAAACCGGCCTCATTAAGGCATTTCATCGAACACTCGACACGCGCAACCAAAACGGACGGTTTTCGACCTACATCGGGGATCCGGAGTACTCCGGCGACTTGGCTTACCTTCGATGACGGTGTACGAATAGTAGGGATGATGGTATGGGCCGGGATTCGCGCGAAACGGCTGGCGCGAGTCCCGGCCAAACCGAACACCAAAAACAGGGCAAAACAAGGGCTTTGGGATCGGGGGGGAGGCTCACTGATCAAGGCTGCTTCGGGGTGGCTTTGCGGCTGCTCTGCAGACGACGATGGAGCTTTTAGCATCCCCTGGTGACCTGTAAACACTATGGGTTCACTCTAATCTCTCTCTATCTCTCCCTCTCTCTTCGGTGCTCTGTTTCTCTCTCTATCTCTGTTTCTCTCTCAAATGGCCGACCAGCCTCTCTCTCTCTCTCCGGCTTATATAGCCGACGACGACGTGCCCTCCTACTCCATTACGCATGCTGACGATGGCCAGCACTGGCCTACTCTGGCCCGCGACTTTCGTGGCCATTTAGGCCGGTGCAGGGGGGCCGGTTCGGTGCAGAAGAAGAGAGGAAAAAGGGGGAGAGGAGACCGGAAAATCGGGGAGGATGGGACTGGCCATCAATGCCAGTCCCGTTGGCATGCTTCCCTGGCCTTCCTCTAGCTTGATAGGGATGGTGTGGGAGCACTCCACCGTCCATGGAGTCGACGGCCAGAAGAGCGGTGAACAGGGGAGAGGCCGGCGAGGGGGAAGGAGAAAGAAGAAACTGGGCTGGGCCGGGCCCAGCTCAGGCTGAAGAAAAAGAAGTGGGCTAGGCCCGTGCGTGGAAAAAGAAAAAAAGAAAAGGGCCGGGTCGACCTGGCCCCGACCCAAACCAACTCGAATTTTTTTAAAAAAAAAATGTTCTAATAGACCCTATTAATACAAATGTGCCTAATTTCTATATGCAATGCATTCAAATAGAAATAATTTTTTGTTTTAGGAATTAAAGAAAATTAACTTCTAAATTTTGTGCAATTAATTTTGGGCAAATTAAAATAGGTGTCAACAAAAAGAATCTGCTCATTGACTACCATGTAACCTTGGCATGATGAATTGCAAATCTATTTCCATAATCCAGAATTTTCACTATCTATGGCACCGCACTTCCTAATTGATTCTCAATTGCCTTGATTCAGCAATGCCAGGATATGGAATCACACTCTTCGAGTACGCTATAAATGCGCACATCTGGAGGTAAGAGAGTCCACATTGAGAATTAACCATGATGAGGAAGAAGTTTAAGCTCGATATTGTGTGCAGTGTGAGCGAGTTTACTATCATGTATGGTTGGGCCGATAACGAACCAGCGATATCGCCATCTTGGCCGGAGACTGCACAATTACTGTTGAGTTTCCAAAGCTTCCCAGAAGCAGAGTGGTCCGAAGAAATGTCGACCCAACAGGCTTACCTCCGGGAAAAGATAGCCATGGACCAAGAACTGCTCAACAAGTATAAACGCAAAAACAAAAACATGCAAATGAACCTCTTGTTGCACCGATTCCATGAGCAAGGGAAGAGCTTCGAAAACTTTTCAAGAGATGAGCTTTGCGACTTACTCTCCTTCTTGGAGGAAAAAAAATCAGAGCTGAACAAAAGGATTGCCTATGTCGAAGGGCTGGCCCAAGCAGAAGGTAACAAGAAGCCTCAGGCACCGGATCAAGGGTTCGTTGCAGACCATAGCAGCACCAAGAACTAAACAACGGCGCCACAATACCCGTATCCTCGTCGTACAATGTAGAATCCCACTAACTTTGGGAGAGGGAATTGGAACGACCTATATGCTCTCTTGCATGGTTAGGTTTATATCAGTTATTATCATGTCCATTGTTGACGACGCAATGTTCTTAATCAAATAAACTTCCTTTTATGATGACTTGAGACTAACAGAAGACAGTCTTAAACAAAGTTTACGTTCTTCTTATAAGTTGTCCACAAAACTTTCTACCAGCAAACATATCTATCAAAGGATTATTAACATTTACACTGAGAAGGATAGAAATTCCATAACATGGCTAAGGACTCTTCCTTTAGTCATGATTTTTGCCTCAAGAGTACATAATTATACTCGCTTCACTAAATAATCGATTCATCAGCGAAGAAAAGCCCAACTCCTCGATCAAAGCTATCTCCTTCTGGTCCCATCCTCAATGGGAGCTAATCTCACAGCTCTATCTCTCTCGTTTGATCTTGGCGCTCTTGCTCAAACATGAGCTGATCGTTTCTTAAAGACGGTTTGTAGATCATCAAATTATTAGTGATCTGCCCTAGGAATCAATCAAGGCTGACACTTGAATATTAGTTGTGGATTAGATTGTGTCGGAAAACCGACCTTACTATACTTAGGTAGTCATAATGTCTTGTTAGAGACCGTTTATAACTTGTGAGCCAAAAAGGGTTTTAAGCACACTGCTAATGTCTAGTGAACTTACATGGTCGCACACAATAGCGAACTGAGTTAATATTTTCTGTACGTCGGATCTACTTAAAATAAGAAGTAGATTTTAATTTATTCTCATATTCAACTTATCTACGCGGTCGTGCACGTTATGAGATAACGATTAAACGTATGATTGAAGGTGGACAGTTTGGCGGGCCCAAATCGCCCAACCCCACTTCTTTTAATTCACATAGATAATGATGCTATATATATAGCGTGTGGGTGACGAAAAAACCCCAAGAGAGAAAGAACGCCTCCAAGAGAATACGAAGAGAATCGTTCTTTGTTAAGAGATTTTTAAGAGAGTCTCGAAGATCAAAGACGATCAGGAAAAAGAAGTCCAATATCTTTAGCTAGCACTTGGATCGTTGGAGACTTTCGTTCGTGTGTGTGGATATCGGTAAATGTGCACTTGGGACGTTAATCCATACATAATCGATTGTCAATTTACCTTCAATCTGCAAAAAGATACGTGTTGAACTTTTGTTTAGATTTCAATATATGCATGGATCCTGTCTAGGGTTTCAGTTTATAAATTTCGCTACGCTTTTAGCACTTGAGGAACCCTACACAAATACCCACAAATGGAATAAGAACTGGGCCCATGTAAATGATCAAGACCTCGCAAACAACAACGCTTCTTCCCCATTTGGAGTTCGGAACCTAAGGGCAATCGTTTAGTGAACTCTATCCTTCCACAATATATATAATTCCACTCACTTCTCAGCTTCTTTTCTTGATATTCCAATTGCTGAGCCAAAACATCTCCATGATGTGATCTAGTCATGGACGTCGATCTAACCATTCTAATGTAAAGTATGTGTATAGGGTATGCTTTAATGTTTGTAAAAACTTGCAAGTCCTTTTTTCGCAAATGCTTATGGGGCTCAACAGAGCTTTCATGGCATTTCTCCATTTGCACTATCCAATTGAAAGCTGCTGCAGTTTGTCGAACATTAGGAAGCCCTTTCCCGTTCATTTGTTGTTACTAACACCATAGTATACAAGTTTCCGTTTGTTTTAATTTTTTGTTTAATCAAGTACGTCAACTTTTCAAAAGCATGTCAATGTGAGACCTCCCTTAATATCGCAGACGGAAAATGTCAACGTGGACACTGAGGTTGCTAAATAGCCATTGGCTTTCCATATTGGCATCCAATGTGGTAAGTTAAGATGATGCCACATTAGCTAGACATATCGAGTGGCTGAAAAATCGTCCAAGCTAGCACTCTCTTTCTTCTCATCACCCGACACTCAAATGGATCGTGCACAAGATTTTTTTCTAAGCAAGCGAGTCATGTCATCAATTGTGATTAACTTTTACCAAATAAGCAAAGCATTTCGCCAAAATCAAATGACATGGCAATTTAATTAACCTTCACAATCAAATCTTAAAAGTTAAGGTATTTGATTGAATAGTAAAAAGTTTTGGTATTCGATAAAAAAGGCAAAAGTTCATACACTTGCCCTGTCGTTATCCCTCTTTTTTTTCTTTTCTCCTTTATATAATTATCTTCAAATTAACAATATAACTTTGGTAAGAGATTTATCTAACATAAACATTTCAATTGATCCAACATAATTTTAAACTTTTGCGTGATATTTTAATATAGTTTTTCTAGCCAATGCTCGCCTAAATTTCCTGACATTGCGATCCAGTTATTGTTAGTCATCCTACATAATCCGGCCGGCAATTTGATGGGACAAAACAATGTCGTTTTACTAAATTTTCTCATTTTTCTTTTTCCTCTTCTTTCTTTTTGGTTATTGTTCATCTTCTACCTCTGTTTTCACCTACCACCCGCAACAACGGTAATCTCAAGTCTTGATCACCGGAGATCTCTCTTTGTTTCTCGTTACGGTGGTCACTAGGCTTGAGGACAGCTGTGGTGACCTTAGATTCAAGGTTGATAAGCCCCAAGACCATGGATCGAGGTCATGGAAGCCATGAATAACCTCGACTGAGTTGCCGTCCATGGCAGCTTAACTTTTTCATGAGGTCATCAACAGCCACGACAACCTCATTGGGGGTTGTACGAGCTTCGTGACGATGCCAGCCATCCAGATCTACGCTTAAAAGGCTAGCTGACTCATTGAGATCTTGATGGCCCCAAGGTTGAGGGCCATGGAGGAGTGGCCGAGCTGGCTGAGAGATCATGGTGTTACAACAAAATGTGCCTCTCAGGCATCTCATCAAACAGCTTATTTGCAAGCTCCACTTTCGAGAACTTCGAGTAAATATCCACCAAAGGGGACCTAATAAACAAATCCAATTTTTTGACCAAAAAAAAAACAAATCCAATTTAAACCCATCAACAATCGCTTGCGAATGCAGCAAAGTATCGACCTTTTCATATGGAAAACCCGAAATAGCATAGAAATAAGTGAAGTTATCGGACCCGCAAGCCAATGTACTTCCTCAAAGCGGGGAACATCGAGATGGACAACCGAGGCAAGTTGTCAATAGAATAGCCCTGATGATACCGTTGAAGTGGCAAAGGTCGAAGATGAAAAGTCACCATAAAAAAAACAAAATTCATGAAAATTAACTAAAAATGGCGTGGTTTCATCCGCATTAGATTGCCGACCGTGCACAAAGGATAGTGGAGATGATGGAACAGCCACGTTAGTAATTTATAAAAGAATTGATCGGAATGACTATATTAGAATTTTACGCAAACGTTTGGCATTAAATTAGATCAATTAAAATGTTTAGAACTATATTAGAATCCGTACGATGGGTGTAAATATAAAAAAACATTTTTCCCAATTATTAGGTATTAAATCTGCATCTATATTACCACAAAAGTTATTGTAAATATTGTATAGTAGCAACGATTTTCTCTATGCAATAGCTGTTAGAACATTCACATATTTATTTTTATTATTAAGGCATGTCATGATAGTTATTTCATTTAGCATACACATAAAATCATATTTATTCCCTCTAAATCCTACTTTAGTAAAAAGCAATTGCATTAGAGTCTTATGTTGTATTTTTCAAATTAAACACGTAAACTAAACTATTTGATTGAATACTCAATTAGTAAACTTATGGCAAAATTTTGGATAGATTCAGACCTATCCAAACTTTAAGTAGGTCCAAAGATTAAAATGATGCCATTGTCTAATTTACCTATTTAAAAGATAACTAAGGAAAAAATTTTCTCTCCTCCTTTCTCCTTTAAGACGTCACGCATAGGCTCGACTTTGGCCTAAAATTAAAGTGTGGAAATATGTAATTGGCAAGGCAAATAGGAGTCTGGAAGATTTGAATTCAAAACCTCTTACTTTGATATTATGTGAGATTTTTGGAATCGCTATTAATTGTTCTGAAAATTTAAACTGTTAAATGAAGGTTTAACAATGATCACCAAGACGCACCAATCACTACCATTGACTGTGCCATCACCTATCAATCGTGACCATCCCAACTGGTCACCAACTCTTAACTCTTAACAAGATTCCGACCTGTCCCTGTCCCTGTCCCTATCCCTGTCCCTCTTTGGACGTCATCTTATCATCAACGATGGTCGTTGACGATAATGACACCTCCATCGTGATTGAATTGGAGGAGAGCCCTCTAGTTCTTCATGGCGAGGTCCACTTTTAGATTTTAATGGAGGTATTGTTGTTTTCTTGATGTTCGTCACTACAAAATGCAATAGCATCGCGACGGCGGTACTGCAAAATCTGGAGTGGTAGCAGCGTGGATCTCGTCATCAAAGAGAGGTGGAGACATTGGTGACTGTGGGTTGCAACTGAACGGTGAGGCCACGGTCGGAAGTGGCTCGGAATGACAATGTGACAACAACTCAAAGGTGGCAACGCAAGTGGCTAGATAGGAATTTTGTAGAGAGATGTTTTTATTTTTCCTCTTGTGCAAAATCACGGATACATGTCATTTGACAATTGAAAATGAGCGAATACATGATGCGATTGATTGTACGTGAACCTTTATATAAATAGGACACATTTGACTTCTAATTACAGTTTTTTATAAGTAATAAATTCAATCTCAGTAAATTACCTCTCTCAAGTGTGTAAGACTAGAAATTTTCTCTGGTCTAGTGCCATATTAGGAAATTTTTTTCCAATATATTTTATTCTCTTTATCTTGTCTCGCTGCTTGTATTTAGTCGACTTCAAATGACTTATTGATCATCTGATGACGAAAAATCCTGTTCACAATATAGGAGCATAGTCAAAATTGAATTTGATAAATTGTAATGTAATTCATCATGATAAATTGATGTTTCCAGTATTGAATAATCGATTTGAGTTTAACCAAACGTGAACTAGATTTACTTATGGAATTTTCCGACCAGCCTAACTACGCAATGTTATTTTAATTTCCCACCTTCTGTAGCTCGTATAAGTGAAAAAAAGATAGATCAAATTACGCGGCCGACCTTGCACCAAAGCTATCTATTTCCCGGCCATCTTAAAAAAAGTTAAAAAGATAGAAGATATTTAAGTACAGAGCTAAATAGTATGGCCTAGAAAAAGTACAAAGGTTGAAAGAACTAAATGATTCGTTCTTTGGAAAGCTGAGTTGATTGGACACAGTTATGTGACAGAAAGGTCCTGGTCCCCCATGCAGATATACATGAATTTTATGTTTTTTTTTAGAAAAAATATCACCAAAAACTCCAAAGTACGTCACTTATGATAAATTTACTCTGAATTTTTTTTGTAATACGAAAAACCTTAAATTATGTCACATGTGACAAATTTATCCTGAATTTTTTTACACGAAAAATCTCAAATTATACTACATGTAAAATATTTATCTCATAATACTTTGGCTCATGATATTTTCGTCTTTTTTATTTTTATTATTTTTTTCTTTACAGTGGTATAGTTTAGGGTTTTTCATGTCACAAAAAAAATTTTATGGTAAATTTGTCACAAGTAACATAGTTTAGAATTTTTTATATCACAAAAAAAAATTCAGAGTAAATTTATCACAAGTAATGTAATTTGAGGTTTTTGTTGGTATTTTCTTTTTATTTTTAAAGCAAGAACCTATGAAACATTTTATATTACGCAGAAAATATGCTTTTATAATCAATATTCACGTGAGGAGATAGATAGAGATAGAGAGACTAAAAAGATTAAAAGCAGGGTCCACATTGCCATCTTCTGGGCATATCCTCCTAGTGACCAACTCCAACATAATAATCCTGATTAGGTCCAATCATTAAGAATGTGTTTGTTTCGCAAAAAATATATAATTTAAAAAATACATTTTTAAGAATGATCACTTATATAGCCAATAAAATGAATCATTGAAAAATATTTTTATCATCCATGAAAGTGTTTAGATATAAATTATTTTGGTAATATATATTTTTCTTTGACTAATAATTTTAAGCGATACAAGTTATCATTTTTATGAAAATCTTTTTAAAATTATTTATTTTTCGCGAATCAACGGAGCCTAAGTTTAATTATAATTTATTTTTCTCTTTAACTTTATCTATTTTGTCCTGTTATGGGCAGTAATCTCTTGGATTAAACCCCCAAATCCGAAGGGCGAGACAAACTTGAGTTCTCCAGCCCGCTGGAAACCAGTGAACTTGGGATGATAAACCAATTGCTTTCTCTATTCTTTGCTTCTTGAAAGCGAATGGGATAAATTAAATTTGGGTCAATATCACCAATAACCATAAATTGATATATTTATAATAAATTTATCCCAAATTAATTTTTTGATCACCAAAAATCCAAAATTAGTACTCTTGTGATAAATTTACTATTGGTTAAATTGGATGAATACCATGACAAATCACAAATCGGTAAACATGTGATCAACAGAGGAGTAAAACTCCGAATTAGTATACCAGTCAACTATCACGTGTTATTAAACTTAGAAATTTAACGATAAAATTTGACGGAAACTAGTGTACCGGTTTATGATTTTTGATGGCCAAAAGATTAATTTGGTGTAAATTGATCATACGTGTACTAGTTTGGGGTTTTTCGAGGTATTAACCCTTTAAATTTTGGCATATAGATTTTATACTTGATCGTCCCACAGTGCGTTCTTCGGCTTCGATCACCGTGTCCACCATCGTGCTATTTCTGGTAGGTCATTGATTAAGATACATAATTTTAAAACTCGAATATTCATTTGATATCTGAAATATATTAAAATTTTCCAGTAAACTGTTGTTTATAACTTGCGCCACTTTGCTTGAAATGTTACAACATCAAAATGAGTGCTGAACGAAAACTATGGTAATGTTATTGTCTTTTCTTACCTTTATACTGTTAATTGTTTTATCAAATAGCAATATAAATCTGAATTTATAACAAACTTATAAACCCGAATAAATTCTTACAGGGGTAATCTCACAAAGAAAACATTAATCTATAAATAGAATCAATGTAGTTACCAATAACGAAAAGGATATACGTTACATAGTATTTACCCTTACACGTCGGCTTATGTTTTATGCTATTTGTGCATTAAAAAGTTTGGATTTGTTCATAAGAAGAAATGGATTGAACTCAACAACCAAGAAGGGGTGAATCAGTAGCATTTTCATGCAAATCAACACAGTGGATGAAATAGTGCTTGTTAATGATATATACGTTACAGAGCAAGTACGTTCTATAATTTGAAATGTGGAGAGTAAGGAATAGAAGGGTTTGCAAAGCAAATTTATAGTGGTTCGGTCTTTCCACTTGACTTGCTCCGCTTATGAGTTTCAATTCTAAGAGTCCAATGACAAAGCTGGAATTCACTATTTCCAACCCATGAAGCCTTTTGACAATATTTACAAATGAAGGTGCCTCTACATTGAGAGATTGTAGCTCACTCTACAAGTACACACACTTCACTCTAGGCTCGAAGCACTCTTTTTACAAGGATTACACCAACGCTCTCTCAAAGAAACACTCGGATTTCACAAGATTTTTCTCAATTAATAAGCACTAGAAATAAGAACAAGTTGCAAAGTGTGTTAATCCTTTTGGCCCTATAGGTCAAAGTAGCCGCTGTAAGGTCTGTCCATAACTCAAATGTCTTTTTACAGCTAGTAAATGGATTTTATTTCCTTCCTAACACTTCACCTGCTTAATCAAGAATGGCAAATCTCAATTTGACTTCTCCAAAACGTCTCTGTGTGGACTGCAAAACCTGAAGTTGGCTCCAAAGCACTAATTTGATTTAAATTAAATTGATTTAGAGCTAGTTCTTCGTTTTCAAGTGCATGGTCCACTTTGTTCATAGAGAGAACTTCTGCTTCAACACGATCCATCCAGGCTTGGCTGATCTCATCCAATCCCAATTTGTTCACCTTCTTCACGTATGTCCTTCCAAGCATATTGGTATACTCAATATTATCTTAGTCGTTCTTCTTCTATTAATGACGCAGCGTTCCGCGAATAATTTAAGCAAAACCTTGCTTAGAGAGAAAAATCTCGAAATTCAATATTGATGATAATAATGTTCTGTCTTCAAAACAAACCATAAAACATCCTTTTATAAGGGTTAAACCTAATTACAATAGGAAACCTAATCAAATAGGAAAGTTACCTAATCTGAATTAGAAATCTAATAAAATAGGAAAGTTACCTAATCTGAATTGGAAACCTAATCAAATAGGAAAGTTACCTAATCTAAATTGAAAAGCATAAAACATCAAAATTACGAAACTACCTTTTTAAATTAACTCATAAAAAATATCCGATGTCGTTGACCGAGTCCACCGGGTCTAGTCACATCACTATTTCGCCCTCCGTTTGGACTTCTGCCTATCCAATTGGTCCAAAAATGCACCATTAATAAATTTCGCATCATTCTCCTCCACTTGAAAAGAACTCGTCCTCGAGTCAAAATCAGGATCTGGATATAACGGCTCAGTGGACTCATGAAACGGTGACAAATCAGCAACATTAAAAGTGTTGGATATGCCCATGCTATGTGGAAGGTCTATAACATAAGCATTATCGTTGATCTTCTTGCTGACAGCGTAAGGTCCATACTTCTTTGGCTGTAATTTACTGTAAGATCCAGCTGAAAATCGTTATTTACGAAGAAAAATCATGACTTGATCACCTACCGCAAACACCTGCTTCCGCCTATGCTTATCTGCTGCAGCTTTATACTTCTTATTAGCTTCCTTTAGCTTCTGTTTGACTTCATGATGTACTTCCACAATCTGTTTAGCCATATGATCCGCTGCTACACTTTTATCCGTTTGCTTAGGCGATTGTACCAAATCTAGAGTATGCTGAGGCGCCTTTGTATAAACAACAGAAAAAGGCGATCTGCCAATAGAACTATGAACTGCATTATTATAAGTAAACTCTGCTTGTGATAAAGCAACATCCCATTGTTTCGGCTTATCTCCACAAATACTTCGAATCAAGTTTCCCAGAGTTCTATTAACCACCTCTGTTTGTCCATCAGTCTGCGGGTGAGCAGTACTACTGAAATTCAAAGATGAATCAAACAACTTCCACAAAGTCCGCCAAAAATGCCCCAGAAATTTACTATCCCTATATGAGGTAATAGATTTGGGCACACCATACAAACGAATCACTTCCTTAAAGAATAATCTGGCCACACTTACTGCATCAGAAGTCTTCCTACAAGGAATGAAATGCGCCATCTTGGAAAATCTGTCAACCACAACAAAAACAGAATCCACGCCTCTTTGTGTTCGTGGTAAACCAAGCACAAAATCCATGGACAGATCTTCCCATATATTGTTAGGAACAGGTAATGGCATATATAAACTTGTATTATTAGATTTCCTCTCAGCAGTCTGGCAAACATAACACTTTTGTATGTACCTACTGACATCTCTACGCAACTGGGGCCAGTAAAATTGCTCTCGGACTGCAGCAATAGTTTTATCACGACCCAGATGTGCAGCTAATCCACCATCATGTAAATCGCGAATTACCTTCTCTCGTAATGATGTCCGAGGAAGGCAAAGCTGATTACCCCGCATTAGATAACCATCCTGCACATAAAATTCTTGTACAGGTTGACCAGCAGCACATGACTCCCAAATTTTTCCAAAGTCATCATCATCTGCATAACAGTCTTTCAACTGCTCAAACCCCAAGATGTCTTGGCTTAATGTAATCAACAAGCCAGCTCTCCTACTCAATGCATCTGCTATGACATTATGCACACTTGACTTGTGCTGTAACCTGAAAAGAAATTTTTGCAAAAATTGACACCATCGCGCATGCATATCCTTGCTAATCCTCTTCTGACTATTCAGATACTTCAAAGCTTCATGATCAGAATAAAGGATGAATTCTTTCCCAATCAGATAATGCTCCCAAGTCTTTAAAGCCATTACGACAGAATAGAATTCTTTATCATAAGTGCTCCACTTCTGCCTTGCGTCACTAAGCTTCTCACTAAAATAGCAAGCTGGTCTGCGCTCTTGAGATAAAACAGCTCCTATACCTACTCCACTAGCATCACAGTCCACTTCAAACAGTTTATCAAAATCAGGTAAAGCAAGAACATGTGTAGTACATAACTTCTCCTTCAAAATAGCAAAACTATTCTCAGCTTCCTCTCCCCATAGAAACTTGCCTTTCTTCATACATTCAGTAATTGAGGCTGCGATAGTACTAAAATTCTTAATAAATCGCCGATAAAAAGTAGCCAACCCATGAAAACTCCTAACGTCAGAAACTGTTTTAGGAGTCGGCCATTCTCTGATTGCTCTTATCTTCG
Source organism: Syzygium jambos (assembly GCA_031216235.1). Lineage (NCBI taxonomy): Eukaryota > Viridiplantae > Streptophyta > Magnoliopsida > Myrtales > Myrtaceae > Syzygium > Syzygium jambos. The sequence continues at coordinate 17,588,206 of CM062230.1, read as the reverse complement.
CCTCATCTACCTCTATTCCTTCAGCAGTAATAATAAATCCCAAGAATAACAGTTTATTAGTTAAAAAACTGCACTTCTTAATATTAATATACTGCTTATTAATCTGTAAGGCTGTCAACACCTCCCTTAAGTGCAATAGATGATCCTCTTTGGTCTTAATATAAATTAGGATATCATCAAAATAAACTACAACAAATTTTCCAATAAAAGATTTCAGAACCTGATTCATAAGCCTCATGAAAGTGCTTGGAGCATTGGAAAGTCTGAAAGGCATCACCAACCATTCGTATAACCCCTCCTTTGTTTTAAATCCTTTGTTTTAAAAGCTGTCTTCTACTCATCTCCAGGGCGAATCCGAATCTGATGGTACCCATTCTTCAAATCCAGCTTCGAGAACCACTTAGCACCGTGCAACCTATCTAACATGTCATCCAATCTCGGAATTGGAAACTTGTAACCCACGGTTATCTTATTAATGGCCCTGCTATCTACACACATTCGCCAACTCCCATCTTTCTTAGGAGTCAACAAAGCCGGAACAGCACATGGGCTCATGCTATTCTGAATGTGTCCTTTTTGCAACAACTCCTCCACTTTCTCTTTTAGAATCTCGCTCTCTTTAGGACTCATCCTGTAGTGCGGTAAATTCGGCAGACTAGCACCAGAAATTAAGTCTATATGGTGTTGAATATCGCGCATAGGCGGCAACCCATCTGGAATCTCTTCAGGCATCAATTCGCTAAATTCCTTCAATAAAGGCTTGACCGTTTCAAGCTGCTCCTCCACTTGTAATTCAGCCTCAGTCTCAATTGTTTGTTTCACGATCAACACGTGAATCTGTTGGGTCTCCTTAACCTCAGCTCCAAATTTCCTCGTAAGGGTAAGAAAATTATTTTCAGAAGATTGTTTTCCTTTGTTCTTTAGTGGCAGCAACGTATACTTCACTTCATTCTTCACGAGGTTATACTGATTGCTTCTTCCCGAATGCTGAGCATCTACATCAAATTGCCACGGCCTCCCAAATAACACATGACATACATCCATGTCTGTCACGCCCCGCGCTCCTCGGCGCGCCACATCCCTCGCCAAGGTCGATTCGTGTGCGACGTCCCAGGACGCGTCGCCGACCCAAACCCAACACGGAGATTTAAAGCACATGCGGAAGTAATTAAAACTACCCGTACATGGATAAACGCATAACCAAGGGTAACCACCGAAATCAACACTTGTACTAATACTGAAAATCATATACAATATCCAAGTACAACCCGAATACCAAAAATCAAAAGCGGGTCAAGGCCACTACAACTAGCCGGGGGCTCCTCCCAAAAAATACATCGGTACGCCTGCCATCCTCAAGGCTGGGGGTCTGAAAAAGAATCGGTTTTCAACAACCGTGAGAATAAATCTCAGCGAGTAATTCCCTAAACCTAAACTAGGCTAACGTGCACCTCCTGACAAGCGCTAATCAACACATGATACACACATAACTGACTCAGGCCCTCGGGCCTAAATCTAATCTTACTTGACCCTGCAGGTTAGGCATTAAATCAACAACAGTAGTCACGCGACAGAATTGAATCACAGCACATACACGCGCATTTCTATGTCACAACGCATGTTATGCATATGCTAATGCTCGCACTCATGCTCATGCCTCATCAATGCATTATCGCACACTTGCACACTAGCACTCAGCCATTTCTCAATTTCTCTTCCGACCCGCGTTAAACGCATCAGGTCCGACCCGCGTAAAACGCATCAGGTCCATCACTTCGAGATCGATCTCTGGCCCGCGTAAAACGCATCAGGCTCATGATACACAACCCGCGTAAGACGCATCAGGTTGGTCATCTTCCGGTAAACCGGGCATCGTCCCGCGTAACACGCCTCAGGACGGGTTCACTACCCCGCGTAAAACGCATCAGGGTTTATTGTGATCACACATTCACAAGCACCAATTTATATCTAAACCCCGCGTAAAACGCATCAGGGCATTTTAGGTGATCACAATGCACATGTCACTCGGGCACACTTATAATTGCAAATGCCGTGCCAATGCTTGAGATGTACACCCATGGCCATAAAGTTCACACTTGGGCATCCACATGCGCGAATTACGATGTAACATACTCAACTTATACCGCGCATATTCAAATTCACAAATCAACATGCCCAAATCAGACAATCAATTTAAATCAGCCATAGCATCAAATTGACACACTACCCATGCACAAATTCACATAACCGGGTCAACAAGCACTCGCGCATTCGAGGCCCGCCAAGCTAATCCATTTCTAGTCCCGTTAGACACGCGACATGGCATCATCAAATTAACCACAAACAAGGCTTAATTTGCCAGTCAATTGCACGAAGCGATCATTCTCGATAATTGCCCGATTAAGCCCCAAATTGATCGCGCTTCGCCTAAATCAAATCCATCGTGGCCAGCCACTATACCATCAATTCTAGGCCAATAATTGTCATCAAAATGCTCCATTACACTCCCCAAACGTCCATCTAATCAGCCATCAAAATAGTTGCCACCCGATCTATTAATTTCATCCACTAATAAGTCCACCATTTGGTCCGAATCTCGGCACCTACGCTTTCCCCACGTAACAGCACTATACGGGCCACTAAACCTCGACTAATTCATCATACTAATCCACCGAATCAACCACAATAATAGTCCCTAAACACCTCCACAGTTTAACCCCTAAATTACCCTAATTAACCCCTAAACTCGTCTAAAAATGCAAATTATCCTAATTAGGGTTTAGGGTCAAACTCACCGGGTGTCCTAAGCTTAGAACGGGCCGAACACGCGACGGAAAGGGGCTGGACAGTGGCGGTTCCTCGCCAGAACAGTAGCGACGGTGGTGGCTCCGGCGAACGGCGCGAGCGGCGGCGACGACGGGCTAAGCTAATCCGCGGCCTAGAGAGAGAGAGACATGGTCAAAAAGAGAGAGGTATAGGACAGCTGGGCCGCGGGGCGAGGCGGTGGGCTCACGCCGGAACAGTGACGACGGCGGCGGAGCCCCTCCGGCCCAAGGCCATTCACGGCCAAACCGAGAGGAAGAGAGAAAGGAAGGAGAGGGGGGCTTGCCGGCTGTTTTGGGGGAGACAGGCGGTGCGGCGGTCGGGCTGAGGCGGAGGGTGGCTGAGCGGCGGCACGCGGCCGCGACAGTGACACGGAACCAGCCGGCGAACCGGCGAGCTGCACCGGCGAGTTGCGGGCGCGCCGTGAGCTCGCTGGCCGGGGCAACGACAGCGACGACTCGGTGGGGCTGGGGGGACGGTCGGGACGGCGGGACGACGGCGGCGACGGTGGCCAGGCGTGGCTGGCCACGTCGGGCGCGGAGGCCAGCAGCGACACCTTGCTGCCGCCCGCGCGCGAGGGAGAAGGAGAGGACGGCCGGGGCAACGGCGGCCGCCGCGGCTGCGACCGGGCTCGCTGGCGGTGGTGACTGGCGGAGCAGCGCCGGGCGGAGGGCGGTCGGCGAGTTGCAGTCGAGCGGAAGGAAGGCAGAAGCAAGACCAGTCGGCTCGGGAGGAAGGAGAAGGAGAAAGAGAGAAGGAGAAAGAGAAGAGAGGGAGAGGAGAGAGAGTGTCAGAGGAGAGGGGCAGACTGCATGGCATGGGCGTGGAGGGGACGTGAGCGTAGGGGGTGGCGTGCGGTCAGAGGGAAAAAGGAGAGAAAGGAGAGAGAGAGAGAGAGAGAGAGAGAGAGAGAGAGAGAGAGAGAGAGGAGGAAGAGAACGTGCGCGGTCGGGGGGCGAAACGTGCGCGCGGAGGAGGGGAAAGAGGAGAGAGAAAGAAATAGAAAATTATACACATTCAAATATCAAACGCAAATCGAAAGTCCAAATTCAAAATCGAGAACGATCTACCGGTCCAAAATAGGCCTCGCACATAAAAAGGGACAAAGGCCAAATTAACTAAACTAAATTCTACCGAGGGAGGTCTACTAGTCCAAATTCGCACTTGGTCAAATACTCCAATTTTTCCATTATTCCTGACAATCTCGATACTAGCTACATTAATGTCGACACCGTCCAATTTATTTCGTCCTGAAATTCCCAAAAATCGACTGCCAAGTTCGGGGTCTAAATAACGACAAAAATTTGATCGAGTGCGATTCTAGCGAAATCTCTAGTTTAAAATAATAACCGAGAGTGATCAGTTCTCGGGCGAGATTTTACTATAAGCACATTGACAAATTACGCGTTTTATAAATCCCAAAAATGGGTTGAAATTCGGAATGTTACAATGTCCACTACATCACAATATAACTCATCATGATATTTTCCAATGGAGAATGGAATTTTGCATCGTTCAATCACCTGAATGCTTTCTGCTCCAGATTTAATCCATCTTAACGTATAGGGATTAGGATGCTTCTCCACGGGTATCCCCAGCTTCTTCACTGCCTCCTTCCCAATGATATTCTCCATACTTCCACTATCAATGACCACAGCAAAGATCTTTCCCAGAATGGTGCACCTGGTTCGGAATAACTAATGGCGCTGCGAATCATCTTCCTGTTTTGGGGCTAACATCATCCGACGCACCACACAGTTTACTTGCTCTTCTTCTTCATCTTCAAAATCATCGTCCTCACCATCTGGCGCATAGCAATATCCATCTTCCTCCTCTTCTCTCGCTGCTACGTTTACGGACTTTCTCTGAGGGCATTCATTAGAACGGTGCCCAGGTTGATTACACCTGTAACACTTTATCGCGGCTGGTTTAGTATAAGGATTAGGGTTCACAGTTTTCTGTGCTTGCGTTCCCTTTTCCCTCGGCTCATTCATAGGACGCTTTTCTACCGCCTTATCTTCCTGATTTCGCCCTGCGTTAAAGCAATTATTGAAACTGTTCTTCTCTACCGAACTGCTCGAACTGCTACCTTGATAATTTTCATATCCTCTTCTTCCCTTATCTTGCTGCATCAATTCTGCCTTCATCGCCATATTCTTGGCTTCAATTAAATTTCGCAGAAACTGAACTCCAATTTTATCTCGAATGAAGGGTTTCAAGCCATCGAGATATTTGGCAACTTGCTGTCCCTCCGTCTCTGATAAATTATTTCGCTCTGCCAATCTCATAAATTCGGCCGTATACTCGTGCACAGTCCGATTGCCCTACTGGCAATATTGATACTGTTGGAACATAATCTGTTCATAATCGGGTGGAAGGAATTCTTGCTTCAATAGTCTTCTCATTCTAGTCCAAGTTCGAACTCTCTCTTTCCCTTCTCGTTCTCTCTTATTCTGCAATCTCTCCCACCATGCAGACGCACCCCCCTTTAATCTACAGGCTACTAATCGCACCCTTTTCTCACCAGGGGTCTCCATATAGTCGAAAAATCTATCTATATCAGCAAGCCAATCCAGAAAGTCTTCTATGCCCAGACTTCCATTAAAATAAGGAATATCGACTTTCAATTTAAAGTCGTTACCTTCACGATCGTCGTAACGTCGTCTTCCATCTCTTCGATCATATCCTCTTTGAAATCCTCCATGACGACGTCTGCCGCCATAATCAGCACGTTCCTCATCAAAAATTTCAGTTTCTTCTTCTTCCGAACTCTCTGAAAACAGAGGGTTATTCTGCCTGCGGACAAGAACAGGCCTATCAACAGGATCACCGCGAGCAAGATCTGCACCCGGCCTTCTGTCGTTCCGCCGATTCCGGTTCACATCAACGCCGAGACCTTCGAATCGTTCTGTTAACTCGTCAAATCGTTCTTCGAAACGACGAAGACTTTGATCGAATCGTTGATCCAAGCGTTCCATTAAACGCTGCTCCAATCGTTGCAGCGCGTCGTCCCCAAGGGTTGGGGCTCTAGTCTCCTGAGCATCGTCACGAAGACCACTGCCAGTCGCCATAGGCTTTGATACCACCTGACGCAGCGTTCCGCGAATAATTTAAGCAAAACCTTGCTTAGAGAGAAAAATCTCGAAATTCAATATTGATGATAATAATGTTCTGTCTTCAAAACAAACCATAAAACACCCTTTTATAGGGGTTAAACCTAATTACAATAGGAAACCTAATCAAATAGGAAAGTTACCTAATCTAAATTGAAAAGCATAAAACATCAAAATTAGGAAACTGCCTTTTTAAATTAACTCATAAAAAATATCCGATGTCGTCAACCGAGTCCACCGGGTCTAGTCACATCACTATTTTGCCCTCCGTTTGGACTTCTGCCTATCCAATTGGTCCAAAAATGCATCACTAATAAATTCCGCATCAATTAATTAGGTCCATACAAGCATCTCAAGGATCACACATCTGTCGCTTGTTCACCAAAATCCAAATGTCCTTCCAATTTTATCACTTTCTACTCAATATATTATTCTCCATTTGTAGAATATGGAAGCTCTCCACTAGCACAAACATCATGATGTTCTCATCATTTTGCGTATGAACTTGTGTATACAGAGGATATTCGTCTACACACTCAAGTATTAGTTCACAACGAATTGTTATCTTCAAAATACATAGAGTTTTCTCGACATTTTCTTAAGCATTCGTGAATCTACATAATTACAATGGGAAAGCACAAGCTACATATTGGAAATTAGATTATTATTTTGTTTGATATAACTGAAAAAAAGTGCTGAAAATTTAATTTTAGGTATTGAAATATTTAAGTACTGAAAATGAAAATAAATAGTGGTTTGAGAGTAGATCAAAATTAAATAATTTCTTACCGAACATGAAATAGTGAGCATTATCGCATGCTTTTGACATTTGTTATCATTATAATGATTCCCAATGAATATTTAATCAATTGGCTAATTAAGTAAGCCCTTCCTCACTTACTGAATCAAGTGATTGTGGCTAAAGAAATCAATCAAGGTGTATGTAATTAGAGGTTATCAAACGCGCCTCATGACAGATTGAGCAAAAAAATCACTTGCCTATTTAATAACTCAATTAAGTGCTGAAAATTAAAAATTCAACACTTAGAAATTAAATTATTTTAATAACCTTAAACAGAATTCATTTAAATCATTAAATTAAGGAAAAGAAACACTATATTTAATACGGAATGAAGGGGTAATTTAATTTGTTCAAAAGAAAAATAATCGATGGCAATTAGAATCTTGCCAAATATGTTGATAAAACCTACCAATAATATTTTCTTCATGTTTAGTAAGAGATTAATGATATTTAACTTTCAATTTTTAATTATCATAAAAGAAGATTGTAATTCTATTTTCAACATATGAGATTATCAACGCTTCAATTCAATACGCAAATGTTGGACAATTAATTTTCAGTTTTCCAAACAGGGAGCGCCTTAAATAGTGAATTTTAAGTGCCCATTACCTTAAGTGCTGAAATAAAATTTAAATTTTATATGATTAATTTAAAATTAATATTTAAATTTATTAATTTCTTACCAAATGGTAAAATAATAAGGTTTTACCAATGAATAGCGTTTTTTCCACTCCCACTATGGTTAAAACACTCCCTTTTATAATGTTTTGACAATATTCATATTTATGGGTCCTACCTTTATTAAGCATTCTTGAGTTACTTTCATTCTTTTTCTTTTCTCGCTGCACCATTTTCCTTCTTCTCATTTATTTCTCTCTTCTCTCTCTGTCTAAAACATTCCTCTCCTGTCAATAATCTGCATTGAAGCCCAAATTTGTAGAAATCACCTCCTCACCCAACTAGTCCTCTTCCATCTCATTTCTTCAACTCAAAGTTCAACTGTAAATGAAAAAACCCATCCGATATATCTTTACTCTCATTCCATCCCTTTCGCTATGTGTTATTCATTATCTCATTTCGCATCAAACTCTTTCATTGATCAATCATGAAGACAAGAAAAAAAAGCACATTAAAGATTCAGATCCAGGAGCTAAAACGCTCGCCCAAAAACTCATCAAGTTCATTGGCAATGTCTGCTTCTTCGTCTTTGTCTTCTTAGTCCTAATTGTCACCATCATCGCCAATTCGCCGTCACCTACCAACCTCCAAATACATGGCTCCAATCTCCCCCCTCTCACTAAGTTGTTTACGCAAATCGAAACTGTGACCGGCGAGGATTTGCTTCTCTTTGACCTCGTTGTCTCTCCTACATCCGCACCGATCTCAATTACCGAGTTGCCACCACCGGTGATTGAGAGAACTGAGGAGGTGATTGCGAACTCAGCTCTCAAGTTTGAGCCCTTATGCAATGAGGTGGCCCTATTGCCCGTCAATTGTTCGAATCCCTGTGTTCTAATAGGCTTTAAGTTCAATGTGGGAGCCTTTAGGTCTAATATGTTCATGGGTATCAAACTCTGGTTAATGATTGAAAAACCGATGAGTGCAACACGTGGTCTAGACGACAAGTGATAGCGACAAACCACAAAAGAGAGTGCTCTATTTTTTTTTTTTGATAGATACCATCAAGGCTTGAACCATGACCAAAATTAAGAGGGAATGGAGAGAAGTAACGAAGAAGGAGGAAAATGAGACCCACAAGAAAAAATAAAGAACAAAACAGACGGAACACAACAACCAAACAAAAAAGGATGTATAAAAAAGATGGGTCCCACAAAGGTTAATATTATCAAACCACTATGATAAGGAGTTGTTTAGCCATAGTGGGAGTGAAAAAGGCCCTTTACCAATATATCTGACATGATTGGGATAATGATACAAATAGTCCTTAAATTTTGGTTTAATGTGCAATTTAATCCTTAAACTCTTAATTTGTTGTTCATAAACTTTAGCCTAATATTCAATATGGTCTCTCAACTTTTAATCTGTTCAATTTGATTCATAAATTTTTTGTACATGTTCAATTTGATTCATTGACTATATGAAAATGTTCAATATAGTCCCTGAACTTGAATTAATGGAAGGACTATATTAAACATTTTCATTCATATAATTCAGAGACTAAATTGAACATGTACCAAAAATTTAGAGACGACATTGAACAAATTAAAAGTTCATGGACTAAATTACATATTGGGCCAAAATTAAGAGATTGTTTGTGTCATTTTCCCAACATAATTCTAATTTCTATCAATTATTTTGTTATTGAACAAATTAAGCAGCTCTACTACATTAAGTGGATTATTGACGTAATTGAGTCTATTAAATCAATTCTAATAAAGGCTATCAAACAAACTTTATTTCATTAATTGTTGAATTTTCATTTTTCAGCACTTGATTAAGTTATCAAACAGGTCTAATGTCGTCATGAATTAATTGACGCTCCTTACAAACAGCATATTGAGTACTCTATAGATGCTCTCATGGGGAAAGTACCAAAAAGTCATAATCTTATTACATTTGAGCCAATTCAGTCCTAAACCTTTCAATTATACAAATTTAGTCATAAAGTTTTTTCACATCGTACCAATTGGGTCCATCCGGTCAATTTTGATCGGAAATCACTAACGTGGATACTGGCCGTCGTACGGGACACAATTGGTGTTAAGGTGGATAATATTTAATTTTTTATGAATTTTTATTTCTTTTTTCTAACAGTATTTTCGTGCCACGTTGGATGTTGAGTGTCCATATTAACGATTTCTGGTCAAAATTGGCTGAATATACTCAATTGGCAAAATGTGAAAGGATTTAGGACTATATTGGTATAATTGAAAGGTTTATGACTGAATTGACACAAATACAATAGGTTTATTACTTTTTTTTTTATACTTTTCCCTGCTCCCATGGGGCTTTACCTAACTTGAATTTGTGTGACCATTTGAAAAACAATTAAAGTTACATAATTTAACTCTATGGAAATTAATTTTTTTAAATATTCTATTAATTTCTCTCTAATACTTGGACGTTCTAACAATTCTAATAATCATTCCAACCTTACATGAAAGGATGATACGCAATCTATCGAAAGGACATGTCGCATTTTACTGTACTAGAATTGACATAGTGAAAACAAGAAACACACGAGTCACGGGAAAATTATCCAAAAAACCTTAAACTTATTGCACTTTTTTTAAATTTAGTCATCAACATTTCAATTTTGCCAATGGAGTCCTAAACTTTTTTTAAATTTTGTAAATTGAGTCTATTCGGCTAATTTTGACCGAAAATTGCTGACATGGACGTCAGTCTAGCTATATAAGATGACAGACGCTAACATAGACAAATTTTAATAAATTTTTCTCTTTTTCTTTTCCTCTTTTTCTTCTTTTTTTCTTTTTTTTACCCTTTTCTTTTCGTTTTTTTCCTTTTCTTCCCCTCTGCCAGCCACTGCTAAGCCTCATTGATGACCAGCAAAGGTCATAGCCTTAGGTGCCCTCGCTTGGGCAAGTAAGGGCTGCCCTTGCTGGCCTCAAGTTAGGGTTGCTTTGCCTGCTCAAACGTCGGCTACCCTCACCTGAGGCCGATGAAGGTCACTGGCCATCAAGAAGGCTCGGCGGTGGCTGGCAGAGGGAAAAAGGAAAAAAGAAAGAAGGAAACAAAATGAAAAAAAAAAAGAAAGAAGAGAAAATGAAAAAAAAAAAGAGAAAAGAAAATAAGGAAAAGAGAAGAAAAGATGAAAAGGAAAAATGAAAGAAAAAAATTAATAAAAAATTGTGGAAAAATATAAAAATTGTCCACGTCAGCATCTGTCATGCCACATAGGACGGCCGATGTCCACATTAACGATTTCTAGCTAAAATTAGCCGGATAGACTCAATTATCAAAATATGACAATGTTTAAAACTCAATTTACAAAATTGAAAGGTTTAGGATCAAATTGGCAAAAGTACAATAAATTTAAGATTTTTTGAACAATTTTCTCCATGAGTCACAAGTTGCAAACAAATGTCTCGAACCAAAACACAAAAATGTACAATGATAAAATCTCAATATTATTACAAAAAGATAGAATTTTCTAATAAATTCTAGAAAAATCCTATTTTTGTGAAAAAGAAACTCCTAAAAGGTAAATAATATCGACTAATCAATAAAAATAATAACCTAATATCTAATCAAACAATTATTTACAAGGAAATGCCGTCTTCTAAAATATTCAAATAATTGTAAAAATCTACAAATAGAAAATGGAATCTCAAATAGGGATGATGCTCAAATCGTGCGTCAAAAATCAACGTCCGAAAGCTCTTCCATGGAAAGTTCATTACAATTTCATTTTGGATATGACTTAAACGTACCACTATACAACTCTCAAAGTTTATTTCCACAGAAAGCAATCCAGTCAAGTCTATCTCATTTTAGCTCTTCATGATCTAGCATTAACCGAAACTAATAAGTTTCTAAGCACAATAGTCAAGTGAAATCATAAGACGACAGTGGGTTCTTCGCGAAACTATAACAAAAATAAAAATTTTGCTCAGTTTTTTCTTTCCTTTTTTTTTCTTTTTATTTTGCCAAACTGACTACGTGAAATTCGAAGGCTCTGTTTTTGCGCGTATAGGTCGGATGATCGATATGCTTAGTTGTCACTAGTAAAAATGGACATTGCATACATAGAAAGTTCTTGGATTTCTATCTGATCATGAGCTATTTAATTTCTTCCTATCCATGTTCCTTCCAACTGCCATGTACGATTATATTCCTCTTCCGCTCCCTTCCACTTTTAAAGATTTCCAAACTCGGTCAATGATGCGTGTGTATCCAAAGCCTTTCATTCACCGACCATGATTTTCTATGCTGGATAAGAGACCCCAAAAGAGAAAACAGAACCTGCTCATTCACTACCATGTAACCTAGGCATCATGAATTGCAAATCTATTTCCATAATCCAGAATTTTCACCATCTATGGCACCGCACTTCCTATTTTGTTTCTCAGTTGCCTTGATTCAGCAATTCCAGGAAATGGAAGCGCCCTCTTCGAGTACGCTATAAATACGCCGACGTTTACACGTCTGGGGGCAAGGGAGTCCACATTGAGAATTAACCATGATGAAGAAATTAAAGCTCGATATTGTGTGCGGCGTGAGTGAGTTTGCTATCATGTGTGGTCAGGGCGATTAACGAACCAGTGATAGGCCCATCTCGCCCGGAGACTGCACAATTGCTGATGATTCTCCAAAGCTTCCCAGAGGCAGAGAGGTCTGAAGAAATGTCGACCCAACAGGCTTACCTCCGGGAAAAGATAGCCATGGGCCAAGAACTGCTCAGTAAGTATAAGCGCAGAAACAAAGATATGAAGATGAACCTCTTGTTGCACCGGTTCCATGAGCAAGGGAAGAGCTTCGAAAACTTTTCAAGAGATGAGCTTTGCGACTTACTCTCCTTCTTGGAGGAAAAAAAATCAGAGCTGAACAAAAGGATCGCCTATGTCGAAGGGCTAGCCCAAGCAGAAGGTAACAACAAGCCTCAGGTACCGGATCAAGGGTTCGTTGCAGGCCACAGCAGCACCAAGAACTGAAAAGCGGCGCCACCATACCCGTATCCTCGTCGTACAATGTCGACTCCCAATAACTTTGGGAGAGGGAATCGGAACGACCTATATGCTCTCTTGCATGTTTGGGTTTATATCAGTTATTGTCATGTCCGTTGTTGATGACGCGATGTTCTTAATCGAATAAATTTCCTTTTATGATGACTTGAGACTGACAGAAGACAATCTTAAACAGAGTTTACGTTCTTCTTATAAATTATCCACAAAACATTCGACAAGCAAACATATCTATCAAAGGATTATTACCATTTACACAAAAAAGGATAGAAATTCCATAACATGGCTAAGGACTCTTCCTTTAGTCATGATTTTTGCCTCAAGAGTACGTAATTATACTCGCTTCACTAAATAATCGATTCATCGGCGAAGAAAAGCCCAACTCCTCGATCAAAGCATCTCCTGCTGGTCCCATCCCCAGTGGGAGCTAATCTCATATCCCTATCTCTCTTGTCTGATCTTGGCGCTCATGCTCAAAGATGAGCCGATCGTTTCTTAAAGACGGTTTGTAGATCATCAAATACCCACAAATGGAATGAGAACTGGGCCCATGTAAGAGATCAAGACCTCGCAAACACCAACGCTCCTTTCTCCATATGGAGTTCGGAACCCAAAGGCAATCGTTCAGTCATCTCTGTCCTTCCACAATAAATATAATTCCACTCATTTCTCAGCTTCTTTTCTTGATATTCCAATTGCTTAGCCAAAACATCTCCATGATGTGATCTAGTCACGCACGTCGATCTAACCATTCTAATGTAAAGTATGTGTATAGGGTATGCTTTAATGTTCATAAAAACTTGCAAGTCCTTTTCACGCATATGCTTACGGGGCTCAACAGAGCTTTCATGCCATTTCTCCATTTGCACTATCCAATTGAAAGCTGCTGCAGTTTGTCGAACATTAGGAAGCCCTTTCCCGTTCATTTTGTTGTCACTAACACCATAATATTCGAGTTTTGGTTTTTATTATAATCTGGTTTTTTGTGTAATCAAGTTGTTGACACCTAAATTTTGCCCAGCTTATTTAGGGTTATATTGCGTAAAATTCTAGGGTTTATTTTATTTTATTATTATTATTATTATTATTATTATTTTAGAAAAAATCCTGGGCCGGGTTCGTCTTCCTGTTCTTTCTTTTTCTCTTCTTTTTATTTTTAGTGCAGCCCATTTCCTTTTTTATTTTTCTCCCTCCTCTCTCTTCTGGTCTGTTTTCTTTTTCGCGCGGGCCGGCCCTCTTCCCCTGGGCCCGGCTCGCGCCTGTTCTTCTTCTTCCCCCCCAGTCAACGTTTCTGGGGGGCACGAGGAGATGAACAGAAACAGAAGCTGGAACAGTGGCAGAGGGAGCAGCACGATCCCCGGGTCGGGCGCAGGCCGGCCGCGCAGGCTGGCGGTGGCAGGGGGCCATGCGCGCCTGCCGGCCAGCCCCGCGTTGCCGGTCGTCCTTAAAGCCGAGGGGAGAGAGAAGGAGAGCTCGAGAGCAGAGAGGGAACCGAGAGAGAGATCCGAGAGAAGAACCCGAGAGAGAAAGGGAAAGAGGGTGACGAGCTTGCTCGTAGCTCAGCCGCGCCTGAGCGTCGTTCCACGTCTCCCGGCCGTGCCCTAGGTGGGTTTTGTTCGCTTGGTTTTCTTTAAGAGTTTGGATACGGGGTCGATTTTCCCGAGGATTCCGGCTCGGAGGCGCGCGGGACTACTGGACGAAGTCCGATCTGTCGCCCCCGGTCGCCGCCCCTGAGCCGGGTAGGGAACGCCGCAACGGCACCCCTCCCCTTTTCTTTTTCCTTTTCTGCTCTGTTTCGGAGGGGCTCGCTGGCCGGAGCTCGCGGCTGTCCGGCTCGCGCGAGTTCCGGCCAGTGACACTCCGGGGTCGGTCCTGATTGTCTGCGTTTCGTTGGGTGTGAATCTTAGGCGTGCTTGAGCCTCAATCGATCCTGAAATCCTTCTCCCTTCATCGCGCACTCCAACTGTTTGACAGAATGCCCGAAGTTCGTTTTTGAGATTTGTCGCCGTTTCCATTGCGTTTTGGGTATGCGTCGGTTCTCGAGCGAGTTTGCACGATGTCTGCAGCCAGTCCATTTCGTTTCGTCGCGTTTTGGTGTTTCAATCGACCCCGGGAGGAGGCGGTCTGCCGGTCTCGCGTCGGGACCTCGTCGATCCACGGGCATCCCGTCCTTCGTCGGGACTGGGACGGTCGCGAGTCGACCGCCGGTCACCGCGGCAGTGACCTGGGTGACAGACGCTCGCCGCCCCTCGCCGGGGCGGCGATGTGGACCGGGGTGGAGCGTCGGCCGCGGAGGCCGGAGCCCGCGGTGGCCGGGGCACAGAGGAGTCCCGGGGCGCGATGTGGCGGCCGAGAACCGGGTCAGGGGAGTCGGGTCGGGCGCTAGGGTTTCCGTGAGTCGGGTCGGTGAGTGGGTCGAAACCGGGAAGGGTTATTTAGTGTGTGGGCTTTAGTGTCTTATTAGGTCTTGGGCTTTTCGCGGGTGGGCCAAAATCCGGATTTGGGCTAAGTTGTTTTCTTGTCTTTTTTATTTTAGTGGGCTTTGTTTTGTTATTTATTAAAAAAAAAAGCTTTTATCAGACCGGGCTCATCTCAATGAATGAGCCCGGTTTGTTCGCAGACCCGGGCCGGCGTGCCCGGGTCGATCTCGGTCCGGGTCGGACGTGGAGATCCGACCCGGATCCGATTTATTTTATTTTAATATTGTATTATTTTAATATTTTTTTTAAAATAACTTTTTAAAAAAATTAAAAATATTTTTTTAAAAAAAAAAGCTCGAATTTTTTTTTATTTTTTTTCTTTCTTCGAAAAAAAAGAATTCCAAAAAAGTTTTTCAAAAAAAATTTTCAAAAAAAATTTTCAAAAATTCCAAAAAAATTTTCAAGAAAATTTCAAGAAAATTTCGAAAAATTAAAAAGAAAAAAAAATTTAAAAAAAAAATTTCAAAAAAAAAATCAAAAATCAGAATTCTCATTTGGGTCTCGGAATTGGGTTTTCTTGCCATATTGTGTGATTAATGTCATATTTGATTGCACGTCACCTGGTTCACACACTTTGAATTGTGCATTTAAACTAACCTCGCATGTAGTTGATTATGCGTGTTTAGGTTTAGATATTAATCGTTGCTTCCGTTAGTTTAGTTAGGAACGGAATTTTGAGACTCCCGATTAGCAAGAGCATGTTAGGTGGTAAATTGAACAAGATTAGGTACCGAAAGGGCACTAATTAGTCGATTAGTGTAATCAAGTCCCCGCACCGGTTGAATCTCTGGTTCGTAGAAGTGAAGCATTTCTCCCGCGCTTCGCTTAGGTGTCTAATCGACCTATCAGAAACTGATTAGTGGCGACTCCTAGTTGAAATCGGTTTGCATGTTAACAACTTAAACTTAAGTCGCGAATTGGTATGGGTTTGGGAGAGCTCGAGCTAGGTTTAACTTAGTAATCCATTAGCCAAACCCCATTAGGCGGCGGGGCCGTTTCGGGGAGGTCGCGACAGCTTGGCGACTCCGCTGGGGAGATTTTTAGAGGACTTAGGCCGTTTATCTTGTTCAAATATATCCCCTAACGTGAATGTTTTTGCCATCAATTCCTTGTTTTGCAGGTTTGGGATTTGGGAAATAAGTGTTTGTTTTTCGAATGCTTGAGGCATCGTTTGCTTATAAATTGTTGTGCATGCTTTAAATGTTTTAGCACTACACTGTTGCACACACAACCATGCTGCCGGACCTGGGCTGCGCTAGGAATGTTTAGGATGGTATTGAGTTGGATACGACTTCGATTGCGAGGCCGCGTAGTAGAGGTTGCCCAACTCAATCCCGAAAGCTTCTTTCTTGGTGTCAAGAATGCTTACCTTTGCCCGCGAGGCCGCGTCGCATCGAGGTATCATTCTTGACCGAGCCGGAGTTATGAGGACTTGGCTTAGTGCGCGAGGCTGCGACTAGTCATCCCACCCTCGTAACTCCATTTTGTTAAGCCCGCTAGAGTAGAAGTCCAGCCGCACGTTACATTCGCATGTTTGTGTGATTAAAAGTTTGTCATCCACTGTAAGTATGGCTTCTCTCTTTACCTGTTCACTTTTAGTTGAAGCTTTCATTTTTTAAATTCGTGGAAATCAATCGAATGCCCTAGGTGATCTAAGCTTATAATTTCAGGCAATCACTCTTGACCGTAAACCTTGAGCATAAATCTCAAAACACCTTTGATTTAGCCCTACCAAAACAATTGGTTTCAGCTGTAGGCTTAAAATCGCATTTTTGTGCAGAAATTCTTTCAAGTCAAGATTACATCATGGGGCATAAAATCGAAATCACATTTTCAATACAATTCCTTTTTGTTCACATTTTGGAATCAAAATTCAAATCACTTTTTGTGTATTAATTTTTTAAAATAGGAATCACCTCATTTTTGCAAAAGTAAAATCATAAATCAATCTTTCAAAATTGATGCCGTATTTTGCGATGATACCTTTGGAATAAAAAGGGCGCTCGATTGATAGCCGCAATTCGATCTTTTAATGATGTCTCCACTTACGATGAAATCTTGGTGAAATACTAAATGCCCACAAATAGGAACCATGGGGGCATGTATTGTTGCCTCGCTTTCGTCATAAGAGGCGGCATCAGTGAAAGACCGCTTTTTCATTCACGTACTAACTTTGTCATTCTTTCACAGGTTATACATGACGACCGCTCCTTGGCATTCACTCGCTTGATCATGCAAAAAAAAAAATGAATTTAAAACTAGGATGAGAATTGTGGTCATTACACTTTTCTATGCAATAACTCCTTGTACTTTGTCCTTGTTATTATTCATATTAGGAATTGTGTTTTGTGTTTGGGGTTTCGATTGCGGACCCAATCGAACGCTTTGTAAATCGTGTAAAACTCATTCTTTAGTAATGAGGTTTGATTCCATAAGAATCATCTTTCTTTAAAAGTACTTGAAGTGTTCCAAACTAACATGTCGGGTTGGACTTTCTTACCTTACCTTTAAAAATTTTGAAAACGAGTTTCAAAAAAGACTCACATAAAATTGCATCTCCTCACCTGACTAATTTCGCAGGTTGATTTGCAAAACGACACTGTTGTTGACACCTAATTTTTAGCCGATGCGTCATTAAAAAATAGAAAATTCGAGATTATGGTTTCCGATCGCGACGGAGCCCGTTTCTTGAGCAAAAAGTGTCGTTTTTTAATTCTGTCTGTTGGTTTAGCTTTTATAAGTGATTTTCTATTCATTTCATACAAAAACCCAAAAAGTCAAATGGTTGACTTTTTGGTCAACCCTTTGACCAAAAGTCAACCCCAGGTCAAATTGGGGTTTTTTGCTTAAAAAGATTCCTTTCAAGTCCAATTTCACTTTAGAAGTGAAAATTTTAGAAAAATTCAAAGATTTGATCATAAAATCAAGCTCCTAGTGAAAAGTCAACTAGGGTTTGACTTTTGGTCAAACCTTTGACCAAAAAAATTGAAAAATTCAAAAATCCCCAAATCATCTTATTTTACTTTCAATTTACCTTTGACATTAGAAATTTTACAAAAATCGATTTTGAATCAACTTTTTCCCAAATTGCGGAAATTGATTCAAATCGGCCAAAAATGAAATTACTTCATTTCTAGTCATTTTTTAGATTAGTGTTCTTCACGACATTTGATCTAGAGGTCATCTTACAATCAATTTTGGAACCAATTTTGTGATTCCAAGCCAAACCCAAAAACCCCCAATTTTGACCCTAAACAGTGATTTTGATCGATTCTTCATGATGCGCGCAATCGAGACATGAATGAGCCTAATTTCTTATATGAAACCCAAATTCAAAATCAATTTTGGAAAAATCACATGAATTTGGGTCAATTTGATCAATTTAGTGATCCAATGATTAGGAAGTCTAAGAGTAATTGGTCTAATTAGTGCAATTCAACTTGACCCACTCTAGACTTATGTTCAATTTGATGAATTGAGACTCAATTTGGTTAATTAGACCTCAATTACACTTGTTAGTCTAGCTCGGTCATGCAATTACCCAAATTCAGAGCTAATTGACTCAAATCGATTTAATTCAAATTGAACTAATACAATCGAATTAGTCACTTTCCGGTCGAAAATTTTGATAATCGATAATCCGGTTAAACCAACCGAGGTCAGTTACATCCTCTTGAGTTCAAAAATGATAAAAATGCCCTTAATCAAAAATGACAAAATGCCTTCTTCAGGGATTAAACAAATTAATTAGGGGATTAGCAAATCAATCATGGCCATTCATCTAAAATTGATCATGACCATCCATGATGCCATGTCATCAATCCTTAGCTATTAAGGAATATTCTTAATCATTAAGGATCCATTTTGAGCCATTTGATTGATCTAAGGGCTAAAATTCAAAGTTGGGGGAGGTATATAGCATTTTTCCCTCCAAAAATTGGGGGGATGCTCATTTTCAGATCTGAAATTATCTCTCCTCTCTCTCTCCTCTCTCTCTCTCTCTCTCTCCCTCTCACGATCACATCTCCCTCTCTCTCGAGTTCTCTCTCTCTCTCGGTCAGCCGGCCATCCGGTGCCTTGCCGGCCTCATCCCGGCGAGCCGCCGCCCCTCCGGCGTCCCCCACGCCGGCCTGAAGCTGGTCGCAACATCAGCCGCCTCAGCCGGTGGCCGGAGCAGCTCCTTCCGGCCAGTTCTTCTCCTCGGCAGCAGTACCGGCAAGACTGCCGGTGATCTGTTCAGCCGGTTCAACCGGCTGAACCGGCCCTCCGGCGGCCTCCTCCAGTGATTCCGAGCAACCGACTACCTCCTCCGGCGTCCTCACGTCGCTGTGGTGGCCAGCCTCGCACCGAACAGCCACCGGATCACATCGTTTTCTTAAACTTTTACTGATTCGTTTACTTGAGTAAAAACGAATCGATTCTCACATCATCTCTTGCAATCTATTGTCGTAGATCGGCCGAGCTTTCCGAGGTCTCTCCGTGCAATTCTAGATCAGAATACGGAGTCCGGATCGCTCGCTTGAGCGTTGGATCATCGTGAGACAAGGTAAGAACACTTGAACTCAATTCTGTAAATTAGTGTTCAGTGAAACCTGTTAGCTTGAGATGCTGTTTTGAGCTAGTTAACGTCGAAATCGGATGAAGTGATAAACTAGAGAGTCGTAGAACTCGTTCTTAGCTTCGATTTGATATATCATATGCCTTGATCGGACTTGATTTGCTATGTCAAAACCTTTTTAGAAGTCACGATCAGAATCTGTAATTTGTTGTTCAGGTCTGTTCTGATGATTCCCTGACTGACGTTGTGCTGTTCGATGAATTTTATGATTTTCTATAATCATTTTCTGGAAAAACTTCCTTCATGAGAATTGTAAAACACATCTAGATCTGTTCACTGTAAAATTTTCAAAAATTTCTGAGCATGATATCCTAGTACGATTTGCAACGTCATATGCATGTGAATCTGGTTTCATGCTGATTTCAGTCGACCTTCGTGTGTTCTTCGATTTCCATAAATTCGCATGTTCGAGATATGAAAAAATTTTCTTCACGAAAGTTCTTCCTGAGATCGAGATCTTTCTATTGATACTAATTTCATCAAAATCGGAAATCATTTGAATTTTCAAAAGGAATTATCATGATTTGATCAGTTCTGTGTCCAGATCTGATTTTTGTTCCTTTGGAATTCACAAAGTGTTTCTCCGAATTTGATGAAGTTGGAGCCCTTTTCTGCAAAAATTCAAAACTTCAAAGTTGTTCATTGGGGTCTCAATATACTAACTGGAGATTTTGAGGACCTAATAGCAATTTTTGAGGGGCCAATTTGCTTAAAATCTCTTGAAAGGTCTTCCCGGGGTCAAAACTGTATTTGCCATTGAGTCCCTCGTGAAAATCGAATTTTATAAAAATTTGGAGGGCTTTTTAGCAAAAACTCAAAACATGAAAGTTGTTGCACACAGGGAATCCTAACGGCACAAAAATTTTCGCGCTGTTTTGATAAGGTTTGTTATTTTTCCCGCTTTGTTTTGAAATTCATAACTGAACCTAGTCCAGCCTGTCACTAAAATTTAATTTGATATTTTCGGGAAAATTGGCTAGGATTTAGGAAAAATGGTCTTCATGACTTTTGATCCTCATGTCATAAGCTTTCTAATGACACCTGATTCGCTTCATTTGAAAGTCATTAGGATAGTTAATCATGCTTGAACAGAATTGATCCGAATTAGATGTTAATTGAATAAGTGGTCTTTCTCATAAAGCCCACTTCCCCTTGCTTGATTGGTTTTGAAATAAGGCCCATGGGCCTAAACGCATGTTCATTTTATTGCTATGCATGTGTTTGTTAGATGAATGTTAGGCCCGGTGCATGTTCGGCGGGTAGCCCATTCATGGTCATTAGAACCCAACTTTAGGGGTTAATTGATATGAGTTACCGTTTTGTGAATACAAATGGTAGCCCATTATCATTAACCATTAATCAAACAATGTTAGGTGATTAGTGGGTGATGAATCGAAACGCATGAAAAACAAAGGCCGATCCCGAGGCCCGTGCTTAATTAGTGATTTGATTGCATCTTTGTTATTTCATATGTCATTATGAATGAATGTATGGATGTAAACATCGACACCCGAGAGGCGGTCCAAGGAAGAATTATCCGAAATAGAAGACCAAGGTGATTGACCGATGTCCAATCCGGTCTCGATTTGTATTCATTTTGATGGTGTCAAACCGATGTCCAATCCGGTTTCAATTTGTACTTAATTCATTCATTCCCGATCATGTCTCGGGTCTTTCAATTTGTGTTGTAATAAACACCCGACGAGTTGCGGGTTCTTACTCTTTACTTTCTCGCACTTAGAATTAGCTCGTCCTTTCAATACTTCGAGTGTCTACTTTACGTAAAGTCTTTCAATACAATTGATTGTTTCTTTCTTTTTCTAGACTAAGATATGATTAGTTTAGAATCTTAAATGAAAATGCAAAAACAAGATGCATGATCACCTAGTGGACTAAGACTTTGGCATGAAAATCATAAAAAAACAAATGCATGACGATTTAGATAACAACCATGTTAAGTTTAGCGGTACCGAAAGGGCGTTAATAGAAATATTAACGTAAGCTAGTCCCCGAACCTTTGATCTCTGGTTTTCGTAGAAACCGAAACGAAATTCCCGCGTTTCGGTTGGGTATTCTAGCCGACCCCCGACCTAGGCTAGTGGCGACTCCTTAAAAAAATAATAATCAATCCGCTGTCACGCGAGATATGGATTTAGGGAAAATCCACGTTCATGATCAATGGATCATATGGCTAAGCAAGAGATTTACACTTCAGTAGAATCATTTTTTAAGATGCCATACGAAACATCTCATGAACACTTATCTCTAAACCCGCCTCATCCGAGCTCGGGCCCTCGAGGGGCAGGTCGCGACAGGCTTGGCGACTCCGCTGGGGACTAGGTTACAAACCTAAGTGGATTAAAGCCGTAATAAACTTGATTGGTTGTTATCTCACTTGTCTACATTTTGTAGCATCGACTGCAAGTCAAAGTCACGTGGAAAATGAGGTTAGTCCACTAACCATGTGTTAAATGGTTTTATAGGTGGGAGCCATAAGGGGTGGAGTGAATGCAAACCCTTTGTTTTGTAGGTGGTGTTCGGATGAATGTCGAATGTATGAGATTATATTGAAGTGTTGTTTGCTTTAAAATTAAATGCATGTTTACTTGCTTTAGCACGACACAAATGCACCGACATCCCGCGGTCTAAAACCCCGGATCGCTTTAGGGTACCTTTAGGAGGTGTTAAGAGTGGAATCCGCATGTGAATCCATGTGGTAATCCATTCTTTAATACCGCTCATCTTAATTAGTAAGAAGTGCACCGGCCGACGTTAGTAGCGGTGGGTAAACTCTTCTTATCTAATTAAGATGGGGACCTTAAACCTTTAGAATCCTACCCTTAGGTGTCAAAACTCACATGTCCTCATGCGATGTGTCGATGTGTTTGCCATTTTCTCTCCATGGTAAGGTTGATTGTATCGTTCTACGATTTCAATTATGCCATTTCAAATTCCACGTTATTTTCCTTTTCTATAATGCGTGGTGATTAATCTCGATGCCCCAAATTAGGGTTAGTCAAAATGGATATGTCAGAGATTCGAATCATCCCCGTGCCAAGAACTCTCGTGACTATGTGGGAAAGCCTCGAGCCAAAGCATAAAGAATACGTGGAAAAGAGGATTGGATATCTTCCCGCACTCTTATACATCGAGCCTCGGATCGCCATGATCAAGGCATTGTCTCATTTTTGGAACTCGAAGGCATCCACTTTTGTGCTTGGTCGAAATGAGTTGACCCCTACAATTGAGGAGTACGATATTGCCATTGGTAGGGTCGGGTCTTTTGGTCTAGTTAGTCCTCCAATAGATATAGATCCTATAACTCTTTTGAGCCAATTCTTAGGAATCGATATTCTCCAAATCAAAGGCGTTCTTAGAGGAAATTCCAACGCACTTTCTTTCACATTCCTAGAACAACATTTTTCTAGCTTGTCAAAAGAATCGGGTAATCAAATTCCTCGAGTTTTTCTCTTAGCCTTCTTTGGTTTTGTGGTTTTCCCATTCACCAAAAAGACCATGGATCCTTTGGTAGTTCACATTGTTAACCAAGTGTGTATGTTCAAAAGATTCTCAAATATGATCTTAGGTGAGACCTTTGTATCACTCAATAGGTTCAAACAAAACAAAAATGGTACCTTTAGAGCCCCAATAGGTTTACTCCAAATTTGGCTGGTCTCTCACCTTAAAGATTTTGGTTTGAGCTTAAAAATCATAGATGTGTCCAAAGATTGTCATCCTATCTCGCTTTTCCGAGAAAAGGAAAAAATCTTTCCCTTTTGGTCATTCTCAACTTGGTTTAGTTTTTTCAAGAACCTTGTTCCAAATCAAATCCAATGGCATGTTCGTTGGCTTGGAAATCCCGAGGTGCGCCTTAATAACGGATCAGACAACCCAATCCCACTCTTGGGTCTTACGGGGTCTACGTCATATTACCCTTTTAGGGTGATCCGTCAATATCGTGCGCTTCAAAAGATTCCACCATTCCTCAAGCTGGGGTTATATCATTTTGACTATCGCAAAGATGTCATCCAAAAGGACCAAATGACAGACGTGAAGGAAATGGTCAAGTCTATCATCGATATGTGGTACAAGTGTCATCCAGAGCCAATTCTCGTTACCGATGAGTCAGAATTGGAAGGGGAAATGAAGATACATCACGCATTGCCGGAGTACATACACCGTCGTCTTGAGCCCGAGCTTAAAGTGGATCTCCCTAATGTTCCCGAGAAGCCAACTCAACAGCAAGCTATAGCCGCCAGAGCTTTTAAGGAAAAGAATGAAGCTTTAGCCGAGGTTGAACGTTTGACCCAAGAAAACAAACGAATTCGCCTCACATCTAAGGAAGATTCATTAGGATTTGGGCTATATTCCATGAGGAAGTCTCCTTTCATGTAATTTTCCTTTTTTAGATTTGATGTATAGGGTTTCCTTTTTACTCATTTTAGTAATGATGTAATAGGATTCTCTTCTTGTCTTTAAGGGATTGTATTTCACAATTTTTGTTGTTAATAGTGAAATTTCCCTTTGTGTGCGCTTTCTTTTCCGAGATTCCAATGGAATATAGATGGGGCATCTTGATTAATCATCGCGTGTTACCCCTTTAATTGTATAATTTCTTGTGAAAAAATTATGATAAGAGATTATTCACATGATATTGGGATCATGAGAATATTTCTTATCTCTATTTCATCTAAAGAAAATATAAAATTGAAGGGTTTTATATTTTCGTCTCGATTCATTTTCCGTATGCTAATTTGATTTCTGTTTTTTACAGAGAGAATATTAAAATACGGCTGAATCGCGTTTTATTATACGCACCCGTCGCCAAGCAAGGATGGAGAACGAAGACACTCGTGCTCGCGTTATTACCATCGAGAATCAAATGGCGCAAATGATGGCGCTCTTAACCGATCTTGCAAATCAAGTAAAGAACTTCACGCCCGTGGCTCCTGCTGCTGCGGCTTCTACTCCCAATGCGCCCACTAGTGCGCCGGTGATAGATCCAGTTGATAAAGGACCTGTTGAAGAAGTCCCCGTTAATGCCATTCCTACCGTCATCGATTTGGAAGCTCCACCTAAGGAGTCGCCTGCCGCTCATATGGATGAAGAGAGCGCGAGACGTCTTGCAAAATTGGAGGAACGCCTGTGCATGTTGCAAGGTTACCAACTCCAAGGTTTTGATAAGTTGTTGCCTTTTACAAAGGTGAAAGTTCCTGATTTTTACAAGGAGCCCGAGTTTTCAAGGAAGTATGATGGAACTGGGTGTCCTAAAACCCATTTGAAGTATTATTTGAGCAAGATGGCTCGTTATTCCGATAACACCCCGCTTTTGATCAACAATTTTCAAGATAGCTTGGTAGACTCCGCCTTGACTTGGTTCATCGAATTGGATTTGGAGAAAATTTGCACCTGGGAAGATCTTGCAGATGAATTTCTTCAGCAATACAAGTTTAATACCGAAATTGCTCCAACCCGTGAAGAGCTGGTCCGGGTTGACAAAAGGAGGATTGAAACTTTTAGAGCATATGCCCAAAGGTGGAGAACTATGGCGTCTCAAGTCAAACCTCCGTTGTCCGAGAAAGAGATCATGCAGCTGTTTCTTCGAGCATTACCTCGAGAATACTTCGACAAGATGTTTAATAACACTTGCTTTAATTTTCCCGCAATGGTTGAATTGGGAGAGCGTATTGAAGGAATAATGCGGGAAGGTCGATTGTCCGAGACGACGACTCGCAGATTTACCTTAAAGAAGGATAAAGAGCCAACGGTGGAGGTTGCCTATATTCAAAATCCTAATGCTCAAAAGCCACTAAACACACCAGTTCAAAGGTCTGTTGTGGAAACAGGGGGTTCTTCCCGGAATTTTGACCGAAAAGGGAAAGCTCCGCAAAGACAATTCACTCCGTTACCAAGACCTATGTCTCAATTGCTGCCGATGTTGATTGAACAAAGACTCGTAGCAAAAGAAATCCCGAGAGACAACCCGCCAAAGTTTGCTGGGTTTGATTTGGCAAAATCTTGTGTATATCACATGGGCGAGAAGGGCCATGATGTGAACAATTGCTACACTCTCAAGGTCAAAATTCAGAACCTGTTGGATAAGAAGATCTTGTCGTTTAAAGATGCCACTCCAAATGTTCAGCAAAATCCGCTCCCTAATCATACCGAAGCCGTTAACGTGATATTTGGAGATGAGAATGAGAAACCTTTCTTGTTCGATGTGACGAAGTTGGAAGAGCTATTGACTATAGCTAGAGATCAACCGAAAGAAGGAAATGTATCCCGGGAGGAGAAAATGTATTGCTTAGCCAAGATGTTTGCTTTAGGCATAATTCAGCCTCTTCAAGAAAGGAAGTCCGAAGGGTTTATCGAGACTGCTGTAATTGATTTGTCGTCAGAAAAATTCTCATGTAAGTTCGCAAGTGAAGCTTCATGCTCTAAGCCAAAAGATGATGGGTACGAGCCAGATGTTGATGAACCGTGGATTGACACTTATTCCGATAATGATTCGGAATGTGAGAGTAATAATGCCTGTCGAGATCGTGAATTTATGAAGAAGGCTATCGAGAAAGGTGAAATTGTTGATACCCTCGGACAGCCGAGTGGTAAATATGACTTTATGGTCAAATATACGCCATCTCCAAGTTTCTTCGTTGACTTAAAGGATATCGTTCCCGATGGGTGGGGAGGCATGGATGATGAAGGCATATCCGCCGATGAAGACAAGAAGTATGTTTCTAACATGGATTCTGATCTTAGCGTTAGTAAGACTCATTGGAACTGCGAATTTGTAATGACCGCTCGTGAGCATGATGAAGTGGTTGATACTCTAAAACAACCAAGTAGGAAGTATGACACTTTTGTCAAATGTTTGCCTCCGCCAAGTTTCTTCGTTGATTTGAAAGACATTGTTCCGACTGGATGGAGTGATGACGGAGATAATGAAGAAGCTCTTTCCGATGCTGATTCGGAATTTGAATATCATACCTCCCACTGGGATCGGGAGTTCGTTAGGAAAGCGATTGAAAAGGGCGAAATTGTTGACACTCTCGGACAGCCAAGTGGAAAATACGATTTCATGGTGAAATACTCTCCTCCTCCAAGCGCTTTTATTGACCCTAAGACTATCGTCCCGAGTGGATGGGGGTCCGAATTTGAAGATGATGGCATGGTAGCCATGATTGATCCTGTTGTGATTGAATTGAATGCAACTTGTGAAATCCAAGCGCATGTTGTGGAATCTGTGGTTATAGATCTAATGGCTGATGGCTTCGGAAATATAGAGATCTCTAATGAAGATATCGGGCCTGTTGTGATCGAGTTGCCACCGAAGAAGAATGAGAATTTGAAAGCAAGAATTCCTCCTGTTTATGATTCCAAGGCAGTTCCATGGAATTATGAGTCTAATGAGATAGATGCTGTTACTCGGTCAGGCCGATGTTTTCCATCTCGTGAAGGTGTCGAGAAGAAGGCTGTAACCGAAGAAGAGGCGGAACAACTCCTCAAAACTCTCAAAACGAGTGAATCAGAAGTGATCGAGCAGTTAAGGAAAATGCCGGCTCAAATCTCGTTACTTGAACTATTCAAGTCTTCCGAGAAGCATAGAAATGCTCTTTTAAAGGTTCTTAATGAAGTACATGTACCCGAGACAATTGGAGAGGTACAGTTGGAAGAGTTTGTAGGTGCTATCCTTCTTAAGGATCAAATTTCTTTCTCCGAAAAGGATTTGCCGCCGGAAGAGCGAGCACACTCTAAAGCATTATACATCTCTGTTCAACACTTTGATACAAGGATATCAAGAGTTCTTATTGATAATGGTTCAGCTCTCAACATCTGTCCGTTATCAACTTTGCGCCGTCTAGGTGTGGGTATGGATAATGTTCGTCCTTCTAAGACTCCAGTCAGGGCCTTTGATGGCATGAAAAAGGAAGCTCTTGGAGAAATTGACTTACAACTGATGATTGGTCCAGTTATGTTCGCTCAGAAGTTTCAAGTGCTCGATATCCCAAGCAACTTCAGTCTGTTGTTGGGACGACCTTGGATTCACGCGGCGGGAGTTATACCCTCAAGTCTACATCAGATGATCCGTTTTGTCGTCTGTGGCAAGATTATAACGGTCCATTGTGAGAAGGATACCGAAACTTTCAACAATACTGCAATTCCTTACGTGGAGCCAGAAGTAAAAGAAGAATCAAGCTACTACTCATTTGAGTTAGTGTCAGTATCTCATGTGCCCGCAGGCACTGTTGTGAGGAAGCCTCACTATTCAAAGGCGGCCCTTATGTCTAGCAAAGTGTTGATCGAGTATGGATTCATTATTGGCAAAGGATTGGGAAAGCTGTCCCAAGGTATTCTTACACCCATTGAGGTGACTAAGAGAAAGAAGCGAGAAGGCTTAGGTTACCAAGGCGATCAACAAGATCAAGGTGATCAGAAAGGCCCGAGCATCAAGGAAAAGAGTTACCGACGTTTACTCCCTCCTCCGTTGAAAGATTTCTTCCCCGGACCGTCAAAGTTCCTCCAAGATGAAGAAATAGACATTTGTGATATCGTCGACTTATTTGAAGAGAATTCAGTGGGTACCATTTCCGAGAGCTTCGAAGATGGTTCACCTACCAATCCCGCTGTGTAAGGGATGTTTCCATGTTTTACTTTGTTTTCAGTTGTAATCCATCTAATTCTCCCCTGCGTGGGAATTCCATTTGTTCATTTGTTTCGTTCATTTCAAGTGTTGTAATAATTCGGATCACGAGCTTCGGATCCAAAACACTATATAGTATTCACTTTCAATTCAATAAAAGCATATGCATGTTTTGTTAATAGACGTGCAAAAGTATACCAAACCAGTCCTATGATGATGCTTTGAGGTCTGGACTTTTGCACGATCTATAGTTTTCAAAATAATTTTGGAACAAGGATGTCCAATGATATGAGGACGAGTTCCCCTTGAAATTTTCGAAAATTCAGAATTCGAAAAGTTTTTCATTACATCTTCATGCATTGCATTTCTTATTTTCATATACTGACCATTCTTTTGTTACATCTCAGGCATGACACTTTGCATAACCATAATATTCATATGCATGGCTTGGATTCATGTCCGAAAAACTCATACGAATTTGATTATTCTGATCCCGAGAATGAAGAAGATTCACAGGTTATTAAAAGAGAATGGATCCGACATGAAGAATCCACACCTCCTACAGAAGAACGAACTGTTGTTATAAATTTGGGCGATTCAGAAAATCCCAAAGAAACAAAAATTGGGACAAGCCTCTCTCAAGCAGATGCTGATCGACTGATCGAACTATTGAAAGAATATCAAGATGTCTTTGCTTGGTCT
This sequence comes from Syzygium jambos, assembly GCA_031216235.1. NCBI lineage: Eukaryota > Viridiplantae > Streptophyta > Magnoliopsida > Myrtales > Myrtaceae > Syzygium > Syzygium jambos. The sequence continues at coordinate 17,559,361 of CM062230.1, read as the reverse complement.
TATGCTGACATGCCAGGTCTGGACCCCAACATTGTGGAGCACGCGTTGCCTCTTGATCCTACCATTCCACCTAAGAAACAGAAGCTTAGGAGGACGAAACCAGAATTATCCAAGAAGATTGAGGAAGAAGTCATGAAACTGTTAAAAGTTGATTTCATCGAAGTTACTCATTATGCCGACTGGATTGCCAATGTTGTCCCAGTCATGAAGAAGGATGGGCGAGTTCGAGTATGTGTCGATTACCGCGACTTGAACAAAGCAAGTCCCAAAGATGATTTCCCATTACCGCATATTGATGTTCTGGTCGACAGCACCGCAGGATTCGAATTATTTTCTTTCATGGATGGTTTCTCTGGCTATAACCAAATCCGAATGAAGGAAGAAGATAAGGCTAAAACATCATTCATCACCCCATGGGGGACATTCTGTTACAAAGTTATGCCCTTCGGCTTGAAGAACGCAGGGGCAACTTACCAAAGAGCCATGGTGACACTATTCCATGATATGATGCATAAGGAGATTGAAGTTTATGTCGATGACATGATCGCTAAATCACGACAAGGTGAAGACCACATTGAAGTCTTGAAGAAACTGTTTGATCGACTTAGAAAATTCAAGCTAAGGCTTAACCCCGCTAAATGCATTTTTGGGGCGAAGTCTGGGAAGCTCCTTGGATTTATGGTTAGTAACAAGGGCATCGAGATTGATCCCTCGAAGGTGAAGGCCATTTGTGATTTGAAACCTCCTTCTACTGTTAAAGAAGTTCGAAGCTTGTTGGGAAGATTGAATTATGTTGCAAGATTCATTTCCCAGTTATCAGAAACAGCTAAACCATTCTTTAAGCTGTTGAAAAAGAATGCCAAAGTTGAATGGAATGAAGATTGTCAAAAATCCTTTCAACAATTGAAGCAATATCTTTCACAACCACCAGTTTTGGTACCGCCCACTCCGGGTATACCTTTGATCTTGTACCTCATCATTCACGATGAGTCTTTGGGAGCTATGTTAGCGCAGAAAAGACCAGAAGATGGAAAGGAATGCGCTATTTACTACCTCAGCAAAAAGTTTACTTCTGGTGAAGCTCAATATCCAGAAGTTGAGAAAACGTGTGTAGCCTTAATTTGGGTATTACACAGACTACGGCAATACACTCTTCACCATCGAATTCTACTTGTGAATGAGAACGATCCTATCAAGTATCTGTTGGAAAAGCCTGCACTAGTTGGAAGGCTTGCCAAATGGCAAATATTACTCTCTGAGTTTGATATCCAGAGCATGTCTCAGAAGTCCGTCAAAGGTCGAGCCATAGCTGATATGTTGGCTGAAAATCCCTTAAAGTCAAATGATTGGGATGAAATTGATGAAAGGATCCATTTGGTGTCACAAGACAAGTGGGTCATGTATTTTGATGGAGCCGTTAATCTCTCCGGTTCAGGTACTGGAGCAGTCCTGATATCCCCAACGGGTCAGCATTATCCAGTAGCCGCAAAGTTGGTATTTCCTTGTACCAATAACATTTCAGAATATGAAGCTTGCATCCTCGGTCTTCAATTAGCCATCGATATGAAGATTAAGAGATTACAAGTTTATGGCGATTCCGCACTTATCATTCTCCAAACAGGAGGTGAATGGCAAACTCGTGATTCGAAATTGATTCCTTATCATGAGTATCTTAAAGATTTGGTGGAGGAGTTCGAAGATATCTCGTTCGATTATTTGCCAAGATCTCAGAATCAATTTGCTGATGCTTTGGCAACATTATCCTCAATGTTACAAGTAACTGATGGATTGAACGTTGATCCTTTGCAAATCGACGTTTTAAAGAAGCCTGCATATTGCATGGTTATAGAAGAAGAATTTGATGGTCAACCATGGTATTATGACATCATGAATTACCTTCGAGAAGGAAAATTTCCTCAAGGAAGTCAAGCTACGGATCGAAAATACTTGACTAAATTAGCTTCCAAATTCTTTCTTAGTGGAGGTGCTTTGTACAAGAGATCTTTCGATTCGGTCCTGCTGAAGTGCGTAGACACCAAAGAGGCCAATTTATTAATGAAGGAGATACATGAAGGAGAATGTGGTCCTCATATGAATGGCCATCTTTTAGCAAGGAAAATCATGAGGCTAGGTTATTATTGGTTAACCATGGAAGCCGATTGCATTCAACATGTCAGATGTTGTTATCAATGTCAAATTTATGGGAACAAAATCAATGCTCCCCCAAATGAATTACATCAAATGTCCGAAGCATGGCCTTTCTCAATGTGGGGGATTGACATTATTGGACCAATCAATCCTAAGGCGTCAAATGGACACCGGTTCATTCTAGTGGCTATTGATTACTTCACCAAATGGATCGAAGCCAATTCTTATGCTCACGTCACTGCGAGAAGTGTGGCAAAATTTATTCGTCGAGACATCATTGCTCGATATGGGGTTCCCGAAGCAATTATCACGGATAATGGGTCAAACCTGAATAACAAAGTAGTGGATGAGCTACTCAGTAAGTTTCATATTCGCCACTTGAATTCTTCTCCTTACCGCCCACAAATGAATGGAGCTGTGGAGGCGGCAAACAAGAATATAAAAAAGATTCTGTCTAAGACGGCAGAGAATTACCGAGACTGGCATGATCGGTTGCCGTACGCGTTAATGGCTTATCGAACTTCCATTCGCACCTCAACTGGGGCAACACCATTCTCATTGGTATATGGGATGGAAGCAGTTTTACCTGTGGAAGTGGAAATTCCTTCATTAAGGATACTTTCGCAAATAAAGCTTTCCGAAGCAGAATGGATTCAACAGAGATTTGAACAGCTTAATATGATTGATGAGAAAAGGGTAAAAGCCCTGTGCCATGGACAAAGCTACCAAAAACGAGTGGCTAAGTCATTCAACCGTAAGGTTCGACCCAGACATTTTGAGATCAATGATCTGGTTTTGAAGAAAGTCTTACCCATTATTCCAGATCGTGAAAAGTTTACTCCCAACTATGAAGGGCCGTATGTCATCAAGAAAGTGTTGCCTGGTGGAGCATTAATTCTTGTAGAAATGGATGGCCGAGAGTTGCCAAAACCTGTGAACGCAGATGCTGTCAAGAAATATTTTCCCTGAATAAAATGTTTCGAGTTGCTTTGGACTGAATCCAAGTCTCCTTAAGAACATTTGCATCATGCATTTCATGCATACATAGCATTTTTGCATGATTGTTCATTTTGTAGGTACTCAACTGTTCCCCAGGGAAGCTATTCCAAACCTCAAGGAATCAAGCCCAAGGAAGTTGCTACATCAAATCAATCTTCTCCCTAGAATTTAGGAAGTAGATCCTATGTGTGAAAACCTCTTCTGTCCAAAAGGTTTTTCAAGTTTGAAATAAAAATCCCCAGAGGAGTCAAAAGAAAATCAATCAAATCAAATGTCTTGATTTATCAAAATTCCTCGCAGACGGGAGATTTAACTAGATGATCCTTTGAAAAACAAAAAGAGGATTTCTCAAAAATGCCGAATGGAAATGCCTAGGATGATAAAAGGCAAGCCTTTGATCAAACACGTCCCTCTACTCATTTTGAGAGAATTGAGCGAAAAAGCCATGTCGTAAGACGTAGGATTCGTTCACATTGAATACATGGATTGAGATGATAAAAGGCATTTCATTTCTCTATCCTAAACACTCATGTTATCCTTTGCTAGCCACTTTGAGCCAAATAAGGAGAATTCTCAAAATATCCCTGTCAAGAACCACCCCACATTGGGGCAAAATAAGAAGTTATGGTTGATCATTTTTGGAGCAAAAAGATTAAGAAAGATTTTATTGCTTTCACTTGTATCAACCTTCTTGTGATAGTTTCAGATGGATCTTTATGGAAGCTCGAAGCATCCCAAAGTGAAGAAGAGCATTCTTTTCCTCTACCCCAAACACAATTATCCTTTGCTTAGCCAAATTGAGCCTTAAGCATCTTCATTTCAAAACCCAAAGTGTTGATTATCTCCCCACATTGGGGCAATGCATATGATTTACCAAGGAGATTGAGAAATTGGTGAATATGTATAAAATGTCTCGAGAGTCCAAAGAACTCAAAAGATAAACATTAGGGGGCATGAAAAAGCAGTGTGCCTGGTAAAAGCAAGGCCGATGCCCATGAAAAAACATGTCAAAAGCAAGAAAAAGCAATATGCTTATGCTTAAAACAAAATTCCATTTGCATAAGATGCTTAGAAAGAGCAAAGCTCTTATATTGCAAGAAAAAATGGACTCTCGAGACAGTTTGATTTTCAAGAATCAAATGATGTCAGATTTGAATGATTTGGTAATGATGCCAAGATAATCATCATTCTTCTTTCAAACCCCTTCTATCAAATTTCAAGCCTTTTGAGCCTAACCCGAACCAACATTACAACCCTCTCCGAAGTCTCTTCCGATTGGGATGGTTTGAGTTAATGTGAAGATTTCACAAAGGAACTACCGCTAGAAGGAGTGGAAGTAATCCTATCTTATCTTATCTTCAAGGTTCTTGACTTGTAAACCCGCTGAAGATGTTGGTATGTTTCTTTTCTTGGCCTCAAAGCAAATACCCTTTGTGTAAGCCCATGACCAAACCTACATTACGGTCCTTTTTAAAAGACCTTTCTGATCAATCAATTTGTATTCAATGTGAATGTTTCCGAAAACCTTTGACATAGGTTCGTGAGGCATCACCAGTGAGAATTGAATAGCTTTCCCACATCGATGAATGGGAATTTAAGCCTTTATGAGAGCCAGTGTGAAAGACCTTTTTGATTAGGTTATTTCCAATTTGGCATTTTTATCTAACCTCTTTAAGTGGTTATTCAAAGATTATTTTGTTAAAATTTCCTCTTAAGGATTTTGATAATCTTTGCCTTTCACCAAGAGTTGAAAAATTCCGTTTGTTGTTAAACAATCTCGGATTTTTTTTCAAAATATCTTTCCCCAGTGGATCGGTTTTTGGTTAGCCTAAACCATAACTTCTCATTTTCGGTTTTTGGTCATCCTAAACCATACCCTCGGTTTTTTGTCAGCCTAAACCATAACCCCTTACCTTAGGTTCTAGGTCATCCTTAAACCTTGTCCTTAGGTTCTAGGTCATCCTTAAACCTTGTCCTTAGGTTCTAGGTCATCCTTAAACCTTGTCCTTTGGTTCTTGGTTTTCCTTAAACCATAGGTTTCCTACAAAATCATTTCTCTTTCTTTTCTTCCTTCATACCACCCCATGAGAGAGAGAAGAACACATGAATGGTCTGACAATCCAACGGTAAGTGCTTCAGGTAAGACTCTGATCAAATGTCTTTGTCTTTATTTTCTTTTTCTTTTTCCCAAGCGGAATCGACTAAAAATTTGCAGGTGCCAATTGGTCTTTGAGCGAAACCTCTTCGAACTCCCACTCAAAGAGGGGCAGCTGTTGACACCTAATTTTTAGCCGATGCGTCATTAAAAAATAGAAAATTCGAGATTATGGTTTCCGATCGCGACGGAGCCCGTTTCTTGAGCAAAAAGTGTCGTTTTTTAATTCTGTCTGTTGGTTTAGCTTTTATAAGTGATTTTCTATTCATTTCATACAAAAACCCAAAAAGTCAAATGGTTGACTTTTTGGTCAACCCTTTGACCAAAAGTCAACCCCAGGTCAAATTGGGGCTTTTTGCATAAAAAGATTCCTTTCAAGTCCAATTTCACTTTAGAAGTGAAAATTTTAGAAAAATTCAAAGATTTGATCATAAAATCAAGCTCCTAGTGAAAAGTCAACTAGGGTTTGACTTTTGGTCAAACCTTTGACCAAAAAAATTCAAAAATTCAAAAATCCCCAAATCATCTTATTTTACTTTCAATTTACCTTTGGCATTAGAAATTTTACAAAAATCGATTTTGAATCAACTTTTTCCCAAATTGCGGAAATTGATTCAAATCGGCCAAAAATGAAATTACTTCATTTCTAGTCATTTTTTAGATTAGTGTTCTTCACGACATTTGATCTAGAGGTCATCTTACAATCAATTTTGGAACCAATTTTGTGATTCCAAGCCAAACCCAAAAACCCCCAATTTTGACCCTAAACAGTGATTTTGATCGATTCTTCATGATGCGCGCAATCGAGACATGAATGAGCCTAATTTCTTATATGAAACCCAAATTCAAAATCAATTTTGGAAAAATCACATGAATTTGGGTCAATTTGATCAATTTAGTGATCCAATGATTAGGAAGTCTAAGAGTAATTGGTCTAATTAGTGCAATTCAACTTGACCCACTCTAGACTTATGTTCAATTTGATGAATTGAGACTCAATTTGGTTAATTAGACCTCAATTACACTTGTTAGTCTAGCTCGGTCATGCAATTACCCAAATTCAGAGCTAATTGACTCAAATCGATTTAATTCAAATTGAACTAATCCAATCGAATTAGTCACTTTCCGGTCGAAAATTTTGATAATCGATAATCCGGTTAAACCAACCGAGGTCAGTTACATCCTCTTGAGTTCAAAAATGACAAAAATGCCCTTAATTAAAAATGACAAAATTGCCCTTCTTCAAGGATTAAACAAATTAATTAGGGGATTAGCAAATCAATCATGGCCATTCATCTAAAATTGATCATGACCATCCATGATGCCATGTCATCAATCCTTAGCTATTAAGGAATATTCTTAATCATTAAGGATCCATTTTGAGCCATTTGATTGATCTAAGGGCTAAAATTCAAAGTTGGGGGAGGTATATAGCATTTTTCCCTCCAAAAATTGGGGGGATGCTCATTTTCAGATCTGAAATTATCTCTCCTCTCTCTCTCCTCTCTCTCTCTCTCTCTCTCCCTCTCACGATCACATCTCCCTCTCTCTCGAGTTCTCTCTCTCTCTCGGTCAGCCGGCCATCCGGCGCCTTGCCGGCCTCATCCCGGCGAGCCGCCGCCCCTCCGGCGTCCCCCACGCCGGCCTGAAGCTGGTCGCAACATCAGCCGCCTCAGCCGGTGGCCGGAGCAGCTCCTTCCGGCCAGTTCTTCTCCTCGGCAGCAGTACCGGCAAGACTGCCGGTGATCTGTTCAGCCGGTTCAACCGGCTGAACCGGCCCTCCGGCGGCCTCCTCCAGTGATTCCGAGCAACCGACTACCTCCTCCGGCGTCCTCACGTCGCTGTGGTGGCCAGCCTCGCACCGAACAGCCACCGGATCACATCGTTTTCTTAAACTTTTACTGATTCGTTTACTTGAGTAAAAACGAATCGATTCTCACATCATCTCTTGCAATCTATTGTCGTAGATCGGCCGAGCTTTCCGAGGTCTCTCCGTGCAATTCTAGATCAGAATACGGAGTCCGGATCGCTCGCTTGAGCGTTGGATCATCGTGAGACAAGGTAAGAACACTTGAACTCAATTCTGTAAATTAGTGTTCAGTGAAACCTGTTAGCTTGAGATGCTGTTTTGAGCTAGTTAACGTCGAAATCGGATGAAGTGATAAACTAGAGAGTCGTAGAACTCGTTCTTAGCTTCGATTTGATATATCATATGCCTTGATCGGACTTGATTTGCTATGTCAAAACCTTTTTAGAAGTCACGATCAGAATCTGTAATTTGTTGTTCAGGTCTGTTCTGATGATTCCCTGACTGACGTTGTGCTGTTCGATGAATTTTATGATTTTCTATAATCATTTTCTGGAAAAACTTCCTTCATGAGAATTGTAAAACACATCTAGATCTGTTCACTGTAAAATTTTCAAAAATTTCTGAGCATGATATCCTAGTACGATTTGCAACGTCATATGCATGTGAATCTGGTTTCATGCTGATTTCAGTCGACCTTCGTGTGTTCTTCGATTTCCATAAATTCGCATGTTCGAGATATGAAAAAATTTTCTTCACGAAAGTTCTTCCTGAGATCGAGATCTTTCTATTGATACTAATTTCATCAAAATCGGAAATCATTTGAATTTTCAAAAGGAATTATCATGATTTGATCAGTTCTGTGTCCAGATCTGATTTTTGTTCCTTTGGAATTCACAAAGTGTTTCTCCGAATTTGATGAAGTTGGAGCCCTTTTCTGCAAAAATTCAAAACTTCAAAGTTGTTCATTGGGGTCTCAATATACTAACTGGAGATTTTGAGGACCTAATAGCAATTTTTGAGGGGCCAATTTGCTTAAAATCTCTTGAAAGGTCTTCCCGGGGTCAAAACTGTATTTGCCATTGAGTCCCTCGTGAAAATCGAATTTTATAAAAATTTGGAGGGCTTTTTAGCAAAAACTCAAAACATGAAAGTTGTTGCACACAGGGAATCCTAACGGCACAAAAATGTTCGCGCTGTTTTGATAAGGTTTGTTATTTTTCCCGCTTTGTTTTGAAATTCATAACTGAACCTAGTCCAGCCTGTCACTAAAATTTAATTTGATATTTTCGGGAAAATTGGCTAGGATTTAGGAAAAATGGTCTTCATGACTTTTGATCCTCATGTCATAAGCTTTCTAATGACACCTGATTCGCTTCATTTGAAAGTCATTAGGATAGTTAATCATGCTTGAACAGAATTGATCCGAATTAGATGTTAATTGAATAAGTGGTCTTTCTCATAAAGCCCACTTCCCCTTGCTTGATTGGTTTTGAAATAAGGCCCATGGGCCTAAACGCATGTTCATTTTATTGCTATGCATGTGTTTGTTAGATGAATGTTAGGCCCGGTGCATGTTCGGCGGGTAGCCCATTCATGGTCATTAGAACCCAACTTTAGGGGTTAATTGATATGAGTTACCGTTTTGTGAATACAAATGGTAGCCCATTATCATTAACCATTAATTAAACAATGTTAGGTGATTAGTGGGTGATGAATCGAAACGCATGAAAAACAAAGGCCGATCCCGAGGCCCGTGCTTAATTAGTGATTTGATTGCATCTTTGTTCTTTCATATGTCATTATGAATGAATGTATGGATGTAAACATCGACACCCGAGAGGCGGTCCAAGGAAGAATTATCCGAAATAGAAGACCAAGGTGATTGACCGATGTCCAATCCGGTCTCGATTTGTATTCATTTTGATGGTGTCAAACCGATGTCCAATCCGGTTTCAATTTGTACTTAATTCATTCATTCCCGATCATGTCTCGGGTCTTTCAATTTGTGTTGTAATAAACACCCGACGAGTTGCGGGTTCTTACTCTTTACTTTCTCGCACTTAGAATTAGCTCGTCCTTTCAATACTTCGAGTGTCTACTTTACGTAAAGTCTTTCAATACAATTGATTGTTTCTTTCTTTTTCTAGACTAAGATAGGATTAGTTTAGAATCTTAAATGAAAATGCAAAAACAAGATGCATGATCACCTAGTGGACTAAGACTTTGGCATGAAAATCATAAAAAAATAAATGCATGACGATTTAGATAACAACCATGTTAAGTTTAGCGGTACCGAAAGGGCGTTAATAGAAATATTAACGTAAGCTAGTCCCCGAACCTTTGATCTCTGGTTTTCGTAGAAACCGAAACGAAATTCCCGCGTTTCGGTTGGGTATTCTAGCCGACCCCCGACCTAGGCTAGTGGCGACTCCTTAAAAAAATAATAATCAATCCGCTGTCACGCGAGATATGGATTTAGGGAAAATCCACGTTCATGATCAATGGATCATATGGCTAAGCAAGAGATTTACACTTCAGTAGAATCATTTTTTAAGATGCCATACGAAACATCTCATGAACACTTATCTCTAAACCCGCCTCATCCGAGCTCGGGCCCTCGAGGGGCAGGTCGCGACAACTGTGAGATGGTAAATCTGTAATCGTTCCAATTAGAACTTCTTGTGCAACAACTGACTTGTTCATTCATTTTTGTCAAATAGGTAAAGGGGCGAAGGGTGAAGGCCGCTTGGGAACAAGTTGAAAACGTGCCACCGAGTCCCTCAAAATAGGGAGTCTCCACTTGTGTACTCACTTGTACAAAAGATGATTTACGAGGCATACGCAAATCGAAACAAAATAACGATGTCAGATGATCACCCACTTGACAAAAAGGACGATTCAAGAATAGCTGACTCTCAAATAAGAGTAAGAGGGGCACCGTTGTATCCGCGGAGGATGAAGATGAGGATCGCACGACAGACCCATTGGAGCACCAAGAGATGTGTAATCAAGAGATAAACTGGGGGCATGGAATGTCAAAGCCGTCCAATTCAATGAAAAATGGTGTATTTTGTTCTCAAAGTTCATTCACTTTAATATAGAAATGATACTTCCTTTTCTTTTTTACCTAGGGTGGATTTGAATGAAAGACCCGACAAGAGCATGGCGAACCAACGTACATTAAAATTATCTGACTAAAACACGAAGCGCATGTGAACAAGAAGCCAACGTCCCCACTAATGACGCACAGGAAAACATTCGATTCAGCATGGAGCACGATGAACTCCCCCTCATCCCCGCCAAGGAAGCATTAGAGACAAAATTATCAACTTCGTCATGAAAGGGTATGACGAATGAGGCAAGTCACCAAAGGGGTAACCATTGCCTATGAAGTATAATAAAATGGAGTCGACTGGTTCAACACAAAATAAAGAATGTGTTTGACCATAGCAATAATGCTTCCAGCTAGAAAGACATGACGAGGCCAAACCGTCCATCCCATTGTGACAAATGAAAGGTTGCGTTATGATGGGGCAAAATAGTGCATTTGAAGAACTTCTGTCCATCGAACTAGGGACATGTGACAAATCGTCGGGGGCACGAATAGTCAAGATGATCAAAAGTGGAAGACCCGAGCAAAGGACAATGAAAATTAAACAAGTGTCTGTAAGAAGGCATGAAGGAGTATTGAACATATTGAAGTCTCCGGAAGAGAAAGCATCTGGCTGGGGCAAGTGTCATCTAGTTGGGGCAAATAGCTTTAATATAATCAAGCCTGTGAGTAAGTCCCTTCTCCTCCAACAAGTGGATGGATGCAAAAGAGACATATGCCAGACAGATAAATGTAGGGCAGGTCATGTTGTGGACGGTGCCTCCAAACACTTAAGAGGGAATATCAAGCAACTTTGATGAAGGAGTTGCAAAGGAAATGCTCAAGCGACGAGATTGCACGAAGAGGACAACTTAATCCAGAACTGAGCTATCCCCAAAACAAAAGGGTGTATATCGTTCCTGAATTATTCCAACTAAGAATGGAAATGACTCGCCCCGTCTCTCATTTTGCAGACAAAACGATGTGTTTGATCAAGGCGACAACACCTTCTTCCAAGAAAGCACGATGAAGACGAATCATCCATTTTGCTGCAATGAAAAGGGAAAGCACCCATGGGACAATGCCCTCAAACGTTGAAATAAGAAGTGCCAAAAAGTCAAAGGTTGACGAAAGCGGATGAAGGGAGTTGTCAAATACCCAGGAAGGAAAATTCAAATGAGAGCAAATGGTATCGTTTCCAATTGTCCATTTTAATACCATTTTTGCCATGATTCTTTTTTCCTTTGATAGGAAGCATCAAAGACTCGAAGGACAAATGCAAGTGAAGGGTAATGATGTGTCGTTTCCAATCTTTTGATATATAAAGATTCATGCACTAACACTTTCTTTCTAATTCTTTACAGGGTTGCCAAGTGCCATGCTACAGGTAAGTACCCTTCTTCCAAAATTCAAATAAAAATCGAATGAAAATTTTCTTCATGAACAAATGGGGGAGTTTATGATGTATTTGAGAAATAGTACAAAATAGAATTGTGAAAGCAAACTTTTCACAAAAATTTTGAATATCGTCTTTATCCAAAAATTTCCTTGGTGTTTGACGGATCATTCATTTTGAATCAAAATTCCCTGTGGAGATTAATCAATCCGTGATGATGAAAGGGAGATGTTAATCATGCCAAGTGAGAAGTACTTAGAATGAGGAAAGGCAAGCTATTCCTAAACACATCCCATAAACACTTTGAGAGTTAAGCGGAAAAGAAAACATGTGTTGTTTAAGGACAAGAGATTCATTCGCGGGTAGTACATAGATCAAAGTGAAAAGAGACATTTCTTTCATCTACCCTACACACTACAGGTGACCATAGTAAAGCCCCTTTGAGCCTTTACCTGTGAAAAATTTCTACAAAATACCCCTGTCAAGAATCACCCCACAACGAGGCAAATTTGGATGTTTTGGTCGACATTCTTTGGAGGAAAAGATGAGAAAGACTTCATCGCCTTTACTTGCATTAATCTTTTTGTGGTAACTTCAGGTGAGTCCTTATGGAAGCTTGAAACATCCCAAAATGAAGAAGAGCATTTATTTCTCTACCCAAACACTCATACCCGTTTGTTCAGCCAAGTTGAGCCTGAATATTCATTTCTAAAGCTCGAATGGTGATTATCTCCCTACACTGGGGCAAAGCACGTGATTTATCAAGACAATTGGTACTCATGAGACAGTGTAAAAGACGTCTTGAAAGTTTTAAAAGCTCAAAAAAAATGAAAAGAGCAAAAGTCAAATGAAAACTAGGGGGCATGAAAAAGCAGTGTGCATGGTAAAAGCAAGGCCAATGCCCGTTGTAAAAAAAAAAAGAGAGCAAAAAAGGCTGCATCAAGAGAAAAGCTCTCATGTAGAAAAAGTGTTAAAAGCAAGCTGCTTGCAAAGAAAAATCATTGCAAAAGTCATTAGAGAAAAGAGCAAAGCTCTTACATTAAAATGATAGCCAATGGACTTTCGAGACAAGTTGGATTTCAAAAGTCGAGTGCCTTCAAAAGATTGGATGATATGGTAACGATGCCATGATAATCACCAACTCCTAAATCCTATTTGAGAATTTCTGAGCCTTTCGAGACTTTCACCGAACCAATATTACAACCATTTCCCAAAGTCTCTTCTGATTGGGATGATTCAAGTGAAAATAAGAACTTTACAAAGAAGCTGTCGCTTGAAGAAGTGGAGGCAAGGCTGTCTTGTCTTATCTAAAGGATTCTTGACTTGTAAACCTGGCGAAAATGATGATCAATAATTATTTCATTTCTTAGCCATCAATGTTTATCCATTGTTGAAACCATGACCAAGCCCGCATTATAGTCCTTACAAAAGACATCTTGGATGGGTCAATATGTGCTTATTGCGAATGATTCTCGAAGCCTCCGACACTAATAGTGTGAGGTATACAGAGAGATCAGATTTACTTCCCACATTAATGGATGGGATCAAAAAGCCTTTCTGAGAGTATGTGAGAAGTCCTTTCAGACTAAGGAATTCTTGTTTGGCATGCTTAATGGGCTCTCTTCATGAGTTAAGATCATTTTGACAAAAGACTTTCTCCTAAGGGAATTTGATGATTAATGGCGTCTTTCAAGCCTAAAGGCAATTTTGCGATATTCAAGGATGTTAAATACTTTCCAAACAATTGAATCTATCCTGAATTGCTCGTACAATCGATATTTTCTAATTGGTGATACCCTTTTGATATTGTCTCTCATGACATGTAATCAAATGACATTGATCTCGCCGGGTATGCCTTCATTACCAGAGCACTTGGTACAACACATTCCATTAAATGTGCAGTATCCATTCTGGAATCATTTGATCAATATGTACGGCAAGCTCTAACAGCCCGAAGCTATTATTACATGAGAAGTCTTCTCCATGTGAGATCGTGCTTTCTGGAGGTTTGGGCGTTTGCCCTAAAACCACGCAATGCAAAGGGTTTTAGTCCCTAAATGTCAATCCATAGCCTTTTTCTTTGCACGGTGAGCTTTTGCAGCCCGGAGCACCCTTTCGACATGGCGAGCTCTCGGGGCCTAGAGTCTTTTTCCTTGTGAGGAACCCCGAGTGCTCATTCACTGAATCTTTTCAAGCCTCGCTGGCCAAGAGTCTCTGAGCAATCCAATCTAACCTACAGGTATGTGAACCCAGGTACACTTTTTCAAAAAGGTTTGTGGTCCAACATTAAACCACGCTTCAAAGGTTTGTGGTCCAACCTTAAACCACGCATCAAAGGTTTGTGGTCCAACCTTAAACCACGCTTCAAAGGTTTGTGGTCCAACCTTAAACCACGCATCAAAGGTTTGTGGTCCAACCTTAAACCACGCATCAAAGGTTTGTGGTCCAACCTTAAACCACGCATCAAAGGTTTGTGGTCCAACCTTAAACCACGCATCAAAGGTTTGTGGTCCAACCTTAAACCACGCATCAAAGGTTTGTGGTCCAACCTTAAACCACGCTTCCAAGGTTTGTGGTCCAACCTTAAACCACGCATCAAAGGTTTGTGGTCCAACCTTAAACCACGCATCAAAGGTTTGTGGTCCAACCTTAAACCACGCTTCAAAGGTTACGGGTCTATCCTTAAACCCCGATTTCAAAGGGTTCCGGGTCTATCCTTAAATCCGGATTTCAAAAGGTTCCGGGTCTATCCTTAAACCCCGATTTCAAAAGGTTCCGGGTCTATCCTTAAACCCCAATTTCAAAAGGTTTCGGGAAACCCCAATTTCAAAAGTTCTGGGTCTTTTCCCAAAATCCTGATTTCAAAAGATTCTGGATCTTTCCTGAAGCCCTGATTTCACAAGGACTAGAGTCTTCCTCTTTCCTTGCCCGGCGAGCTTTCGCAGCCCGGAGCACCTTATCGACTTGGCGAGCTTTCGCAGCCCAGAGTCTTCCCCATTCCTTGCCCGGCGAGCTTTCACAGCCCGGAGCACCTTATTGACCTAGCGAGCTCTCGCAGCCCAGAGTCCCTTTCTTTACATAATAAGACTTCAGGTAGCCAAAAGCCCATTCTTACGCAGTATGACTCCCTCTTCATCCAAGCACATGGCCGTTAATCATCTCTCATGCATCTTTTCATGCCTTCCATGGACAAAATTTAAGTGTCTTTTATCTTTGAATGGAACCTCTCCGAGCTCCCCTTCAAAGAGGGCCAGCTGTTGACACCTAAATTTTGCCCAGCTTATTTAGGGTTATATTGCGTAAAATTCTAGGGTTTATTTTATTTTATTATTATTATTATTATTTAAGAAAAAATCCTAGGCCGGGTTCGTCTTCCTGTTCTTTCTTTTTCTCTTCTTTTTATTTTTAGTGCAGCCCATTTCCTTTTTTATTTTTCTCCCTCCTCTCTCTTCTGGTCTATTTTCTTTTTCGCGCGGGCCGGCCCTCTCCCCCTGGGCCCGGCCCGCGCCTGTTCTTCTTCTTCCCCCCCAGTCAACGTTTCTGGGGGGCACGGGGAGATGAACAGAAACAGAAGCTGGAACAGTGGCAGAGGGAGCAGCACGATCCCCGGGTCGGGCGCAGGCCGGCCGCGCAGGCTGGCGGTGGCAGGGGGCCATGCGCGCCTGCCGGCCAGCCCCGCGTGGCCGGTCGTCCTTAAAGCCGAGGGGAGAGAGAAGGAGAGCTCGAGAGCAGAGAGGGAACCGAGAGAGAGATCCGAGAGAAGAACCCGAGAGAGAAAGGGAAAGAGGGTGACGAGCTTGCTCGTAGCTCAGCCGCGCCTGAGCGTCGTTCCACGTCTCCTGGCCGTGCCCTTGGTGGGTTTTGTTTGCTTGGTTTTCTTTAAGAGTTTGGATACGGGGTTGATTTTCCCGAGGATTCCGGCTCGGAGGCGCGCGGGACTACCGGACGAAGTCCGATCTGTCGCCCCCGGTCGCCGCCCCTGAGCCGGGTAGGGAACGCCGCAACGGCACCCCTCCCCTTTTCTTTTTCCTTTTCTGCTCTGTTTCGGAGGGGCTCGCTGGCCGGAGCTCGCGGCTGTCCGGCTCGCGCGAGTTCCGGCCAGTGACACTCTGGGGTCGGTCCTGATTGTCTGCGTTTCGTTGGGTGTGAATCTTAGGCGTGCTTGAGCCTCAATCGATCCTGAAATCCTTCTCCCTTCATCGCGCACTCCAACTGTTTGACAGAATGCCCGAAGTTCGTTTCTGAGATTTGTCGCCGTTTCCATTGCGTTTTGGGTATGCGTCGGTTCTTGAGCGAGTTTGCACGATGTCTGCAGCCAGTCCATTTCGTTTCGTCGCGTTTTGGTGTTTCAATCGACCCCGGGAGGAGGCGATCTGCCGGTCTCGCGTCGGGACCTCGTCGATCCACGGGCATCCCGTCCTTCGTCGGGACTGGGACGGTCGCGAGTCGACCGCCGGTCACCGCGGCAGTGACCTGGGTGACAGACGCTCGCCGCCCCTCGCCGGGGCGGCGATGTGGACCGGGGTGGAGCGTCGGCCGCGGAGGCCGAAGCCCGCGGTGGCCGGGGCATAGAGGAGTCCCGGGGCGCGATGTGGCGGCCGAGAACCGGGTCAGGGGAGTCGGGTCAGGCGCTAGGGTTTCCGTGAGTCGGGTCGATGAGTCGGGTCGGCGAGTGGGTCGAAACCGGGTAGGGTTATTTAGTGTGTGGGCTTTAGTGTCTTATTAGGTCTTGGGCTTTTCGCGGGTGGGCCAAAATCCGGATTTGGGCTAAGTTGTTTTCTTGTCTTTTTTATTTTAGTGGGCTTTGTTTTGTTATTTATTAAAAAAAAAAGCTTTTATCAGACCGGGCTCAATGAATGAGCCCGGTTTGTTCGCAGACCCTGGCTGGCGTGCCCGGGTCGATCTCGGTCCGGGTCGAACGTGGAGATCCGACCCGGATCCGATTTATTTTATTTTAATATTGTATTATTTTAATATTTTTTTTAAAATAACTTTTTAAAAAAATTAAAAATATTTTTTTAAAAAAAAAAGCTCGAATTTTTTTTTATTTTTTTTCTTTCTTCGAAAAAAAAGAATTCCAAAAAAGTTTTTCAAAAAAAATTTTCAAAAAAAATTTTCAAAAATTCCAAAAAAAATTTCAAGAAAATTTCGAAAAATTAAAAAGAAAAAAAAATTAAAAAAAATTTCAAAAAAAAATCAAAAATAAGAATTCTCATTTGGGTCTCGGAATTGGGTTTTCTTGCCATATTGTGTGATTAATGTCATATTTGATTGCACGTCACCTGGTTCACACTTTGAATTGTGCATTTAAACTAACCTCGCATGTAGTTGATTATGCGTGTTTAGGTTTAGATATTAATCGTTGCTTCCGTTAGTTTAGTTAGGAACGGAATTTTGAGACTCCCGATTAGCAAGAGCATGTTAGGTGGTAAATTGAACAAGATTAGGTACCGAAAGGGCACTAATTAGTCGATTAGTGTAATCAAGTCTCCGCACTCGTTGAATCTCTGGTTCGTAGAAGCGAAGCATTTCTCCCGCGCTTCGCTTAGGTGTCTAATCGACCTATCAGAAACTGATTAGTGGCGACTCCTAGTTGAAATCGGTTTGCATGTTAACAACTTAAACTTAAGTCGCGAATTGGTATGGGCTTGGGAGAGCTCGAGCTAGGTTTAACTTAGTAATCCATTAGCCAAACCCCATTAGGCGGCGGGGCCGTTTCGGGGAGGTCGCGACACAAGTATGTCAACTTTTCAAATGCATGTCAATGCGAGGCCTCCCTTAAGATCGCGGATGGAAAATGTCGTGTGGACACTAACATCGTTAAATAGCCATTGGCTTTATATATTGGCATTCAATGTGGTAAGTTAAGATGATGCCACATTAGCCTAGACATATTGGATGGCTAAAAAATCGTCCAAGCAACGTAAGCATTTGCAATATTAGTTAAAAAAATCACGTCATCAACCCTAATATAATTTCTAATAAACACGCGGTCCCACTCAATGTATTTTGTTTTGGGGGTTTTCTCTTGATTATTTGAAAACTAACATATATGCAATTACGTACAAAGTGTGACTTGCCGTTAAACAAACCTAACATGCGAACTATATGACATGCGATTAAATAACCTAACTCTAATGATGTACATATGATGTTTTCTTTTTTTTTTTGTATTTTTCATTAAAATTCGTAATTAAAAATTCCTATTATCTAAACATGCGGTATTAAACTAAGAAAGCAAATCAACCTATTCTAGAGTAATGTTTTTGGTATTTTTTTAATTAAAATTGGGAATAAATTAATAGCCTAAATTAAACTTGCAATCTATCTCAGAAAGGAATTTAACTTCCTGATTTCTTTTTGGTATTTTTTTATGAAAAATCGGAAGTAAAAATGACCATAAATAAGCTATCAAGATTAGGATAATATTTAAATTAAGCTACGAAAAAAATTGCTCTAAATCTTAATTTAAATTTGAAATTATCTTATCTTTCTAGCAAATCTAAATTATTCTATTCTTTTGAAAGAAAGTTATCAATATATAACGTTATCCCAAAAAAATCAATTCGAATTCTACCTAGTCTTTCTTAGATTTTCTTTTAGAAAAAAAAAATCAAACAAGAAATAAACACCACCATCAAATCAATTCTCACAATTCACAAGATTTTCCTTATTTTCTTAAATTTAAAAATAAAATAAACTGACAAACATATCCAACTGGGTATGGATATTGATGGAATGTTTCTCATTTGAAATTGGAAATAAGATAAAATCAACCATCATATCCAAATAATTATGAATAGAATAGAAGATTTCTCGTGCTGCCGAGCATCATGTCTCATAGTTATATCTCATAATTAGAGAACGGATTTTCGTCCAAAGACGTTATGTTAGGAAAATGGGGTGACTTCTAAAATTTTGTGGATATCATGCATTCACCCATAGCCAAAAAAACTCATAAAATACAACAATATCAAATAAATCAGACAATAAAATATTCGAATTAATATTGAATAAAATTCTTATCTAATTTGTGGATAATTTCTAAATTCAAACTCGACGATGGACAGGGATTGCGGATCATGGGATTGGTCAACGGGGTTCACGATGGTGGCGATGGCAAGTTCTTGGTGGGCTCAACCAAGCTAACCATAGCGAGGCTCGCGGAAAGGATGGCTACTTCACTGTGGGGAAGCACAACGGTGAGGACGGCGGCGGCATCACGGGAAACCTGTTAAACAAAGCATGATAGGTGCTGTTCGGGATGGAACAAGACAGCAGTGTCGACGGCAGCGGCACGGCTAGGCTGTAGCTGTTGGATATATTATTAATATAGTCCAAATAATATGTTCACATACAAGCTCAATAGGTGTAAAGCATGGTTATTTTGGGCCCATATGGGCTGGAGCCCAATAGCTTGCATATAAACTCTAGGGTCTTCCCTACGCTGGAGGTAACACTGTTGAGCATTCCAAACTTGATGTCTCTTGGTGTAATACTTCAAGCAAAACACTTTTTCTCTCTCAAACCCATAACCTCCAACAATCTTGAAGTATTAGATTTGTGTGTCGGATTTGAGCAAGAAAGGTGTCTACTTGAAGATCTCGTCGAGACGAACTCGAAGGTATTATTTATTTTCGATTTCGACGAGAGGGTTGGCCGGGATCTGAGTTTGAAGATTCGATGGCCGAAATCTTTGATTCAAGAACCCAGAAATTATATCCAATTTCAGAGGGTGAAACCACTTGGATCTTGTTCTCCTCGTCGATACGAGCGTTTTGAGTGGTCACTCGCCTTGAACGGAGTTCGGACGGCTGAGATACGACAACCGGAAGTTTTGGCAATTTTCGACTTCCTGCGAATTTCCACGACTTTTCGGCTTTCGGCGAATTTCCAGCACTTCTCGACTTCCAGCAACAAGGGCAGTCCATCTTAAGGTTTTTGGGCGCTCCGAATCTGTTTTTGGGGTCTGTTTTGGCAAACTCCATCTCTACAGAGCAGTTTGACCAAGGTTAGGGGCATTATTCGACTTTGTGCGCTCCGCGGACTTCAAGGTGCACTCTTTCTACGTCTTTGCTCTGATTAAAATGGCAAAACATAGTTCCTATGATATTATCACGCTGCAATCACTTGATGTCATTGAATTTCATGGTTGAAAATTGCGTGTTCAATTTGGCATGAAAGAACGTGAAATTTTCCACACGGTATTAAGTGATTTTGCATCTACCACTGAAGATGTTTGACGAATATCAATGGAACAAAGATGAAGATTTTTGTAGAGATTACTTGTTAACCTCTTTAAATCCTCGTCTAGCTATGACTTATAGTGAGTTTAAGATAGCGAAAGAGATATGGGATAACATGAAAGAGGATAACTCTGATATGTCCGATAATCTCTTTGTTGGTCTTGTGTTGAGTAAGCTACCTGCTGAATGGAGTTCTTTCAAGACGAAAATGCTCAATAGTGTTACCTCCAGCGTAGGGAAAACCCTAGAGTTTATATACAAGCTATTGGACTCCGGCCCATATGGGCCCAAAATAACCATGCTTTACACCTTTTGGACTTGTATGTGAACATATTATTTGGACTATATTAATAATATATCCAACAATATGTTCACATACAAGCCCAATAGGTGTAAAGCATGGTTATTTTGGGCCCATATGGGCTGGAGCCCAATAGCTTGCATATAAACTCTAGGGTTTTCCCTACGCTGGAGGTAACACTGTTGAGCATTCCAAACTTGATGTCTCTTGGTGTAATACTTCAAGCAAAACACTTTTTCTCTCTCAAACCCATAACCTCCAACAGTAGCTAGGTGTTGCAACGTTGGGGGGGAGGGCTCGCGGCTTGTGGTGCAATGGCACGTCACGAAGGAGCAACAGATCTCAGCAGCGAAGCAGTAGGTCATCGGGATCAAGGCAGTGATAGCTGCGCCTCGTCGGGTCACCAGCATCAGCTTGTCAAGTAGCAGCGGGATGGCGATGTCGGGCAGAAGAACGATAGCTCGTCGCGAGAGCAAGTCAAGCCGCACAACAGTAGGGTGAACTAGGGAGCAGCTGATCGACGTCTTGGACAGTTCGGCAGGGCATTAGCAGCAGTGACTAGATTGGTGAGGAGGTGACGGCATCGTCGTGCAAAGGAAGCTTGGCCGTGGAGGGGGCTTGGCCGTGAAGGACTCGGTCGGGCTCTCTCTTTTCTCTCAACACCTCACGTGTGTCACTCTCTGTATTATGAAATTATGATTACCGCCCTTTAATCAAGAGGCATAACCATTTATATATAACGTTAACCTAGGTTTATCTCAGTATCACGGGCTAAAATTAAACCTTTTCCAATGTGATGGGCTCAATAACGTAAGGTTAACTTATAATTAAACTTCAATTGGTTGAATTATAATCAAATTAAGCTCAACTAGGCCTGTCTAACCTTGATATTTTCGGCCATAATGCCCTCTAGCCTAATTGAATTTTGCTTGATGTGCATATCTAAACTAGTTTGAGTTTATTTGCCATCGTCGGTTCGATGCAAAAAATGCAATTAATATATATGCTTCAAAACCATATGCTACGTAATTTAACTTTAATATTTTTGTTTAAGGGTTAAAGATTAATTCCTAATTTTCTATGTAATTAAATTGTAAATGAGATGCAAAAATTTAGGTATCAACACATAGCGAAAACAAGAAACAATAGAAGTCACAATGCGCAAACACATATGACGTGTGACCAAACACACAAAACATACAACGATAAACTCTTGATATTATTTCGAAAGGAATAAAATGTTCTGATAAATACCATAAACATCCTATTTTTTTCTAAAAAGAATCGTCCTAAAAGGTAAATAATATCTACTAATTAATAAAAATAATAACCTAAAATCTAATCAAACAACAATTTAAAAGGAAATGGCGTCATCCAAAATATTCAAATAAATGTAAAAATTTACAAACAGAAAATGAAATCATAAATTTGGATGATACTCCGAAACCCGCGTCAAAAAATCAACACCGGAAAGCTCTTCCACGGAAAGTTCATTACAATTTCATTTTGGATATGACTTAAACGTACCACTTTACAACTCTCAAAGTTTATTTCCACAGAAAGCAATCCAGTCAAGTCTATCTCATTTTAGCTCTTCATGATCTAGCATTAACCGAAACTAATAAGTTCCTAAGCACAATAGTCAAGTGAAATCATAAGACGACAGCGGGTTCTTCGTAAAACCGTAATGAAAATAACGACTTTGCACAATTCTTTCTTTCCTTTTTTTTTTCTCTTTATTTTGCCGAACCAACTATGTGAAATTCGAAGACTATTTTTGTGCACATAGGTCTGTTGATCAATATGCTCAGCTGTTCACTAGTAAAAATGGACATTGCATACATAGAAAGTTCTTGGATTTCCATCTGATCATGAGCTATTTAATTTCATCCTATCCATGTTCCTTCCAACTGCCATGTACGATTATATTCCTCTTCCGCTCCCTTCCACTTTTAAAGATTTCCAAACTCGGTCAATGATGCATGTGCATCCAAAGCCTTTCATTCACCGACCAAGATTTTCTATGCTGGATAAGAGACCCCAAAAGAGAAAACAGAATCTGCTCATTCACTACCATGTAACCTAGGCATCATGAATTGCAAATCTATTTCCATAATCCAGAATTTTCACCATCTATGGCACCGCACTTCCTCATTTGATTCTCAATTGCCTCGATTCAGCAATTCCAGGATACCGAATCACCCTCTTCGAGTACGCTATAAATACGCCGACATTCACACATATGGAGGCAAGAGAGTCCACATTAAAAATTAACCTTGATGAGGAAGAAGTTAAAGCTCGATATCATGTGCGGTGTGAGTGAGTTTGCTATCATTTATGGTCGGGCCGATAACGAACCAGTGATACGGCCATCTCACCCGGAGACTGCACAATTGCTGATGAGTTTCCAAAGCTTCCCAGAAGCGGAGAGGTCCAAAGAAATGACAACCCAACAGGCTTACCTCCGGGAAAAGATAGCCTTGGACCAAGAACTGCTCAACAAGTATAAGCGCGAAAACAAAAACATGCAAATGGACCTCTTGTTGCGCCGATTCCATCAGCAAGGTAAGAGCTTCGAAAACTTTACAAGAGATGAGCTCTGCGACTTACTCTCCTACTTGGAGGAAAAAACATCAGAGCTGAACAAAAGGATCGCCCATGTCGAAGGGCTAGCCCAAGCAAAAGGTGACAACAAGCCTCAAGTACCGGATCAAGGGTTCATTGCAGGCCACAGCAGCACCGAGAACTGAACAACAGCACCACAATAACCGTATCCTCGTCGTACAATGTCGACTCCCAAAAACTTTGGGAGGAATTGGAACGACCTATATGCTCTCTTGCATGGTTAGGTTAATGTCAGTTATTATCATGTCCGTTGTTGACGATGCGATGTTCTTAATCGAATAAATTTCCTTTTATGATGACTTGAGACTGACAGAAGACAATCTTAAACAGAGTTTGCGTTCTTCTTATAAGTTATCTACAAAACATTCGACCAGCAAACATATCTATCAAAGGATTATTACCATTTACACTGAAAAGGATAGATATTCCATATCATGGCTAAGGACTCTTCCGCTAGTCATGATTTTTGCCTCAAGAGTATACTCATTTCACTAAATAATCGATTCATCAGCGAAGAAAAGCCCAACTCCTCGTTCAAAGCTATCTCCTGGTGGTCCCATCCCCAAAGGGAGCTAAGCTCATATCTCTATCTCTCTCGTCTAATCCTAGAGCTCATGCTCAAACATGAGCTGATCGTTTCTTAGAGACGGTTTATAGATCATCAAATTCCCACAAATGGAATGAGAACCGGGCCCATGTAAGTGATCAAGACCTTGCAAACAACAATGCTCCTTCCCCATATGGAGTTCGGAACTCAAAGGCAATTGTTCAGTGAACTCTAATGCTTTCCACAATATATATAAATCCACTCGCTTCTCAGCTTCTTTTCTTGATATTCCAATTGCTTAGCCAAAACATCTCCATGATGTGACTTGTCATGGACGTCGATCTAACCATTCCAATATAAAGTACGTATATAAAAATATGCTTTAATGTTCCTAAAAAGATAGAATACCACTTCTGGAAGCACGTTCAGGATAATGCAGCGCTCAGCTAAGGTTCCTTAGAAACAACCAAAGAAGGGCTTTGTTTTGCAACCCTATTCGATAGGCGCTTCAACAAGAGAAACGCATTTACCTCTAATAATGTCAGTTTCCACAAGCACGAGTGTCACTACAAGGATCGAACGAATTAGAAAAAAATTCTTCAAGAAAATTGCCTAAAGGTTTAGCAAAATGCATGTATGTCATGCCCGTAACTGCAATAGCAAACTCTACACTGTCCATCCAAGGTGTTGACTGATCGATCACCAATCCCTATCTTAGATGTGCAACTTAACAACTCAAAAGAGAGAATCATAACAAATCACTAAGCCATTTTCTTTTCCTACTTCTAAATTCTAAAATGATAACACCACCACATCAAGAAGTTGATGAACTATGGCAGAGTAATGCGGTCAACCACCAAAAAATAAACAAAAATGAATAGATGATTGGCTTGACTTACTGCCAGTCAAGAAAAGAGACAGTTATAAATGAGTATATTAAATGAAATTTTGGTGAACATACTATTGGGAATTGCCTAATCCAAAACAAAAAATCATGCACTTATATCCAGGAACAAAAATGGCCTTACTTTTCAAATATCCAAAAACAAAAATTATGTGTTCTTAGTTGAGGAAAAAAATAGCCACCGTTATCATTTCCATCCAAACTATCCTACGTGGCAGATGACGTGGCTAATGATGATTACATGTACACAGAAAAGAGGAGAATGACATGAAGAGCAGCTTTTCCACGTGGATTGAAAAGGCGAAATAGACAATTCTAGTCAAAACAAAGTAATTTTTATCAAAGATAAAAGAAAGAACACACAGACAGAAGGGGAGAAAAGGGAAGGGGGTATGGCTGGCGATTGGCCGACGCCACAGTTAAGGCCAACGTTGGCCACAACTACTGCTGTGGCACTTTTGATGCCCTCTTTTGACTTCGGAGGCCTACGCCATGTAAGCTTGACATGAGCTCGCACTGGCCTCACAATCTCTTTGGAACAGAGCTCCCATCCATGCAAGTTCTGCATAGAGAGCTCACAGACTCCCATGGCTGTGGCCACGGGACCCAATCTAATCCAGAACTAAAGCCACCCAACCTCAATCTAGAGGCGGAGACTAGCGCTCGCCTCACATTTGAGGTCAGCAACAGTCACAACAATGTTTCACATATGACCAACTCTTCAAGCAACGATCTTGAATGGCCATGGTGCAGCAACAATCTTTGATGGCCATGGTGCACACAGACAACTCTTCAAAGGCTGCATGCTAATATGAGGAAGACAATTCCTTTTTTCAATCTCATCTATTATTTTATAAAACTTACGTTTACTTTTCTTGGCCAACATCATTTTAATTTTATAATAAAAGGGCCATTTCAGCGCACTACTTGAGCACCCTTAGCCATGCATCCGCCAAGTAGGATAGTTTGGATGGAAAAGGCGGTGACAATTTGTCCCTTGGGTAAGCACGTGATTCTTTTTTGGGCTGCAGCCACCAAAAACCCTAAACTATGTCCACCGCGACACATCTCTTCTAAACTTTTTTCCTATAACACAAAAAATCCCAAACTTGTACCCATGTGACATATTTATCCTCCGTCAAAGTTCTGTCAACGAGAGTCGTTAAAAATCTGCCTACGTGGGACGACAGAAAACAAACGGTGTTCATGTGGCGCCCGCGTGGCTTACTAAAATAAAAATGATGTTTTGGCTGAAAAATCATCTAATGGAACCTTGACTGAGGGTAAATGTGTCACATAGGTACAAGTTCACAAAAAAAAAGTGTAAGGCAAATGCGTCACGGTGGGGATATTTTGGGGTGGTTTTTTGTTGCTTTTTCCCTACTTTTTTGGGACATTTGAAAAGTGATGTTTTGTCCCCGGGATGAGCAAGTGATGTTTTTCTGGTATTTGGCCTATTGAATAGATGAGAACAAGCTCCTTGAGGAGGTTTAGACATGTGAAGTGAAACCTTCGTATGCTTGTTAGAATGTGCAAAGCTATAATGTGGATGGAAGTCAAAAGGGGAGCCGAAAAACATAGAAGATTTGGAAAGAGCTAGAAAAGATCTCGATTATATGGATCATGACAACATAAACAAAAGGTTGCTCTTGTTATTGCTGTGATGGTCATCAAATAATTTCGAACAAAATGATTCATGATGAGAAGGATCAAGTTGCATAAAAAACCGTATCTGTTTTAGTGAACTCATTAATCAATTAGACAGATGCATTCATTAAAGTAAGTACAATAATTATCTTCATTACTTCATTTCTTGACTATCTAAATCTAAGGAAGTTTTTCCTGACAATCTGGCAAGTAAGAAAAGACTGTTCTGCTGACATTAACTTCAAGGAAACGAAAGACATCACGGGATCCCTCAAAGGCAAGCTTCAAGCTTAATCCTTGCCACTTGTGAAATCAAGGAACTCGCCATCAATATAGTCTAGATTAAAAAGACTAAAAAGTTTCTTAAAGCACTCGTTAACAAAATCATGTTAATCAAATATCGGTTGATCCATTGATCAAATAGAGAAATAGAGTAACATCTAAAAAACAATGCAACTCTCTCAAGTAGCTTTCTCCTTTCACCCTTACCATAGTTCAAACATTTTTCTTCTTTCCTTTCGTTTTTTTTTGGCCTTTCATATTTACTCAAGTACTTCACATTTACCTAACTCCCTAGACTAACCATGAGAGTCTAACCTTTCCCTAGACTAAACATAGAAGCTTAATCGTAGTCATAATTTTCGGCAGGTTGCCAGACTGCAAACAATCCAAGCAATAACCAGAGAACAAGTTCCAAACATGAAACTTTGGTGGTTCGGTGTGTTGAACATAGATGTCCCCAGTGTCTTATAATTTAGACTTCCACTAAACTTACTAATAGACTTCCACTGAACTTACCACAAGGTTAGCATTTCATGGATTTCCCTTCTGTACGTAAATTACAGGGTTGATGAGCAAAATGCCCCAAAATAGCCAATACCACTACAAACATGGTTTAAACAACTTCAACTCATTAAGCAGCATACATAAGTTGTCAACAAGTCCTCGCGGTAGCAAGAGGACAAAAAAAATAAGTGGCAACAAAGAATTAGTTCCAACAACATACTATTTCAGTACAAGAACTCCAACAGAAGCACGGAGGTAGTTATAAACACAAATGTACAACAAGATCGTGTCGAGCACGAGAAAATCTATAGAAAGTTAAGCACATTTAGATTATTTTGTTATACTGACTCGTTAGAGAATCTTTTAGATTTGAATAAAGTCCATAGAGCGAGTATTGACGTAGTTTTTCGACTTCATACCAAGAATTGAGTACCGAGAAGTGCTTATCTGTCCCTGAAAACGCCAGTTGAATCCCAAGGCTGCAATCTACTGAGCCTCCACCGTTTTTACAGTCGGATGTTTTGAGTGCACAATCTTGATTATTAAGGCAGACAAAGCTTGAGTTCCCTGAACATGAAGAACACCCATCTCTTTTCCAGTACAGGTTTTGCAGCCTTCCCTTCTGAAACTCAAGCACCTACATCAACCACAGATCAGCCGCTTTACTGGATGTTTAAGCAGAGTGACTACGACAAAGATGCCAAAATAGGATAAAAATCTTTCACTTACAAGAGTGAAGCTGGTCACAGTGTACGTGCTGTTGGCAACAAAAGCAGGGAGAGACCTTGCAGCATATTTTCGACCAGCAAATGCAACCATGTAGCCACCACTACTGGCCTGAGAAGAAAACGATATATCTGAAACCGTATGTATCATATAGCATGCACAATTTCAGATTTTGTCTTAAGACAGTTGATGATACCAAAGGACAGCGAAAGAGAAGTTCAAATTCTCGCACTTCCAGTAACTGTTTGTCTGAAATGGACAAACTTATTGACCAAATTTATAATATGAAAGATCAATGGAGAATGAAGAAATAGTAGCAATTGTTCACTAGGAGAAAACTGTAAACAGATAACCAATCAATCGCTCCACTATGGCACTTGGAGTTGGTGGTAATGTGTATAAAAATCACTTTATGCGGTCTAGTAGTTTGGTACAGTTTCAGAATACTTGTAACCTCCTGTCGAAACATTCTGAAAGAAATCAGTTCCACTCTGCATCTTTGACATGGTTTGAAAGAACGTCACATGTCCAGAACAACAGAGTCCCCAGTTTATTCCTTTATAGTGGTTCTCCAAGGTAATGACAAATTCAGGATATAAAAGCCAAGCAAACTACCTATCCACAATGTTTAAAAGGATTCTTAAGCTCAAATCTAATGAGTTAGTCATTCATCTTGAACCAGATTTTTTTTTCCCAAGTTAACAGCAAGAGAACACCACAAATTGAGTCTCCAACGAGGAAATGACAAAAGGATGAACTTACGGTCCTAACCTAGAAAGGGCTTGTTATCCAGGTCTGAAACAAAAGACCGAGAAAGATTCTAAAGGATTACAAAGCATCCAAGGACATCATATACCATAAAAATTAGAGAAGAAGCTTAATACAAAACTCATATTCCCTGTGGGTTCCTAACTTATAAGAAATGCTATCACCCTGAGAAGATGCGGTCCCGATAGATTTTTATAAAGAGAAACAAGATATAGGCCACAATCCACCTCCATGTCGTCCAATCTTTCTAAATTGAATCAGGACTCAAGATGCACAATCAACAGAGGAGACTACTTAAGATAATATTTTTTATTGTGTAGACACGAAGAGTGTCATATGGTTATCAAAACGAAGTTCGAACACAAAATAGTTAAGCAAACTCTAACCAAACAAAACTTTAGATAACAAACCATGAAAACCACGAAGTTGTGGTAAAATCATTCCAAACTCTGTCCTCCGTGTGTGCATTAGCGTATATCTGCGCGCACGGGCCTCGTGTGTTTCAAATTATTTAGGCAAATTTCCAATTGAGAGCTCTTTAAAGCAAATTCCAGCTAAAACGAACTCGCCAAATCCATAAAATCATCAAAAGACTATAAAGGCAAAAGCAGAGAGAAGCGTATGCAGAAGCAAGCACAAACTTTTCATCAGGAAAGGCAATGCTAGCGCAAATCAGACGGCCAAAACTTCAAATTCCACGGCCCATTCAGCAATCACATCTACTTAACCAATAACATCAACTAACCAAAGGAAATCGAAAACCCCAAACCAAACTGCTTCCGTTGATATAAGTTTCGGCTCATAAAAGTAGATAAGAACGGCAGAGGCCTCAACCGATAGTGACCGGAGAGGAGGACGCAACTGACCGGAGAGAAGGAGGAGGTGTTGATGGTGAGGAGGGAGATCTCGTCGACCTTGGGCCGGAAGAGGGCGATCTGGGAGCCGGCGGAGGAGAGGGAGAGCCTGCTGTCGCAGGGGGAGAGCTGATGGCTGCCGTTGTAGAAGAAGGAGGTCCTGGGAGCGAACGCTATGGCGAAGCTGAACCCGTCCGATCTCTGCACGGTGGTGTCCTGGCACGGGGAGTACACGCCGTTCGTGTCGCCCGATCGGACGGCCGCCAGCCACGACGGCGACGACGCCGCGGCGAGGACCAGCATGGCGCTCGCCAGGAGATGGGGGAGCGGCGCCATGGGGGGTGGGTGTGGGTCGGGTTGGGTTGATCGGAGCTCCGCGGGACGGCGGCCGGGTCTCGATTCGCTTGCGGCCGAAGTCAACGATGCTCCTCTGCGAGTTTCTATTCGGTTTCGCTTTGTCCTACTTCGGTCTGGTCTGGTCTTTGTCTGGTAGTGAAAACCTGAGATGGAGGAGACAACGACGGTCGAAGCGAGGTGGGCCTATATTTGGGCCATGCAAGTTAGACCTGTCGGACAGATGGGTTGAATTTAAATTGGCTCGTAAAATGGCCCGATCCAAATTAACCTACTAATAATGTAAATTTTTCAATCCATACTCGACATAATCCGTACTCGATCCACATTGTAGGAACAATTCCATACTCAACCAAATTTAGAAAAACCTATTTCTTGTGATCTTTTAAAAAATTATATTACTAAAACAATTCTACGCAATGCAGATCTAGTGGATAATTATTATAATTTTAAAAAATATATATTTCTTTATATATTTTATTTTTCTTTTTTTCTCCTACATCTAGCGAGGGCTAGCCAACCCTCACCAACCATAGGCAAGGCCCGGTGACCTCGCCAGCTACTGGGCGAGGGCAGCGAAGCCCTCGCTAAGTGTTGTGAGGGTCAACAGCCGACCCTTGCTAGATTTCTTAGAAAAAAAGGAAAAAAAAAAGAAAAGATAATAAAAATAAAAAATAAATAAAAGGAGACATGTTTATGATTCACTTAAGCTTCTTCTCTTTTTTTTTGTCAAAGTAAAACATTCTCATTAAGTAGTAGAACTAGAAGAGCAAAAACAATTATCGCCTAAACATAGTAAATCCTCAAGGGGTTGGGGACTTAGAGAGCCAATTCGAAGCGATGGACCCTAATCTATAAGCCTTTACTATCCAATCAGCACATTGATTAGCTTCTCTCGGACAAAATTCCACAACAACTCTTTTGAGCTGAGTAACACACATTCATTCACCAAAATGTAAGTAGTCCACGCGCTTCGAATC
This sequence comes from Syzygium jambos, assembly GCA_031216235.1. Taxonomy (NCBI): domain Eukaryota; kingdom Viridiplantae; phylum Streptophyta; class Magnoliopsida; order Myrtales; family Myrtaceae; genus Syzygium; species Syzygium jambos. The sequence goes on along the minus strand of CM062230.1, from coordinate 17,529,024 downwards.
CGGCCCAATACAAAGTCCACTACTCATAGGTTATTACAACGAAGGAGCATGTGCAAATCAAAGCTTTCCTCTTGCGGATCAATTTGCTTTTTGGCTTAACTAGTTTGTGCGCCCCCGTCCTTTTCTCTTCAGACAAGACTAGAAGTGCTTCTCGAAGAGCTAGGATTTTAGCTAGCTTAGCCAAATAAGCTCAGATTTTCTACGCAAAACCAGCAATCAGCACTCCATGAGCATCTTTCACAAAAGTGCAAACACATTGTAGCTTGTTGATTTGATCGTAGCTTGTTGATTCAGGAAATTATTGAGAGGATTTTGCGCAAACACGTCGGAAGTTGAAATTAAGATTTTCTATGCTGGGGAAAAAAAGCATAGAGGAATCGTTTTGAGCCCTCAATTTTTGATGTTTCCTGTTGATTGATTAATTTGATAGGTAGGTTGCGCTGTAATTGAAAAAAAAATGTGAAAACATGTTACAATTGTATGACTTTTTTCCCCAATTCAACATATCAAGTTACTGTGATACATGTTTTATGGTAGCTTCTATGATTCTGCCCTCTCAATACATGTTTTTTTGATGATTTCAGTTGCTTGTCTTTGGAATGAAATTATTAGGTGTTAGAGGGTTGACTGCTCTTTAGCTTATCCATTAACATGGTTCCATGGAAAAAATACTAGAAAACACTGGAATTTTAATGTGGTTCTTAAGGTTACTAGTATGTTTATCCTACACATTTTCTTTTACGGCTGAAGTCATTAGTAATTTTTAGTTAAATTATGACACTTGAAAGTGCTATTTGTTCTTGTTTCATTGTAGATCCAATGGCCAACAACGAAGTTTATGTCACTATTTTCTTTGGAGGTAAATTTCAAGTTGGACTGCCCATGGAATACGTAGGTGGAAGGGTCGATGCTGTTAAAATTGACTTAAGTAAAGTTCATTGTCTAACATAATCGAGGCTATTGAGACTTTGGTGGACGTAAAATAGGAAAACTCTTTCATAGAGTTTTTGGAAGATATATTCTTGAAGAATGGGTAAATCCTAGGTATTTATGAGATAACTCTAGTGAGATAAATCTATTATATCATTATCTGCATTTTGAAAATATTGAATTGTATGTTGAGCATGTTGATGATGAAAAGACAATTGCTAAGATAGAGGGAGTTTAGATGGAAACTAGAGGTCTATCTTATTTGAACGTGGAAAGTGTTGTTAATGTGGTTGCTAAATGTGTACAAAAAGTAATTGGGAATGCTGATGATAAAGGGAATCGGGTTGAGTTTGGTAATAGGGATCAGGATGAGGATAAGAATGATGATGCATGTAATTTGGTGAATATGGAACAGTCGACTGACAATGATAATTTTAAATTGGTTGATGCAAGGAAAAATTTAAAGGAATTTTTAATGAGACGTAAGCTAAAAACTGGATTTAACATTGAGGCAACTTTCCAATTAGACCTTGACTCTCTAATAGAGTTAGAAGCTGATCCTCTAATGGTGGATGCTTCTAGGTAAGAAATAGAGTACTATTATTCAGATGAGAAAAAAAGTCTTCGTTTAGGTTTAGATGAAGAGAGTGAAGAGATTTTATTTCAAGGAGGAAGAGTAGGTTTCCATCATATGATCGAAATGGTAGGAATCTAATATTCGTTGCCAGCATGCAACTAAGTTCAAAGATGCAATTTTAAGGTAGTTTGTGCCAATTAATGCACCAAGAACACTACTAGATTTGTAAGAGCTAAGTATGCCATGCTAAACTGAATAATTTATGGTGCTCTTTATAGCAACATTGGATCATTTCATTTGACAAATTACATAGATGAACATATATGTAGTATCATCTTTGAGAATAAGAGAGTGGCCAGTTCTCATTAAGCTAAACACTTCATAATTTCATAATTTCATTTTTGCAATGCCTAAAATCAATGTACCTCAATTAAATAAATTAGTTAGAGAATAGCCAGGGGTGAATGTCACTTTGAACCTATGCAGAAGAACAAAGTTAAAAGTGTTCAAAGAGCTACAAAGATAAAAAGGAGTATGCACAGATGTATGACTACTTGAGGGAGCTTTACATTGCAAGCCCCGCAAGCACACTTAAAATGAAAGTTGAAAGACCCCTACCAAATTCACTACCATTATTTAATAGGGCTTACAATTGCTTTGATGCGTGCAGGAAAGGATTTTTGGCAAGATGTATGGAAAATCATTGGACTAGAAAAATGTTTCCTTAGGGGCTTGATTAAGGGTGAATTGTTGTGTGATGGAGGAGTGGATGCTAACAACCAAATATATCGGTGGCATGGGTAGTTGTAAGAATTGAGAATAAGGATACATGGATATTGTTTATCAACTTGTTGCAAGAAGACCTTGACATGGGTAATGACAATGGTTGGGTTTTAATAAGTAACCAACAAAAGTTATGCAATACTATTATTACTTATCTTGAATTTGTTTGCGAAATTATATTTAATGATTATCAATATTAATGTTTTTTTTTGTGTATTTTGTAGGGTCTCATCCCTTCATCAGTTGATTTTTTGTTGAATGCAGTATATAGGATGTGTGCAAGGCACATATATTTTAATTGGGGTAAAAAACTAAAAAAAAACAATTGATGAGACAATATTGTAAATGTGCTAAGAGTACTAATATGACAGATTTTGAGGTGAATTGACAGAGGTTGAAGGAAATGACTCCACAAGGTCATGATGATATATTCCACACTGAGCCAAAATATTGGTGTAAAGCCTTTTTTGACACCGACATAAAATGCAATGTTGTTGATAATAATCTTCATGAAGCTTTCAATGGCAGGCACGTGGAAGCTAGGTGCAAAGCCATCGCGAGTATTCTGGAGGATATTAAAATTATGGTTATGAATAGAATGCATAATCAAAGAGATGCATATGCTACGTGGATAAGAAATTATGGTCCAAAGATTATGCATAAGTTATATCAGAATACAACTACTAGTAGTTATTGCCATTAGATATGAATTGGAGATCAAGGATACAAGATTCTAAAAGGGGGTGACAAATCTATTGTGGACTTGAGTTTGAAGACTTGTTATGTTGAGCTTGGGTTCCATGTTCCCATACTATCTGTGCAATACGCCATAAACAAAATGATCCAAGTGACTTCCTAGCCAAGTGTTTCAACAAGGATAAATACCTAAGTGTTTATTAATTCACGATGCCTACCGTGAAAGGACAGAAATTTTGGGAGAAAACTACCAAAGAAGCTTCTCAATCTCCACCAATCAAAAAGATGCCTGATAGGCAAAAAACGAACAGAAGAAAACAACCAATTGAGCTTGTAAGAGGTGACGGAATGACTAAAGAGAATAAGTGAATGACTTGTTCTACTTGCAATGTGATTAGACATAACTGCAAGGGATGTCCTTTGAAAAATGTATTTTTTTCAACTAATTGATCATGTTCATTCTAAGCTTGATGTTTTAATGTGTTGTCAATTAATGCTTGACATGTGCTTCTCAAGCCAATATATGTATATCCAGTGCTCATGCTAATACACCTAGAGCTTAAGCTTATGCTCGATTTTAGGCCAATTCCATAGGATCAAGGCCCAAAAAAAGACAAGTAAGTTGTGGTAGGATAATGTATTATGAGTTTTAAATCTGAAGGTTTCAGTTTGATGACGATAAGTATGTATTCAGGCTAAACCTACAATAATAACAACTACAACTAAAAGAGGATCGAAAGGCTAAGCCAATGGTCCTACAGAAGCCAGTGCACCTATGCAAGACAATATTGGGCAAACCAATGCTTCTACAAAAACCAGTGCACTTGTACAAGATAATAATGGACAGGCCAATGCTTTTACTCAATCTATTATAGATGTAAGAGGATGCAGGGCTAATGCAAATGTAAGTGGATGTAGTGGACAAGCCAATGCTTTTGCTGAAGCTGTATTGATCAAAGACAAGGATTTTTTTGTACTCAAGGCAGTGCAATAGCTCGAGATAGATCTCAGAAAATCCCACTGAGTAATACTGCATTGCCCATGCATCATGTGTTGTAACTACATCCTCATGTCCAATTTTTTTTTTCAGTTTAAAGGACCTGCAATTGAAATGGAAATGATGCAAGGACAACCACAATCGAAGAAGAAGAAAAGGGTAGGGTTGGGTGTTTACATAAATTCCAGGACAAACTTTCAAATGCTCAATGTGAGGAATGTTTAACATTTTATGATAGCAACCGACCATCTCCTTGAGTTACAAACATGGCTATTCTTATGTAGCTTGACACAACTGGTGCAAAATTATTGAAACTACCAGACAGAGGAGTAGTTTCAGGAGCTTCAATGGCAAACGCACATCCCCAAGCCAATGCACAGCCATAGTTTGTAGAACTTCTCCTCAAAAGTATGTTTTTGTGAAGCCAAAGCCATCATTGCAACTCAAGGACACTTCCTAGCCTTAATCATTAAGAACTTATCCTTTAAAGCATGTTATTGTAAAGCCAAAGCCACCATCATAACCGCAAAGCGGTTCCCAACCTCAATCATTAAGAACTTGTCCACAAATGCATGTTGCTTTAAATCCAATGGTACCATCAAAACCCTAGGCGAGTTCTCAGCCTTAGTCATTAAGCATTCCTCTAAAGCATGTTGCTATAAAGCCGCAGCCATCATCACAACCCCAAGCAAGTTCCTAGCCTAGTTATATGATGCTACAATTGCTCGTCCAAAGCCTATTGTTTGGAAGAGAGTCACAAGAGATACACCATATATAAGGAAAAGCTAGAGAATTTTGAATCAAGTGAACATTGAACCTACTGGACCACCAGAGACCATAGAGTTGAATTGATTTATTTACTGAACATGGTTGTTTTGTGTCAATTATGAGCTGGTTTTTGTATGAGACAAATATGTACCTTTGTTTGTTTAGTTGCTAAAGTTAATGTTGTATCCCAAACTGCAACTAACCAGATTGAATTTCAGGGAATTATTTTGACAGATGTCTTGATCTTGACAAATGTTTGAAATGCTTGGACTAAGCTTGTTAATACATGAGTTGATGTTGTCATTATTTGTTGGATATGGTCTTTATTGTCATTATTTGTTGAAGGTGATTGTTAATTGCAAAAACTCTTTTGCATTAGTGGGTCACGATATATCTGAGGTACTCTTTTTTATCATTTTCATACGAGAGTTAGTATCAGACTACAAGTTGTACAACTTGACAACATTCACAAAAGCACACATTCATCTAAATTACCCACAATCAGTCTTACAAACTTTGAAACATGTTACTATGAAGACTTAGAAACTTCCCACTAACTTTCACATTACACACAACCAACATAATGATATAACACATGCATAGAACAAATATCAATTGATATGACATCTTTTCTTGCTTCACTCGTGCAAACTCCTCCTTTAAACGTTTATGTTTCGCCCTTTGCATCTTCATTTAAACTATTAGTGAGCTAACATTAACCTTGTTGCACCTCGATTGGCTTGATTCGCATAGTAGTTAATTTCTTTTAAGGAGTTCAACTATCATGTTTCTTCTTCGATTTGGCAACTTCAGGTTAACCCACATGAAGAAATTGTAGCAACCTGGACCATCAAATCTGGCACATCCATAAAACCTTCTTCCTGTGTTTTTTCGCATCTTTGCAGTAAGAATTGGTGATCGAAGTCCCCAATAACAGGTTAGCTCTGACTCGACCTCATTATTCTTGTCGCCATATTAAAAAAGCATATTTGGGCTGGAAACCAGCAAAGCCTACAACGCAGGAGAATAGAGGCAAGTTACTTCATTGAAAAGCATCTTTAATAATAAGAGAAATTATTTGAATACATCTAGCTGCAGCGACATTCAAAATATTACCAATTTAAAATCTGCTACAGCACAACTCATTTAGGAAGCCAATCTAGCACAACTAGGGTAAGTATGGTTCCAGGTTCTACCCTAGAGCCTAATAACCCGATCGGTGAGAAAATGTGGTTTTCAGGTTTTAAAGTATGCAGGGTAGGTTCCATATTCCAAAAGTTAAGAAATCTGTTTCAACAAGTAGGTTTCAGGTTCTAGTTAGGTGGAACCTGAAACATAAACAAGTTTTTTGTATTTTTTTTTGTCTATATCTTCACGTGATCCTGTGGTGTTTCATGACGTTAGATGATAAATGTATAATTTGGAATCATTAGTTTGAGCTTTCATTTCATGACTTATTAATATTTCATATTTTTCGTGTATCTAAATATAAGTTGTGGTCAGTGGATCAAAGCAACAAGTGGTGAAACCTAAGTAAACCCTGAAACTTGTGATAGGGTAGGTTTCAAATTCTAAAAAATGGAGAATCTATTCTCATGGTTAGGTTTTAGTGGAACAAGTATGGAATATGGAACCACTCACCCCTAGTATCGATTCACGCAATGATTTCTTATTTATATTATATATTTGAACCGTAATGCCAGAAAAACTAGTCTTTTGTATTCTTTGTGGTGAATGACAGGTTTGTTCATTATTATTGCGTTCATTTTCATTTCATTTAACTAAAAATGAAATATAAAAAAAGAACCTGTTAGACCGTGAAACCTACCCTGAAACCTGTGACAGGGTAGATTCCAAGTTCCAAGTTCTAACGAGTAGGTTTCAGGTTCTAAAAAATGAGGAACCTGTACTCGGAGGTAAGTTTCAAGTTCCAGGTAGAAGCTGTAAGGAACTTGGAATCGCGCACCCCTAAGCACAACGCATTTATATTACCACAAAACATTTATCAAGAAATATGCAATAATATCATATCTATCTCGAATGCTTTCACGATAATCACTTCCCGAGAATGCATAAATTAAACTAACTTGACACGCTAAATTGGGTCACCAAATATCACAATAAAACATGTACACTACCATAAAACATGTATTGAGAGGGCTGAATCATATACGATACCATAAAACATGTATCAAGAAATATGCAATAGTATCACATTTGCCTCGAATGCTTTCATGGTAGCATATTTCGCTCTCTTTTTTTTTTTCAGTTACATCGCAACTTGCCAATCAAATCAGTCAATCAACGGGAAACATCAAGAATTGAATGTCAAAACAATTCCTCTATGATTTTTTCCCCTAGCACAGAAAATCCTAGTTTCAACTTTTGGTGTGTTTGCGCAAAACCCTCTCAATAATATTCCGAACCAACAAGCTACAGTCAAATCGCCATCGAAGATGCAAACACCAGCACAGATGCAACGAGGATACCTACGAGGAGGAGAGAGGCTTACAAATAGTGGTCGTCTCCATTGTCGACGCCGCTCGATCCGCCGCTGATGCTCCGTGGGATGAGTCTTCTCATGAACTCACATTTGACGAAGATGAGAACTCCAACTTGTAATGGGTGTCAAACTCCAACTTTGTGAACTCCAAATCACAATGGGGATTGAACTTGAACTCTAACTCAAAAAGGGACCCAAATCGTGATCTGCATCGACTTGATTTGGGGCATAGGGTTCGGATAGAGGAGACGTCAATTTGGGAAGATGGAGAAAGCAGCAGCTGTAGAGATGTGAAAGAGGGAGAGAAGAGACGTCATCGTTTTTGGATAAATAAATTGTCCAAAACGACGTTGTTTTGTAGATGTGGACAATTTTACATGACCTAGTTGCCACGTAGGAGAGAAAAATGATTAAAATAAGCCACGTCTGGATTTTCTATTAGTCTAAATGGATGAATTTAACGGAGGGATTCGATTATACCAATTTTCCAAGTTTAAAGACTTGATTACACTTTTTGTAAATTGTAGAACTCAATTGTATTTTTGTGAGAAGTTTTAGGATTTCCATTGAGCACATCTTCTTCTTTTTCATCTTTCACTTTATCTTCCATCATATAAAGCCATGTCTCCACCACCTTTGTCGAAGTTTTTTATTCCGTGCTAACCTCCTCATCAACCATACCAAGCAACTCCGGGATGTAAAAAACAAGATGTCATTTGCTACCTTAGCTTGGCTTTTCGACACATTTCACTGCTACCCTACTCTCTGTACTACTTTTATAAGTTTCGGCAAATTTTTCAATTTGATTTTGCAAACCAAGCTTGCTTAAACTTCGCAAAACACATGTAAAACCTTCCATATACACATTAGTGAATCAAACATGTTTTGTCATCGTCATAATACATTAGCGGGTCAAATAATTTATCTTCTGATCAAGAGGATTCCTACAATATTGTAATATTTTAGGAGACCACTAAAAGTTTAGGCCGTTAGATGAATGTTCAATTTATTATTTAAATATTCTAACACTCCCCCTTAAGGTGAAAATATTTCATTAGAGAGGCAAATAGGGATCTGAAAAGATTTGGACTCAGGACCTCATGTTCTGATATCATGTAAGATTTGTGAGACTACTACTAATTATTCAAAAAACTTAAACCGTTAGATGAAGATGTAATTTATTGTTTTAATATTCTAATAAATATTTAAACCGTCAATATTTTCACGGTTCTATTAAGATCTACCAAGCACAACAAATCTTCTTGGATCACGTGATGTGCAACCTTGACTTAGTTTGTGCTTAATATATTCCCAGATCTTATGACAAAGAAACCTAACAAACCCCTAGCGAAGGTAATCACATGGTAAAGAAAGACCAAGAAATGGAAAAAAAAGTATAGCACCAAGTGTTCCAAACTCATCGCCAACCACATCACGACGGACATACCTGTGTCGCCGTTTGCTACCAGCAGCCATGCACGAGCTGTCATAATGTGCACGTAACCTTGGAAAAAACACTTATAACGAGTTTGATCAAAGTAGTAGGTACCCTTTTATCGTCACTTGATGATGTCTTGCCTTTTTCACTTTCTCTTTGGATTTTGTCACGATAAGTCGATAACGACAAATAGCAGAATATTGACGCGTCATTTTGCATCCTCGATTTTGAAAACCTACAATTAGCGTTTCGTTTTTGCCATTCCATTTCGAGTTGCATTTAACGTTGAGTCTTGCCTATGGATTTGCCATTTTGCTTAGAACTTTACCCTTCCCACATTTTCAAAAACTTTTTCTATTGAAAACCCACTTACCCTAAACCCGAACCCAGCCAACCCCCCTTGCTCGGCCCCTCTCCTCCTTGAATGCCTTTGCGACCCGCTGCGGCCGCCCTTAGTAAAGCCACCACCCCTTGCCGAGAGCTGGGGTCCCTCCACCTTGCTCGTGTCAAGAAACCTATATCTGGTAGAGCAAAGATAAGTAGTTAAAGCCATGGCTTGTTGCTTGTCAAGCTCATGTGCCGCGGCATTGAACTCAACATAGATTGGACGAGCTCCAGTGCAACATTGAGCTCGACCGCAGTGCGACCAAGATCTGGTTGAGCTTCATCACGGTGTCTTCCAGCTTGACCCCTCATTGAGCCGGGCCGTGGCAAAGAAGACAGAGAGAGACAGAGATGCGGAGAGTAGAGCTCACCTGGGGTCCGCTTCGGCACGGCGTCTTTGCGGGGGGAGATTGGCATTCTTTAGCCTATGGATATTATCTGGAGATGCAAATCGCATATTTTTCTAAAATTGGGTATCCAAATTGACATATTCAGGGACGAAAGCCGGTGACAGAGTTTGAAATTCCCCCCCCCCCCCCCCCCCGGTGACTATAATAATCATAGAATCATTCACGTCACTCTAACTGTTCTGACGTATCCCCCACTTCGTGCAATAGAATAGGCTTGGCAAACCGCAGGCCAGAGAGAGAAAAAAAAGAAAGGATTACAAACAACGCGTTGTCTTCTGTATTTAGGCCAAATCGTTGACGTACCCAAAAAAAAAACTAAGGAGGAAAACCTACTAATGTTTCATTTTGTATTCGCAAGTACTTCTTTCGAAGCAATTAGACTTTCTAACATTTTTGTATTCCTACGCATTGGCCAAATGCATCTTCCCTTCATTAAAGCACTCTCTCTCTCTCTCTTTCCCTTTCTCTCTCTCTCTCAATCCAATCTCCATCACTACGTGTTGCTACCATTGACTTTTGAATCCTTGATCCCCCATGTAAAGCCCTTACTTTCTGCCGTGGCCATGGCTGACACACACACGCCTCTAACCGATCTCACCACCATCTTGACCATTGGATTACAGGCTGCTTGAGGAGATGAACACGACCGCCACGGACTCAGGCGGGTTCCTAGGCGGCAACAGCATCGGGGGCCTCGGCTACGGCATTGGGGTCTCCATCGGGATCCTCTTCCTCATCACCACCATAACCCTAGCCTCTTACTTCTGCGCACGGAACCTCCAGACGTCAGCCGCCTCCGGGAGGACACGGCACCAGCAGCGGCCGCCCCCACCCGATCCGGAGCAAGTTGTCATCGTGGAGGTGGGCCTCGACGAGGCCACCATCACGGGCTACCCGAAGCTGCTCTATTCGGAGGTGAAGCTCGAGAGGATGGGCTCCACCGCAAGCTGCTGCTCAGTCTGCCTGGCGGATTACAAGGGCACCGACATGCTCCGGGTGTTGCCTGACTGCGGCCACTTGTTTCACCAGAAGTGCATCGACCCGTGGCTGCGGCTGCACCCTACGTGCCCGGTGTGTAGGACATCGCCTCTGCCAACTCCACTCTCGACTCCGCTTGCAGAGGTGGTTCCGCTCGCAAGTAGGAGAGATTGAGTCATATATAGATCCTCATCAAGAAGGGTATAGGATTCTGAATTGGACATGTTGGTTCCACTGTAAATGAACTCATGTTCTTCTCTTCTTCTATATGTAGGGATATTTATTCTTGTTTTTTTTCCCAGCTAATACTGCAGTTTTCCTTGTATGATTAGCCTCATATTCTTTTTGGATCTCCAGAGCTTCTTATATATAGATAGCATTTTCTTCAAGTCTTCCTTTTTTTTCAAGTTCATACTGCACACATCTCCTCGTATCAGATTCAAAATTTCTTGGTGTATATGGATATAGATGCAGCACCAAGTTCCCATAGCCTAAAGAGTAATTTGTCCAGAAACTCTCTCACGGATTATATAAAGAAGGCATCTCATTTGACAAAGATCTTTTGGGGACAGAAGATTCAACAGAGAAAGATTCTTGAACATGATTCGAAACCAAACACAATTGATATAAACCATTGCATAAAGCACCAGATCCAACAACTGTACAAATCAAAGATAACTGAACTGTACTATCACCGAAAGCAAATGACAAACCAGATTCGTCCAACACTGGAATAGAAATCAAATTTCTTGTAAAAGAAGGAACATAAAAGGTGTTTTCCAAAACAAGTTCAAAGCCAGACTCTTAAGTCAACCTAACAACACCTATTAAACTCGTCAGCAACTTCTCAATTATTAACTACTTTAAGCTTGGTCAGACTGATTTGGTTTCCATATGCTTCTGAACCCCTGCAATGAGATTGCACCATGGACAGAATCGCCGCCATGAATTCGCCAAGAATCACAAGACGCGTCGGCTAAATTGGACACAAAACAAACTAAAGTTAACCCATTTCCTTCTGAATTACCTTGTTAGCACCAAGACTTATGATTTAAAGCAGTCTTTCTTCAGTATCTTTTCTTTTTTCAAAAGAAACACTTGACAACTTTCTTTATGGCAGCTTTGGGACCTTCCATACCAAAACTGTGATCATTACCACACCTGTTGAAGTCATCAAGGTTGTAAGGTCTGGTCATGGTGGTGATGCAACCGGGCAGCAAAATTATGAGATTGTTGCCCAATAGACCATGCCATATAGTCATCAGCCAAATGGTGCGGCCAAAGGTGGGATCACACTCTTATTGATATGGTGAGGAGCATGGCGAGTATGTATAACCTACCCAATCATCATTGGGATGAAGCTTATGACTGCCATATATGCCCTAGACAAAGTCCCTAGCAAATCTGTACCTAAAACAACTCGTGAAATCTGGACCGAAAGAAAACCTTCTCCCAACTTTTTTTCTTGTTGGGGCTTGTCTGCTGAGGTAAACATCTGAAAACCATATGAGAAAAGGCTGATCCTAGAACTACTCCTTGCTTCTTTATAGGGTATCTTGAAAGGTCGAAAGGTTGCAGGTTTTATTGTCCTACTCCTAGTAGTAAGAAACGTTGATATTATGCATTTGGAGTTTGATGTTGCTGAAGCTTGGACATCTATTGAAACTTCCAAACCAAATCAAGTTGTTTCTATCCCTCCGATTGCTCCTTCTGAAACAGTTACTACGGTGCCTATCACAAAAGACAATGGATAGCTGGGAACAGCCGATTTTCCTGCTCCAATTGATGATGCTTGACAGGATTCTGCTACAGAAATGTAGTGAGAAAATCTTCGCTTAAGAGGGCAGCAACTGGATCTAATATAAAATCAACGCATATTAAGGCCGATTTAGGTCATGGAATATAAAAAGATTTATTCAACATGCTATAAATTAAAAATAGCCCTATATCAATTTCGAAGTTAAGCACATAGAACTATCTAATGTCATAACAAAATCTTCAGCTAATAGACATTGCGACGAAAGCACTATGCACGAATTCTGATCAAGATTAAGTATCAATTGGATTCTAAATCTATATAAGAGTGGCTCTAATGCCCCATATTGAAATTTAACGACTGTGGATTTATATATAGATTCAGAGTACCTAGAAATTGTGTTGCAAATTTATACTTGATTGAGCCCTACTTGGTGGTATTATCAATTGAACCGATCAACCTAAAATGAGTGCACAAATTCCAAGGCTAGGTCTTCCTCTCCCTTCCCTTCTTTAAATGGTTTAAATGGGTAGATCATAAGTGTTTCAACCCTTAGGATAGGAGATGGGACCATAGCTTATTTATAGCGTTTATTGTAACCATCCCATCCATCATATGCTCATATTTAAAATACCGGTCTATATTGACCGTCCAACCACATTATTACCATAACCAGTACGTGTTAAGCCCAATATAATATGATCACTCCATAACTGTATTTGGGCACTTTGACCCATATAATCTATAATTTGTATAGCAGCTTATTTTTTACAAATTAAAATATTATGCGATTAGTAACACACATTGATAAGAATTTCTAACATTCGTTACACTATATTACTTGTAATGGCAATTTTAGTCGCAAACGACACTACTAGTTCTACATTTCATTTTTAGGTATCCCCATCCAAGCCTGTCTTGCTAATTTGAAGTAGCGTCAAAATTTTCTACCAATACACCGGCTCATGAATTGGTAACGTGGGATTCGACATGTCCAATCTAGCTCTGATACCACCCAAGATAGGCCCGTTGGAGAGCGTCACCGGTAAAATTGTGTCTCACCTAAGCTCGCATGGCTTTAAAACATGCACTAATTTAGGGCAGCGAGACTTCATCTATCACTATACCAATTCCATAGATGTGACCAACACGATTTGATTGAGTTTGAGACTAAGGATGTGTCAAATTGATATCTTGGGGGAGGGTGGATTACCGTCTCATCACCCTTTCTTGTTCTTCATAGAAACATGCTGGAGGCACATGTCAGCATCCTTCACTTAGACTAGCAGAAACGTGGACATTGACTAGTGATTTGATCAGATTTCGAGGTACAGCTCATAAATCTTCAGCTAATGTGCATATGGTAACATTTATGCTCCCAGAAATAATTTATGGTCAGAAATAGTTTTTTCTATTTATATTCCATAGACGAGTTTATGAACAAAAGAATACGTTTGGTAACTATACAAAATTTTTATTCCAAGAATAGAAAAAGAATAGAAATGCGTTTGGTACAATCTTAAAAATTTCTATTCTCAATTTTTTTCATTTAATTATAAAAATGTCAGTGAAGACTAAACAATTAATATTTGGATAAAACTAGACTATAAATAGAATCAAAATATATTATAATATAGAATTGGATGGTCTTAATATAATCACAAAGAAAATTACTTATTATAGATAAAGCAAATACTGGATGGTGATCGAAGAAATTGGGGTTTAGGGTTTAGAATATATGGTTTAGGTTTTTAGGGTTTTATGTTTAGGGTTTGGGGTTTGGGGTTTGGGTTTGGATTTTGGGGTTTCGGGTATTAGGTTTTAGGGTTTTGGGTTTTAGGATTTGAGGTTTAGAGTTTTAGGATTTTGGGTTTCGGTTTTTGGTTTTGGGGTAGGGTTTTAGGGTTTTGGGGTTTGGGTTTGGGTTTGGGTTTGGGATTTTGGGTTTTAAGGTTTTGGATTTCGGGTTTGGGGTTTGGGTTTTGGGGTTCAGGATTTGGGGTTTAGGTTTTGTGGTTCAGGGTTTCGGGTTTCAAGTATTAGGTTTTAGGGTTTCGGATTTTGGGTTTAGGATTTTAGGATTTGGGTTTTGAGGTTTAGAGTTTTAGGATTTAGGATTTCGATTTTTGGGTTTGGGGTTTAGGATTTTAAGGTTTGGGTTTTGGGGTTGGGGGTTTGGGTTTTAGGGTTTTGGGGCTTGGGGTTTTAGGGTTTGAGATTTTGGAATTTAATGATATATATATATGAAATTGTTTCTCTAAACTGACATTATTTCTCTTTTTGCTCCTAGGAACAGAATGGTAGATTTTTTTTAATTCTTATTTCTGTTCCAAATCTATTTCCTTGCCACTTTTCTATTCCTGGAAATAGAAAAATTAACAGACATACACAAACAGATTTCTGTCTTTTTTCTATTCTGAAAAACAAAAGAACAGAAAAACAGAGAAATAGAAATGTTACCAAACGCGCCCTTAGCTAGTGTCCACACATACATTTCTCAAGAAGTAAAGTCAATTAAGGATTCGTTTGTTTAGCGAAAAATAAATTATTTAAAATTTATTTATTTTAAAATGATCGCTTGTATCACTTACAGAAATGAATGAAAGAAAAATATTTTCGTCGTCCATGAATATGTTTAGACATAAGTTGTTGTCGATGATGAAAAATTTTTATATTAATCAATTATTTCAAGCAATACAAACAATCGATTTTAAAAAAGTATTTTTAAAATTATTCATTTTTTGTAAAATAAATGGAGTCTAAGCAAGTCGACTTTTTTCAACGTAATATATTCCCAACCATCTACCAAGTAGCAAAGAATAAGTCAATGACTTATTGTGTAGTATCAAGTTTTTAATCTTTTTATGTTGGTCAACCCCAATTACGTTGCTATGGAGGTAGCTCACCTATCTTTGAATCTTCCTAGAAATGTTTATCAAGTCTTAAGCATTTCAGTTCAAGCAACACTAAACTAAAACAATAATGAGCACCTAATTAACCCTAGTAATTCATTTTTTTTTCCTGTCCAATTTCCTCGTGATGCCCTTTTAGAGTGTTAAGATATGAAATATAGTTCGCATTATCTTTTAAAAGTTTAATATTTCTGAATAAATAACATTGCACTCAACTTTACCCTTGGATTCAAAGCCCCATGCCTAAAATTCGACACCTAACCTTTTTAATATGGCTCAGGCTTCCTGCTCAAGGCTTCATCGTAATAGCGCGAGCAGTTTAAACTTTTAATACGGACTTGGTCTTATATACTTCGGTATTGCTTAGGACAAATTTTTGTTCTTTACAATGGCTTACTGCTTTGTCGTTAAGTTCCGTCTCAAGTTTGTGTTAAAACAAATCAAATCTAGCTTCAGAGGTCTCGAGATCTTTTCCCCGTTTCTCCTTTTAACTCGTTCATAGGTGACCGCTATCTATGCGTCTCCCATGTTTGTACTTGGGATGCTTGTCGTCCGGTAAAATGATGAACGGAGGTGCGTGGAAAGATAGGTTCGGAATGGTAGATTGGGCGGGAAAATCGAATAGCAAGAAAAGGAAGGAGGAACTGAAGAGATAAGAGAAAAGAGACCGGAACGCCAAACTCGATAACTAGTATTCATGCATCATCGAAGCTCATAAAACAATTGTTTGTGAGTCCGATATTAACGGGACCTAAGTAAGAGTTCACATAGGGAAATAAGTCTAAAACAAGTGAAACCAAACGAAGATAGGTATCTAAATCCTAGATCAAATCAAAACATCCCATATAAATCCAACATTGTGTTTGCAAGACTCTCATTTAGGGATGTGCAAAACGGACCGCCCAGACCGGAAACCGCTCAGACAAGACCAGACCGACCGATTTGGTCCGGTTCTTGGGAGTGTCGATCCGGTTTTCAGTTCTTAAAAGTAGAACCAGTGTCTGAGCGGTTCGATTCCCGTTTCCAAGGGGGAACAAAATTGGACCGATTACAAATATATTTTTTTATTTTTTATTTCTTCAAAAAAAATTTTAAAAATTAGTAAAATATAAACTAAATCCAAGAACAACGATTTCCCCTTATCGTCGCATCACAATGGCTCTTTACTCATCATCGCTTCCGTCAATATATTGAGATTTGTTACTCTTTCTTGTTGTGGTAAAAATAAAATAAAAAAGTGACCAATTCCCGATCCTAAGACCAACCGGTCTGGTCCCCGGTACTCAAAATTGGGAACTGGATCGGACTGGACCGGGAACCAATCGCCCCTACTCTCATCCTTCATCAATCTCCTCCTTGTCGGTGAGAACTCGACTCTGGCAAGATTCTTGCATAGTCTCGACAACGGCCTGACGTAATTATTGCTGCAAAAATTAAAGAAATATCCACACACAATAGTCTAAAGACATTCTACGATAGGTGAAATTAATAGTCATCAAATATGATTAGACCATAAAATTTTATGGTAAGAAACATAAAAGTAGGGACAAGTATTGTCCAGGTGGGTGGTTCCCACCCTGGAATCGGGAACCGCCTACTAAAGACTAGTTTTAAAGAATTGAAACCGGAAAACGCCCGTCAGTTTTATAGATTCATCCGGGAACTCGGACTGCACGATCCCACTAAGTTTCACACGACGCCTAGCCACGATGTTCCTAATCTCGATGACACAAGTCCGACAACACCGGCATTTGCTGCCTTCCTCCTCCCGACAGTGCAGAGAGGAATTTCAAGCGAAAATAAAGCAACAAACAAACAACTTCCATCTCATACCAAATCATGCCATGACACAAAGTTTCTCTCCAGCGAGCAGTTGTAGTTATTTACCACTCCATTAAAGCAACTCATATGACAACTAAATTTTTAGTAGCTAATGAAAATAAATTTTCAAAAAGCACTAGAATAGAGTGGAAGTCATGATATGAGAATACCTCGTTGTCCATCAAAATACCAGCAGCATCATTAGATGGCAAAGTCTAAAGAGAGCCATTAGATACAGAATCATTGGAGTGTCAGCAAAGCTATTCCAAACAGATACAAAACCAGATATTAAGAGTCCGTGAGTCAATGGGAGTTGATCTTGAGAGTCGAGCCACTGAGTCGAAAGACGGAGACGAAGAGACCGAGGTAAGAGTGAGATACTAAGATGAGAAAGATTAGAGATTGAGATGAGAGTGAGACAGTAAGAGTTTGAGACGAGACGAGCGAGTTTCAGATTACGACTTTTAAGATTTTCTTTTTTTTAAAATTAAATATATGTTACCGGTTCGGTTCAAACCCGGACCAGTTCCACATGTGGAATCAAGAACTGGACCAGTATCCACTGATTCCCTTAGGAAGCACCGATTTTGCCGGTCCAGTCCGATTTCGGGAAGTTCCCGGTTCCTTTGCATACCCATACATAAAAGCATAGGGATGACATTGCAAATACGGGGAAATCTGAGGAGTCATTTGCAATATAGGTTTGCGAAATTTCAAAAAAATAAAGTCAAGCCAAAAACAAAAAGAAAAATTCCCGAAGTCAGAGGTTGCTTCATGGAGAAGATAACCAAAGGGTGCCGCAACACGAACCGACGACTTCCATCCGATCCTGTTCCTCGATAAGAACGAAGAGCCTCGTTCGATCCCGACGGCAGCTGCTCAAAACCCAATCCCAAAATCGCAGGTTGGAAGGAGGTCCGATTTTCCATGCATTGGTTTGAATTGGTTTCTGGGCTCTCTGCAAAATCTGAAATTTCTGCGATTTCGTTGATTATTTTGCCTTGACAGGCCGGCGAAGCGAAGTGGGTGATGCGTGAGGATGGTGAAGTCGAAGCTGATCGTGTTGGCGCTCTGCGCGGTCGCGTCCCTGGCTCGGGCCGCCGCCGCTACCACCGAAGTCAGCTACTGCGGTCAGTTTTTCCCCCTGTCGCCGTGGCTTTTCGAATCGAATGATGGGGTCGCGGGAGAATTTGATGATGTTCTGCGATAAGGGCTTGGTCGTAGTTTCGTAGGATGTGAACGAGGGATTTGAAATTTCGGTGCTTTATTTGTTGCATAAATGATTTTTAAGATAGATGGTAGTTTGTGGTGGCTTAGATGTTGGTGTTGAAAGTGATGAAGTATACATGTTTGCTCAATAGGGTTGATTTTGTTTTTCTTTTTTACCCCCTTATTCCTCCTTTTGGTTATGGGTTTGTTGTGTGTGATGCAGATAAGAAGACTGAATATGATGTGAAGGTGACAGGGGTTGAGATTTCGCCTTATCCGGTTGCAAGAGGCAAGACAGCTACTTTCAGCATTTCTGCATCAACGGGTAGTTTCTTGTTTCCATTTTCACTTTCCTTTGTCGATGGTGTCGTAACCTCTTGTTTCGAGCGAAATAAGGCACGGTCAAATTAAGAAATTTGACTCTGACCCAAAAATAAAGAAAGAAGTTAGGAAATTTGATGCTTTGTCAAGATATGTGTTGGGCAACATGCACGTGTGCTCTGCGTTACCATTGCTTTGGGGGTTGTCGTTGCAGGTTTAGCAATCTCTGGAGGGAAACTGGTTATTGATGTTTCATACTTTGGGTGGCACATTCACAGTGAGACCCATGACCTTTGCTCTGAGACATCTTGCCCCGTAACGACAGGGGAATTTGTGGTTGCTCATTCTCAAGTCCTGCCAGGATACACACCACCAGTAAGTTTATACTTTGATGATTCATTTTTACGAGATTTAAATCCCAGAAACTTGTTTTGCGCTCTTTACTACTGTTTTGCAATATAATGCAGAAGAGTAACGTGATTGCAAATCTTACTTTGATGTGCAATAACTTAAGATCTCAGTCCTGCTTCCTTGATATGTCCATTCAATGTTACATTGTCTTGTTTTTGCTAAAGTGTTGCTTGGTTACCTGACATAAAAGAGGTGGAAATGAGATTTGGAAGTTCTCAGTTGTGCGACATTGCTACCACCATTTACAGGGTCTCCTTGCTTAGTTTTATACTGCTTTTTTTTTTAACCCAATTTATACTTTTGTTAAGGTACCTTATTTTCGTCCACTGAAACTCTCTTTTTTTTTTTTTAATTATCTGACTACTTACGAGTGTTACTCCATGTTTAGAATATTCTTGTAGAAATCTTTCATTGCAAAAATTCTCTGTGGTAAGGAAACAAAATCCTGTAGCTACTCCAGCTGCTCATCTCCAGAACTTTCTAATCTGCAGCCTGTGGTGGTTTAATTCTTGCCAAGATTTTTAAAGTGGCTTTCTTCTGTTTAAAGCACCATAGTCAATGTTGGACCTAGATTTATCCAGAGCAGTGTTGCCATTTGATCGGACAGTTTGACGCATTCATTTTTTCCTTTCTTCTCATATCTAGATAGTATATTCTTCAACTTTTGTTTGGTCAGTTTGATAATACTTTTGGGTCCGCGTGCAAGTGAATCTTGGCAAAATTATTCACTGAAATTGTTGGATGCTTTCTCTTGTAATTTAATTCTCGAAGTATGGTGATGTTGTCCTAAGTATCAATATAGCCGGTGTAACTTATTCTATGCCCCTGACTCATAATTTAATGATCTCAAAAATAGGATAAAATTTAATAAATGCATAGATCATCGCAGTTTTGGTGCTGCGATGTTGGGTATTGTCTCTGCAATCTAGCAGAATGTCATATCAACCGCTCCAAACCATGAAATGACATGAACATCATATGAATGCTAAGTTGATATTGTACTATTCCTTTTAAGGTTCTCTTCTTCTTCTTCTTCTTCTTCTTCTTCTTCTTCCAACCTCGTTTCTTGCTTTTTGTCCTTGCTGGCTTTGTCCTGGGGGTGTGATCTGTTTGTGCAAATTCATGTTAGTGCTCCCTTCTAGCGTGACTTCCTTCTGGTTCTGGATATTCCTGGAATATTGTGTCATGGATTTCACCTAATATGATAATCATGTTTGGCATGCAGGGTTCATATTCCCTGAAGATGAAGATGTATGATGGGGACAAGCGAGAGCTCACATGCATTGGCTTTGATTTCGACATTGGATTGGCCTCATCTGTATAAGAGAGTTAAGGATCATTGTGGGCCATGAAGTGTGCATCTCATCTGTGCTAGTCGGTCAAAGATGAGTCCCTTATATTGTGAGTGGATACTTCTATCTTCTCTAGTGACGATATTGTGTAAGTATTTACTTGGCCTGTGGGAATACAATACGCTATATTATGTGTATAGAGTACAATAAGTTGGCATTGTGATCGTCGAGGGTTTGAAACCCTGTCCGGATTGCAGTCAGACTTTTACTGACTGTCTTCTCATGTTATTCCCGTCATTGTTGTGTAAATGTTCTATTCAAAGCACTAATAGTTCTATGACACGAATAGCTATTCGATTGCGATAACTTTATGGGACGAGTGGGTTCGATAGTACTAATGGTTTTTTTTTCCCATCAACAACCTTAAATAAATCACTGGAATATCGATCCCCGTGTGCTTGGATTGATGGCGTAGACCGCCAGAGCATTGTATTGTGCCATCGAACTGATGTCTGGCTCCGAAAGGTGATTAGGGTGCTTCAAAGTTGGATCTTGAGGGTTACAAGATACTGCTGTGGAAGTGTCACGACCCAGAGAAATGGATCGCTCACTTTTACCAATTTAGTCTTAGCCGTTTTAATTGTGTCGATTTTTTTAATTGTGCTAATTGAATCCTAAACATTTTTTCACCTTTTGTCAATTGAGTCAATCCGGTCAATTTTGGCTTCAAGTATCATGTCAAGTTGAACTCAAATTCGCCAATACTCAGCTCAATAGGTCCGTGAGTCTAATCGAACTTTTAATATTTTTTTGTAAAAACAATTAACGGTTATAGAAATAGACACATAAGTTTCTACTGTCATGTTACACCAACCGTATTCGCACAGTGAATGTTTTTTTTCTGCTGATTACATGAGATACATAAGTAGCGGGACCATCTATAACTTTGCGGATCTTTGCTACTATGCTATTTGTGTAGCAATGGACCATGGTTCATTGCAGATCTTTAGCTGCTGGTTCTGCTGCTACTAATAGTAGTAGAACTTCCAACATTGATGGGGTAGGTCTCTTCAGTTCTAGATCCATGTGAGGGTTTCCGATCGATGGACTGTGATTGATCCATGAACATGCGGGTGGATGTCGAGGATACTAAGTCCTAGATCTTGTATGTTCTAGAATACTACTAGGGGTGGATAATATTGTAAATGTACACTCCTGTAACCGTTAGATCGAGAAGAGATCTATGAATATGGTTGAACATGTATTTGTATATAAGGGGTCTCCTCCCCTCATTTGTATCTCATTCACAAGTGAAATAGCGAAAAAGGCTTGCTTTGGAAGAGATTCTTAAGACCGCACGGTAAGAGATTCTTTGGTTGCTTTGGAACGAGGCATGTTCTGATGGCTTCAACAAAATGTGTGTCAAACATTGAGATTGTTCTAGCTTATAGTGGATGAATTTAGGAGTTCTTTCGGCTCAAGATCATCGAGCCCCGAAACCCAAGTTTGATCAAGCTTATGATCGATCCACAAGGCCTCTTGATTCAAGAGCACGAACTATAGACACTGTTCAATGCTCCGAGGTGGAGACGGTATACACATAAATTTTTTGTCAATGCATATCTGATCATAAGCCTGTTGACCTATATGCGGGCCCAACAAGTTTTTTTAGACCCAATTTCCAACTGGACTAATACATTGATCAGTTATTAGTGGCCAGAGCAGAGGTAATTGCAACTATTGTGGTTGAGACTCTCTTGCTATTGTGCCATCGACTTCCTCCCAATTATCTGTCGATCCAAATCAACATAATCTGTTTGAGATTGACAATAATTAATCTTGTTTAATTGTTGATTCTTGTAACTGTTTCTCTATAACATGCCAGTCAATCTTAATGTTTATTTATTGACAATCGTCTAAATTCGGGTAGAAGGATGGTAGAAGTTTTAAAACTATTGTCCGAAGCAAAATTTAATTATATAACTTTTTAATGATTATTTAAGTTCCCGAACCATTTGAATTGATCTAGTGAAATGTAGTTAATGTTGTATCTTATCAAATCACAAAAATATATTTAATATTAAAATCGAACACATCAAATGTGTCGATCAACCTAAACATAGCTAATGTGTGATTCAGTGTTGTGATGTGATTAAATAAATTAAAATGCAAAAGCCCTTATATTGGATGCCCCAACAATTGTTAACCACATTTTATAAGGAAATTTTTTGCATTTTTTAATGCACTGATTACACATAATATGGGAAGGTTATGCTTTGAAGATATCAAGCTTTCCTTAGTAAGATATTTAAGACAATCATTAACAAAATCCAAATCGAAATTGGATGTTCAATTTCAAGGGTTCTAACTGCGCAATTCGAATTCTTTTGAGTTCAAGAGTACTTCATAGTTTGATTAAATTAAACACATAATCAATGTTCTTGTTGTAGTTTCAAGCATATACTGAACTTGCGATGACCACTTTCGATGTGAATTTCTTTTTTGTTGGAAAAAAATTGTATTCATTACTCAAAAGGATATACGAGAAATACAAAAACTTTTATAGCAAAGAAAATCGAAGCGAAGCAAAGTAAAGCCCAAAATACTACAAAATAAAGCAAAATTAAGAAAAAAAATGAGGATCAACATAACACCGGCAGTATTTAGCATACACTCAATCCCATAGGAACGGATCCGTCAAGCAAAATAATCGGCAGTTAATCACTGAATATTGTATCATCATCGATAATGAGCACATATCGGAAATTCCTACTCCAATAATTACGATGTTACCAGTTGGCGGTGCCCGCCTAAGTTCAGCTTCCCCTGCACTATCGTCATACTAAGACAATCGAAACAAGTTGAATAAACATAAATCTAACTTTTGGAAGAGCAAATCTTTGTAGTTCAGCGAGATGCCAAATCTCTTACTATTACCATTGAAACGAGAGGCAAAGGATCTATCCACAAACAAAGCATGGGGTACCGAATCCCTGATTTCAAATTGATTTGCAATGTTTACTTATGTTTTTTGCCTTTTTACGATTTTATCATTTATGATTTCGATTTGTTAGAATAAAAGTAGCCGATACCATATCTTTAAAAATTAAATGTATGTGTAAAATCCCGACTCCAAAAATCGAAATTGAACATGTCGACTAACTATAAATTATCACAAATAAACCGCAAATATATCCTTAGATCCTCAAAATTACTAAGATGATTCTTGTTCAACAAGCGCAAAACCTAACTCCACAAAAAATACACAAACCAAAATTACATATACCACATTTCAGAAAATAAGGCAAAACAATTAAAAACAAAAAGTTTCAGTAGGCACTCTAATATCTCGAACTATAAAACTTAAAATTCTCAAATTTATAAAAGTGTTAAGAGGGTCAGCCTCACTACTGAGTGAGCGTATCATCAACTGGATAAGTATAATTTAACACGTCAACCAACGAATCTCAACAATCATCGCTATCACTGAAAGATAGGACGTGGAAGTATTGATCTAAACTCTTTGCTGTTTTAGGCACATATATGGCATCAGGTCCAACATTTTGTACATCAGGATTTACCACCTCCTGAACTTAATGTCATTGCGCGAAATTATAGTTCTAATTCTCCTAAGCCTGAATGATGGCTCGCGTTGCCCTGACGAGGTCAGGGAATGAGGAGCCACCCCTTGATCATAAGCTAGAGCTGTGGACTTGTCACTTGCCCCAGTTTACTATAAAGACAAACCGCGGGGTCACACATACGGGCCATTGATCAAATCCACTGAAGAGTTTCTGCTCAAATGTAGAGAGGAGTTGCTGTGAAGGATCTAGCAATGCTATAACAGATGGAAGGAGTGAACCTGGGTTGTACCGATACCGAGCTTTCAAGAGTCGAAAGGCCCGGGTAAACTGCAAGAAATCGCGGAGAGTACTTCTAAGTTAAGAAATTCGAAATCAGGAGCCAGCAGTGACCATCCTCCTACCTATCATGCCCTTTCTTTATAGGGAAAAAGCCACCAAAAACTCTAAACTTTACTACCTGTGATATATTTACCTTAAACTTTTTTTCATGACACCAAAAATCTCAAACTATACTATTTGTGACACATTTACCCCAATGTACTTTAGTACATGGACATTTTCGTCTTTTTTGCTTTTTCTTTTATTTTCCTTTCTGGCGAGGGCCGCCCTCGTCTGGGCGAGCAAGGGTAGCCCTCGCTGGTGTCTGGCAAGGGTCGCCCTTGCCCGAGTCGGGCGAGGGCCGCCCTCGCTCACCTAGGCGAGGCGACCCTCGCCCGACTCAAGCAACGGCGACCCTCGCCAGCGTCGGGCGAGGGTCGCCCTCACCTGAGTCGGGTGAGGGCCGGCCTCGCTCGACCAGGTGAGGGTGACCCTCGCCCAACACCAGCGAGCCCTCGCTGGATCTGGCGAGGACGACCCTCACCGACGTCGGGCGAGGGCCACCCTCGCCCGCCTAGGCGAGGGCGACCCTCGCTCGACGCCGATGAGGGCTGCCCTTGCCCGACGCCGGCAAGGGCCCCCCTTTGCCTAAAAAGAAAAAAAAAAGCAAAAAAAAACAAAAATGCCCATGGATAAAAGTATATTGAGATAAATGTGTCACAAATGGCATAGTTTGAGATTTTTGGTGTCACAAAAAAAAATTCAAGGTAAATATATCACAGGTAATAAAATTTGAGATTTTTGGTGGCTTTTTTCCTTCTTTATACAACCAAAGCTTTTCAAGTTCGGGTCCACGGTCCACATAAAATATCATTCGCAGCCATTCATTGCAGCCCATGTGAAGAAGCCATGGCAACCAATTCACGACATTGTGCTCCTGGGGACCATATAATGGAGTAGCCTGGGCACATCATGACTGTAGTCAGTCACTCCTTTCAACACGCGGACCATATCTCATTCAAATGAAAGATTCAACAGAGATTTCTCTGTCTGCTACCAAATGTTCCCAGGCCCCTGTCGAACTAATCAATAAAGGAACTTTCAATTTCCAGAGAACTAGATTTTCTAACCAAACGTGTAATCAGTGCCTTGACTTGCTTAACAAATCTGCCAAAGTGCCCCAGAAACACTGATCTTTTTTAGATTGAGCGTGTATTCAGGCTGACGTTCTCCTCATATAAACCTCAACACTGCGATTGGCGAGAGAGATGCACGATAAAGTTCAGAATCACACATAAAACCTTTTTAAAAGTTTATGTACAATAGAATTTCTGCAAGCCAGGGAACAGATAAGGGACAAAACAATTAGAAAAATCTCATGAAAGTTGCCAGGAAATAGAACGGAGTCAGAATTATGTAGAAGTTCGGATGCTCACGTGAGACCTCTTTCAGCCAAGCTAAAACAAGAGTTCAACACAGACGGACGGATTAAAGGATCTCTCTGTACAAGTCCAAAACATGAGCAACCTCTTTGCTCTCAAAACCAAAAATTTCGCACTGTCAACCCTCTTCACATTATAACACAAGGCATATTAACAGAATCGAGTTAGTAGTAGCTGAGCTTAAGGTTACCACACTACAGAGTCATGTCTCCATTGGGCCATCTGTGCTGCTGCTGCCGCTGCTGGCAAGAGTTTGTGCTGTTTCGACCATTTTTTCTGCCGGAGTTATGGCCAGCGATTGTAAGAGCTTTGTGTATTGCAATTCAATCTGTAACCGGTGATGAAGAGGTGTTGACGCAATCAGACCTCTCCTTAAATCATCTTGCAGTTCTCTTATAGGAATTGCAGCCAAGAAGTTCTTAATATACTCCTTACACGACTCCTTCCCCTGGCATAGGACCTCTTCCATCTCATGACATTCAGTTGGCTCTCCAGGATCGAGTTTTACTTCTTCAGTCATTTCCAAATTCTCTTGGGGCTTGATTTGTTCAGTCTCAGGGATATTCTGCTCCACAGGAACCGAGTTTTGCTCATCAGCTGTGTTATCGCCAGATGTTTGGACAGGTGGCCGCAATTTGAGAATTTTAGTGCTGTGGTCGAATTTTAAGATGAAGGCCTGAGTGCAACCCTCATAGAGTCTCTCTCCCAGGGTATCAATTATGTAGTAGGCTTCTGGCTCTACCTTAAGAACAAAAAAATGGTCATTCCAACTGACAATGTACACCTGAGTTTCATCATCGCATGTTTGCGATCCCGTGCTGCTGATCTCTTCCCAGATATCATCAAAGGACATTGCACCATCAAAAACATCGAACTTTCCCTCTTTCATACATTCTGGACGGAAAAACCCAATGAATGACTTCCCAGGATGCACAGAAAGAGGGCGTACCTTGGCTTGAAGAACCGTTTCGAGATCAAAGTGCTTGTCTGGAAATTGTTCCCGATACATTTCATTCTCGCACAATTTTCTCCATTCTAGTGATCCATCTCTGATCAGGCTATCAAGCTGGGATTTGATGGGCATCAAATCGCGATTGGTTTGAAACCAATCAGCTATCACGGCAACAAGAGCAGTACATGCACTTTCCCCTGCTGCACGCTCACTTCGCTGGTCGATAGAAGCAAAGAAAACCTGGGTCTTGAGCTTCATATGTCCATCACGGCTTATAATTTCTTTTTGCTCCCAAGTGCCAACAGCAAAATTGTCATCTCCGAATTCAGAAACTGAAGAACGATGTCCAGATGAATCTTCGTCTGTCTTGCTCCACTGAGGAAAGAGTTCGAGTTATTTACTACATCAGTGAATGTATTTGTAGCGAGGAAACTCACTGAACAGACACCAGTTGAAAAGGAGTACTGGTGTGAAAAAGGAATGCAATCCACAAGCAAAGAAAAGCAAATAGGAAGCAAGTTCATACCCCAAAGGAGAGTGATTCATCTGAGCTAAGCTGACGACGGGCAAAATCAATGTCATCTCCACCTTCTTCAGCATAAGCCTTCTTTAGCAATGGCTCACCCTTTGCTTTAGGAGACCTGAAACTCAGTTTCCTTTTCCTCCAAGGCAGAATGCCACGCCTTGAACTATGTGACTGCGATTGCTCAAACGCCGATGCAGTGAAATCCTCCGTATGCGAGGAACCATCATCCGAATTGCGGTTGCTATAGTAAATCCATTCCTCAGCGTCAGCATTTATCCTCATGCTTGAGTAAAACGAGCCTCCGGCACAGTTTGCATATGCCAATGTGCCATAGCTGAATGAATTTCTAAAACCGGACTCTCCCTTGCTCTCATCCGACTGTCCTTCCTCTGTATCATCAAAGAAATCAGAGTCGGCTGTATAGTTATAATCGCCATCATCGCTCTGGCCAGAACATCTTCCATCGCTGCCCCCTTCCCTGTGACAAGCCTTCTTTGTTCTTCTGGCGGAAACATACTCAGTGAAGATCTTTACTTTTTTCAAACCAGCTTTAAGAGCAGAAAGCTCATCTTTTCCCGCTGAAACAGCTTCAGCCGACCGCGGTGGAGATGCAACAGGCGTAATTCGCGACTGCACTGTGTCAGAAGCTGTTTCCTGGGTAGTGCGTAGTTCTACTAAGCTGAGTACAATCTGCACAGAGCATGAGCTCTAGACATTACACAACTCGAAGGACCCGTAATTCTACAGAAAGAAGTCTATCCATAGCATAAAGCTGGAGGTAGGGAGAGAATATGCAGCAGCACTCACACAAAGCGATAAGGACGAATTTGCAGCACCGTCAGGAGTAATCAGAGGGACACTCAGCTCGAATTCTTTCTGCCCAGACACGCAAGCAAATTCGGCGAGGTTCAATGATGCTTCTCCGACAACCCGAACTTTTTTTTTGGTGGGCTGATCAATTGCCTGTGGAACAGTTTTAAATTCAAACACAACTGAATTTCTCAATTTTACTATAAATCAGCATGCTACATGTAAGGAAATGGACTTGCCATGCCGCATAGCGTCAGCCATACGCAGGGGAAAAGAAACACAACTAAAGATTTGACAGGATTCAGAAAAAAAAAAAAAAAGGAAAATTGCCATTGCCACAAGCCAATTCAGAAGTCGTAATAGAGCTGCAATAAAAAATTGTCCAACTTGAACACAGGAGGGTAGCTCAGTTTCCTTACAATTACCCAATATTCAAATTAGACAAAATAGACAGATTCAAAATCTTTCCCCACATTCACTTTTGCCCGGTCAACCTAATTTATGAAAATTAATTAAAAATAATTAAATCAGAGAGAGAGAGAGAGAGAGAGAGAGAGAGAGAGAGAGACATGCTGAATAACGCCACACAGTAATGAACACTTCAAGGGAAAAACTGCCACCATTTCCAAGGAAAATGACCATCTCAGCCAACAAGTTTGTCTTCTCCAGCGCAATTGAAGCTGTAACTTGTCACTTACACCGATAGAAAAGTTTGCAAATTTTATGATCCATCATCATCTTGACGACCCTTCACTTCCTAATCTCAAGCAAGAACGACCGTTCAGACAAAATCTCAATTTGATTGCACTCTCGGACTTTCCGGCTTTCCAAGAAAAGGGAGGAACTTTTTGACTTTCCGGCAACCTATGTAACTACGAAATCGATTCGATCGATCACCGGCATCGTTGGAGAATCTGACTCCGAATCCCGTCAAGAGTTGCAAAGACACTAGCATCTCCGAAAGCATCAGAGATACTCGATCAAGAAAAGCACCAGCATTTGCGAAGACAACTCCCCCAGAAGAAAAAAAACTAAACTCGAAGCAACAAAAAAACCAGTGAAAGTAGATTGAGGAGAACGCGACTCACGTTGAAGACGGTGAAAGCGACCTCCCAGGGATGAAACGCGCGGTCCCTGTGCGCCGAGAGGCTGCACAGCGCCGCGAACTCCTCCTCCTCCCCCTCCTCCGCCTCGCCGCCCCACTCGACGACGCCGCCCTCCCCCACCCGCTCCTCCCTCGTGTAGTTCCTCCTCACGGCCGCCCGCCTCATCAGCGCCGCCGCCCCCGCCCCCCTCGGCCCCTTCCACCGGATCTCCACCGCCACCCTCCCCCCTCCCTTCCCCTCCCCCTCCCCCTCCGCCCCCGCCGCCGCCGGATCGCACCCCTCCAGCCTCCTCACCACCAGCCTCACCTCGTACTTCCTCGACGCCGCCGGGGGCGGCCACGGCCGCCACCTCATCATCCTCACCCCCATTGCCCCCCCCCCCCCACAACACCCCACGAACCCAAAAAAAAAAAAACAACAACAAACAAACGCCCGCCCTACGACGGCGTCGGCGGCGGTGACAACCTCGGAGCGTGCGCCGGCCGCGATCTTCGAGGTGA
Source organism: Syzygium jambos (assembly GCA_031216235.1). NCBI lineage: Eukaryota > Viridiplantae > Streptophyta > Magnoliopsida > Myrtales > Myrtaceae > Syzygium > Syzygium jambos. The sequence goes on along the minus strand of CM062230.1, from coordinate 17,499,600 downwards.
TCTCTGCGAGGAACCGCGGGTGGGTTACGAGGAACGATGTCCCCCTAGGCAAAATTTCAGTGCGCGTAGAGAGAGAAAGATGGAGGTAGAGATAGAGAGAGAATATGCCGTTGGTTTTCTGTGAACACAGAGAGAGAGAGAGAGAGAGAGAGAGAGTGAAGGTGGTGGTGTAACCGGAGGGCGCGGTTAAGTTAACCAGGCTCAAAGCCCGGCTCGGTCACGCCCGATTCCGGAACGGAACGGAACGGTGGGGGGGGGGAGGGAAGTCACGGCGTGGCCGTTGACTGTTGACTCCTCCGGCCACCTTTTCCGTAACGGAATGTGCAGACTTCGACCGGGCGTCGGCTGACCCTGAACCGTATTTTGTTCCGCGGCGAAAAAGACAAAAAAGGAGGAGGAGGAAAGATTAGCAGGCAAATACTGGAAATAATAATGATAAATCTGGAGTCCGGGTCTCGGGTTTGACCCGGAAAAGGGGCGGAAGAATATTGGGTATTTGGGATTCTTGGATCCGGGGCATTTACGATTAGATTCGGATAATTAATAAATAGATGCTCTTTTAATGACTTTCTCCGCCCACGAAAAAAACAAAACAAACAAACAAACTCGCGAGGTTTGACCGGATACCGAATTTATATGTTTTTCATGTACATGTGATTTACAGGGGTGAGCATAGTTCTAGGGTAAAACTAAGAACACAAGGATTGGACAAGTGGGAACATGTGATATCCAGGTTTCAAGATATGCAGGGAAAGTTTCAAGTTCCAAAATTTGAGAATACCTGTTTCGACGGATAGGTTTCAAATTCTATATGGGTGAAAGTTGGAACCTGAAAAGTTTTTTAGATTTTTCTTGGTCTATGTCTGGAACATGGAACCTAAAACCAGACACATGGAACCCGAAATAAATTTTTTGTATTTTTCCTGATCTATATCTTTGCGCAATCATGTGATATTCCATGGCGTCCGATAATGAGTATATTATATGGAACCACTAGTTTGAGCTTTCATTTCATGACTATGACTTTTACTTTGTTAATGTTTCATATTTTATCGCGTGTCTAAATATAAATTATGGTAAGTGGATTGTAATAAGAAATTGTGGTCATTGAAGGTGATAATTCACTGTAATCTTTTAATTAATAATACAGGTAGAACATGAGTAAACCTTAGAGCCAATCTTGGAATCTGTGACAGAATAGGTTTCGGGTTCTAAGGAATTTGTTCTCACAGGTAAGTTTAGGTTTTAAGTGGAACCTATATGTAATCTGGAAGCGTTCACCCCTAATGATCACTCCCAATGATTTCCCTCTGTTTATAGGATTAAACTTTTCGGTTTTGAACATCCTAATGTGGTATCAAAATTAAGAGCTACCCCCAGTTTATTTCGCACGATGTGGCTCCTTTATATGAATGCAGTTTCTGCCCCCCCAAACCCCCATCAATCTAATCCTAGTGAGCGAGCGTTAAATTGAACGAATGTGCACGGCCAAACGCAATTATGCTTTTCTTTTATTGGGAGATTAGAATTTATGTACTATGGATGTGAAGTTGAAATTTTGGATGTAAAAATGGAGATGGACTATGGGGAGTTAATGAGTAATAAACATCTAATGTATAGCTTTTAAGAATTTTATTGAACTTACAAAAGAGGAAGAACCGTTTTCCTTTTGTGTTATGGGCAATTTGGCATGATGAACATGGCATGTGTTGGAATTTGATTCACATGGTCTTGTCCTAATTTCGCACGTTCGTTAAATTGAAACATTATTCTTCACGGCATTATAAAAATGCCGTTAAATTGATGAGTTACGTAATGAACAAAAATATACTGCATGAAGCGCTCTCTCTTATAATATACTGCATGAAGCGCTCTCTCTTATAAGAGCCATGTGGTCCTCGATCCCATGATAGCAACCCTGCATGGTTACATTACGTGGTGGCGATGGCACGGTGTAACCGATCAATCACCATCGACCGCATATTATGAATTTCATCCCATTCAATACCGTGCAACAGCAGCAACATATGGTGCAGCCACATGTCGAAATCCCTTTCTTGCTCATACTAAGGGTGCGTTTATTTCGCAAAAAATTTCAAGATTTGGGAAACATTTTTTTTCTAAAAAATGATTATTTATATCGCTTAAAAAATTAAAAAATATTTTCATTATCGACAATAATTCATTACTAACTATCTTCATCCCATCTCGTTTGCATTTATTAGAGTCATTTTGCAAATTATCTTCCTAAATAGCCACGTTTCCATTGTAAGTAAATAGGACATACGGTGAGAGAGAGAGAGAGAGAGAGAGAGAGAGAGAGAGAGAGAGAGAGAGAGAGAGAGAGAGGGTACCCAATTTTATAAATTCTTGTTGATTTGTTGCCCATGATATCGATTGTTGACTTTTGTTAATTAATGTCTCTTTGACTACATTTCCGTTTAATCTGAGCCTTGTCTTTTGTTTTTCCTTTCACTCTTATTCTTAGAAGTCGCTCGTGTAATGGATACTGGATATAGTTTGTGGGAAAGGATCTTTCCAAATATTCTAAGGATCGGAAATTATTCCATGACAAATGACAAGATATTTCGAGAAAAATTACCTAATCGGTCATAACCACTAATGCACGGATGTAAAATTGAGTCCCAGACTTTTTGATTTAGCAAATTTAGTGCTAAATCTTTACGTGAAATTCCAATATAATAATTGCCGAGGTGATAGTCTAATCATTATTGGCCACGCTACGTGGTACACTGTCACATTGATAATTTTCAGCAAAAATTCATTGGAAGACTACTTTGGAATTTGCGCAAAAGTTTAACACTGTAGCGACAAAATTGAAAAGTTTAAACTTGAATTGGCATCCGCACAATGAAATTCAAATTAGAGGCCTTAATTGCGCAATTCATATAAATTATAGGAAAAAAAATGCAATTCTATGGCGTGTAGGTGACAGCTGTGGCTGTACTTTGGTGCGGATCTCCTTATGCTTCTAGATGGAAAACCAAACAAAATGTGTGTCATTACATGGACATTTACATTGTCGAGGAGAAAATACATTCCTGTCTCTTTTGAACTCGACAAATAGTACCCCCTTCTTGTGAATGGCTGACACTACCAGCTAGGGAGCTACCAAGATTAAGAAATATTAGTTTAGGAATATGTGGGTAAAAATATTCAAACAAAAGACGACCCGAGCTCTAAACTTTGATTCGGATCTATAAGAAATATTGACTTGCCTATCTTAATCTGTTCACGATAATAGAGTTTGCGAATTATTCGAGCACCGATCGAGCAAACTCGAGCCAGGCTGGACCCTTGCTTCGGGACGAAAGAGCTTTGATTGAGTCGGGGTTTCGTAATTGTAATGTGCTTGCCCTAACCCTGCCCAATTTAGTCCCTAGCCCTGTTTGGCGCCGGTGGACCGCGAGCCGCCAGGTCCATAATCAGGTGCGCTCCCGACACCGTAATTAACTTTTGGATCCTAAATAACTCGTTTATGAATGATCCTATAAAATGAGCTTCTCTCAAACCTAATTTCCTCCGGACGCGAGTAAAAATTGCCCTAACCTTTTAATTGGAATCCGCATTTTTTGGCTTTGGACATATCGATGTGAAGCAAGTTCGCGTACTTATGTATTTCTCTCTCCCCTTTTTTAATTTTCCGAAAAGGAAATGTCACTGTTTGAACGGGTCCATCGAAGGACTTGTACTATAAATTAAAATAATAGTTAGGTGTCAGCACTTATCGAAACTGGTCTGAGGTTAGCACCTTCGATGTTCTTATGCAATTGAAAGCTTCCAACAAAATGACAAGCCAAGGGCCCTACTTCATGACCCCACATGCCTTGAGGAATCGAGGCAGATTGGTTTTATCCGCTTGCCCCATGTCCTTTTGCAATCCATAGAATGAAAAATCATATTTGAAAAATCGCCTTAAGATTGTGGAAGATCATAGTCACATTTATTATGCTAGCAATTGTTCGGGGCCTCGCGACAAGGACGTGTGGGGATAGGACGGGGACTCGAATCGGTCGATATAATTAAGGGGAGTGTTGGATTGAAGAAATAGAGATAGATACGGACGTCAATATAGGAAAAAAAAAAAGAGGGAATTGACGAGACGCGTATGAAATCGGTCACGGAATGTTAACAATCATGCGAATCTTAAGCATTCGTTTGATGGGAATTTGGGAAAAGCATTGCTCGATTGCCTCGTAACATGTGATCGACTGATGGTACACGACGAGGCGTAATCTAATGCAAGTGATAACATGTTCCTTTTTGAATATGGCATGACTTCAATTTGCCTTCTACAAGCATGTTTGCATTAAATTTAGCCCATTCACCAACTTCTATAACTTGTTATAAGTTCAATAAAACAAATCAAGATATGGAAACTTGAATAAATATTTCTTTTTTGAAGGTTCAATGAAAATTTGAAAATTTCGTTCATATCCTTGATCAGAAATTAAGAGGGTTCGTTTCACGTATAGGCCTAAATTTTACTGTCTAGAACAAAACTAGCCCAACTTTTCCGGGCCTAATTAAAAAAAACTAACTTTACTTGGAGTGATAATTATGGCCCAGATTTTTTTTTGTCTCATAAAAAATCGCAAACTTTCACTTAAATCTCTAATCTAGCTCGAACAATTTGAAAATTTCATATTACGGGAGCCAGATTTGGGACTACAGCAAAAGTTTGTTGCGTTTTATTGAGACAAAAAAAATTCGAGCCAGAATTGCCACTCAAGGTAAAGCTGGTCCTTTTTTTTTTTTGGGAATTAGCCCAACTTTTCAATGGACCGAGAAAAAGCACAAACTTTTAACTTTTGGTAATTCGTGGAGAATATCCTTCTAACAACATAAATGCATAATATTCTGTAAAATTCTCTTTGAATTTCCAATTTTACGAATCTAAGTTCTTTATATCAGTTTGCTCCCTCTTAAGAACAAAATTTTGGAAAAATTATAGCAATAGTCCCTGTACTATGAGCCGAATTCAATTTTGGTCCCTGTACTATATCTTGCTATGATCTAGTCCCCCAACTTATCTCCAGTGACAATTTGGTGACAAAATTCAATTTTTGGTCAAAGTTTAGATGGAATATACCGAATCAACACTGGCGAATCGACATGTGGCACCTACGTGTACAAGTCTCTAAAAAAGTTACATTTTTGGTTCACGTGCTTTTAGAAATATTCAATTTTGTTCCTTGTACTTAGTTACAAATTTACTTCTCATATCAGCTTTTAGCGAAAAGCTTAATTTCTTTCGTCAAATCTTGACCCAAAATCTTATGGGAAAGTCAAATTAAAACCAGCCATTAATAGGTAGTGCCTATATTTACAAGTTTACTCAATCTATTGAAAGTCTTATTAAGATAAATGCCATCGTACGCACGCAGGGCTTTACAATCAATATGACGTGGAGTTGCTAATGATACTATAGTTTGAAGGGTCCTCACAAACTTGCTGCAATATTTTAGCTATAAAATAGCTAAATCCTATTTCTAAGCTCCATCGATTTGTTGGCCTTGACGTAGATTGTTGGCTTTGGTTAATGTATATCGACTACACGTGCATCCGTAGCCTCGCCTTTAGTTTTTCTTTGTACTACTATTCTAAATGTTGCTTATAAAACGGATAACGGATACAATGGGCAAGAACGGATTTTTTTTGAGATATTTAGAACATCAGATGATGACACGTGAAAAATGATCAAATATACCAAGTGGAATACCTTGACTCTTTTCGTACTAGGCTAAGACGAAAAAAAAAAAAATAAGGTTTCTCAAGTACTCTTTCGATCGAGGAGATGCCGTTGTTATCTGTCTCGACCGGTATCTCGAGATGTTGGAAATCCAAACCAACTTAGAGAATCACTCGTGCTAGAGCAACAAAGTAGTTAACCTTGACGATTTCCCATTCCTTTCCTCTAGAGCCGCCTCTCTTTGCCTTTCTATAACATACCCGAGCGCCGCCAAAAGAGTTCGCACATGGCCACCGGCTTACCGACCTACCTCCAAATCGCAAGTCGTGTTACCGCACTCAGATGGGTTTGAGAGAGAGAGGGAAGGGGGGGGGGTTTGGATCCATCATCTTAAGCGTAATTTTGTTTATGTGCCAACTCGATCTGTGCACGAGACCATATAAGAGGTGAAAATAGTGCGACCCTAAAATTACCGTGTTTTCAAAGTGCATTACTAATATGATTTTATCTTCATGGGATTTTTAGTTGGGTTGTGTTTGATTTCTTGATTTTGTATTATTTTTTTGGCTTCAAAGAAAGATGGTGTTTTAGATCCCAAATTACTTGCCATTTCTTGCCAACATAGTTGGCAATTTTAATTGAACTTTCAATTAATAAAAAGATTGTATTTTTATAGCCATATTGGGAGTAGAAATAATAAATAGGTCGCCTAGAAGAAATTAGGGATAATGACATAAGCAGTTCATGAACTTTAGCCTAATGTACAATATAATTCATGAATTTATAATTTGTTCGATGTCGTCCTGAACTTTTGGTATGTATTTAATTTAGTCCCCAAACTAAATGAAAATGTTCAATGTACTCCAAAAGTTTAGGGATGATATTGAATAATTCAAAAGTTCAAGGATCACATTATATATTGGGTTAAAGTTCAAAGACTATATTAAATAAATTAAAAATTTATGGATCATATTTAATATTAAGTCAAAGTTCAGGGGCCGTTTAGGACGTATCCGCAAGAAATTACGAGAACGGTGGGTCGAGAGCTTCCGTAGGCGGTGCTGATTTGGGCCGTCCCTTCCCCCTCCGTCGGGCCAGGATTCTTGCTTCTGGGGAAGTTCTGGATTGCGCCAGAAGCATTCAGAGAGAGAGAGAGAGAGGTGGAAGCATGGGTTGGGTTTGGAGGGACGACGACGGCGATCCGCCAAGCTCCGGCGAGATCGCCAAGTACGGCGGCTCCGGCGGAAGCGCGGGGCCCGGCGACCGGTGCTCGACCCGGAAGGTGGTGAAGTCTCGCTGCCGGACGGAGGAGGTCGAGCCCGGCAAATTCATCCGCAAGTGCGAGCGGACCGAGGAGATCCTCCGCGATTGCGTTGGAAGGTTACCCTTTTGTCTTCCCTTTTCCTCTGTACGTGCGGCTGCGGTTTTCGGCATGTTGTCGTCGCTTCTTGGTGTTTTGGCTTTATGGGTTTGGAGGGGATGTTGTTTGTTGTCCTGGGGTTTGATCGGGGGTCGGATGCTCTGTTGGTTTTGGTTGAGTTCATCGGCGGTACGTTGGATGCCTTTTTCGGTCTGTTTGGTTTCCTGTGCCTGAGCGCTGAATGAATCGCGGCATTAGCCTTCGCATGTCTGGAAGGTTTTGTTAGCCTTCGTGAAGGCAAACGAACGTGCTTGCTTACGATGTTGAAAAAGGTCAGGATAAATCCCGCTATTTGCCGAACGGCTCGTGTTGAAACCATTGTGATGAAATTGCTGTTCTTTTGTTTTGTTCTGTATTTGGGTTGTGAGGGGCTTATATTTCTGCTGAGTGGTTCATCTCGTGTTTGTCTACTGATCATGTTGTTGTCTGGGAGATACCATCCTAGGAATTTATGGTTTCTTTGCTAGGTTGCCCGATATCCTATTTACATTTTAATGGACCGAAAAGAAGAAATAGAAGAGAAAGACGAATCAAGAAAATGATGGGTCTGTAATCTATTTAGCTAAAAGTTTAAGCAAAGCCTAGTATAAATTTTTCTTTCGTCTTTGGTTATTTCGGTATCTTGTCGAGAAGATGTTCTTGGCTCTGTCTCGGATATGTTGTGCGACCTGACGTCTTAGCTGAGAAATCAGTAGGTGTTGGAGGGGAGTGTTCTCTCTGTTCTTGTACTCTCATTTATTGGTGAACGTCACATAAAGGTATGAGGTACATAAAGTTTGAGAGGGATGGAGTATATTTTCGGAGCACATAATAATTCTCCCCATATCATACTCGCTGGTTGCTTTATTTATTAATGTAGCAAAGTTACCGGGAAAGTTTTAAGTGGCTTGTGGAAAATCAACTCTTAGTATCTTTCTCATATGCTGATAAGGTTGGGACTTAGGATTCCCAGATGCATTATGATGTTCAACAGTAAGCATTTGGTGTTGGTTAGGATATCTTCTGGACAGTGAAGCATTTTCCTTGTTTGAGCAGCTTTATGTTACCCAGCAATGCGCTATGTTACTCTTTGTTTGGAATCTAAGATCTGGGTATGGATCCTTTCTTTTTGTCAGGCCTGTTGAAGTGGTGCAATCTAACAAAGAGTATACAGAAGATGATGTGACCGAACAGGTACATAGAGGGTCTTTCTCCACCGGATCTCCAGACCATGGAGTGTTTGACTTTCCAGGACTGCAGAGCGACATCGATGCAATCGGTCGGAGTGTTTTTGGTAACTTAGACCGTTTCTTCGAGGCGGCTGAGGAGATGAAGAAAGGGTTTTTTGGGATGTTTGACAGCCCTTCCTTGTATGATGGAGATTCATCCTGGTCGTCTATGAGGCGAGGGGTACCGATTGAAGAGCCTTCTCCCAGAGGAAAGTCGCCTGGAGCAAATGAGCCAGACTCTGGACTTGACCTTTCTGGAATAGCTAAGGACGTTTAGACCAAGGCTGTTAGTCATCGAGATGCTATATTGCGTCTTTGCAAGATTTTTCCCTTTTACGTTTGAGTAGGCAAGAATGATTATAGCATCTCGAAATACATCTGATGTTGCGTGAACATTTTGGGCCAATAAAGTTGTATAATTCCTTGGGGAATGATCAAGGATGAAGTTTCGTTCAATTCTACAGTGAGCGATATATCATCTAGCGGTAGATAAAAAGATAAAAGGAAAAGAATGTTGTGAGATCAAAGTAGGAAACAGAAGCAGAAAAGGTAGTTTCTTGCTCCTGAGATTGTGAAAGAGTCTGATGCAGGAAAGGCTCTTTTTCTCCTTGTGATTCTGATGGGTCACCGTTATAATGTGAGAAATCTATAACATAATGTATACATCTATCTCCAGGATTTTGGCACTCAGGTTGAAGAGTTCTTCCCCTGATTTCGTCTTATGAATCAGATTTCATTCTTGCAAGGAAATAAGAATTACTGAATTCGTGACAATGTGCAACTAGTACCGTTTCAACCGGGTGTTGTTATAAAGGCTGACATGACGTGGGCTGTCAACTCGGTCAGTTGGGGTTTTCTATCGAGTCTCTTTACTTACCGGCATACCGAGCAATGCCTTAAAACTGGTTGACACTGCTGTCTTACCTTTCTCCCAAATCCTCTGAATCCGTCCGTCAATGGCGTTATTCAGCGGAAAGGCCTTGAGAGGGTCCTTCGTCTCTTTAAGTAGTGATCTTGAGTATGAAAGTTTTCTTCGGGTTATTCAATGCCGGTGCTTTGAAGAAACCTTTTTTTCTAGATATGCCGATCAGACTCGACACTTTTGTTATCACGTTCAGCTATTACTCAATGTTCGGAATTTTTTCCTTGTTGAGATTCAGATGTATCGAATCTCGTTACATCCTATGTCGATCCTAGAACACTAGCATATCCTATATGTTCAACATATATGTCATGAACCGACAGATTCTTAGCCGCGGAATAGCCCGTGCGGCACTTTGTGAGTAGAGAACTCTGCCAACCTTCTTTCTATAGTTGTTCCTAAGTACAGTTCGGCGAATCAAATACTCGTATCAGATCGTACCACGCTCAGCTTGACTCGGATATTCAGTCCATCAAGCGAGACACAACACTTTGGCACAACAATTGATTTTGGTTCGCCATGGCATCATCAAGAGAGCGACATCAGCTTCTAATCAATTTGTGCATAAGAAGCCAATCTCACCTTCAAAGCTCCTTTGAGTTATAACCGTTCTATCATAAAAATTCTAGCATCGATGCCCTGATGCCACTCTTACGAATTAATTGCATCATCATTTCTACATCACTCACTCTTCACAGGGGCACAAGAGTACAGAAGAATCCGATCCGTGGCATATACATGCCACTGCACATGGCCTGACTCGCTCTATCAAGCGACCCTCGGCCATGACGTGCCTTTATCCTGAAAGTTTGTGTGCAATAATTTCTCGTTGGTCTTCTCAACGGTGTCGACGGGGAATGTCTGAATGTTCTCGTATCTACAGTGCACACAAGAGTTGGTCCATTAATGCAAGAATGTCGGCAAATCCGCTCAACGGTCTATACAAAAGTGTATTTCCAGATTCTAAAATAAGGGAACATCTTGCCACTGTTTCAAGTTCGGTTTAGCAAATGCCTTACATAACTAGATTAGTTTCGCCTCACTGATCACCTTCTTTTTCATTCTTGGTGATAGTTCTAATAGAGTTGTGTTACTATTTGTGATCAGCACGCGTGCATTTGCAACATGAAAGATGCAGCAGCACGATTAGCAAAGGTGTTTGCATGCGGCAAAGAGGCGCTTCAAGGACGGACTAGTAATCGTTGTAAATCACCTCGTCACTAGAGGCGCATATTTAGAGCAATCAGGTCACGGTGACAGTGACTCAACAGAAATACTATCCACGAGTGAATCTAAAGTATGTGAATCTGACCTGCCAGATGCCTAGGCCAGGTCTGACAAAAAACCCCTTCCACCCATCACCATAAATCACCTCTTCACGACCCCAGCACCCAAAAAACTTTCAACCAAAACCCTTCACAAAACATGCTGAACTGGAGAAAGGTAATCTAAGGAGGGGCTGGAAAGAGAAGCCAGGATTTGCTAGATCCTGATTGAAAGATTAAGAACAAATCCGGAACAGGGGAGATAGTTATGCATATTCAACTATTTGTGTATTCCATATATAAATGAGAGATTACCCTCCAAAATGGCAGCATAATAGGCATATAATCTTCCGAGTCTCATGCACATAAACAAGATTTACAAGATGTACCCATTATGAGTGCCAGTCCACATTATACTCTTTCTCTCTCTTATCCCTTAAGGATGGCAAGGACCTCGTGCGACTTCTTACCCAAAGCATCTGGTCCTCAGCATGTCATATCTGGGAGTATATACTCATCCTGAAATTTGAAAGCAATTTGGTTGGAACTATTTTTTTGAAGAAGGTTATGCAAATCGATAAATCGATTCAGTCCAATTCTATATAACAAAATAACAGCAGTTTGTTTGAGACTTTGGTAGACTTCAAAAGCCATGCTACAACAGTATAATATGACCAAGAAGCTAATGTTAACTAATCAAAATCAATCCAAAGGCAACCATCATAGAGGTTCTAGATGCTCATACAGCCAACAAAAATTATGGAGAGAAAAAATCTGCTCCTTTGCGTTGTCCTATTGGTGGCCAGCATCCTGGTCAGCTTCTTGAACCGCCGGACAGTAGTTTAGTGAGCAATAAAATGTAGTAATGGCAAGAAACCTTTTAACCAGATCGACTCCTCAAACTACGTACTTATTCCCTTAGAAAATCTTCAAGTCAGATTGAGAAATTGAATTCCAGAGGAAGGATGACTTCCATTCCAATCACTGGGTATACCTTTCCTTTGCCATTTGAGCATACCTATATCAACTAGATGGAGATTTAATGCTCTATATTGGCGCAAAAGGGGATTTGGGTCGAGGCAAATGAGAGTTTTGATTAATCATCATTAATATCAGAAAGTATTTGCTATTTACTAGTGCAAATTGGTTAAGAGCAAAAGTTCGAGACAAATGACAGGCTTCTCTTAATTCTATAATCTGTCTCTTTAGATGCTGCATGTGCATAGCACCTCACTTTTCTTTGCAGATGAAGCAGTACACACGACAATATTAAGCAATTCCAAGGACTTGCCAAGATTAGAAGGTCATGCGGTTAGCAATAAAAATCTTCAATAGATCAATCTATTATAATGTTTCTGCACGGTGTGGGTGTGGGTGTGAGATCAATCTTTTTTATGTCCAATTAGGATACACTATTCATATAGCATAGTTGTATTACAGTTTTTTTTTTAAAAAAGCTCAAACTATCAAATATGTATCGCCATGTATATAAAGCATTTATATGAATACTACCTGCCTCACGCGTTAGTCAAATCTTACAGGAGAAAACATATGACCACATCAAACAACAATGGGAGGACAGAGAGGAGTGCCAGAGAAAAATGACAGAGTGTCGAGAGGCTGATTCAAAGCTCTAATACCGTGTCGAACAACCATTTTTATTATATACGCAGCAAAATACCAATATGGAACTAATCAGTCCAACTAACAAAATCTGTACTGCCATTTTAACCACTTTCCTCTAACAATTTTTGCCTCAACAATGTAGTTTTATATGATTTGACTTAATAATTCCCTTTACATCATCACTACACAACTCTTCATTCAGCGATGGCATCCCTGTCTCATTTATTCTTCCAACTACACTATAGGGTTTCCATCTTCATCTATTGCATTACCTATCACTTTTTTATTGATCAACCCTGCTCCGACTTTAAGCAATGTCTATTTAAATATCAATTATGTTTCCTTTTCTATATTCTACGATTCCTATCATTTTGCTCTTTTGTAAATTATAATTTTGATAAGTAACGTCTTTTACTTAATCTGTTATTCGAGCAATAATAAAGTCCACATGTTCTCTAGACAAGTTCTTTAGTAGTGGTAGTATCATTAGTCGGGTATTTTGACATAAATGATGGACCAAGTGCATTCCAAAAAAATTAACATAAACTGATGGCTGAGATGATAAGCCTAACTCAGTCTTCTCTATGTAACAGTTACTTCTACACATTTTTAAATTAGTGGTCATCTGAGACGAAAGCTACTTTTTTCTTTCTTTTTTTTTTTCTGATTTTAATACTATTTTCTTAACAAAAGAAAAGCTAAATTTGACAGCAGTAACATTAACGGTCTAAATAATCTTACAATATGGAAATTCTCTAGACCAACCGGTTCTGCAACTGTTAAAAGTGAGTCTGACTATTTGGGTCATTTAAAGGACCGCTTCATTACAAATTATTAGGGGAATATGTTGACATGGACAAGTTGCACCTTTTATCTGATTATTAGGACTGTTGGGTTGAGTTGACGTTCTTACTAATGAAATCATTAAATTGCTTTTAATTAAGTTGGACAAGCTTAAGCAAAGTGTAAGAAGTATTCTATTTGAGGAGATATCAAGAGTATCTAAGCCATTGTGAAACAACACAATACTACTGAACTAGATGCCAACAACATCCCACTCTCATTGTCACCACAGCTTACCATTATCATAGCTAAAAACAACCATGAGTCATGGCCTGGACAATATATACAAGTCTTACAACCTGACCTGAAACGGTCACCATCCAAGTCCTCATTACACAGCTATGACCACTTTGACTAGAAAGGTGTGATCACCGTTAATATCAGTAGTTTGATAAGTTCCAGATAGCAGAGCAACCATCAGGCAAAAGCTCATATTGCCATGTTAACCAGACAGTGAAAACATCGGTTCAGTCACTGATACTTCAACCAGGAGGACACTTAGAGCATCTTCCATCCATTATTGATCACAATACCCTCCAAAAAATAAAAGTACCCACTCCTCTGCCTATCTTGACCAATTTGTAGTGAAGCGCCATGTCACATAATTTTGAGGGATAAAACCTACTCGGCTAAACTTTTAATGGTTATAAAGAAAAAATTCTGGGCCATTTTGTCAAGAATACATCCCTTGAGAGAAGGTTATCACAACGAATATCTGCATATATAGGTGAGATTTGCAAGTGACTGAGACAATTGAGGACTACTAACTGGCTAACAACTGTAATGGAAAATGCTTCATGACATCTCAGTAGCATAACAGGTCTTAAAGATTTTTGCTTCAAGATAAAGACTCACCTACAAATATGACATGCCAAGGATGATGCAACTCTTGATGGATTGACAAACTAGATGGACACAGAACCAGCAGTACCGGCAGCAGATGAATTGACTTCATTTGATGGAGTTTCTTCTTGGTTCTCGGCACTGCTCTGGTTTGCAGTCTCATCAGCTGAATAATTAGCAGACTGATTTGATGATTCAGTAGCGATATTACCAACGCTATTGTCCCTAATTTCAAGGTTTCCCATCATGTGAGGCACATTGTTCATTCCTGCAATCACTTGCCTTCTAACTTCAGTGTTATGATCAGTCATAGAAGTGTGACGGGGAAAAAACCGCTCCCTCCAACCCTTGGTGCTTTTTGAAAGGGACTCTTTATACCTGGCATATAACAACATTGAAAATAAATTACATCAAATTGTTACAAAACGTCATCTTTTTTCCCTTACGAGATAATTAATAAGGTACCTCATTGAGACTGCATTCCATTTAGATTTTAGAGATTCTGAAAGAGTTTGAAATTCTGACGTGCCTGCCCTATCTTGAGTTGGAGAAGAAGGGTGACCAGCAGAGCTCCTGCAAACAAATCATCCAGTCTAATGATGATGTATTGATCATAATCATCGTTTGATTGTCTTCGATGGCTTAATTGCAGTGAAAGATAAGGTCGATTAATAATTTACACCGACCTGTGAAGGGATATCCCCGGTCCGTTTGTGGGAGTAACAGGAGACCCGGAGGCAGAAGAAGAAACTTGATCGGTTTGAATCAAAATCTGCTGAGGTGAATCATTACCAGTGGATTCGATGGGTACTGATGGATGAGCAACAGCTACTGCAGCTGGTTGACTTTCCCCTTCTACCTGTACCAATGAACTAGAGACAGGACCAGAATGAGCACCATTAGGATGAGTTGAGAAGACCAAGAAATGAGGACGGCCGTGACCAGATGGTCGTCCCCTATGGCCTTCCCGTCTGCTAAGGTGGTGGGCCCTTCCCATTGCAGCAGCAGCTGCCAAGTGTTGGATTATGCGCTCTTCAAGTTCAGCATCATTTGCACCAACAGGTAACTGCATTAGAATTTGAAAAAGATTACATAAGTTCCATCTTATCAACAGAAAAATGGGAAAAGTTATTGGAGGGAGAACAACGGACATGCTGCAGCTCAAAATCACCGAGGGCTGGATGATGAAATATTGTTGGATTTCGTGGAGCGAGCCTAATGTTCCTCTCTCGCTCCACTGCCTCCAGCAGCTCCTGACTGCCGACACATGCACCTCAAGTTACTCAGAGATCCACTAATAAGAATGTCAGGAACACGTATTAGAACAAACCAGAGGTAGAAACCTGGAAGGATCCTTCAGGCTGATTGGCTGCCAGCACATGGGACACTGAGAGCTTCTCTGACACCTAAAGGTGAAGATTAAGAGTCAATAAATGCTTTCATTTCTAACAATGATCTCAAACAGATTCTTATTACCCGTGTTTAAATTGAACATAATGTACAATAGAAAGCTAAACTAGAGGGACAAAAATGAGTGCTAGATCAAAAGTGAGGTGATGAAGTTTTTCCCAAACTTCTGAAGGCGTGGCTTGCAAACCAATGCGAAACGAGATTCCATTCATGACTTTGACAAATGAAGACGACATGCTACAACAAGGTCAGTATCCTTAAGATGTCAAGCATGTGAAACTATACGGAATAACATCTATGTTATTGTTGGTCAGGCAAGCTGAGGTGTGGAGACCCACTGAAAAATGTCAATGTTATTGTTCATTGCATAGCTTTGTCCCCAAGAAATCCATCCCATAAAACCATATCATTCATTAGGGAAAAGGGCAACTGCAAACACAATTTCCTTATTGTATATTTAGGTACCGTCATATCTATGTAGCCTTACTCTTTCAGTGCATAGACTTAGTTAGGACTTAGTTTCCCATTTGTTAAACCTCCTTCAAAATCCTCTTTCAATTTCTTCTTTCAATGGTTAACTTAACTTTTGGGGCCAGCCACTATGGTTTGACCTTGTGACTCCCTCACCATTGCATCAAGCTCAGCCCCACCTTTCATTAACATGATTCATGGATTAGAAGCAAACGGAACAAAGTGAAGATATATCGATGGAAACAGGCATATCAAATGCTATTGGGAATATGAATCTATATGCTTGTATGCATATGCACGCTTGTCTGTGAGAGAGAGAGAGAGAGAGAGAGAGGGGGGTGTGGGGGAGGGAGGGAGGGGGGAGGGAGGTGTGGTGGCAAGGGGTTTTAAAGAAACTAACAAAAGACAAGCATACCATTCAAGAATGCACTGAAGGTGAAATTCATGCTTGCAACAAGTGACCTGAGGATAGGGGAAAACATAGAGAACATATTATAATGAGATATAACCAGAGTAATTCAAAAGAAGGCACCACATATCCAACTTAACAAGCAAAATCTTAGGTGGGAAATACATCAAGCTCAAACCTTGCTTATGCTTACAATGCTGCACATGTTGCACATTTGCCTTTTCATTATTAATATGCGATAAAGCTCAAAATCAAAGAAGAAAGAGATTTATCCTCGGCATAACAAGAAACACCGCAAGTAGCGAAAAACTTATTCATTATTATCTTCAGGCTGATTATGCCTAATGCAACAACATCATCATTAGGAGATAGAATAATTTGTGTATGTGTATTACCGTTGAAGGATCGCTGTCGCAGAACTCCTCCAGGCATATGCTGCAAGCGTCATCATTAGCCTCTTGTATTCCTCCTTCCACAAAAGCTGCTGCTGATGTCATATGATCTCCAGCTCTCTTGGCCTCCTCGTCCAGAACCTGTGCACATCTCAGATGTCAGACTAAAAATTAAGAATTCATATGCAATTCCTTCGGTGGCGGATGATCTTGGAACTTCTGTATCCCATATAACTTCTTTTCATAAAAACCATAGCTACCTTTTAACAAAATTCAAAGTTACAAGTCTTCTTCCTCCATTCACTAGTCCAAGACACTTGCCTAGACTCTCTATACAGTATAAGTACTGTATTTTCCTCTTGCGATATTCTTCGAACTAAGAGTTTTCCTGATGAATCATCTCCCTCTCCCTTCACAGTTTCCAGCTAGTTATCAGCAAATCCCTCCCAGATGTTATCACAACATACAGTGCGATTCCAGCTTATCACACTTCATAAATGCTCGACAACATTTCAGAAATATGGCTCATTTCAATTTCACCAAAGCAACAATATATCATCATCGTTTCCTTTTTTCCTCCCAAACGTGAATCCTAATACCCTAATACCCTTTGGACTGAAACCCCACAAATAAAAATATCAGAATTCAGCCAAAATACAAGAAGGGCAAATGAGAGACAGAAAACCCAGATGTGAAATGGCCACAGGTAGATGAAAACAATACGCGAAGATTGTCAATCAAGAGCACAGCCAAAAAAAAAAACAAAAGAAAATCGAGAATAACTCGATGGTTCGGTAATTGAAAAGAATAAATCCACATACCTCCATCCAGAAAGATGAATGCTCCGGAAGATGGGCAAGAGAGATCGATTCCTCGAACCGAGAGAATGCTAGAGATCCATGACAAGAAAATGAAACCCCAGAATTTCAGACCATCTAATCAAACAGAGGAAAAAGAGAGAGCGGACAAAAAAAAGAAGGAGAAGACATGTAAGCTTTTATTATTTACCTTTAATAATGGGTTGGTTGGTTCTTATCGTCTGCTTTTCTATGTTTTTTGTGTGTTGGAAAACCCAACAGACCCTGTCTCTCTCTCTCTCTCCCTCTCTCTCTCTCGCCCCACAACCAGAGCATCAGAAAAATGGGACCTCGAAAGCTCCATCTTTTTCCACGCAGCTTTAAATAATTGGGCATCTTATCTCATTGGGTAGCCTCCAATGGTCTTTCTACCCGCATAAATCTCATTCTTGACATGACCCCAAGATATTATTTTTTCACTGACGAGGATTCGCAGTTCATCATATCTATTTCTGGGATAGCTTTCAATAATGCCAATTCCTTCCTCGTGGCGTACTGTGACGAAATCAGAAGCTTAGTTTATCAAATATTCCATGTATTTTGCTTTGCAACCACAATAATTATGCTGTGGAATAGTTGTCATCTTGACTGAGACATCCATCTGATGGGTTTGGAGCAGGAGTTCTTCGCACTCAGACAGAGAGCGGGTCAATGCCGGACAGCTCCGTCCCACCAGCTTTACATAGACAAGGTCCAACCTTTGTAGTTTGCACATTCATTAATGGGTGTTATCTCAAATGTAAGCCACTCATTCATCCGTCAACCCTAGTAGGAATTGTCTGTATGATTAAGCCTATGTTTCCATCCGTCTCTCTATGCAAATACATACAAAGTTGGCTTTCGAATTTGGTATCCATCGTACAAATGACTAGAAATAACTCCGTTTCCATATCACATTTCGCGATCAACCCTGTGATGAATGTTCAAACTGATCGAGAGAGTATTTGCCGTGGAAGAAAAATATCGTCTTACTTGTATCCACTAGACCACTTCCTAATTTAAGGGAGGATTTCTCAACCGCATTGAAATTCAATTTTAAGACATTTCGACCGAAAAAAGAAACTACGGACATAAAATTTAGAGGAAACATATCATGCTTTACCCTCGCCCGCATTTTTGTTTTTCCAATAGAAGTTGATGAGGGTAATTTATTTTCGTTAATACATGGACATTTAAGATGCTAGAACGAGTAAAATTAAAATGAAGCAAACTAATTTACAGCTTGATTTCAATTTCGTCTATTTCTCTTAAATTTTGGTGTCCACCTTCAAAAATTCTAAAATGATTCCCCAATCAACTGAAGGAAAATCTAAAATGTTATGACTAAATTAGTATCGTGCCCATGCAATGCATAAATTTTTCACATATATTGTTTCGATAGAAACTTAAGTAATTATTCATATTTTTTTACCCCCAAGTTTGGCATGTCTTGGGCCGCCATATTCACTATACTTTTGTCCTTCATGTCTGAGTCAATTTCATTGATATTTAGGACTTGTTCCTAATTTATCACTTATAGAGAAAATATAGGCCTAATTCCAAAAGAAAGCACCAACTTTTCCTTGAGTGATAATTCTGATCCGAATTTCTTTTTTGTCTCATAAAAAATCACCAAGTTTTACTTAAATTCCAAATTTGACCTGAACAAATTGAAAATTTCAAATCACGAAGATCAAATTTGAGACTAGAGTAAAAATTTGTGTTTTTTATTCATACAAAAAAAGTTCGGGCAAAAATCGTCACTTAAAGTAAAGTTAGTGCTTTTTTTGGGAATTAATCCAGAAAATATACAATCTTTGACAACTAAATTTATGTAATAAACTTTGTAGTGATGACCTTCCAACTATCACGCCTTGGACATTGTACTGTTTTTAATAAATTAGATCCTCATTAAATTAAATTAATTAGCTAAATATAATCAATAAATGTCAATTTATAATTTATGCGATGTAGTCAATACATGTTACCAGTTTAGAACACCAAAGACAGATGGTAACAACACATTTCTTGAATGCTCCCTCTCTCTCTCTTTTCCAGCTCCACTACTACTATGACAGTTCCCTTCCATATTCAAAGCTCCCTCGACGGAGAAATCACTCTCGGTCGAGAGAGGCTCCATCTTCTCAAGTTGAATTGAAATTTTCTCTCTTGACCTGATCTAGGAGTATTTTATTTTATTATTTAATTTTTTTTTCTTTACTCGTAATTGATGCTCTTCTCTGTTCGTTGGGTATATCTCTCGCTTTCATCGTTGGGGATAACTTGCTGCTTCAGATTCTCCAAACCAAGAAGTCCAACAAGATCGATGAGGAATACACTGATTTCATACTGCACTTTTATATGCTCGTTCAATCTCTCCGGATCTAAATCTAGATTTGGGAGTATTTTTGGTGTCACTGTATGGTGATGGTGTTGAGAACGTTGAACCTAAAAGTGCACTACCCACTGGACAAGCTGTAGTTATAGGAGAGGAGATTACGATGCGTTTTCGTCATTTATAATGATGTAAGATTCGGTGATCGGCTGCCGTTCGTTCTGCTTTGATGCTGAAACAAATCAATTCTTATGGGATAAGAGTGTGCTTATTAAAACAATTTGTGATTTATTATTCTACTTTGCTGTTTGGAATTTGATTTGTTTTGAACCTCTCATGTATCATCTTGAGATATTGAGATATGAATGAAATAT
Source organism: Syzygium jambos (assembly GCA_031216235.1). NCBI lineage: Eukaryota > Viridiplantae > Streptophyta > Magnoliopsida > Myrtales > Myrtaceae > Syzygium > Syzygium jambos. Next base: position 17,479,533 of record CM062230.1, on the reverse strand, counting down.
TTACTTTATGTAATTGGCAATTACTTACAATGTTTGCCTGTTAATGATAAACATGTCATTGAAACTTAGTATTTTGGGGAAAACTTCATGATAAAGGAAAATATTTTTCAAGAAAAAGAGGGAAAAAAATTTCCTACCTTTAGGTATGCATATTTTCTTTGACCACAAATGATTTTCCATTGATAGATCATTTTCAATAAACCAAATGTGTGAAAATCGAAAACACTAATTCGCGAAAAATTCCTTCATTCAAACAAACACACCCTTAAAGCAATACCTATACATCATATAGTCCAAAAATTGTTTATGGACTTGCCATATTATGTATAGCTTATAGATGATTTCAGGATTTTTTTGCAAATTCATGGAATTCTATTATTTTACCTAAGCCTAAGCCCTTTATTAGGCTAGAGGTCGTAATATTGAAATGAAGCAATGAATTTACTGTCTTTTTTTGGGTGGGATAAAATTACCGTCCTAAATCTATTTTACGATACCAATTCAGTCTTAAAACCTTCCAATTTAGCTAATATGGTTCTAAATATTTGTGTGAAATTCCAATACGTTTCTTCAACTTATTATTGCCGGAAATCAATGACGTGCGATCCACAAGTTGTCTATTTTAGCGTGCTACATAGGATGTCGACGATGACTGGACGCCATGCCAGCAATTGCCGGCAGCAATTGGACTATATTGGAATTTTGTACAACGATTTAGGACCTAATGCATTCGTGGACGAGTGATTTAGGGTTTATGGGTTGTGTGTATAAAAGGTCTATTGAGATGGACAAAATAATGTAGTGCAAATGTTGATGGATATGGAGGTTCGCCACCTAAGTATAAAGGCAAAAGCCACCGTCTAAGGATAAAAAACCGAGATAGATGGCGGCTCATCACAAAGGCGTAAAGCACTACTCCACCGGCAACTTGATGCACACGTGGGTGGGTGATTCCTGAAATGTGGGTTTATGGGTTGTGTGTATGAAGGGTGTATTGAGATGGACGAAATAATGTAGTGGAAATGTTGAAGGATATGGAGGTTCACCACCAAAGCATAAATGCAAAAGCCACCCGCCAAGGATAAAGAGCCGAAATAGATGGTAGCTCAACACCAAAGCGTAAAGAACTACTCCACTAGTCAAGGATAAAGAACTGTTTGATTTACCACCAACGACGTTGGATAAAGAATCGGATTAATAAGTCAACTCACAAAGAGGAATTCTCATTCGTTCAACTCTGCATTGCAACGGAGAACACTCTTCTATTTATAGAAGGACTAAAACATTGGAAATATAAAAATATCAAAAGACATGGGGACTCTCCGAATATTAAAGACATGTAAACTAGAATTCATACAAAGACCTAGGAACTCAGAGATGCAATCAATGACTTGGAGACTTGTAATCTTAACTATTTAGCCTTGTGGTTCATCTTCCAAAATTCGTCCACCAGTCTTGACAAAAAAATAACAATCTTAGAAGTACAACAAATAACCATGGAAATCACTAAGGGCAACCTCCCAGTGGAACATATTGATTGAATCAAGTTGGACACTCCTGTATCAGGACTACAGTGGTAAAATTGAAAAGTTTATGACTAAATTGGTTTTCATATAATAAGTTTAGGACCGATTGGATAATTGCCCCTTGTGGGTGTACGATTCGGCGGTATTCGGGTCAATTTCCACATACCTCAACTGATCTACCTCCCAAGGCCAGCTTTTCTCCATTCTCTTCATGTTTCAAACTATCACTGCCGCGCTAATTCTTACTGTTGTTCGGGCATAAACTATGTACGACAAGAAAACGCAATACTGTTGGCGTTTACACCAAGAGTGAGTTGATCCATACTCTTTCATTATTAACGTCTAGAAAATTCCCTTTTATTTAGTAAGATGATGATTCCTAACTCGATCGGGGTTTTTATTATTCATTGCAAACTAATGCTACTGGTTAATTTGTTTTCTCCATTTATTTCTAGCATACCATATGATCGTGTATCAGCTACGAATACACGTTGTCATCTCAAGAAGAGGATTACTTTCAAGTTCTTCGTTAAATCACTCACATAGCCGGTTCATTTCTCTGTGTCCACAAACTAATAGACATGTCGCAGAGCAATTGCGATTGCTTAGGCTCGCGTCCTGTACTGTTTTAGCAAGATTGAATATACATTTCGTGGATCCGAAATTTACCTATCTTAAGCGAACTTCCTCGTCACAGAAAAAAATCTTATTTTCTTTCGACTTTTTCTGGGTGCTCTTACCAGTGATCCTACAGCTCTAGGTCCCCTCCCCACGCCCCCGACCACTAATGAAGACTGGTCTAGAAGGTGCTCATCTTTGGCCCATCATGAGAAAGGTGAATTAGGGTTTACTGCATATTTGAGTGATTCAATGGAATATTCATGATTGTGGCACAAAAAGGGGATATTCATGATTAGAGCATATCATTTTGGAGCTCAACGATGACCTATGAAGTGATAATATTTGACTCGTGTCCGGATAGAATCCACTTGACTGTTACGCTTCAAGTAGAGAGCCGCAACTGAAGGTCGTACTTCGTAGATTAGGGTTTCATGATGGAGCAATCGAAGTTTGTCCTGCGGGGAATAGGAGCCAAATGTATTGTTCTCACCAAGCATGTCCAAATGTTTTCATTGCGAATTTCTTTTAGTGGATGAGATTAATATATAAGTACGTCTAAACTAGAGCTAAAAATGAGTGGAGAGCTGATCACAAGTTGAATAGGAGATAATGAATCTTTCTGTGCATATATGCTCGGTCACAGGTCAAAAGGAAAAAGTACCAAAAAAGTCTTAAACCAATTACATTGGTACCAATTCAGTTTTCAACCTTTTAATTAGACCAATTTAGTCTTAAACTTTTTCGTATAGGTACCAATTCAGTCCATCCAACCAATTTAGGCCGAAAATTACTAATGTGGACGCCAACGATCATACATGGCATATCGACAGTCATACGTGGCACGCCGACGCTAACGTGGACATAATTTGTAATTTTTAAATAATTTTATTAGACTTTTTTTTATAAGTTTTTTTCTTTTTTTCCATTGCCCGTGGTTGGCAAGGGCACGGGGGCCCTCACCTAGACCAACTTGTGGCTGACGATGGTTGGTTGGCAACCTTGCCTGCCAATAGTGTATAGAAAAAGAAAAAAAGAGAAAAAAAGAAAAAAATATATTAAAAAAATCTGAAAAAATTATTAAAAGAATTATAAATTTTGTTCACGTCAGTGTCGGTGTGCCACGTAGGACCGCTAGCATCCACGTCAGCGATTTTCGACCTAAATTGGTCGAATGGACTGAATTGATACAAATATGAGAATGTTTAGGTCTAAATTGGTCAAATTGAAAGGTTTATAACTGAATTGGTACAAATGTAATTGGTTTAGAACTTTTTTGATACTTTTCCCCAAGTCGAAATGATGCATTCACAATCTGGAGAGAACGCCCAACTTGATATAGGCCAAACGGATTAAGAGACTAAAATCTTGAAATAGAAAAATAATTGGGTAAATTACAAGCCCAACTAAATTCACCTACCTCATTTAATTTTAGTAATGTATCAAATTATCTGCCTCAGGTTCGCCCGTAGATGGAAAAATCATATTCTTATAGTGCAAAATTTACAAAATTTCTCACGTCTTGATAGTAGATGTGGGTGGTCATCGTCACAACTTGTTGTTTATATGGAAAAAGGGTTGGGATAGGTAATCAGAGCAACTACCACCTTTAGACGTTATCCCCAGATTTTCATCCATTACGGTGGTTTAAATTTAAGTTGTAGGTACTAATTCCACTCAAAACATGAAAATCCAAGGTTCACAAACTCGTCATCGTAGTACTAGCGACATGTTAACGGTCGGTAATTCTCTCCACACAACTAAAAAATGCTTAAGGATAAAACTAACTAGAGTTCGTTCGCGTTATAGCTCAAACTAGTGATAAGGGGAGCATATCACGAGATTGTCATAGAGGGTTAATTCAGCGGCTAAAGAAAGGATACTCGTGTGTGGTTATTAGACCTGTCAAAATGGGTCATAAACCCATTTCTTAACCCATATATTAGTAAATGGGTCATAAATGGGTTAGTTATATTTAGTAAATGGGTCATAAATGGGTAGAAGTCTTATATTGATGTTAAATGGGTCGTAAGTGGGTTGTAAATGGGTCATAAATGAGTTTACAACTGATTTAAACTCAACACATCTCTATTGTCCTCACTCAATCTTGTACTCACTCACTCCGCACTCTTATTTCAGCTTGGGTATGAATTTTCCTATATTTAACTAAATATAGAAGTATTTTAGCAATATGGGTTTGATCGGGTATGGGTCGGGTATGGGTCGGGTCGGGTATGGGTCAAGAAAATTGCATTGCCCATAAATGGGTCATAAACGGGTTAATGGGTTAATTTGGGTCGGATCATTTATGACCCGACCCATACCCGACTCGATCTATCCATTTGACAGGTCTAGTGGTTATGCATAAATGATAAAATCTTCAATTTTTTTTTTTTTGATAATCGAGGTGTCCGCGCGACCGGCAAGCGATGACTCAGCTATAAACCGGCGGTGATGCACGACTAGTCCTCGAGTGACGCTAGCGCAGGACCCACCACCACGGCGTCACACTTAAGAATCCCTAACGACTAGGCTGGGATTTGAACTCTGATCCCTTCGTGGGGGGACCAGAGCGCAAGCCAACGCAGCCGCTGCGGGCGGTGGTATAAAATCTCCAATTTATCCCTTCTGAAATAGAAATAATCTTATATTTGAGTCATCAATCTAGATATTTACTCATATTACATTTATGCAATGAGAAGTATTTCATGAATTCGATAACCTAGCTAATCCCGACGAATTTTCAAAGTGGAAACTCATCTGTCCCCTTTGAGGGGTTATTTTTCAATTGGTTTGGTGGACAGATGGTCGACAATCAACCACTTGCCTGCTCATACATTCAATCAAAATCATGATGACAATCCCAATGGTAGGTTGTTCAACAGCGACAACTCCAGCTTCCCATTTTTCTGGGAAGAGGTTGTTCAGTCGCTTTACTGTGCCGTCGCTTAAAGAGGTTGAGGATAGGAGCTAGCTATGCAAGGTCATTTTTACATTGCACAAGGCCGCAAGGTTTCCCTAACATCGATTCTAACTCTTGAATAATGTGGATTGAACTTCTGACATTGCACATTGATTTGTATCGCATGCTGCTATTTAGAATATATGCCGTTTTGAAATCACACGCTGCCTTGGGATTACATATTGCTGTGAATACATAAGTAGTCTTGAATTTGCATGCTGAATATGAATTATCCGCTGTCTTGATAAAATCGCACGAAATCACAAGTTAATTGAGATTGCATTGATTGGATATATTGCTATCCTCGCCTGAAAAGTTTGCAGAATCTTCTACTCTTGGTTGTGAAAAGAAAAACCAATTTAATTCTATCTTGCTTACTAGTAATTCGAGGGCTCTTTTTTGTAATCTAGGAAGTGACTTGTGCTTTCATTTCCACTGTCAAAGAGAGAGCATGAAGATAATGTGGCTATCTGCTCTATACTTGTAATGGTTTTGCCTCTGGAGAAAATCATGAAAAAGTAAGCAAATGACAGAAGTTTAATCTCGACACAGGTTTCTGTGCAGCCGGTGTCCGATAGGCTTTCTCTTCATCCATGCCTTACTCATGCTCCACAAATTTACGCACCTATCTTTGTAGCTCTCTATTTTACAAACAGTCTATTTTTTCTTCATGCTTCCACCTGAATTTTTTTTATTTATTTAAAGTCTGCAGACAATGAGCTATTAGAAACCGACAATGCTTCGTTGAGCAAGTTAGGGCGCACATGGAATCCATTCTGGAGTAGAAATTCTGCTCCAGAATACATTCCGGAACAGAAATGCATTTATTAAAAAATTTCCGGAATGCATTCTGGAGCAATTTTTGCATTTTGGAATAAAAATGTGTTTGTTAAAAATACTTGATTTCAGAATGCATTTTTGATTCCAGAATGAGTTTTGGGTAAGAAAAAGAGAAGCTACTTTTTGTAACTTCTCTCTTCCAGAATGCATTCTCCCTATTTTCTCTCTTTTTCTCACTAATTTTTTTTTTCAGAAGATGCATAAAAATTGAAAAATTCTAGAAAAATTCATAAAAATTTCCAGAAAATAAAAAAAGTCAAATTTTGGGAAAATAGGAAATTTGGTGAATTTTTTAAAAAATATATAAAAAAATCAAAAATTTCAAAACTTCATAGAATGGCTTAAAATACCTTTGGGCACCCACTTTGATTGAAATTTAATTTTTTTGAGGTGCCCAAAAATATCAAAAAATAAAAAATTTCAAAACTTTACAAAATGGTTTATTAGAATACCTTTAAGCACCCACTATGAGTGGAATTTAATTTTTTTGAGGTGCCCAAAAAAATCAAAAAATCAAAAATTTCAAAACTTCACAAAATGGCTTATAATACCTTTGGGCACCCACTTTGAGTGAAATTTAATTTTTTTGAGGTGCCCAAAAAAATCAAAAATTTCAAAACTTCACAAAATGGCTTAGAATACCTTTGGGCACCCACTTTGAGTGAAATTTATTTTCTTGAGGTGCCCAAAAAAAATAAAAAAAGATTTCTATTTTAAAAATCAATTTCTGGAGTAGAATTAGTCATATTTTATCAAACAGATTTCTCCTCCAAAATTCAATTTCCGGCAAGAATTCCAGAAATTAATTTCTGGCAAAAATTTGATTTTTGGAGCAGAATGGTTACCATTCGCACCCTTAGCGACCGGTGGTTCCTGGAGACACAGACCAAGGGAGTGCCTAGCCGAGAGGATCTTGCCTTCTACGGGTCATTCCTAATACTATTGGAAAGCGAAAGGATGCTTCGGTTTTAGCTTAAAAGGTTTCATCATGAATCCCCAACAACATTTGGCAAGACAGGCACGAGAGAACTCTTTTTGGGATATTCCACTGATGTTGGTAAGGTCCCCAATATATCCGGCAGCTTCGGTAGAAAAGAGGGAGAGAAAGAAAAGAGAAGAAAAGAAATTCAAGGTGAAATGATCAACAGTGAACAGCGTGGGCTTGCCAGGCCCATTAGGCCAAAAGATATGACAGTAGATATAGAGTATTTCTTAAATCTAGCTATGAGGGAAAAGTAATGTAATCACAAATTAGGCCGAGCCCCACCTGGTGGGGACAACATTTCTGGAAGGGACAAGACACTAACATAGGACACAACATGGACGGTGTTAGAACAGGTAAAAGTCTTTCTTATTTTCTTCGTGGCCATGCGGGAAAGTTTCTTTCTTTTTGCTCAAAAAAGAAGAGTTTGCAAAAGTAAAGTAATTTTCTTTTGCACTTTTGGCTAGAGAAAATGAATGTTCAAAGAGATTAAAGTTGATGTCTTTTTATGGTCCTAATGATTTTTGACATGAATTGGCACGTTTTAACTCGATTATCTATCAAGTCTGATGGCGATACATGTCGATATTAGTTCAACATGCGCAAGTTCTGTAGCATAATCGGCAGAAAGATAAGGCAGCTCGATTGTACAGCTCGACATGACTAAGAAACCTACTTATCACCAGTGAACACGAATCGCGAATAGTGAACGAGATCTAGTTCAAATATTTTTCAATGGAAGTGGCCTGTTAAATCAAAAGGAAATCAAATTTGCTTTGGAAAGTAGATAGTGGCCTTATCCCTTTGTTGACTAATGATGGGACTTACTTTTGTTAATGTGACATGGAGTCCACTTGGTGGGGGAACGTATTCCCATCTGCACTTTGGATTTTTTCATCGGATGAGATTTGCTCCAAATCTTTCGGTTCGACACTTTCACTGTGGGTTTTTGAACTACTTTCTTGGCAATAGAAGTATGAAGAGGATTTGGTTCTTCTTTGATTCGTTGACCACGGACGATAATCGTACGAAATTGCTAATGTTACTTTATGTGCGTGGCATCCTTATTCCTTTCATGAAATGACACAACGCTTTAAATTTCAAAGTTAGATAATACCAGTCAAAAGATTAGATCTCTTTGAAATCTTGTTTGAGCTCAATTTACGTAAATGGTTAAGAATATAGGCATTTGTACAGTGATCATTGAATACATTATTGGTAAACAATAATCAAATTAGAAGTGGCCAAAGCGCTCGTGCACGCGTTTAATACGTTTGTGACAGTTTAAGTTTTCTGTGGAAGATGATTTAGTTAAGGGCAAAAGCCATCTGAAATTTTAAATTATGCTTACTGTGGCACATTTACGCTATATTTTTTTTCTGTGACACTAAAAATCCTAAACTTGTACATATGTGACACATTTACCCTCCGTCAAAGTTCTGTCAATATCCTTTAAAAATCTACCATATGGATATCAGAAAGCAAATAGTATTGACATGTTGCTTACATGGCTTAAATGAAATAAAAATGATGTTATTTTGGCTGAAAAATCATATAATGAAATATTGACGGAGGATAAATATATCGCATATGTGAAAGTTTAGGATTTTTTATGTCATGGGAAAAAGTTCATGGTAAATGTGTAATAATAAGCATAATTTAAGAGTTTTTTATGGCTTTTTCCTTCAATTTAAAGCGGTATAGGAGCATGGGTCATGCTCTTTTATGCAGTTGTATACTCTCGTTATCTTGCTTGTTATCCTATCCTCCTCTCTGATGTGGTCATGTCTCATGTGTAGAGCTCGACTTATAATGAGAGGAAGTGTTCCAAGCAATATGCTTTATGTATAGTGGTTAGTCCCGTTTTCAAAGAACTTAACCAGGGAGAACAGTATTGTTTTCAGACGTGTCCATCAAACTCGAATGTGCATTAGAACATAGGAAAAATTACACAAATAATCCATGAACTCGGTTCAATGTGAAAGTTCACGGACAATATTGTACATTGACCAAACTTCAAGAATCACTTATCAAATAAAAAGTTTAGGAATGATATTGCACATTAAACTTAAGTTCAAGGATCATTTTTTCTATTATCACTAAAACGTGAGCTGAAGTCTGGCTCATGCAACTGGGAAAACAAAATGGGGCAGGGGAGAGCAAGTTGCATCATTCACTCCACTGAAAGTTACAGGCCAAAAAGGATATCCCCACACGTGTCTAAGGACATGTCTGAACAGGGGACCCCTATGTTCATTGAGTGAAATTGACATCTTACACGCCCTGTTCCTCTGCAGATTTGAAGTACCTGGAGTTAATATCGCATAATCTATTAGGATTAAAAATTAAAACAAAGGAAGAGAAAGATACAAAGAAGGCAAAAAATTGAAGCTGGGGCCACTGGTCTGTGAGATATCAACATCAACGTACGTTTCAAAGGAAACAGAGCGGGCCTTTCCCAGCAAAACATCTCATTTTGTACTCCACAGTGGGTTGATTGACTCCCCTGGAGCTTCTTCTCATCTCATTTACACAGGCATCATCAAACACTCGAATTGGATTCCCTAGGAGCCGTGATCGAAAGCTCCTAATGTGTGAAAAGGCTGCCGAGGCAGCCGGACAATGATCGAGTTTCGGCGACGCTCGGTTCGCTCCATGCATCTTAAGAAAGGGAAAGTCGGAACAGCATACGCCGCCACAAGAGAATCTAGTTACCCCCCACGAAGAACTCCAGGGTCACTGCAGTCTCCCTCCATAATTGATTTGAAGATGCCGAAGCGAACTTTAACGCGTAACTCCGCGAGATTAAGACTACAGACCCAATCGCCGACACGAGACGGGTTCACACGGACGAAAAGAGGGCACAAGTTCAAGCACATGGCCAGCGAAAACAGCACCATCGAATCAAAAGGATTGGTTCAAACATAGTCCAACATTTGTTGACTTTATCATCCGAAGAGTCCAGAATCATCCCGGCAATTCACTGCCAAAACACCTCGCTCAAACGTTGTTTTCACGAGACTCAGGAGGTCGACGGCCGCCTCCTATGGACCTATATCTCGAGAAATCTCTTTCACTTCTTACCCACTTTCTTTCCTCCTTAGCTGTGCTAGTGCTCATGGATCAAAGATCACCGCAGCATCACATCCGTGTAGAACAAATTCAAGTCCGGTAGACAGAAGCGGTCAAACCCCTAGAACGTTAAGTACTATATAACCCCACATGTTATTTACCATATCATATTTATCTCATACATAGATATGCAATGATTATAATATATACACACATTCATTGGCCAGTTCGATCTCGGTAAATGCAAGAAGTCAAAACCAAAGACCAGAACGAAATGCACCTTTTTTCACACCAAAGAACCAAATCGCATAATAATGGTGGGAGTTGAGAGATTCAGAAGAAGATCAGGGCCAATTCCTGATCATTCAAATTATCATGTACACACGATAAATCCTCTGTTCCTAATCGACCCAACCGCCGTCCGGTACCGGAGGTCCTTTGCCTCTTGCGTCCTTTCCAACTCCGACTTGAGCGAGCATCGCTCTGCCATTGCCGTCCCCGTGGCCAATGCCAAGCTCGAAACATTTTCTTGTTTGTGTGGTGGTCATTTTCTTGGAATTGTTTCGAATTTCGCCCTCCATGTAACGGGGTCGAATTCAATAGCACTGAGCCGACTGGGGCTCGCGCTGGGAAGGGCTCCTCCAGAAGCCGGTGCCGTAGAACCTCTCCCACATCTCCTTCTCGAGCTTGGCCACCTGCTTGTCCACCTCCTCGTCCTCGGCGGCGGGCCTCTTCATCTCCGCCATCGCCTCGTTCACCGCGAACGGGTGGATCTGGAGCTCCTTCTCCTCGCACCCGCACGTCAGCCTGCGACCCTTAGGCGACAGCAGCCCCTTCTTGATCAGCCTCTTCCGCCGCGTCCTCCTCCACGCGCGGCGGCACAGCCCGGCCGGCACCTTGTACACCGCCAGCAGTATCAGGTTCACGATCCCGCAGGGGCAGCAGCAGCACACCACCGCGCACTCCGCCGCCGTCCCCCCCGCCACCTCCGCAAACCGGACGCCGCTCCCCCCGCCGCCGCCGCCGCTGCGGGAGGAGGAGGAGGAGGAGGCGGACGAGGAGGTCGACTTGCTCGCCCTCAGCAGCGGCTCCCGGCGGCTCACCGACGGCGGCCGCAGCACGATCTGGCGAGTCATGTCGCGGGCGATCGGCCTTCCGCGGGGGCCGTCCTCCCCCCCAGGAGAAATCACGATGTGGGTGATCGAGATTTCGCAAGAAAACCGATCGGCCGTTACAAACCCGGCATGAAACCAACGCAACCTTGAAAGAGCGAAAATATAGGAGCTTCCGTTCCCTCTTCGGCTCCCCCGGACCCCCCCTGCTACCAGGCAGGCGTCAGGGGGAGAGGAGGAGGTTCATGGCGGCGGCGGCGGCCGCCGTCGGAGAGGTTTTGAGGGATGGTGGTGGGAAGAGAGAGAGAGAGAGAGAGAGAGAGGCAGAAACAGAGGGAGAAACAGAGGCAGAGGCAGAGGCAGAGGCAGAGGCAGAGACAGAGGGGGAGGGAGCTGAAGTAGATGGTGATGATACCAGGCGTTACCACGCTGGCCCGACTGCGCAGGGCTCGGGAGATTTTATTAGGAAGCCAACGAAGAATCACAGAAGAGAAAGAGAGATACAGCGAGAGGGGTGCGTTGGAGTGAAATGAGGTATGAATCGGATCGGAATTTGGGAAGATAGGTGAGGGAGAAGATGGGGAACGTTCGTTTTAGGGGGGGATTTATTCAATCTTTTTCTTTTTTCTCTTTGGCATTTATTTCTCTGTCATCTAAACTTTTTCCGCAATTGACCCTTAAAATTACGCATGCCCGAAACTTTTTAACCATATCAATCTTAAGCCGACATACGCGGATTTCCCCCGTCCAAATGTCTCCGGTGCATTGACCCGCGGAGCATGCCCATATTCAAACTAAGCGCTTCACTGCTCGATCAAAAAACTTAAAATTTTTTCTCCGGACACTTCAGATCGGAATCTGAAATGATGGCGTTTTTGTTTCAAATCCATCCGGGTCATGTGATCAGACACCCCGCGTCCAAATCACATGGCCGCGTAGATCCGACCCTGACGAGAGGAGACTGAAATAAACAATCGGATCCCCTAGTGAGATGCTCATGATTCTTTCGAGCCCCTTTGTCCATTTGCGAATACAAAAGGGACCAAAGAAAGCGATCTCAAGCTTTGAGAAAAACAAGTTTTGCCTTGCGTCACGGGGCGCTCTTCAACACCAAAGAGAAAACAAATGAGCCAAAGGGGCAACTATTTTATTACCAAATGAGATTTTGGAGGTGAAGTCCAAAGAACGGCCCTATTCCCTCCGGCGAATAGATAAATCCAAGTGACCTCTCTAAGGGAAATTGATTATAAAATTTGGATGGGAGTCATGTGAGCTCTCGCTTTCGGCAAATGGGGTTGAAGGCAGTCCAGCATGGACGCTCCGTTTTGATACGTAAGGACTTGGCAGGAGCCTACTTGGATAGCTCGTGTCCGTTGTGTGAAACCAAAATTTTCTTCTTTTTTTTTTTTTTGGGGTCTTTTGCTATCATTTTGGCGGGGGAAACTTTCAATTGACCCCATCGAATTCGACCCAATTTCATTAAATACCCCCCTTATACTTGGTCTTGTCTCAAAAGAACCCCCCGTGCGCGGTCGACAAACGAGAATCGATTGGCCCCCCCGGTGAAGTGCCGGTGAGAAAAAGTGGCTAGCCGGAATGCATGCTCAGCTCGCGTGGAGGATGGTCCGGGCAGGTAGGGGTGTTTTTGTTCAAACCAAAATAAGATTGCATAGAGAATTTAAAATCGGAAATCCCTAAACATGGAGAGAACGTGATTGCGCGAGGACGCCGTCGTCAACTAGGAACCGTGAGGGTTTGACCGAAACTCGACTTCGCGACAAAATATCTTTCCGTCGAAAGTCGTTCTTCGATTTTATTGGAGGAGACAGATTTTGTGGTGATTCCGAGTAGAAAATATCATCATTAGAGAAGAAAATCCATAGTTTCGCTCCAAACAGAACTAAATGTAAACAAACTGTGCTCGAATTTAATCGACGACAAAGCCTGCGGACGTAGTCACTTCAACGGAACCAAACGTACATAAACTGCATATCAACGACAAAGTCTGAGAACCTAAAGATGCTGATCTTGGCTAATAGTATTAGCTAGATGAGGTGAATAGGCGATTTTGAGAAATTTGACCGAAAAATGCGAAATTAAAAGCGTCAAGTTTGATATAAGCGTGACTGAGTAAAATAATGTGTTGATGTAAGTAGAAACTAGTTCAAGCTGTGCAATGTGCTTCCATCAAGCAATTAATGAAAATAAGCAGAGAGAGATAGAAAATGATGCACTCGGAGCTTTATAATGATTTGCAACTTATGCTCACTCTCCTAAACTAATAACTTACTGGCTAAATTTCACTAGTAATCTCTTAGAATATACAGTAGAGCGTGCTGCTTATACTCAAGCATTTCTTCTCAAAACTGGTGATGCTTATACCAAGTTAATAGATCTCACCGTTTCACGCCTAAGCACAATCTATAACAGTGCCAAGCAGAACCAAACGTCACCCTATGTGAGCTGGCCACTTTTCTCGCCGACGTGGCTAATCGGTTCACATTTGTCAACTGGAAAGACTTTATTGAGAGAAAATCAATTACATGGGGGCATTTTGAGGAAGTAGGCTCTATAAAGGGGCCTAATTGAAAATTTTCGCCCCTCTTTTCGGTGTGCCCGCAACGGAATCGTAGGGCCGTTTAATATTATGAACTGCTTTGTCATCACCACGTCTTGATATTAGAAAATGAAAGTTTGGAGATGCCAACAAGCTTAGCTAGAATTATTGTTTAATGTCATAATTTTAGCTACATTTAGTTTGATTAGACTTTGTCCAATCGAGAGATGTCACGCGACAGGTCAAAGGAACACGAAAATTCTTTTTTAAAAATGGAAAGAAAGTCGGCTAAGTTTTTTCATGGAATTTGGTTATAAAACAAGGTATAGGCCGTCTTCTCTCGGAAGGCTGTATTACTAAATAAACAATAAACAGCTTGCTAGTGAAAAATGCATAGAGAGCAAAAATAAATGTGTCATCATTTAAAATCCATCACCTTTTGAAATGGTCTGATTGACACAACCGACTAATTTTACCAACAACGTAAATCTTCGTGTATCTATCTATATATCTACCTATTTTATGGAGAATGCGTGCCACTAATTTATTAAAGATTCACATCTTTTAATAAAAATAATCGCTCGTACAACTTCGCAAATCTATTGAATTGACGATGGATTGCATCCTTCCTACTAAAATCGAAATAACGAGAATGATTAATATTACAAAAAATCCTAAATTGATACATCCGTAACAGATTAATTTAAAATTAACTTTTTGACCACCACAAATCCCAAACTGGTACAACCGTATCAAATTTATCCTTTGTTAGTTTCCGTCAAAATTTTACGGTTAAATTGTCGAGTTGGATGATACGTAACAGTTGACGAGTATATCGGTTTGAGGTTTTCCGTGATATTAATCCAATTTAATATATGGTAAATTTGTCATAAGTGTATTGATTTTGAGTTTTTGGTGGTCAAAAAATTAATTTTAGATAAATTTATCATAAATATACCAATTTAATTTCGAGATGAATGTGACGATGAATTGGCATATACTTCTACGGGCAAAAACAGATGCACTCTCTTCCACAAGCGAGGAGGGATAGGCATGATTTTGGGAGGTTGGGGGGAGGTGGGGCCCGATCCGACGTGTCAATCTGGACGGCTCCCGACGGGGGCGGCTCCAGCTCCGCCGCGGTCCCGATCTTGCGCGCAGACCGGGAAGAAAAACCAGAAAGCGGACACGTCACCGCGCGAGCTGGACAGAGGAGCACGTGCGGGGGCCCCACCGACCGATGCGACGTGCGGTGCACCCCCGTGAGGCGTGAGCTGCCGAAGCCTTCCGCTGTTCCGCCACGTGTCATCGGTCGTATGTATTGGTTCTTCGCCCTTTCTCAGTTCCTTTGGCTCGGCACGAATTCAATTGTCCACAACCCCGAATTCAATTGTCCACACGAAATCGAGGAAGTGCAATTTCCCGGGTTCCCGGGCCGGATCCATAGGAGCCGTCGATCATAGAAGCCTCTGGTACGCAAGGCTCTCGCGAGATTCACGCGATTGACGTGTTGATCAACTCGATTTGGTGATTTCGCACCCGAGTAAACGTACTTCTTCGTGGAAGATGACACGAAATGATCTCCAAATTTTTGGCCCAATTTATGATGTAGTCTTCAAATTTTTAATCCGGTGACTAATTGAATCGATTGAACATGTACTTAAAAGTTCATGCTCAATTAGTCCGTACGCTAAATAATCCAGGGACTAAATCGAATTATATTGAACATGTGTCAGAAGAAACAAATTAAAAGTTTATGAACGACATTGCACGTTAATTAAAATTTGGGGATCGCATTGAGCAAACTAAAATTAATTGATGATATTGCACGTTGAGCTACAATCCCGAAAAAATCATTTGTGTCGCAAGTCGAGTCGATTGCCTGCCGGGAGGACAAAGCAAAAGGTGGTTTAAGTATTCAAGCTAGAGTTTGCTAACACGCAAGGAGGATGATTCATCTCACAATGAATTTAAAAGGGATCAACATCAAGAGTTGCAATGTGCTTCATTGGAGACCATCAAACATCGACAATAATGAGGGGAAAGAAAGAACGAAATTCCACAAAAGTTGAGGCCTATCTCTTGAAAAGCCGCCAACATGAATTGCCGAAAAACAAAAAGAGAAGCAAGAAGAGGAAAAAGAAGAAGAAAAGAACTCGTCCTCGCGATCCGATCAAATCCGCCTCCCTCGACGGGGGCCACAGGCCGGGAATCGGGATAAAACTCCCAATGTAGGGCACAATCTCCGAACACCCCCGCCCTGCGTAGCTCAACTATGATATAATTCTCCTCGTTTTAGCATTCATCTCAGCGAATTTAATCCTTTTTTTCCCTTTTTGCCGATATCGAAATATGCGAAAAGGGGTATAATCGATCCTACATAGGAAACTTATCTATTCTTTTCGTTCGCGATCTAGACTTGAATGATTAGGCTTATATATATTTGGACTAATCTTTAGGAGCAAAGGCCTGGTTTGTCCTGTAATTATGATTGCAAAGCGGCTTCCGATACCAAAAGAGAAACTTGATAAATAGAAAAGTGGATAATGACACCAATAATTCTTGAATTGTGGTTCAATGTGTAATGTGATTCATGAAATTTTAATTTATTCAATGTAGTCTCTAGATTTTAGCCCATTGTTCAATTTAGTCCCTAAATTTTAGCTTAATATTCAATGTGATCTTTAAATTTTTGATTTCATGAATGTAGTCCTTCGACTTTTGGTACTTGTTCAATATAATCCCTGAATTATATAAAAAATTCAATGTAGACCCTGAATTTGAATTAATGGAAGGACTACATTGAATATTTTCATTTAGATCAGGGACTAAACTAAACATGTACTATAAGTTACAAATTAAAAGATCAGGGACCACATTGCACATTGAATTAAATTTTATGGACCACATTGAATAAATTAAAAGTTTAGGGACCACATTACATATTGGGCCAAAGTTCAGGGACTGTTTAAGTCATTATCCCAATAAAGAAGTATCTGAAATCGAAAAAGAATTAGGCCCATCGAGAGTAAATTGATTTGTTCTTTCATATGCACGCATAATTCATAAGAACAATTACGGGGCAAGTCCTGAAACTCTTCTTGACAATACATTTGAGTCATCAAGTTTTCGTGCATATAACTTGTAAAGCTGGCAAATTCGATGCACCATTCTGTCGATTCGGGACTAAAAATGACATGTGGTATTTTTGTTAATATTATTTACTACTAGGTCGTTTGTAAAAAATGCCACGTAGATTTTCCATCCATTAAAAACTCACGGAGCTAACGAAAGGACGGCTCCATTTGTTTCGTAGAGAATGGATGATTCGAAAAATATTTTCCTAAAAATAATCGCTTGTTTCGCTTACAAAAATGAACGAACAAAAAAAAATTCATCATCCATGAAAAAATGTTTAGACATATATTGTTGCCGATAATAAAAACATTTTCTATTAACTAATTATTTCAAACGATACAAGCGATCAATTACAAGAAAGTGCTTTCTAAATTATTCATTTTTTGTGAAACAAACTAAGCCTAAAATAACTACTGGAATTTGCCTCGATGGCCACTCTTCCTACTTGGGAAGGAGGAGGTGGGAAGTTCGAATCTCAACTATTTCAGGGGGGGCTAGAGGTGGGGACATGTAATTTCAAATATGGGTTTCGACTCCCATGCCCTGCAAGAGGTAGAACAGAAGTCTAAGAATGAGTTGAGGGTTAGAGTAGGATGACAAAAAAAAAAACCGAAGCCTCAAATGGAAGATTGTAACAAGTTTTTAGGGCTTCAAAATACAAGATGAAAGTTTTAGGATGCAAGTGAATTATCGTGACACTTTTTAGGATTCTTCCTGTAATAATACCTAGTTTCTTTGATAATTATACTAATGTAGTGGAGGGAGTGTGCTTTTGAAACATAGTTAAGTGTTTTCTAATAGGGTTAATACCACGAAAAATCCCAAATTAATACATATGTGATAAATTTACTCACAAACTATTTTTTTACCATAAAAAACCCCAAACTGGTACACTCGTGATAATTTTACCTCGAATTAATTTTTTGACCATCAAAAATCCCAAACTAGTATACTTATGACAATTTTATCTCGAACTAATTTTTAGACCATAAAAACCCCAAATTGGTACACCCTTGATAAATTTACCCTTTGTTAGATTCTGTTAAATTTTACTATCAAATTGCTAAGTTTAATAACACGTGGTAGTTAACGGCTGTACCATTTTAGGGTTTTACCCCTCTGTTTGTCACATGTTTATCAATTTGTGGTTTTTCATTATATTAATTCAATTTAACGGATACTAACAGAGAGTAAATTTATCACAAATGTACCGATTTGAAATTTTTAGTGGTAAAAAAATTAGTTCGGAGTAAAATTATTACAAGTGTACCAGTTTGGGATTTTTGATGATAGAAAAATTAGTTCGGGGTAAAATTATCACAAGCTTACTAGTGTGGGGTTTTTAGTGATAAAAAAAATAGTTCGGGGTAAATTTATCACAGGTACACCAGTTTGGGATTTTTGGTGATTAAAAAATTAGTTCGGGATAAAATTGTCACATGTGTACTAGGTTGGAGTTTTTCGTGATATTAACCCTTTCTAATATAAGAAATTTTAAGTCGATATCGATTGACCCAAAATCAAAATTCATTTGTTAAGTAAGGCCTAAGCGCCTTTTTACAGCGCCGTGATTTTAGTAATGGTAGAATTGTTCAACCCTTCATAAGCGGTTGAATGAATGATGATGGTTTTATCTTACCACACTTACATTGTTAATTCATGGACATTTGTTTCTTGGCGGAAAGAAAGATTCTGTTCATCATAATAATATCCGAGAGGAATATAAAAGACACACAAGCCTAGCAAATCTCAAACAATTGCGGAACAAAACAAATACTAGAACGCAAATAATAAAGCACAAAGTACAAAACACAGTCTGCAGCTAAAATCATACTTTCATCCCTCAAGAACAAATCTGCCACCGTAAACATTCGGTAGTCGACTACCAGATTCAGTGGTGAACGGCTTGCGGTGCACGTCTAGGTTTAACGTCCTCACCATCGCCATGTAGAGACACCAACATAAATAAATACCTATAAGGAACTCCCAGATCTAAACCTAAATATAAATTGGGAGAGTAAAACCCAGATCTAGATCTAATTCTAAATCGGAAGAGAAGATCGACCTCATTTCGAAGAGGTTGTGAAGCTATGTCACGAACATCTTCTTCGATGGCTAGAACTAGATTCCACGTTCACCCAAGATCAATTACAAAAATTTATTCACACACAATTTCCCAAAATAGATCGAGAGAGGAAAAAAAAAAGGTAGTCAAAACAAAGAAAATGAAAATCAAAGGTCAAGTAGGCTCTCGTCTTTAGAAATTGAAGCAGAGAGCCTACATGAGAGTTTCAAAAGAGGAAAGTTTTTGGGAGATGATGGGGTTTGCCTTGGGAGATGAAGGGGTAATTCAAGGAAAATTGAAAAGCGAGACAAACTTCTATTGTGACTAAATACATAGATAGATACAGATGATCAATGTTATATGTAAGTACGTTTTCAATGCTTCAACCATTTGTGATCCGTCGGATACCATTGTCCTGATAAGGGCTAAGTACGTAAGAAGTTCTACGACTTATATTCAAACTACCATCGGATTATAAAATGTTTTAGATTGCACGATTGAATCCTAAAATATGCCAACATTATGCAATTGAATAACTCTTGGTTCAATTTGTTTTAGCTGAAAAAAATCCGACGTGACAATTTTTTATGTTTCCTTTTTCTATTATCTATGTCTTTTATGACACTTTGTGCTAGTCGGGGAAAAATAAAGATATTTTGCGTGAAAAACGAGAAAAGAGAAAATTCGACCAAGACCTTGCCCTAGCCGTTGTGCTTCCCATCTTTTTACTATAATCTAGGGGTATGAGCATTGATACTTGGTTGCTTGGAGGCCCATGAAACACTCTATAAGCCTCGTTAACTGTTTAAGTCTTGTCTTTTATCTTTTTTTAAGAAGCCTTCACCTAGGAATATTCGGACAAATTACTAGGCTACAATAATGTTGGGAATACTGCTTACCACCTTTGTCACTTCCCACTGCTAGCCTTTGTCTCATTTCCCATTGCAGCTCATATTGTTAATGTTAATATAGCTTCAATACAGAGAGCACTGTCTCTATGGAGATGTAATTCAACGATTTGGGAAGTATTTTTTGAAAAGTGATTATTTGGATCATTTACAAAATTGAACAAACGAAAAGCATTTTTAATGTTGGCGAAAATATTCGAGCATAGATTATTATTGATAAAGAAATATTTTTCATTCATTTTCTAAGCGATAAATATAATCATTTTTCAAAAAAGTATTTTTCAAATCATTGCTTTTTGACGGAGCAAACGAATTCTGAAGATCATTTTATGGCTTCCGATCAAACTAAATCTTTTGTCCTTGTCTTCCTTTTTTCATTTATATTCCTCCGCTATATGCTTTTTGACCCTTCATAATGTGAATTTGTTTACGATAGACCGTCTTTGTAATTGTTTGCATGTTCAATTGATTTCTCCAATCAGTTCTATCTCAACTTGAATTGCATAAAGCATTTTGCATTAAATTTGCCAAACATAAAGCATTTTGTTGACTGGGCAAGAAAATAAAAAATACAAAAACAATGTCCCATGTGAAATTTTATTGATTGAGCGAATAAACACAGAGCAGAAAAGAAATGGGAGCGGTTTCTTTCTTTAACATACCATAGATACCTTTCGTTATTGAATATTTTATTTCTAGAGTTAATATCACCAAAAACTCCAAACTAGTACACTTATGATAAATTTACCCCAAACTAATTTTTTGACTACAAAAAAACTCCGAACTAATACGATTATGACAAATTTAACTTCCATTAATTTGGATTAATACAAAAAAAATCACAAACTAGTACACATGTGACAAATGGAGGGTACCAGATTGGTATATTCGTCAATTGCCATATGTTATTCAACTTAGCAGTTTGACAGTAAAATTTAACGGAAATTAACGAGGATAAATTTGTCATAGGTGTATCAATTTAGGGTTTTTGGTAGTCAAAAAATTAGTTTTTGGCAAATTTATCACATGTGTATAATTTGGGGCTTTTCATAGTAAAAACCCTTATTTCTGAGATGTTTGAGGGATAAAATTGTCCATTTTAAAATTTAAGAAAAAAGAAGAAATATCCTTGCTTTTAGGAGCATAGCTTCATATATACAAAATGTATTTGTCTGCATCATACATTAAATGGTTAATACCACAAAACAACCCTAAACTGATATACTTATAAAATAAACTAATTTTTTGACTATAAAAAATCACAAATTTGTACACCTGTAATAATTTTACTCCGAACTAATTTTTTGATCACCAAAAATCCTAAACTAGTACACTCGTGACAATTTTACACCGAACTAATTTTTTTACCACAAAAAATCCTAAACTGATACATCTGTGACAATTTTACTACAAGCTAATTTTTTAATCACCAAAAACCTCCAAATTGGTACATTTGTAACAAATTTACCCTCTGTTCAATTGGATTAATATCACGAAAAATCATAAATTTGTAAACTTGTGACAAACAGAGGGCTAAAACCCCAAATTGGTTAACTCATCAACTATCGCGTTTAATCAAACTCACCAATTTGATAGTAAAATTTAATGAAAATTAACAGAGGGTAAATTTATCACAGGTGTATCAGTTTGAGATTTTTGGTGGTCAAAAAATTAGTTCAGGATAAAATTATCTTAGGTGTACCAGTTTAGAATTTTTCGTGGTCAAAAAATTAGTTCGGGGTAAAATTATCATGGGTGTATCAGTTTGAGGTTTTTCATGATAAAAAAAATTAGTTTCGAGTAAATTTGTCATATATATATATATCAGTTTGGAGTTTTTTATGGTATTAACCTTACATTAAATTGTAATAATTATTACATGATGAAACTCCACTGAGTTGACACTTCGAAAATGCGATCATCACCAAATTCATTTACTTTGTTGTTGATTCCTAACAAAAGGCGATTAGCAAGCAAAAACAGCTGGCTAAAACCGTCAACACAGACCGAATTTTCTAGATTTTCTTGTAAATCATAAATCAGGAGAATAGAAAATTAGAAGTTGGATCCAACTAAATCGATGTCGTTATCAATCAGATGTCAAGTTTTTACTAATTAGGTTCAATTTGTGCAATCCACCCAACTTGCCCTCACGTATGGGTCCGGTGACTAAAGATGGTCGGACAATTTACAAAGTCCACGCAACATCTTCGTGAAAAATCATGATTTGCTATCAATCACATGGGATCGCATTCGATTCGGTTCAAGCCCACGTTCAGTGCCCGGGTAAGAGGCGACCCGGATAGGATAGCAATTATTATAACCGGCGTTTGGCAACGCATCCAAGGTGCGATGAATCTAAATAATTGGCTATTGGCCATGGGGGTGCGATAAAGAAAACTAAGAGGCTCGACAGGACTGGAGGTTTATATCTGCCCTGCTACTCAGGCGAAGAAACGGTGAAGATCAGGTGCAAAGTTATACAGTATGATTAAGTGCACAAAAGTATAATTAAGCCATCAATAAACTAACGTCACCTAATTTTTCCCTCTCCTCTCTCCCTCCTATTTTCGTGCAACTTTCTTCTTCAACCTCCATGGAGGGGAGGGTTTGAGTTAGATCTCTCTCTCCTCTCCCTTTTTTATTTTTCTTTGACTAATTTGGTTTTCTGTTATCTGTTTTTCGCTTTCCTCCCGTTTTGAGGATCTTTCTTCTGATCTACTCTAGATCTAAAAGTTTCTCTCTCCCATTTCGGAGATGTTTCTATCCCGATCTAGTCTAAATTTAGGGTGTTTTTGCGCATACGATTTTGGGGTTTTGCTTTCTTAGGCTTTGTTTGTATACAAATCCAGTTTCAAAAGAGATCAGAAGAGTTTCGCAAAGATTTTGCTTTCATGGGTGTCAGATCTGTGCTCGTTCAACCTTGTTAATTGGCACGGCGGTAATGTTGGTGACACTAAACCTAGGCGCGTACCGCTAAAAGACAAAACCGTAGCAACAGATGGATATTTTGGTGTGTTTTCGTTATTGAAGATGAGTTCGGTGATCAGCTGCCGATTTTGATTTGAAAAAATCTCGGATCTGCTCTTTGAGCATGTGATCCATAACCTTTTTTTAATAATTCATCTTTTTATCTGGAACTTGTTTTGTTATTTTAGTTTGTAGCTGGACTGTGTATCTTTATTGTATATCCGTGGAAATGAATAAAATATTTCTTTGACCAAAAAAAAAAAACCAGTGTC
The DNA here is from genome assembly GCA_031216235.1 of Syzygium jambos. NCBI lineage: Eukaryota > Viridiplantae > Streptophyta > Magnoliopsida > Myrtales > Myrtaceae > Syzygium > Syzygium jambos. The sequence continues at coordinate 17,456,511 of CM062230.1, read as the reverse complement.
CCCTTAGACAATGGTTAGTTCTTGCCCTTTCCTATTTGAGATCTTCTGTGGTTGATTTTAAAAACCCAGTGTTCAGATTGTTCAAGATCTAAATTTCAAGACCTAATAGATCAAGTTATTGTTCTTTTCTCCGTAAACTCGATTATCCAATCATCTGTTTCGCACAAGATGCACGATTGTAACTAAGTCTCAATTTGTCCGAGCCAATTAGCGATGATTGAAATGCCGAGCAATTTCCTGCTAGTGTAAAATTTAAGCGCAATCAATAGGTCATAATCAATAGGAGGGATTAGATTATTGTTCAGTGGTCCAACTAAGACTAACCATATACTATTAAATTAACCTGATTTAATTGTAAAAAATTCCATGTTATTAGGCAAGTTCCTTTCAGAAAATCTGGAACACACATCCTCATTTCACCCACATTTCCCCTCTTTCCCATCTGCATACTCTCCCTCTGATGACTTCTTCAACAATGGATAAACAAGTTTTGTGAGGTAGAATGATTTAGATCTATGGACGTTTGTCAAATTAAAACCGGTCTCTACTTATTTAATAGGAGAAAAGAAAATAACATGGCATCCGTGTTCAGCGCATTTGGGATTTTACATATTTCATCAAGTTGATTCGAGATTCTCATTTTGAAATTTGACTCCGATTTAAGATGGGTTCAGGATAATTCAAAGTAGATCGATTCTAGCTTGGGATATACACCTGTTACTTAGCACGAGCCGGTCTAAATTGGCTCGGTTTCCACGTGCCAGCATTGGATGCCTCCTGCATCAAGTGCAAAGGCAAAAGCGAAAGCTTGATGTGTCAAAATGGGATGTCTATCATATCAAATCAAAGAAATAGTATGTCGACCATTATTTGGGCGGATGGGGGCCAATAACATGCTGAGAATTGCCTCGAGACAGCGTCAGTACGAGAGTCGACTGATGTGATCTTGCATAAGGAAGTACTCCTGCGACCTATTGGTAATGGTCGGGCAAATTGGTTTTCCTATTTTGCCATACAAGTGAGTGCCCATGTGAGTGCTTTGAAGGCCCTGTAAGTGCAGCCGTGGGGGTGCCCGGCTAGGCGTAAATCAAAGGTGGGCTCGCTTATAGTTACAATGTAGTGGTAAAATATGTGAATATATCTATGAGATTGAATGATTGTTTTACGAGAAATTGTGTGAGATTAAATACTGCTAGTTATTGACTGTGGTTGAGATTGGGAAACATTAATAGTTTTTGAGTAACTCGAACGTGATTGTAATTTCGTTGTATCGCTTAATTTATAGTATAATCTTATAGTACTCTTCCCGTCTAGTAGGTCGCACTGCTTGAACTAAATAAAATCGATGTCTAATTCATTTTCTTATTCTGTCCATTAATGTGCTTGGTCGCTGGTCTTCATTGCATTTAATATCGGAGCCATGCTAGGTCGAGGTGAAGCGAATCGAGAGTAACAGAAGATGGAAAAGTGAAAATTGACATATCTGATGGGAAAAATTTGGATTTCTTAAAAAGGTAGATTTAATATTATTTGGATGAGGGAATCTACACTTACCCCTATCTTGGGAGAAGCCAGAGTCGATGAAGTAAATTGATTGGGATATGCTAGATAGACAATCATTTGATGTTATTTGGCTAATGTTAGTTCACAATGTTGCATATAAGATCTTTAAAGAGAAGATCACTGCAGGATTGATAAATGTCCTATCGAACGTGTACAAAAAACCTTTTGCAATCAACAATGTCTATTCGATGTGCGTTGTCTATTTCATTTAAAGATGGGCGAAGGTGTGTTAGTCAACAACGCATTTAATGTGATCATCAGTTAATTGGATTGGTTGAGATTAATTTTTCCATGAGGTATATGCTTTGATTTTTTTTTTTATCTTTATTGCCTAATAGTTGTAGTTCTATTGTTACTGCTTTTTATAGTTCAGGGTCAAGAAGATTGAATTTTTTTTATGATGTTCGTGATTTGATTCAAAGTGAGGACACCCATCATCTGCTAGTTTAGTACGTGAATGTAGAGGAGGAACTAGTTACCATGTTACCAGGATTAGTATGAACTTTAACAGAAATAGTCAATTTAGAACTGATAGTGCTGTCTGTTGGAACTATGGCAAGAGGAAGCATTATATAATGGATTGCTTAAAATTGAGAAATGAAAAGGGTAAGGATAAAGTTGAGTTTACTTATGAAATTGCTTCAATAGTTGATAGTAAATGATTTGTTTGTCACTAAGGATGTGTCCGTGGATGAATGTTTATTGATTTACTACTTATCAATGCTTAGATAGTGATTTCCTTACCAAAAAAAAATGCTTAGATAGTGATAAAGTTCAATACAGAGCAAAGTTAAGTGCAATATTGTGGGTGTCAGGGACTTTATAATCAAGATGCATGATGGCATCATGAGGAAATTGATTGATGCGAGGCATGTTCCAGAGTTAAAAGAAGAACTTGATTGTCTTGAGTGCCCTAGATTCATTTGTGTTGTCATGATACTTTAGAATAGAGAGTTTTGAAGGTTGCTCAAGGTGCCATAGTAATAATAAAAGGAATCACGCATGGAGGCCTAAATGAGCTCTAAGGGGAGGCAGGGACAGATTTTGCTGTGGGAACGTTGAATTCATCTGTTCGAGAGATGGATTGTGACAAATGCATTTGGGGAACATTGGCGTGAAAAGCCTAAAGGTTTTGAGTGAGAGGAATCTATTATGTTGTTATGTGGTTAAGGAAAAGAATGTGTATGTCAAGGATTGAGGAATGGCTAGTTAATTTTCAACATACCTCGACGTCCTTTGAATTTCTCTCTGTTGTTCTCTGGCATATTTGGAAGGAACGGAGTAATTTTGCAGTCGAGCGCAAACCCCAGACCTTGGAAAGCTACTGGAATCAGCCTCAACCAGGGATGAAAGCATTGTTCGCTAGACAGCAAGATCCGAAAAGAGAACAAGCCTCTAATCAAAATCAGACCAAGCTTGAAGACCGCCAAAAAAGGGGGATTTTTGAAGCTAAATGTTGATGGAACTTAAATGGAAGGGACAATTGAAGGAGCCATTATGAGTGTGCGTCGTGACAGCTCTGGTCTTCTCATGGATCGCTTTGCACGAACATTGTAGCGTCTTCTGCAGCTCAAGCAGAAGCTCTAGCACTAATGGCAACGCTCAAGCAGAAGCTCTAGCACTAATGGCAACCCTAAGATATTTTAGATCTTGGTCGTACTCTTCCTCTGAACTAAACTCAAATCAGTTCGATTTGATTAGTTGCTTCAATAGCTAATCAACCATCATAAGAGGAAATTAGTTTACTTATCAAGGAATCCTAGGCACAACTGAAGCACTATTCGAACTTTAAAGTGGTCTATTGCAATTGAGAAGCAAATAAGGTAGCGGATTGAGTTGCCAAAGCCCAGCGAAAGAAAATCCTTTCTCCAAGTTGGACTTTATATTCTACTCAAGCCCTTTGGGCTCTTATTTGCCCGAAATTGCAGCTATGTATCCTCAAACTTAATCGTAATGAGTGAGAACTTTATTTGTAACTTTTGAGGAAAACTCCTAATGATTTTGAAGTTGACAAAACTTTTCATGTTATTGTAAATCTGATACTTATTCTGAACTATTTTATTCCAGGTATATATATTCTGGAAGCTCAAAAGGAAGTTTTTCAGACTTTACAAGCTGTCAAAATGAGAAGTTCAGACTTTAACATAAAAAAGATTCAAACTCAGAATGAGAAGTTTAGACTTGACGGAAGACCAACACTAATCTTAGTTCTGAAATAGACGCAGATGCAGAAGTTATGCAGATGCAGACGCAGAAGTTATGCAGACGCAGATGCAGAATTCTTTCAAACGCAGAAGCAAAATTCATTTAGAACAAAACATAACAACTAGTGATCTGGTATGGATTTCACAGAAGAAAAGTTTTGATTATCTCAATCTCAGTCTAATTAATTGACAATCAAACATTACGACAAGTATGCTTTACAACGGATAAAGCTCTACTTATGGAAACCAAGATTCTGATTGTATGGACGACCAGAATCAGCGGGATTCAGAATCTGTCATCCAACGGCTACTCAATCCTTTTTATACAAATCTATCCAAGGTGAATATTGGAAGATGATCCTCTGAAAGCTGTCCAACGGCTAGTTTGGAAGTGGAGGAGTATTTAAAGAGATCAATGAACAGCAGTAGGAAGTATAGAATCAAGAATCAACAAGTCCAAAGTCTGAGCATACTCTGATCCTTTCTCTTGTTTTTCTTAAGCCAAACATTAAGATCTTGAGGGATACTTTGTAAGAGTGATTGTGTGAGATAGAGAGTCCTATCATACACAAGAGTGCTGTCACTCAGAATCTGTAATTCCTCTTGATTACATAGTGAAATTCAGCCGGTAGACTGTCAGCGTGGGAGAGTGGACGTAGGCTTGCTATAAGCCGAACCACTATAAATTTGTGTGCAGTTTTTCTATCTCTTATCTCTTACTTTACATACTGCATATCAAGAGCATTGTCTATATAAACTATTTTGAATCTGAATTTTATTTAGACTCAATTGTGTTCATCCATTTCCGCTTGAATTATTAAAAATTGTTTAAGATCACCTATTCACCCCCCTCTAGGTGATCCTTGCTAGCTATATCAATTGGTATCAGAGCAGGTTGCTTGTTTATTGAAGTGTTACTTCTGAGCTAACGATCTATATGGCCAGTTTGAGTGCTCCAGGTCTCATTAAGGACAAAGCAACAACATACCACCATATTTCGATGGCAAGGAATATAATGTCTGGAAGAATAAGATGAAGGCGTTCATAAAGTCAATTGATCACATGCAATGAGATGTCATCATCAGAGGAGTCAAACCAAAATCTTCTGATTAAAAAAAAAAAAGACAGACGGAAGCATACTAGCAGATCTTCCATTATCTCAAACTGAGATATCAAAAAGAGAAGCCTTAGATTCTAGAGCAATTTATTCTTTTTATTGTGCCTTAGCACACATTGAATATAAAAAAATTACTTCTTGTAAATCAGCTAAGGATATCTGGGATACTCTCTACACTACTTATGAAGGAACAGATCGAGCTAAGGAAACTTAAATCAATTTATTGCTTGGTCAATATGAAGCCTTCAAAATGAAGCCTGAAGAATCAATTGCTGATATGTATGACAGGTTTGCTGATATAGTAAACGGTCTTGCATACAAAGGACAACCAATCTCAGATGCGATGGAAGTCAACAAACTACTGAGAGGACTGTCAAAGCAGTGGGATAATATCAAAACATCTTTTAGAGAGATACAGAGAATCATGCCTCTATCAGTGAATGAGTTAATTGAAACTCTTCAATCATATGAGACTGAGCAACGGAATGAGGAGAATGAATCCAGAGGCAAAAAGTCAATTGCATTAAAAACTAACATTAATTTTGATGCAGATTCTGAAGATGAAGATGTTGATGATGAAGAGCTGGCTCTCTTCATAAAGAAGTATAAGAAGATGAAAATCAAAGGAAGAAATCTCAAAGGGAAGAAACCTTTTGAGAAGAAGAAGGCTCTCGATGAAACAGAAAAATTAAAGGAAGTAATCTGCTTTCACTGTAGAAAACGTGGACATATCAAGCCAAATTGTCCACTTTTGAAAAAGAAGATCAAATTTGAGAAAGCAAAGAAGGCCTTAAAAGCAGAAACCTAGAGTGATACAAAGTGTGAAGATAGTAATGAAGATATTTCAAACTTCTGTCTGATGGTTAAGTCATACTCAAACTCAGATTTAGATTCTGATGCTAAAGTTAAGATTGAGGTAAAGCATTCTAAAATGCCTATTGAAGTGTCAAATTACATTGATAAATTATGCTTTGCATTTAAGGCTACTCTTAAAAGAATTTCTTCTTTGAAAAAGGAAAATTCATCACTAAGGCAAGAGGATGTTTCACAAAAAGAAAAAATCGATTTCCTTCAAAAAGAATTTCATCAAGTCAAGGAAAGTCGAGATTTTCTTTCCAAAGAAAATGCTGTTTTGAAAAAGGGAGTTTCACAAATTACTTCCAAGTTTTCAAAAGGTTCAGAAACCTTGAAGTATATCCTTTCTATACAAATTTCTTACTATAACAAATCTGGTCTCGAATTTATGAAGGAAAGTGATAGCTTAATTGATTTTCCAAAAGTAAAGGACAGATTAAGACAAAGACCTCCTCGACAAGTTTATAAAAATCATTTCAAAAGGAATTTTATCAAACCTGTTGGCCGAAGTGCACTCAAGTGCTCAAAATGTGGAGATCCACAACATTTTAAGAATGAATGTCTTAAGGTCTGGAGACCTATTCGAGGAGACTTTGTTAAGATAGCCTATACTAATACTCAAGGACCCAAACAAATTTGGGTACCAAAGAAAAGTTGAGATGTTGTGATTTTTGCAGGTTACCACAAAGAGAAAAAGAAAGTGGTACCTAGACAGTGGATGCTCTAGACACATGACTGGAGATCCAAGCATATTCGTTGAACTACAAAGCCTAAATGGTGGAAAAGTTTCCTTTGGAGGAAATAATAAAGTAAAAATAGTTGGCAAAGGAACTGTTGAAATTAGAGGACTCACAATCAATGGTGTGTCATTGGTAAAGGGACTCAACTATAACCTAATAAGCATAAGCCAATTATGTGATACAGGTTTTAGAATCAATTTTCAAGAAGATACATGCTCAAGAACAAGTAAAGATTCTTCTCAAACATTCACAAGAAAAAGACATAGCAATATTTATCTTTTAGATGTCAATCCAAACTCCACTCATTACTTGATCTCAATCAAAGAGGATGAAGATCTATGGCACAGAAGATTGGGGCATATCAGTATGAAACAAATCTCAAAAATCTCAAACAAGAAATTGGTTCGAGGTCTGCCAGATTTGAAATATAAGAAAACGGAGTTATGCAATGCCTGCACTCTAGGAAAATAAGTAAGAAGCTCTTTTAAGTCAATACATTATGTTTCCACTAATTGTGCTTTGCAGCTTCTTCATATAGATCTATTTGGATCAATCAGAACATAAAATATTGGTGATAAGAAATATTGTTTAGTTATTATTGATGACTTCACTATATTCACTTGGGTATTCTTCCTTGCTCATAAAAATGAAGCATTTTCATATTTTTCAAAATTTGCAAAAAGAGTTCAGAATGAAAAGGGCTATATCATTTCCTGCATTAAAACTGATCATGGGGGAAAATTTGAAAATCAAAGTTTTTCAGATTTCTATGAAGAAAACGGCTTTCAACACAATTTTTTTACTCCTTATACACCATAATAAAATGGTGTTGTGAAGAGAAAAAATCATTCTTTGTAAGAAATGGCAAGAAGTCTGTTGATTGAAAGCAAGATTCCTTGTCATTTTTGGGCAGATGTAGTTTTTACAGCATGTTATATCATCAATAGAGCTTTTCTTATACCCATTCTAGAGAAAACCCCCTATGAGCTTTATAAAGATAGAAAGCCTAATATTTCATATTTTCATTTGTTTGGTTGTAAATGTTTTATACTCAAAAATCCAAATGACCACTCTGGTAAGTTTGATGAGAAAGCAGATGAAGGATTTTTCCTTGGATAATTTACTACAAGTAAAGTATACAGAGTCTTCAACAAGAATTCTCAGACTATAGAAAAAACAATGAATGTAAGGTTTGATGAAAATATTCAGACTCACAAAAATGAATCTAAACCATCTTCCAATATTCAAGAGTTATCTGAAGCTCAACAAGAATCTTCAAAGATCGTTGAATATGTAGAAAAAGGAAAAGAAGATACAATCCAGACTCAATAAGAACCTTCAGAGTTTGATGATATTCATAAGGAAAGATTTGACAGAAACTGGAAACATAAATCCAGTCATCCGAAGAACATCAGCATTGGAGACATAAAAGATGGTATCAAAACTAGATCTAAACACAAAGAAAACATCAGCAACTTGGCGTTGATATTAGAAATAAAACCAAAAGAAGTTGGTGAAGCATCATCAGATAAAAGCTGGATCGAAGCTATGCAGGAGGAACTTCAGCAATTTAGAATTAATAAAGTATGGGAACTTGTGCCAAGACCCAAAAATCATTCAGTAATTGGATCAAAATGGGTATTTAGAAACAAACTGGATGACAAAGGGAAAGTCACAAGAAACAAAACAAGACTGGTAGCAAAAGGCTATTATCGAGAAGAAGGCATAGGTTATGATGAAACCTATATACCAGTTGCTAGGTTAGAAGCCATTAGGCTACTATTAGCTTATGCTTGTTTTCATGACTTTAAATTGTTTCAGATGGACGTGAAAAGTGCCTTCATGAATGGTTATATCAAAGAAGAAGTATATGTTGAACGACCATCTAGTTTTGAAGAGCCAAGGAAGACTGATTATGTTTATAAACTCAAAAAGGCTCTTTACGGTCTGAAACAAGCACCTCATGCTTGGTACGAGAGGTTAAGTAACTTTCTTCTGCAAAATGACTTCACCAAAGATAAGGTTAATACAACGTTCTTCATTACGAGAAAAGGTAAGGTTTTTTTACTTGTTCAAATTTATGTTGATATCATTTTTGGATCCTCTAACGAACTGCTTTGCAAAGAATTTTCTAAAGATATGCATAATGAATTCGAGATGAGTATGATGGGCAAATTGACATTCTTTCTCGGCCTACAAGTGAAACAAACGAAAGGTGGCACATTCATTTGCCAAGAAAAGTATGCAAAGGAGATTGTCAAGAAGTTTGGATTGCAGAATTGCAAGAAAACAGACATTCCCATGTCTTAATCATCCAAACTGGACAAAGATAAAAATGGTAAAAAGGTTGATTTGAAGGTATATATAAGCATGATAGGATTATTATTATTTTTTACTGCATCAAGACCTGACATACTGTTTAGTGTATATATGTGTGCAAGATTTCAATCTGACCCAAAGGAATCACATCTCTCTGCAGTTAAAAGAATAATCAAATACATTGGAACTTATCCAATGTTAGGTCCTTGGTATTCCAAAGATTTAGATTTTACTCTTACTGGTTATTCTGATGCTGATTTAGCCGGATGTAAAGTGGACATGAAAAGTACTACAGGAACATGTCAACTACTTGGAAATATGTTGGTATCCTGGTACTCAAAGAAGCAAAAGACAATTGCACTTTCTACAGCAAAAGCAGAATATGTAGCTTTGGGAAGCTGCCGTGCACAGATTGTGGATGAAGCAGCAGTTGCGAGACTTTGCTATTGAAAATTCAAGTGTTGCAATCAAATGTGACAACACAAGTGCTATCAATCTAACCAAGAAATCCAATTCTTCATTCACGTGCTAAGCATATTGAAATCAAGCATCACTTCATTCGAGATCATATTCAAAATGGTGATGTGAATATTCAATTCATTGATTCTAAGAATCAATTAGCTGACATATTTACAAAACCTCTTGATAAGTCTTCATTTGATACTCCGACCATATTTACGAACCTTTTTCTCTCTCGACCATCACGATACTCCGAGTCTCCTCCTCTTTCATCTCCAAGATCACATCTTTTTGCTCTAGAACCGATCACAATGCCTTTCAAGAGACGATAAAAAATGATTCTAAACAGAGACATCCAGTCGTTAGAGAAGCGATAATTCATGGATATTTCTGATACAGACTCAAATCATTGGAATGAACCTTCTGAAGCGACGCAACAAGCACCGCGACCATCGTCTCCTCCAAAAGATTCGGGTAAAATTGATTTTTGCTTCCCGAACATCAAATAAGTATGGAAATCTTACGAAAGATTGAAACGGGGTAATGCACATGAACCGGCTCTTAGTCAATGTTTAAAAGATAACAACTTTCGATTTGAAGAAGAGTTAGTTCGCTGCTACACTTGTCTATTTTCTAATCTTGTCTCTCAGTCCAAAAGTACTCTCAATAAAGGCAAAGTGAAGATTGGAGAATCATCTACTCCATCTCAGAGAAAACCAGTTCAGACAAGCGCTAAATCGCCCGCTGATTCTAAGGCTACGGTCGATGATGATGCCAGACTTTACTATAATTTCAACAAGAAGTTAGGCATTGCTTATAGAGAAAAGGGTAGCGGAGGTTTGTTTCTTTCTAAAGTTCACCATGAATTTTACATACTGTTGATGAATAGAGGAATTATGCATCATCGCAGCGTAGATTTTGATTATCTCAATCGGGTTGGCATTCCTGTGCAACATTTGTTTGAGAAATTGGGTATGACAGAATTCTGCTTTTAATCTGCACATACATATGCAGAACTAACTGCATATTTTTACTCGAATCTCTCAATTTTGTCACCCAATCGGCTTCAATTCACTGTTGGAAGCAAGACTTATGATCTCAAAGTGGAAACTTTGGCTCGGATTATTGGTGTAAAAAATTACAAATGTACTCCATTTGAAGTGAGTTTGGAGGAAGCTTCTAAGGCTGCATAAGAAAATTCAGCATTTGCCAGAGGTCCTAAACGTCTGATCTCTTATTCGGATTTGACCAGAAGAACAGTAATCTTACATAAGATCATTATAAATTGCTAGAGACCTAAAGCTGCTTCTAAAACAGACTTATCCAAATCTGAGATCAAGCTTATATGGGCAATTCTGATTGGGCAACAATTTTCTCTTCCTCATGTTATCATTTTTCACATGTACAAAACAGTTCTGAAGGACAAGGGACAACTCCCTTATGGCGCTCTTATCAGTAGGATATTTCATTTCTTAAATATCACTATTCCTCATAGTTTATGCAAGACTCCTGTTCCCTTAATGCATGTTAGAGAGAAAATGCTCATCAAGATGAATTTAAAGCAATTTGACCATCGAAAAGAGAAAGTTGTTATTGACAGTGCAGAAAAAGGAAAGTCTATTCAGCAGTCAGAAGCAAAAATTATGGATAGAAAAGAAGAAACTGAGAGAGAAGCAAGAAAGAGAGCAGGATCAGCAAGGGCAAGTAAGCAGAGTGCTTCTTCAACTCCTTTGAAGGTGTATCGTAAGAAGAGAAAACTTCTTCTAAGAGATGAGGATAAAGAGTCTGAACACCTTGAAACAGGACATGATGTTGGTTCAGATCATGTCTCAGCATTTGCTGCACATGCTTCAGAACCAACACCTATTGCCAAAGTTTCAGAACCAGTATATACTGCACAAGTTCGAGCACCTGTTATAAGAGCTTCAAAACCAACAACTGAAGACTCTAATCTGCTTCAGATGGCACAATACATTGCTCCATTGAGGACAAATGTAAGTCATTCTTTTCTTAACACTGAAGAATATGTTTCTGCAGACCATGCATCTTTTCAGGGGGAGATTCCAACAGAAGCAGACACTGAGTTCGATCAGACTGAACAAGCCAATGTCTAGGAACAGCCCTCGGAAAATCAGACCATTCTAACCCTTCTGCTTGAAATCAAAGACAAACAAGCTGCGCTTGAACAATACGTGAAGAATCTACAGAAAATTATTGAGGAAAACAATCAGACTCAACGTATTCAGGCAGCAAAAGACAAAGCGAAACTTGAGGAAGCTATTGCTCTATGCTCAACAAACATGGAGAAAGCCATGGGTCAATGTTCTTTGAAGATTGAGGAAGTTGTCTCTATCTTGGAAAACTTTCAACTTGTTTGGACTCCATCTAAGAAATAGCCTGTCTTTTACCCTCTTTTTTTTAAACCATTTCTTTCGACATTAGTCCTGTAATTTTTTAACAATTCCTTTTGTTAGACTGTTTGGATGGTTTATATCAATGCTTTATTCTATCTATTATTATTTTTTGCTGATGACAAAAAGGGGGAGAAATTATATGCAGACAAATTGCAATACTAACATTAAATACGCAATTCATATGCAGGTTATATACAAAGGAAGAAAAAGACACAGATCTCAATAGAGTTTGCTCTTTCAATCTCGATATGTGCATCATGCGCTTAGTATGCTTATTTATTTCAAATTAATTTCAAATTGATTTAATTTGCAAGGAAGTTTTGTCACCATAAAAAAGGGGAGATTGTTGAGGAAAACTTCTAATGATTTTGAAGTTGACAAAACTTTCCATGTTATTGTAAATCTGATACTTATTCTGAACTATTTTATTCCAGGTATATATATTCTAGAAGCTCAGAAGGAAGTTTTTTAGACTTTACAAGCTGTCAAAATGAGAAGTTCAAACTTTAACATAAAAGAGATTCAAACTCAGAACGAGAGAGTTCAAACTCAGAATGAGAAGTTTAGACTTTAACAAAGACCCACATTAATCTTAGTTCTGAAACAGACGTAGACGCAAAAGTTATGCAGACGCAGACGCAGAAGTTATGCAGACGCAGATGCAGAAGTCTTTCAGATGAAAAAGCAAAACTCATTCAGAATGAAGCATAACAGCTAGTGATCTGATATGGATTTCACAGAAGAAAAGTTTTGATTATCTCAATCTCAATTTAATTGATTGACAATCAAACATTACGACAAGTATGCATTACAACGGATAAAACTCTACTTATGGAAACCAAGATTCTGATTATATGAGCAACCAGAATCAGTGGAATTCATAATCTATCATCCAACGGCTACTCAATCCTTTTTATACAAATCTGTCTAAGGTGGATATTGAAAGATGATCTTCTGAAAGCTGTCCAACGGCTAGTTTGAAAGTGAAGGAGTATTTAAGGAGATCAATAAGCAGCAGAAAGAAGTACAGAATCAAGAATCAACATGTCCAAAGTCTGAGCATACTCCGATCCTTTCTCTTGTCTTTCTTGAGCCAAACATTAAGATCTTGAGGGATACTTTGTAAGAGTGATTGTGTGAGATAGAGAGTCCTATCATACACAAGAGTGCTGTCACTCAGAATCTGTAATTCTTCTTGATTATATAGTGAAATCCAGCCGGTAGGTTATCAGCGTGGGAGAGTGGACGTAGGCTTGCTATAAGCCGAACCACTATAAATTTGTGTGCAGTTTTTCTATCTATTATCTCTTACTTTACATACTGCATATCAAGAGCACTGTCTATATAAACTGTTTTGAATCTGAATTTTATTTAGACTCAATTGTGTTCATTCATTTCCGCTTGAATTATTAAAAATTGTTTAAGATCACCTATTCACCTCCCTCTCGGTGATCCTTGCTAGCTATATCAGTAACCAACAAAAGAAACAACACTATGAGTTAGTTATTTAGTATAAATGGTTGCTGCAAAACACTAGGATCGTATAAATAACTCGAGTATGATTGTAATTTCTGTTATATTGCTTGATTTATAGCAGTACATTGTGCTGCTCTTCTTGTGGAGTTGGTGACCTAATTACATATATCTCATGTCTGATTGATTTCTTTGTTTTGTTTATTATTGTGCTTGACCGCTCGTTTTTATACAACTATCACAAAAAAACAATTAAAAAGCAAGCACAAACGCTTTCTTGGTACAAATTTCGTACCGCGCAACAATATGATGCACTGTTGTGACTTAGTACAAAAATTTCGTAATAAATTTTTATATTATTTACAACGTGTTATTGTAATCAAGTGTGAAAGGATAGTAAAGCCAAAGTTGGACGATGAAAGGAGTTAATTTTACAAATTTCCAAGCAAGTACTACTTGATTTGTCTTTTGGAAAAAAGTAAAAGAAAGAAAGAACTACTTTCGCTTGACGGCACAAGATTTGAGACCTGACAAGATTTGCACATCCGATACCCTCACATCATATCACATATTTGGCGAATCAAGGCTCAAGACCTCCTGTTATTGGTGTGACAATTTTTATGCTTTTGCCCAAGTGGCTAGGCGATTGGAGGAGCCCACATCACAGGTTTAATTTAGAGTTAATATCATGAAAAATTTTAAATTAATATATTTATAATAAATTTATCATAAATTAATTTTTTGAGCATAAAAAATCTCAAACTGATATATCTATGATAAATTTACTAAAAACTAATTTCTTGACCATAAAAAACTCAAAATTAGTACATTTGTGACAAATTTACCCTCAATTGAATTGAATTAATACAAAAAAAATTACAAACTAGTATACCTTGGACAAGCGGAGGATAAAATCTCAAAACTGGTACATTCATCAGCTGTCATGTGTCATTTAATTAAGCAATTTAACTGTAAAATTTAACGGAAACTAACGGAGAGTAAATTTGTCACATATATATCAATTTTGAATTTTTTGCGGTAAAAAATTAGTTTGGAGTTTTTCATGGTATTAACCATTTAATTTAGTCCGGAAGAGTTCAGGAACTCATGTTAATCAGCTTACATTAAAACTCACACACACCTTGTCAACATAATTGCGGCAATTATATCTTCAAACCGGTTAAAACGCACTTGCATTGCATGTAGGCCTATCAAACATGTGCCTTGGGACAAAAATAGTACAATCCAAATTGATCCATTTAACCTTATATTGACCATTTTTATCCAATACAATTTTAGCGATCCATACCCGACCAAACCCAGGCTCCATTGTTAGTAATTTTTCTCCTTAAACTCTTACTTTTGAAGAATGGGCAACTCCATGGATTGGCTCGCCGAGTTAGTGAGGGAGCTCAGGGTCAGGTTATGGGCAGGGGCATGAAACTGGAGAAGAGGCGAAGGGTGGTGGATTTTACGTGGGTGACGAGTAATGTCTTCCCTAAAACCATGAATGCAATGATCGAATAGAGCTCACAGTTGATTAATGTGAGACATCAATAATTATTCAAGAAGATGTTCATATGGATATAAATATGAAGAAACCGGGAATGATTTTGACACTCGCATCGTCCGTCCACCGCATATGGGTAGGTTACGAGATTCGTAATTCATCTCATATGAAATCTTTTTGTAAAATTTGAGGATGATACATGTTGAAGCAAAAAAATCATGACCAATCATCACATCACATTCATTGTCCTATTCAATACACCAGACTCAATAACAAGGGAAACAAGACTGCTCAACAAGTTCCAAGTTTTGGGGACACTAACTTTTCTTGATAGAAAAAACTAGGGAGAAGGACATTAGGGGTGCAAATGATAACATTTTATTTTTCTATTTTTTTTTCTGTAACAGGTTTGGAACATAAATCCGTTTGCTAAAATAATTTATTTTTTTTAATTTCTGAGATAAATTTTGGCCCAAAAATAGATTTGGAACAGAAATAATTTTATACTTTTCCATTTCTGAAATAGAAATAGAAATAATAACTCTCTTTTATTGCTCGCCGTTGTTGCCCATCACCGCTCGCCACTGCTGCTCGTCGGCCATTTGCCGCTGCCACCACCGCTCACTGGCCGCCCCCCGATGCCACTCTCCGGTCGTCCGCCTGCTGCCACCGCTTGCCGGCCGATGAGAACAGAGATTTTGTGTCGTTATCAAAACGAATTTTTATTTCGAGAACATAAATTTTGTCTTGTTATTAAACGATACTTTTTGTTCTGAATCTTGTCCGGAAAAGAGAGATAGATTTTTCTATTTCTAGCTGAAAATAGGGCTAGGGAAGAGAAATGTTTTCATTCGCATCCTAGAAGTGTGAAAAGTTGTGTACGGCGCTCACTTTAGCGTAAGAAATTTTCGTTGGATTACGTAAGTCCCAAATCGGAGAAAAAATAATCACTTAAGTGCCAACGGCGAGAAATTTCTGTCAAAATTAATATGTGGCCTTTTAATTAAAATTTTAATATGAGTTGGCATTTTTTAAAAAAAACCGGCGCACGTGGCATTTCCATATGTACATTTCTTCTCCTCTCCCTCTGCGAGATTATTTCTTTTTTCTATTAGTTTTCTTTTCTTTTCTCCTTCTGCGCGCTCGTTTTTTCTCCGTTTTCTTCTTGTCACGACCAACCCCGTACGCCGACAACCTTCACTAACTCACCTTTGCCGCCGCCAATCACCAGATAATTGCCACCAAAACATCACGACTAATAGGGATCTAAAAATAACGACCTTGAACTGGGGGTATCGCTAGAAAATAGGTAGGGACTCCGATGTAGGTGGTCGTCCGCGGTCGGTGCCGGGAATCGAAGGACATGCCATAAAACGATAGGGGATCATAGATTTAGACATAGTTTTAGCCATCAATGAAGAAATTGTGAATCTATCCTAACTCTTGAGATCGATTTCATGAAAACAACTTTATAAGCTCTTTTAGGCAAATGATCGAACACGTGCTAAGCGTTTTACAACGTAAGCTTCGGACATGATTTCAATGTATTTCTTAGCCTAAACATAGCATGCTGAGTCTTAAATCATTTCCATTTGTCACGGATCTATCTCATTCTTTGAATGTAAACACCATTAGGATATTGCTCGCCACAAGTTCGATGGAATGCATAAACTGAACTCATGCAGATTTGTCTCCTCCTCCCATCAATCTCGAAGCCAAAACAAAACCCTACAATGGACATCCGGAAGCAAGAACTAGTCAACAAGCGCCAAACCCTCACCGAAGAAACCAATGGCCGGTGCACCTTCAAGCACTCCTAGATCGAGCAAAAGCAAATCCAGAAACTTCGCGAGCAAGAGAAGCGCTAGCTCGAGGCCAAATCCCACCGCCAATCCTCCTCCTCCGATGCCGCCTCCAAGCCCAATCCTCTCCTCCTTCATGTGATGTTGCAGCGCTCAAATGAAGAAATGGAGGAGAGAGAGAGGGGAAGAGAGAGAGAAGGAGATGAACGTCGTTTTAGATTATACGATAGATGAAACTAGTTAAATGACGTTGTTTTGGGCTTTTTATGCTGATTCAGACCTCCGGCAAGTGATGTCAACTTAAAATATTAATAAAAAAAGGCCACGTCAGATTTCCGGCCAAACATATTGGAGTTGGCACTGAAATGATCGTTTTTAAAAAAAGTTGACATTTAAGTAATTAAAAAAAAACTTTTGGCACTAAAGTGAGTGCCATACACAACTTTTGGTTCTTTTAGCTTCTCTTAAAAAAACTGTCACAAAAGTTTGAAACCTATTATGATAGTGCCAATTTAGTCATAAACCTTTTTTTGGTACCAATTCAGTCTTAAACCTTTTGTCTTTATACCAATTTAATCCTCCGGCTAATTTTGGTAGGATATTGCTGACGTGGACATTGGCTGGCCTACGTGGCACCGCCTGTGCAGACGTAGCTTATTTTTAATATTTTTCGAATTATTTATTTATTTTATTAAAAAAATTTCTTTTTTTTTCTTTTTTTTTTCCTTCCCTTTCTTCTTCCTCCACTAGCAATTGGCTAGAGGCTAGGGTTGGCAAGGTTGCCCTTACCAGCGATGGCGAGCCTTGCCAAGCCGCTGGCGAGGCCACGAGGCATGACCTCGCTGAATCTGTCGAGGATCGAGCCTCCCTGGCCATGAGTGAGGCTCGACCTCGCTAGATTCGGCGAGGTCATGCCTCACCCAGTTGCTGGTGAGGCTCGACCCCTTGCTAGTGGCTAGTAAGGATCGCCAAAGGCGGCGAGGTCCAACTGATTGCTAGACCGATGATCGGTTGCTGGAAGAAGAGAGGGAAGGGAAGAAAAAGAAAAAAAAGAAAATATATTTTTTAAAAAATAAAAAATTCTACAAATGTTATGATATAATTAAAAGTTGTCCATGTCATTGCCAACAGTGCCATGTAAACTGCCCGGCGTCCACGACAGTAATATCCGGCTAAAATTATGTTGAAGAACTGAATTGGCACAAAAAAAAGTTTAGGACTAAATTGATACCAATACAATAGATTTAGGACTTTTCCAACACCTTTTCCCTTCTTGATATACGAGAACTATGGGATATGTCATCTTCTATTCATCAAACTCATAGAAGTTTGGCAACTGCAAAATCAACAAATGGTAGATTCCTACGACCCATCAAAGGGAATATTAGACAACTGAGAAAAATCAACTTGTGGAGAACCAGTTCATAACTTTAACTCACTGCGATCCGGTAACGAATGTATTCTGGTCACCCGTTGTTAACTCTTCTTGTGAAAACTACATTAATATTCATCAAGACAGCGATTTTTTGGGATGTTACAGAGTTGACAATTGTAGCAAACTAAGGACCCCGCATCACATGTCAACTCATACACAAATGAGCAGGCTTGTGACAAGCGTCAGCTTTTTCCTTTTTTGATAAAAAACATGTGATTTTCAAGCTTTGTGAGAAATGATTTAGTAGAGTGTACCTTCAAGCAAGCACTGCCAACAAGAAAATCACCAATATCTTCTTGCTTTGCAAGCTATGCACAATTGCCTCCATCTAAAGACTCTGCAAAGCGTAAACGGGAATAAAGCCATATCTACTAGAAAGCAGGATGGCCAGCGATGTTGGCGACAGATGAGTTTGACTCTTCAGAGGGCTGCTGTAGATACTCGGCAACGACGGTGGAAATAGGCGGTTGGGGAAGAGGCGACGCCGACCAGTTGGCATCAAAGAGAAAGGGAGAAAGCTCACCGAGGACGGGGATTGGCAAGTCACCATCGGTGGAATCAAAGAGGGGCAGAGAGAAGAGAGTAGTGAAGTTCGAAGAGGGAGTGAGAATTGTTATCTTAACTTTTCTATTTTGATTAAGTGGGTTCATAACATACCCATTGAAACCCAATTTTAGGGCTTTTCATTTTGGAGCCCATTTTGATATTTATTACAAATCTCAGCAGGCCTTAACTTCAATAAATTTGGGTCAAAATTTGAGTTTGTGAGCCATTTTCACATCCCGAATTGCATGTGATGCCGCTTTATCGCTTAATACTGCAAAAATCCCAAACCGATATATCTGTACTTTCTTTATCCCAAATTAATTTTCGTGTCAATTAAAATCTCAATATGATACACCCCCATGTCATTTTTACCCAAAAATAATTTTTATGTTGCAAAAAATCCCAAATTAGTAAAGGGACAAAATCTACCAAAATCTTGGGGCAAAATGATTTTTGCCTAAGGAGAAGCGCACTGTGTTAGATGTATGCCCTAAAGTTATCATGTAATAGTTACATGTTAGGGATTTAAATTTCATTATTTATTTAATGGCAATGACGTATTCATTCATTTGTCCAATTATTTAAATATATGAATGATTCCATAAGATCAGTTGTGACTGGACTTATTCTTGAGACGTTAAGAATATGTGTGACAAGTTTACAGTTAGACTGAATTTTTAAATTATTCCCGGTCGATGGATCATTGAGTGGATATCAATAATCCTGTTGAGATCGGTGTGTTCTTAGCTTCATCGTTAAGTATTGGATATTGAAGGGAATGACGAGTCACGAGTCATTGGGTATTGTGATGCCCAAGTTAGAACACAGGTGTTTGTACCAGACAAGTTCACTAAACGTGACACGCATTTAACGATTAGCAACATGGAAGCTTTTAGCGTGGTCAATGCCTAATCGTTCATGCTTTGGTCTTGTGTAAATAATCCTTAGACCCGAGGTACAGTGTTGACTTGTGTGTTAGATGGCTATGGTTCACAGGTGCACATATTACGGGTTCGTTGATCCGTCTCTGTACTTGATGGCCACAGTTCATTCACATACGAAGTTGTACGTGTGCACAAAATAGAATCTGTCTCCTTGTTATACGCAAGGTATAATAATGATGTCCTATGCAATATAATCTTGACACCGCATTAAAATCCTCGGCCGGGGTTGTAATCGAGAATGAACTGTTTATGTCTCATATAAAATGCATGTCAATTAGGTTTGTGCATATGATCGAATTAATGGCTTGACAAATATTCCATGGTCTTTGTTCGATTATGAAATAGTAAGGCAGAGGGATTGAATTATACTGCAGTCAAAGCTGACAGGTTCATTATGTTCTTAAAGCATTCACACTATTTGGGTAGCCATAACATATTGCTAGATGTCAATCATGGCTTGTAGGACCTAGAGGTTGGTCGGGACAATCGATTCTCTTGGGAGTACTAATGTGTTAGTGCAAATATTACTACCAGCTTAGTGATGAACCTAGGGATGTCACACACCATAACCAATTTTGGATGACGCTGTACGGAAGAGACGATATTGCAAATATGTTTGCAATCGAATTGAGTCGGACTGAAATTAAATTAAATGGGATTTAATTTAATTCAATTTTTGTCATGGGCGTGTGTGCATATGATTCTCACAAAATACACATATGCTGATCATGCACTTCTATATTTGTATATACATGTTTATATTTATTTATATATAAAAAAAAATTTTGTCGCATGCACATGGCCAGCAAGCGCTGACCATGTGCATGGCACACGGTCAGCAAACGGTTGCTGACCGTGTGCATGACACACACGATCAGCAACCATTGCTGATCGTGTGCAATGTGTCAGCAAACGGTTGCTGACCGTGTGCATGACACACACGATCAGCAACCATTGCTGATAGCGTGCAACGTGCACACATGCGATCAGCAGCAACAGTTGCAAGATGATGAAGAAAATGTGTATGCAATTATCATGTGTTCGTGAGAGTTAAGAAAATACGTTTTCTCTCTTCCGACGTTGTGACTGAAATATTGAGAGTGCGGAGAATTGTCGCCACAAGATTGCTAACACAATTATATTGGTAATTACTCACAAGTTCTTCCTTCCGTTTGTTGTGCAATTGGTGGTGTGTCTGAACTAGAGGTCCGACACTTGTGGGGCACGAACTGAACAACATCTGAACCAAAATCATTTTGAGCACGCTACTAAAGGTAATCCGTTTAACCCCCTATGGTTTTTCGATTTTTTATTGAAACACACAAACAACGCCTTTGGTGATACATGTGTGGTTATATCTTTCCGCTGCGTTTATATTTTTTAACTATGCATGTTCCGTAGAAAACCAACACACTGCAATACCTATTTTCAGTCATTCTTTAGGCAATGAATCGTTGTTTTACAAAAATATAAAAAAATAAAAGAATCGTAATTGATACTTTTCTTTGCTAGGATATGATCATACTGATACACTCACGTCCAAAATCTAATTTTTAGATTACAAAAATCCCAAATTGGTACGTAACGTGACAAAATCTAGCAAAAACTTGGAACAAAATGATTTTTGCCAAAGGAGAAGCGGCAATGAATCGTTGTTTTATAAAAATAAGAAAAATAAAAGAATCACAATCGATACTATTCTTTGCTAGGATATGATCATACTGGGATTTTAGATTTCTTTGGAAAAGAGTTAGAATCATTGCATCAAACGAGTAATCTTTCCTTGCCAAATTAGAGAGAAGCTGCAAAAATGGCTGCTTTTGTTCTATTGTCTAATTGGTTGGACCGCGACAGTAATGCTGCTGAATAGAAACATTTCTTGTAGCAACTGCATATACTGCGAAAGCATTCAACAAGGAAATCATTACTGCAGAAATATAATCCTACCTCGTTAACGCTCCTCATGTGTGCTGCACATTATTACAGAAATTCAATCCACACTCGTTAAAGCTTCTAGTCGGTAACGACAAGGCCGATGGAAACGAAAAAATTGGCACGAGTGCATATGGTGACTAATGGTGGAATTTTCTGCTTGCTACTTCTCATGAACTTCAAGCAGGCGTCGATTTCGTCCCAGGCCATCAAAACATCATAATTTGCAGACATTGTGTCTTCTACGAGATCACGACTCGCTGTTGAGAACTGCCTGGCCGCATTGTTGATGTTAGCCTTACAAGTCTTGAGCACCGGCTTCCATGAGGAACTCGTCTTCGGGTCTGCTAGCATTCGGTCCACATCCTTTCGGCCATCGGCAGTGGTCTTTGACGCTATTTGCAAAGCGATTATGCCGAGAGAACGAAGCGCAGTTGCTTTCGCAGCTCGTGGGTCGAGCTGCAGAGCAGCGATGCACCTCGGGTAATTGTCAGTTTTACTGCAAACCTCGTGTACCAGTTTGGATTCTGCTCTGGCCGAAGAGGCGGAGAAGATGACGACAAGTGTAAGCAATGCCATAAGTTTCTGGCTCGGTGAATCCATTGAAGGCTGTGTGCGGCGAGAGGACTTGGTTGGTGATTTTCCAGTGTATTTTGTGTGTTTATGTGAAGGAAGGACTGGTTTTATAGGAGGAAACCCTAACGAGAAGCACATATTGTATTTATGGTGGATTAATGGATCAACAAACGTGGGAAAAAAAATCGAGATACATATCTTTAATTCATATACCTCTTGGATTCATGAATCTGCTGAATTCGTGTATCTCTCCAGATCATATATTCGTGTCTACTCAATTAACGTATATCTCGAGTTCATGTATTTTTTGGATTCTTGTTTCTATTTAATTCACGTAATTCTTGTATTTATTTAATTTTTAGTTCATGTATTGTTTTTGTACATGAATTCTAAAACTCTATAAATAGAGCTGAAATTCTTCATTCCAAGAATTACCAAAAAACACCTTCATCTCGTCTTATGCCGGTTTCAAGAAGTGTTCGACAGAGTCTTGCTTGCATAGTACTAATTTAAAAAGGGTCAAGGTGTTGTATATTTAGAGGCATAGTTCGTGAATCTGCTTAGCACCGTTAGCAGGAATTAATCGCTTTAAGGAGATTCGGTTAGCGTATCTCATCTCCTTTTTATTTTGTTATCGCTTTCTCAAATTTATTATTTTTCTAATTAGAACAAACAGTGTTACGTATTCTTCTTCCCCAAATACATAATTTCTTCTGCTTCATCTACATCCAACAGCACACGTACGTATATGTGTCAACATAAGGGACACATGTCAAAGACATGTGTCATGTGTATATGTTTACACCAAAAAATGGCCAACTTGTCGACATGGTTCATTTGTGCCAAAGATCATCAAGGGACACATAGCGGAGACTTGAGGTAACGTGGAAGCAAATATCATTCCAACGTAAGGGACACATGTCAGAGACATGTGTCATGTGTATATGTTTACACCAAAAAATGGCCAACTTGTCGACATGGTTCATTTGTGCCAAAGATCATCAAGGGACACATGACGGAGACTTGAGGTAACGTGGAAGCAAATATCATCAAGTTACCAACATAAGGGACACATGTCTCTGACATGTGTCATGTGTATATGTTTACACCAAAAAATGACCAATTTTTGGGTATTATTGACAAGACTGGTCACGACTTCATCAAGGAAATTTCAGTTCTGCGCTAGCTCGGGAAAATAGTCATAACTTTTCCGAGACAGATCGAATTGACCTTATTCCAAAGCTAAAAGAACGAAGACTCCTGGATCTACAACTTTTATGTTTTGAGTTTTCTCATAAAATCACTGTAGAAGCTATCGAGGTTGAAGGAAGTCGACGGTCGTGACTTCGTCTTGTCGAGGGCATTGATGAAATTTCAGTTCTGCGCTAGTTCAGGAAAATGGTCATAACTTCTTCAAGACAGATCGGATTGACCTGATTCTAAAGCCAAAAGAACGAAAACTCCTAGATGTACAACTTTTATGTTTTGAATTTTCTCAAAAAATCACTGTAGATCTGTCGAAATTAAAAGGAAGTTGATGATCGTGACTGGTCAGAATGCGAAAATTAATACACTTCATTGAAGAAGTGCCAACTTGAAGGAATCAACAAAAAGTGGAGTCGATAACCTCGGATACAACTATCAAAGAAGTAATCATCAACATAGTGGGTCGAAGCAACTGCCAACGTAGTGGAGCCGAATAAACTGTCAAGGTAGTCGACTCAACGTAATTGTTGAAAACCACTAAGGAGCATACATGTATATTTTGAGGAAACAGTTACTTGGAAGCTTGATCATGAGGCAGTTATCATTAGTAGACAAGAACGTGGGATAGTTATCTTGAAAGTAGGATGATGGCATTACATGGATATGAAGACAAGATTTTCGGAATGGAAGAACATGGGCACAATCGTTGAAAACTACTAAAGAGCAGTTACTACACAATCATTATAAATATCACTGACCATCTACTGGAGAGCCCACCACCAAAATCAAACAACATGTTATCTTTTAATTATTTTTACTTTCATGTACTGCACTTTATCTTTCCTTAGCTATAGTTTTTCGATTCGCGTCATCGATTAAATTCCTACGTTACATCTTTGTGTACGTGTGTGGCTGTATTTTCAAGCTTTGTCGTTGATTAAATTCCGGCATGATTTGTACGTACAGTCCGGTTCAAAGTTCGAAGTAAAAGTTCGTAATTTTTCCTTGTCTTCCTAGATATTTCCTCTCCGAAGTCGCCACGGAACCCGGTTTCCTCTCATTAAGAACCGAAGAATACGTTCCGTGAATTATATTTCGTCGCAGGAGCATTTCCAGCGAAACATAATTTTGGCACGCCTGATGGGACCATTGTGGTTGATTTGAGGAGATACGATGATAAGAACAATGAGACAACTTGATCCTGATAATGTTGGTGGTAACAACTCATCACCGCAACGTGGAAGTGACAAAGTGGGATGTTCTGAGTCATCGAATACACAACCGGTGGTAGAACAAGAGCAATGTGGAGATGTTGACATCTCGAGACAACTCACTGACGAGTAGAGAATGCAATTAGAGCCAAATCCTGTGATGTTAGCTACTTTGAGGAGGATTCTCGACGAACACCAGAACGAAACAATTAACCGCATGATGAAATGCGTCATCGATGTGATCAAGCCCATAGTTGGCAACACCTTCCATGAGGTCATGCACGAGCTTGGAACATCAAGTCGTTCAATTCAAGTGCAGGCGAGTCCTGATAATCCTGCTCAAGTGATCACCGGTCAAGATCCCCAACATGTCCAAGTAATACTAGACCAAGCGATGCAACGCATGGAATATGATCCGGTAAATACGAGAGCCGTATACAGAAAACCATATCCATAGTGGATGGACGCAGTACCATATCCAAGAGGTTTTGAAATTCCTGATTTCAACATTTTTCTGGCAAAGATGATCAATCGATAGTGGAACATGTTAGTTGGTTCAATGCACAATGCGGTGATGCATCTCATGCTGATTGTTGGAAGTTTAGGCTATTTCCCTTGTCATTATCTAAGACAGCTTTCACATGGTATACATATCTACCGGCTAATTCTATACATTCATGGGAGCAAATGGAGACAAAATTCCATAGCCAATTCTACAGGTTAGTACCCAATGTGTCTATTATTGATTTGGCTGATATTAAGCAGTATAATTATAAATCAGTCTAGCAGTTCATTTCTAGATTCAAGAGAGCTAGAAATAGATATCTTACTTCACTCCCAGAGAAAGAATTTACAAATTTGGCTTTCAATGGATTGAGCTTCAATTTTAGAGAAAGATTTGAAGGCCAAAATTTTGCCGATTTATTCCAATTGGCAACGAGAGTGTCTAAATATGAGCAATTACTTAAGGACGGAGATAGAGGGCCACATGAAGACTTTACTGACGATGTGTCTTTTGAGAAAAAAATATGAGCCATATGAGAATATGAAATTCAGCAAAAAAAAATTCATATTTGCCGATGACAAGAGGGCATATGATAACTCTTGCTTACCTAATTTAAAAGAATCGAATGATTGATGAATCATTCCATTCTTTTAAAGGGGGCATATGTTTACACCAAAAAATAATCAACTTGTTGATATGGTTCATTTGTGCCAAAGATCATCAAGGGACACATGGCGGAGACTTGAGGTAACGTGGAAGCAAATATCATCAAGTTGCCAACATAAGTAACACATGTCATAGACATGTGTTATGTGTATATGTTTACATCAAAAAATGACCAATTTTTGGGTATTATTGACAAGACTGGGCATGACTTCATCAAGGAAATTTCAGTTTTGTGCTAGCTCGGGAAAATGGTCATAACTTCTTCGAGACAGATCGATTTGACCTTATTCCAAAGCCAAAAGAACGAAGACTCCTGGATCTACAACTTTTATGTTTTGAGTTTTCTCATAAAATCAATATAGAAGCTATCGAGGTTAAAGGAAGTCGACGGCCGTGACTTCGTCTCGTCGAGAGCGTCGATGAAATTTCAGTTCTTCGCTAGTTCGGGAAAATGGTCATAACTTCTTCGAGACAAATCGGATTGACCTGATTCCAATGCCAAAAGAACGAAGACTCCTGGATCTACAACTTTTATGTTTTGAGTTTTCTCATAAAATCACTGTATAAGCTATCGAGGTTAAAGGAAGTCGACGGTCGTGACTTCATCTCGTCGAGAGGGCGTCGATGAAATTTCAATTTTGCGCTAGTTTGGGAAAATGGTCATAACTTCTTCGAGACAGATCGGATTGACCTGATTCCAAAACCAAAAGACCGAAGACTCCTGGATGTACAACTTTTATGCTTTGAATTTTCTCAAAAAATCATTGTAGAGCTATCGAAATTAAAAGGAAATTGACGATCGTGATTGGTCAGAATGCGAAAATTAATACACTTGAGTGAAGAAGTGCCAACTTGAAGGAATCAACAAAAAGTGGAGCCAATAACCTCAGATACAACTATCGAAGAAGTAATCGTCAACATAGTGGGTCGAAGTAACTGCTAACGTAGTGGAGTAGAATAAACTGTCAAGATAGTCGACTCAACGTAACTGTTGGAAACCACTAAGGAGCATACATGTATATTTTGAGGAAACAGTTACTTGGAAGCATGATCATGAGGCAATTATCACTTGTAAACAAGAACGCGGGATAGCTATCTTAAAAGCACGATCATGGCATCACATGGACATGAAGGTAAGATTTTCGGAATGGAGGAACATGGGCTCAACCGTTGAAAACCACTAAAGAGCAATTACTACACAATCATTACAAATATCACTGGCCATCCACTGGAGAGCCCACCACCAAAATCAAACAACATGTTATCTTTTAATTATTTTTACTTTCATGTACCGCACTTTATCTTTCCTTAACTATAGTTTTTCGATTCGCGTCGTTGATTAAATTCCGGCGTGTATTTCTATCTTGGGTGTTGCGTCGTCGATTAAATTCCGGCGTTACGTCTTTGTGTACGTGTGTGGCTGTATTTTCAAGCTTTGTCGTTGATTAAATTCCGGCACGGTTTGTATGTACAATCCGATTCGAAGTTCGAAGTAAAAGTTCATAGTTTTTTCCTTGTCTTCCTAGATATTTCCTCTCCGGAGTCGCCATAGAATCTAGTCTCCTCTCATTAAGAACCGAAGAACTACGTTCCGTGAATTATATTTCGTCGCGGGAGCATTTCCGGCGAAACAGCTACAAATGCTTAAAGTTCTTGTTTATTGTAATTATGATTTGAGAAGTGTACAAGTGTATGTATAAGTAGTGCTTGTGTACAGATTGTGGGTTCTATCAACTTTGGCAGAACGAACACTTGCTTTGTTATAACTGCTCAAGTGATTACTAGTGAATTCCAGTCTTATTGGTTGCTCTTAGTTTGTGAGAGTAGATGTAAGCTTGATATAAGAATTAACACCTAGTTTTTGAATCTAGAATCTTAGAAAGAAGAACTGGATCCAAATCAAATCAGTTATTATTTATTTCACTCACTCAATAAGAGGACTGGGCAATTGACACAAATAGCTGACATTATCTAGGAAAGCTCACTATTACAAAAAATATATGAATTTATACAGAATCGATCTCTGGTGATTGTGTTTATTAATTCCAATGGCTTCTTTAATGCTCTTGAAGATACTCCAATAGATAATTCGGAGATTTAAGATTATATAAGAAACCTCACTATTACATAAACCGTTGGTCAATAACCGTTAGAAAAATTAATAGCTTTCGATATTTTAAAACTATCGAAATATCCAATTATACATTCGTACTATCTTTATCTCAAATTAATTTTCGTATTAATGAACATCTCAAACTAGTAAACACACGTCATGTCAATCCAAATCTAATTTTTAGATTACAAAAAATTCCAAATTGACACATACTGTGACAAAATCAAGCAAAATGTTGGGGCAAAATGATTTCTTCCAAAGGAGAGCGCATTACAATATTTATACTGGGTCATTCTTTAGGCAATGAATCGTTGTTTTATAAAAATAAAATAAAAGATATGATCATACTATGATTTTAGATCTCTTTGGAAAAGAGTTAGAATCATTGCAGTAAAAGAGTAATCTTTGTTTCTTTGTTCCAAATTAGAGAGAAGCTGCAAAAATGGCTGCTTTTGCTCTATTTTCTAATTGGTTGGACCACCACAGCAATGTTGCTGAATACAAATATTGCTTGCAGCAATTGCACATGCTGTGAAAGCAGTCACCAAGGAGATCATTATTACAGAAACATAATCCTTCCTCGTTAACGCTCCTCATGTGTGCTGCACATTATTACAGAAATTCAATCCACACTCGTTAAAACTTCTAGTCGGTAATGACACGGCCGATGGAAACAAATGGTGGAATATTCTGCTGTCTACTTGTCATGGACTTCAAACAGGCGTCGATTGCGTCCGAGGCCAACAAAACATCATAATTTGCAGACAGTGCGTCTTGGGCAAGTTCACGACTCGCTACTGAGAACTGCAAAGCCGTGTTGTCGGTGTTAGCCTTACAAGACTCGAGCACTGGCTTCCATGAGGAACTTGTCTTCGGGTCCGCGAGCAATTGGTCCACATCCTTTCGACTCCAGGCAGTGTCCTTCACGCTATCTCCAAATCAATTATTCTGAGAGAACGAAGCGTGGTTGCTTCTGCAGCACGTGGGTCGAGCTGCAGAGCGGAGACGGTGGTCGGGTAATCGTTGGTTTGACTGCAGACCTCGTTTGCCAGTTTGGATTCTGCACTGGCCGAAGAGGCGGAGAAGATGACGACGAGGGAAAGTGCAAGCAATGCCACAAAGTTTGTGGCTCGGTGAATCCATTGAAGGCTGTGTGTGACGAGAAGATTGATACATTGGAGGAAGTGGGCGGAGTGAAAGACGGTGGTGCGTGCAATTCCAAGAACAAAATCGAGGAGCCCGAACCGTCTCCAACTATTTTGTAATCTTGAAGGGGTTTGGCCTTTGTTCAAACTAAATGTTCACTTATATATGTCTTAAGTAGCCCGGGGATAAAAGGATCCAGAGTTTCCTTTGACTTGATTCCTTGGTCAAAAGAATTAATACCTAGATTCTAGGCCTAAATCAAATCAGTCATTACTTATTTCACTCACTCAATAAGAGGATCAGACAATTGACTGAAATAGTTGACGTTATCTTGGAAATCTCACTATTATCAAATGTATCTAATTCTACGCATGATCTGATCTCCCGGTGATTGTGTTTATTAATTCCAATGGCTTCATTAATGCTCTTTAAGATTCTCCAACAGATAATTTGGACATTAGATTATAGGGATATGTGCAGTAGAAGTCCTAAAACTTATAGAAGGTGTAATCGAATCCTAAAACTTGTCAAATTGATTCAATCGAGTCCTAATGTTAACACCGTCTAATTTACTAACGGAAAATACTAACGTGGCGCCAACATGTCTTATTTTATTAATTTTTTTGAGACGTGGCAATGATGTGGTGTCCAACAAGCGCCACATCAGAAAAAGTTGAAAAAATATAAATTAAATTATAAAAAGCTATAAAAAAAAGAAAAAAAACAAAGAAAAAAGGACCCACAACGAGCAGCTGTGGCAGTGGCCTCCGCCATAGCCGGCGGAGGTCGCCTGGGCCTTTCCAAAGCTCGACGACCCTCATTGGGGGCTGCAAGCCCTCGCCTGGGATCGACAAGGGTCGTCGGGCTTCGGGAAGGCCCAGGCAACCTCCGTCGGCCCTTCCCAACAGCTATGGTGGCGGCCATCGATGAGGGCTTCGCCACCGTCACAGCTGCTGGGTGTGGCTCTCTGTTTTTTTTTTTAGCTTTTTCTAATTTAATTTAAATTTTTAAAATTTTTTTGACCTGGCACTTGTTAGACGCCACGTGTTTCAAGAAAATTAATAAAATAAGATACGTCAGCATTTTTCGCTAGTAAATTAGACATGTTAACTTCATGACTCGATTGCATCTTTTGCAAGTTTTATGACTGAATTGTACTTTTGTGACAACTTTTAGGACTTCTAATGCTTATATCCCTAGATTATATAAGAACTTATACAAGATGAATGACACACGGAAAAACGAGAAAGCTACAAATGCTGAAAGTTCCTGTTGATTGTAATTGTGATTTGAGAAATGTACAGTGTATAAGCAGTGCTTGTGTACTGATCAAGGGATCCATCAACATTGGCAGAAGGAACACTTGCTTTGTCATAATTACTCAAGTGATTATTAGAGGATTCCAGCCTTATTAGTTGCTCTTAGGTTGGGAGAGTAGATGATATAAGAATTAACACCTCGTTTTTGAATTTGGAAAGAAGAACTGGATCTAAATCAAATCAGTTATTGTTTATTTCACTTATTCAATAAGAGGACAGACAATTGACACAAATAGTTGACATTATCTTCACTATTACAAAAAAATATATGATTTTATGCGCAATCAGATCTCCCGGTGATTGTGTTTATTAATTCCAATGGCTTATTTCATGCTCTTGAAGATTCTCCAATAGATAATTTGGAGATTCAAGATTATATATATAAGAAACCTCAATATTACAAAAACCGTTACAAATTGATGACGGTAAATAATCGTTAGAAAAATTAATTGCTTTCAATATTTCAAAACTGTCGAAATATCCAACAATTATACATCCGTACTATCTTTATCTCAAATTAATTTTCATATCAATTAAAATCTCAAACTGGCAAACCCGCATCATATCTACTTAAATCTAATTTTTACGTTACAAAAGATCCCAAATTGGTACATACAGTAACAAAATCTAGCAAAATGTTGGGGCAAAATGATTTTTTTCCAAAGGATAAGAGCATTGCAATAGTTATATTTGGTCATTCTTTAGGCAATGAAGCATTGTTTTTATAAAAATAAAAAATACGATCATACTGTGATTTTAGATCTCATTGCAAAAGAGTTAGAATCATTGCAGTAAACGAGTAATCTTTGTTCCTTTGTGCCAGATTAGAGAGAAGCTGCAAAAATGGCTGCTTTTGCTCTATTTTCTAATTGGTTGGACCACCAAAGTAATGTTGCTGAAAAGAAACATTTCTTGTAGCAATTGAACATACTGCGAAAGCATTCAACAAGGAGATCATTATTACAGAAATATAATCCTAGCTCGTTAACGTTCCCCATGTGTGCTGCACATTATTACAGAAATTCAATCCGCACTCGTTAACGCTTCTAGTCGGTAACAACAAGGCCGATGGAAACGAAAGTTTTGGCACGAGTGCATATGGTGACTAATGGTGGAATATTCTGCTGGCTAGTTGTCATGGACTTCAAGCAAGCGTCGATTGCGTCCAAGGCCATCATAACATCATAATTTGCAGACAATGCGTCATGTGCAAGTTCACTACTCGCTACTGAGAACTGCAAAGCCGCGGTGTCGATGTTAGCCTTACAAGACTCGAGCACCGGCTTCCATGAGGAACTCGTCTTTGGGTCCGTGAGCAATTGGTCCACATCCTTTCGACTCCCGGCAGTGTCCTTCGATGCTATTTGCAAAGCAATTACGCCGAGAGAACGAAGCGTAGTTGCTTTTGCAGCTTGTGGGTCGAGCTGCAGAGCTGCGACGCAGCTCGAGTAATCTTTGGTTTTACTGCAGACCTCGTTTACCAGTTTGGATTCTGCACTGGCCAAAGAGGCGGAGAAGATGACGACGAGGGGAAGTGCAAGCAATGCTATCGGTGAATCCATTGAAGGCTGTGTGTTGGTGATTTTCCGGTGTAATTTTGTGTGTTTATGTGAAGGAAGGGCTGGTTTTGTAGGAGGAAACCCTAAGGAAAAGCACACGTACGTGTGGACAAAGAAGAGGGGATAAGAAGAGGGTTTGGTTTGATGGTGGTTGAAAGATTGATACAATGGAGGAAGTGGGCGGAGTGAAAGACGGTGGTGCGTGCAAATTCAAGAACAAAATCGATGAACCCGAACCGTCTTCCAATTATTTTGTAATCTAGTAAGGGTTTGGCCTTTATTCAACTATTTTTTGGAGATTTTTTTCCTAGAAAGAAAGTAGTCCGGGGATAAGAAGATCCAGATATTTCTTGGACTTGATTCGTTGATCAAAAGAATTAACACCTATAGCCCTTGGACCTGAAATTTTGGAAAGAAAATCAGGATCTAAATCAAATCAGTTGTTACCTATTTCACTCACTCAATAAGAAGATTTGGCAATTGACTATTACCAAAAATATCTGATTCTATGCGCAATCAGATTTCCCGGTGATTG
The DNA here is from genome assembly GCA_031216235.1 of Syzygium jambos. NCBI lineage: Eukaryota > Viridiplantae > Streptophyta > Magnoliopsida > Myrtales > Myrtaceae > Syzygium > Syzygium jambos. Next base: position 17,424,362 of record CM062230.1, on the reverse strand, counting down.
TGTTTATTAATTCTAATGGCCTCTTTAATGCTCTTGAAGATTCTCCGACAGATAATTTGGAGATTCAAGATTATTTAAGAAACTACTACAACCTGAAGGATACACAGAAAGCGAGAAAGCTACAAATGCTAAAAGTTCCTGTTGATTGTAATTGTGATTTGAGAAGTGTACAAGTATATAAGCAATGCTTGTATACTGATTGTGGGATGCGTCAACTTTGGCCGAAGGAACACTTGCTTTGTTGTAACTACTCAAGTGATTAATAGTGGATTCCATTATTGTTTTTTTTTTTTTTTGGTAACCCAGGGAACCCCCGCACGGCCGACAGCCGGGGAGTAAACCCTAGGGGCGACACGTGCTAGCCACCACACACGTGCCACCGGTTAAGTCACCCTGCGGTGCCCGGGATTCGAACACTCAACCTTTTGCGAGAGGAAGAGTGCGCGCTCCAGCAGCGCCACTCAGGCGAGTGGTTGGATTCCATTATTGTTAGTTGCTCTTAGTTTGGAAAAGTAGGTGTAGGCTTGATCTAAGCCAAATAACTATTTGCGTGCAACTTATTTTATCTCTTTAATTATTTCATTGTTTATCTCACAAAAGCATCATGCATCCGATATTATCAAATTGTTCCTACATCTATTAAACTTGACTTATTTGCGAAAAAATTTTAAGCTTTGAGAATCAACCTATTCAGCCATCTCTGGGTTGCATTGTTAGCCTTAACAACCTAAAAACCAAAAAGCCATGATTGAATATATACGTTTGCAACAAAATTAGGAAATTGTTGCCAACTTCTAAATCCAACGCGAAAAAGTGATTTTTCTTTTAATTGGTCCAATTTGGATTTTCTTTTAATTTCCAGATTCGGATGTCCATTGAATATATGCCGAACAAGCCAAATAAGAAATCTCCTATGTGAATCAGGAATTTCTTTTACGAGCCTAAACTCGAGATATAATAATCTCCATAGTAACTTGACGTTTGAGTGAATTCACATTCATTTCGCCGGAACTTAATCAGTGCTACTCTCCCACAATTTCTTATGGGCTTAACCACCATAGGATCTTTCAAGTCCAAGCCACTGAACTTGAACTTCATCATAATCGTGGACACTAGTAAGACACCAACTCTACCCGCAACTTTAATCCCTCCACAAGGATTTTCAAACACATCAAGCTTACAATTACTCACTCGAACGTAACATGAGCACCTAAATATTTCTACAAATACAATAATATGACCTGATCACACTTTTTTGAGAGTCCAACATCCGATCATAGTCGATGAGTATCTATTCACCATTAAGCTAATCGTACTAAGCGTATCTGTAAAGAATTTCCTATCATACTAGAAACCATCTTCAAGCATGTGAGCAAAAGTATCAACCACTTTGAACTCCAGGTAATTATTGGCATATCAAGAGATCATGGAACTCCGAGAAACCAAGTCCCTTTTATTACCCATGTCCCTACAAATCCGCTCCGCTTCATACCGGTCATTGCATTTTGAGTAGAGACTAATATGCGAATAGAGAATCACCAAGTCGAGCTCGAGTTGAGATGGAGCGAGTGCGCGATGGACGTGCCTCCCGAGCATGAGCGTGACGGAGCGAATGCAGGACTTGAGGAAGAAAGAGAAGGTGAGGTCAGGATGGGACTCGTCATGGTACTTGAGTTCGAAGGGAGATTTCTCTGCAGAGGTGGCCGCCATCGAGAGTGGTGGTCAGTAGTTGGTCAGGGGGCGAGGGTGGGGGGTTTTGTTGGGAGGGAGAGAGCTTGATATTGGATGGGGGAGAGAAGAAGAGACTCATTGCTCCACACAAGACGAGCTTGGTTTGTCATATCAAGAGCATTCAGGAAACTAGAAATGTAAATAGATAACCATGAGGCAATTCTTATGCAAAACACAGGGATTATAAAAATAAAAGATGGGAAATTATGCTTCTGCTAAAATTACCTTTATTTTGCATTTCATTTATACAAGGAGAAAAGAAAATCAAACGATGCATGATTTAGTATTTTTATTGTTATTTTGAAGTCAATAATCATCGGAAATTGACGAAGCACTTGATGAAGTTGAGAATGATTCATGTTCTATTTCAAAGTCAACATCATCAACTAGCTTCTCGGATAAATATAGAAGTGGCTTCAGGAGCAGTTGCAGTTTATCAATACCACCTTCAAGTGTAGGACTATGTTCATTGATGGCCGATCATTGGGGATTAATTGTATACTCCAAAGAGCAACTACTACCATTTTTCTAATTACTCTCTTTCCTCTGCAATGTCTTTTATTTCAATTTCATTGTCTTTTCTGAGTCGATTATAAACCCATGAAGGGAAATAAATTTGACTTGAACGCTTAGCATTTGCATGTACATTTCTTCTCCTATCGGCCATTTACATTAGCAACATCCCAAAACTATAAACATCAGCTTTACAAGAGACACCACCAATGTCCTTATAGAATAGCTCAAAAGCCATATATCCTTAGGTCGCTCTTGTAGCAATCAACAACACTATGTTGTGGTCTATGGGATAAAATCTTGCTAGCCCAGAGCCATAAACTTTTGGAGTGTAATTTTGATCTAGAAGAATATTGCAAGGCTTGATGTCAAAGTGTAGAATTTGCATGTCGCATCCTCGATGTAGATATTCTATCCCTCTAGCCACACCAAGAGAGACCTTACATACTTTTTTATAATCAAGAGAATAGTCACCCTCTTTAGAGAAAATGTGCTTATCCAATGAACCGTTCAACATGAAGGCATACACCGGAGCTTGCTTAGTGTTGTTAAAGCAAAAACCAATAAATTGCAGCACATTAACATGGTATATTCTTTCAATAGTAGCCACTTCGCTTATAAAATCTTGGCCCTTAGATTTTGGTTTATTCAAAATCTTAATGGCAACTTCACTGCCACTTCTAAGTATCCCTTTATACACGGAACCATATCCTCCTTCACCTAATTTGTGTTTGAAATTTCTCGTAATTTTCTTGATATATGAGTGAAAGTACCTTATGGGAAAAAAGATGTTTTGAGCTTGTAGGGATTTCTCGATGTTTTCGTCCATTGCTAGGTGCCTTCTCATCCATTTATAGATTAAAAATATCAACACACGTGGAACTCCCAGTATGAATTTTGCTGCGTTGAAGTGGCCTGCGGAGAAATTTGTCGATAGATTAGAGTAGTGTGCTAGTATTTTACACAGTTTTTTTTGTTTTGTTAGAGTGCTGCTTGAGATCTTATAGTGGTGAGGAGAAAAGGAGTAGTCATATCCAGGAGGAAGGTGAGATTCGAAATTACATTTAGCGCAACCATAACCACTGTACTTTCGTGAAGAATTATCTGAAATAAAACATGATAATTCGTTCGAGATGACTGCAATTAATTAATTAGAATTAGCGACCAATCAATGAAGAACTAAACCTATCATTTTTAGCAGTTGAATATAAGAACAATTCCCGTTAAGCTATAACCCAAGTCAAAGATATATTCATGCAATCACTGCAAGGTGCAACGACAGACTTCTGTTCATTGACAGTTGCGAGGGGAGAAGTCTAAAATAAAGAAGAGTGAATGAGTTTCAGTCACCTAGATTAGCGCTCAGATACACATTTTTTCTGGTGCAAATGCCTGGATATCGATATTAAGACCGTTGAGTAGTTCGAAAATTGTGGATTAAAGCTGTCCTGGGAGATCGACACCATGCTGTCGAGGGTTTGGCATTCGTGACAGCATTCTGGTGAACACCCGTATGGCAATCGCACATCACATTGAATCATTTTATACTAGGAATGCCTAGGTACAAAATGCCCTCTAAGATGTTTGTTCTGCAAAATCCCCCTGTACAACATTTGTCTGTTAACTGGCATTGCTTCCAATTCGAGGTCGCAATCCTCCATTGCACATTGGTTAGAGTTCTTAACTTGATGCCCTTTGTCTGGCTTCGGGATTCTTGTCGTGGGAGATCTGTTGTTGTTTCGGGATGGGTTTGTCGCGTTGTTCTGGCACTGGGTTGATCTCCTTTTCGCGTTGTGTGTCTTGGTTCCTGGCAAATCGATAGCGTAGGCATCGTGAAATGACTCAAAATGAGGTACAAGATTCGCTGAAACAACCAGCCCAGCCGCTAAAAGACCTCTTAGCAACGAAACCAGAATTTCGTCCCAGAATTTTAAGCGGCACATCCTGCCTTGAAATAACAATGGAATGTTCTCGTTACTAAAGGTAAATGCAATGGTCGGCAACGAGAAAATATTGTTAATGTGATATTGGCAATGATAACGACAATCGCGAAATCTTTTGCGTACCAAGGAAGTGGAATTCAATCTCCTTCATGAAGTCGGAGAGGAGACATTTGTGGAGTTGGAGCGAAAAAAGAACCATGCCTCCGGAGACCGCACATACGGCAATTAGTCCGGCTCCTAGAGAGGAATCCTCCATCTTCTGTCTTCAATCTATGGTCTCAATGGGATGGGTCAAGATCTGCAATTATCAGATGGAACGATTTGTTCGGAGAAAGATCCATGGAGAGAAAAGAAAAAGAGGGTGAAAAAGGAGAGCCAAAGGAGAGAAATTTGAGGATAGGAATGATCGCCATTAAAAGCCCATGTCAGATCGTGGATGCATGAGGATGGAGGAACCAATAAGTTTCCAATGAACGGTCTACCTTCCTCCATGTTAGATCGCGGATGTTTAAGAATAGTGGCTGGTTGTCGTTAATAGCTAACTTCCTCCATGCATTTAGGTGTTGAATCAATTCTGTCACCTCAAACCATTTCGTGCATGAATTTGATGCATCAGCAATCAGTTCAAAGGACCGTCTAATTAGCTCGACCCTCAGCTATACACATGATTGTTAGGTTGTGAACCGTAGACACCAAGAATATGCAAACTTAATCGGATATAGATGCCGGCGATGTCCATGAATGTAATCCACCAATCAAAACAGTGGTTGGCTGAAGTTTCCTCCCACCAGAGACGGATGGAAACATAATTCTAACTCGGATACCTGCAAAAAGAGTTTTCATAATTTCTCTTTTGTTGCTATTATTGAGGTTACTCAAGAAGGTCTTGAGATATGACTTGACATTTCTCTCTTTGCTTGCTCCATTAAGTAACTGCTCATTTCCTTCTCTTTTCTCTCACGGGGTCTCCAGATCTTGATGAGGCATCGATGCTGTCGTCGAAACCTCGTCGTGATGTAGCCATTGCATTGTCATTGAAACCTCGTCGGTTATAGATGACGGCACTATATGGCATGAACGATTATGAATTGATTTCAAATGCTTGATTACCGTTCACCTAACCTAAAAATACTATATCATTACAATGAAGAATATAAAGGATGATGTGGCATCTAAATAAGCTTTGAACAAGATAATTATACTCAAATCTTCCCAATTCAATAATTTGATGCTATTTTGTTTAACATCGTACTGTTATTTGAGAAAGGTACCAACATCCTTGGTAGTCACTTAAAAAATATTAGAGTTTCCCCCAACATCGTTTCACTAGTTAGTTCAGTCCATTCAAATCGATCAGTAAGCCACAATTTTGATTGATGTGATTGTTAAGGTTATCCTATATCGGTTGTAAAAAAGTGCTGGTGGTCGATTTATAAACGTGAAAGAAAGACTCACATTTTGAGCTAGCTTTTGGGGTAAGAGAGGCCCAAAACCACCCAATATTGGTATTAGAGCATAGGTTGCCAATAAGTCTAGACCCTATAGTCACATGGATGAGTTACGAGTTATTGCATCTCCAACCCAGGCCGATGTATGTGGAGGAGATTGTTGAAGTTGTCCCACATCGGTTGTAGAAAGGGCTAGTGATTAATTCATAAGTGTGAGGGAAAATCTCATCCTTTAAGCTAACTTTTAGTGTAAAAGATGCCCAAAACCACCCAACACTGGTATTAGAGCCCAGGTTGTCAACAAGTCTGGACCCAATAATCACACGGGAGAGTTACAGGTTGTTACATCTCCGACTCATGCCCGATGTGTGAGGGGAAGATGCTGGTGGTTAGTTTATAAGTGTGAAGAAAAACCTCACCCATTAAACTAGTTTTTGGGGTGAAAGAGAATCAAGACCACCTAACAATGATTATGCATGTCACCTCATTGAGACACCTATAATTTATATTTTTTTTTCTATCTTGAAAAAAAATCACATCTTTTTCCGAGAGCCACTTGAGCTTCGCTTGTTGACAAGTCGAATTCTAATTGAGCCCAAGTATATATAACTCCACCATTGACACCATTGAATTGAATCGAGTCGAGCTTGAGCTTAAAATCATGTAGACTCAAACCGCTCACAAAATTATCAAACTGATCAATTTTTTTATCTCTTCAATCTTAGCTTATATGTATACAAAGGATGCTGGATCTATTGTGTTACTTTCAAAACTAAAAATCAATCTCTTGAAGTCTCCACTAAACTTAACTCCTCTTCAATGCAGTTTGCAACCCAATTGAATTCTAAGCCTGTGCACCACTTTGTCAATCGAGTTGAGCTCAGATTTTCAAAATTCAAACTCCATCCGGGTGGAGAGAGGCATCGAGCCCTCCAGCTCAATCTCAAACAATCCGGCCAAGTGAACCAGGCCGACTTTTAGGCCGACTCGGCTAAGATTGCACAGGCCATGAGTTACAGGCTTGTGGTGGTGCTTTCGTCCGAGCATCATCAGTTCTGGCAATCAACATTAACATCTTGATAACAAAATATGTAAGCAGACATAACCACGAACGAACTTGTTCCATACCCGACATCAGTGAAACAGATCGAATCCATTACATACGAAGGAGCCATTTCTTACATCGACCCCCCAAAAAAAGAAAAGCGCTTGAAATGGTGGATCGACCATCCCGACAAAAGCAACCGAGGAACAACTCCATGAGGTTCACAAATGAAATTTTCACAGAGAGAGAGAGAGAGAGAGGGACAACCCCATCAGCTAACCGTTGTTCATCGACTGAGATTGTTTCGGGTCAGGAGGTGAAGTACAAGATGGGGCGGAGGAGGAGGTGGAGAAGCTTGATGCAGGCGCAGGAGAACGACAGGAAGACGACCCCGTACACGATGCGAGCACCCATTATCGAGCTGAAGCCGAGACGCCCGACGCAACTCAGATCTGGAGCACCAAGCTAGAGAGAGAGAGAGAGAGAGAGAGAGAGAGAGAGAGAGAGAGAGAGTGGATGGGTGAATGTTGCTTTTTCTTTCTTTGGCTGCTCTTGAAAGTTTGAATGCACGTCTCAGCATCAGCACGATGCGTAACGTGTAGTTGAAGGGATGCTTTGGGCTGACGCATTTTGCACGCTTGCGAGTTGCAGCAACGAAGCCTGAACACCGGTTTCATAGGCTTTGTTCAGAAATTCAGAAGGATTAGGTTGATGGAAAATAGGTGGATAGCATTTAAAAAGTCGGAAATTTTGGCGAAAGCAAGCGGGAGGAGGAAAAATTTTAAAAATTGATGCTCTTTCTTGTTTCTCGAATTTGAGAAAAACGGGACATTTTTTTAATATTATATGAATTCCACGTGAGATCTGTCTACATTGAAGGTTCAAATGCATTAACCTCACGCGTACTCGGATCACCTAAGAATTTTTTTCCAAGAGCGATAACAATGCTCCATTGTCCCGCATGAACTACAATTTCATCTCTCAACATTAAAAGCCAGATATTTGAATTGTTTTACAAAGTTTGATTGTTGGTTTTCATCCTTCCGTTGAAGAAACGGTTTCAAATATTGGGTGTGGAAATGTAATGCTAGTAACACGAGAAAATCTCGAGATGTACTTACACAAAAATTATATCACTCAAATAATACATTGTCTCCCACAACAATTATGCCCCATATGTGAGCAGGAAAGGACCACATCTTACTATTGCAATATGTTGTAGTTTGTTCCCTCTCTTACAAGCATTCGCTAATAAAGTGATGTGTGTAATGAACATAATGTCTAAATGTCTAAATTGTTCAGGATGACGACGACGACATCAAAGGCACAGAGTGCAATAACAACTTCAAAAAATTCTAATATATGAACGTGATTGTCTTGGTAACTACTTGTTTCACCAGGAAAATGCAAGATGCCAAAATAATAATAATAATAATAACCATGAATTATATACCCGATGATAAAAGAATATCCCCACTTTTCTAAAATACTCGGTTGCTAACTTTTCCGTCTAAGTAGTCTTATATGGCAACTCACATGACAAGTGGTAATGACGTGGACAACGACATATCATCCAAGCGTAAATTAAGATGTTTACATGTGCAGAACGTCGTTTTGAATTTGCAAAGCTAGACAACAGCTTAGATCCATGATAAAACGACCTCATGTTGTGTAAGTCACCATTTTAATTTTTTCGCTCAAATGACACATCATTCATACACGTCATCACTGTTCGCCATGCCAGCTATCTCAATGGCTTTAATTGGACGGAAATGTTAATGGGTGAACATTTTTGTTCTCAAGGTATAAAATCATGCATATTTTGGCATTTGGCCTATCAAAAAAATATTAATTCTGGTCCTTTTCTTTGGGCAAGTAATTATGGTATGAGAAAGCGTTTTTTGAAAAGAAAAATCGTTAGTGGTAAATAGAGCTGTAAATAAAAGTAAATAACAAAGTAAAATGTGGTTTCTTACCAGCAAGTGGGTCCATAGCTCAGTGGTAGAGCATTTGACTGCAGATCAAGAGGTCACCGGTTCGATCCCGGTTGGGCCCTTCTCCAATTAGAATTTTTTCCTTGTATGTTTTCCTTCTCTTTTTGCCTAACCCTTTCGTATACTTTCCTAGGGATTGCTCTTTTACATTTTTCGTTTTAAATCATTTTAAAAATGAGATGGTCTTGATGTGGCATTAACTATATGTTTAGTACTTCTCCAAAAAGGAAAAAAAAATAATATACATATAAGTATGCTCATTCGAGATTTTATATAGATGTACATTCTCCCTGCTCTAGCTTTTTGAGTTGAAAATGAGATGCATCATTTCACATTTTCATTCAATCTTCTTATATCTTATAAGGCTGTCGTTCTGCTAATAAGACGGCCTGCTTTTACTTCGATTTTTGCACATTACGACAGGGATGATGCTGGGCAATTGTCCAACTACACATCCAATGAATAAATTATGTACCTAATATGAGTCCTTCAACATTAATGCACTCTAATAGGTCTTGGATAAAATGCCCTCTTTCTCTCTCTACTTCTGCGGTATAATTTCCGGCCTCTGACTCACGAGTTTCTAATCAATGAGCCAAAGGGAGATTTATAGACCGTTTCATGAGCCTCTAAACAGTCAACTTCTTGCACGCATCCCTATATCATGAGATTTACTAGAAAAATCCCTGTGCTTTGCATAGGGAAATTTTTTTTAAAAAGTGACCTTTTGACTGAAAATTTGAACCAACATACGTGAAAACTATGTTTCCTTGAGTAAACTGTAAGCTCTGTGCTCAACTTAAAAACAACAAAGCCAGTCATGAAGATGTAATGCTCAACTCAAAAGAAGATACGAAAAGGTCATTGCTCTTCTTAATTCCATCATGCTGCATCATCATCATCATTATTGTAATTATTATTGTTGTTGTTATTAAGCAAAATAGCCATTTTGAGCAATTTTTACAACGAGGCTAAGCTGAAATGGAAAAGAGACGCTCAAGGGAAGCCCTTTTTTTTGTGGAGGATGCAAGAAATCCAGTTTTTGCAATAAGGAGGACGACTTTATAGTCATTTAGAATCCTATACATCACTCTTAGCTGCAATTCTTAAGAGTACACTGTTATTATGTATCTATCTAGATATATTCACGTGCCACTAGAAGCAGTTAAGGTATCCTTCTTTGGAAAAAAGTCAAGGATCGATTGGTGTCGGCTGGGTGATAATAACACGAGAATTTGTCGTAGCGTGATTAAAGCAAAATATTCAAAGAGTATCCATCGAGGCATGTTATTGCGGGAAAAGGTACAAATGGTCATGTGACTTTGATCATTTTTAGGTGACAGAATTCTATCCATGTCCAATAATACGAAATTTTCCTCATGTTGATTCAGTAAGTGTTGGTAATTATTGAAAAAATTATCGGTAAAAAAATGGCCGATGACTTGTTTTCGAGTAACTTGTTGGTAACTTACTAGATTACCAAATTGTTTTTATAGCTTGTAAATTACCAATCTTTATTTGCATAACTTACTGACACTTTTAATTTTTAAGTCTAGCGTGTAATTAACAACCTAAATTAGAGAGACTTACCAAATTTGTTCAAATTAAATAATCAATTAGTTTTGGCTCACCAACTCTTTGTTGAGTTACTTATTAATTCTTAATTTTTTTATTGGTCAATTTTTCTCTTGAGTTACCAACTTTTCTATTAAAGAATCACATAGTATCGAGTTACCAACTCTTATTTGAGTTGGTCACTGATATTTATTTAGTTCTTTTATTTGCCAAATTTTCTCATCATTTACACTCTCTATTTGCATTTCTTAGTAACGTCTTCAATTTACCAACTCTTTTTAGATATTACATACATTTATTAGAGTGACTTACCAACTTTTTCTCTAATTATGTTATCAAATAGTTTTGGGTTACCAGCTTTTATTTGAGTTACCAAAAAAAAAACAGCCTGAGCATCCGGCCGGCGAGGGCTCGACCTCGCCGGCAACTGGCGAGGCCGGCCTCGCTTGCAACTGGCGAGGTCGAGCCTCGCCGGCGTCGGGCGAGGCCGGCCTTGCCCAGCCCAGGCGAGGCCGGCCCTCGCCTGATGTCGGCGATGGCGGCCGTTGGCCTTGGCCAGTTGGCCGCCCGTTGCCGGCATTAGCAACGGAAAAAAAAAAAAATTGCCCCGCAGCGGGCCCGGCTTGCGGGCCCGTTCCCAACGGGCAAAAGCCCCAACGGTCCCAACTCCTAACGGGCAAAAGCCCCAACGGGCAAAAAAGTAAAAAAAAAAAAAAGGAGATAACCGTTGCAATTGCAACGGTTATCTCCTTTTTTTTTTTAAATTTTCTTCTCAATTTTTTCCTATAAATTCTCCCAAATTCTCTCAAATTCTCTTCTCTCAAATTTTTTCCTATAAATTTCTTCTCAATTGCGCGAGGCTCGCCCTCGCTCGCCCAGGCGAGGGCGAGCCTCGCCCGACGCCGGCGAGGCTCGCCTGAGGCCGGCGACCTCCGCCCGCGGCTCCGCCGGCCGGCCCTGAGAAGTGAGAAGAGAACCGAAGAAAAAAAAAATATTCCGGTTCATTCTTGGCCACGAACCGGAACCGCCGGTTCCGAACCGGAACCGGTCGGTTCCGAACCGTGGCCATCTCTAGTGGTAACTCATTAGACTAGTTGGAATTTAAAAAAAAAAAAAACACTAGCCACTAAGTAGCTCAAAGGAGAATTGCTAATCTAAAACTAGTTGGTAACATAATTAGAGAAGAGTTGGTAAGCCAGACAAAAAAAAATGTTGGTAATTTCACATAATAGTTCCTAAATTTAAGGTGTTGGTAAGAAAGGTAAGCATAAACTGGCAAGGATAAGATAAGTTTTTTTACTTTATTAGAGATAAGAAAAGTTGGTCATCACTCTATTTTAGATTGGTAATCTCTAAAAGAGTTGGTAAATTTTAGAAAGTTGGCAAAAAGGGAAAAAAATATAACTCGGTAGGAATATTGGTAAACTTAAAGAAAAAAAATGAAATAAACTTTGATAAGTTGATAACACAAAATAAATTGGTAGATTAATTGGAGAAAGGGCTAATTAAGGTTAGTAATATCTTACAACAGTTGGTAAATTTAATAGGCTGGTTAATAAGGTACATAAAAGTAGGTGACACAATAAAAAAGTTGCTAAATTTTAAAAAATATCTAATTAAAGTTCATAAGCAATTCAAAAATGAAAGTTGAAATAAGAGAAGAGAAGTTAGTCACACGAACGAAAGTTGATAATTTCCATACAAGAGTTAATAAATATAATGCGTCTATAAAAAAGACAAATGAAAATTAATTAACGTTAATAAAATGTCATAAACTAGAAAAACAAATAAATGTTAATCAATAACGTATGGCCCAAAAATAATCGATCATTCAATAAGAAAGAAGTTGGAAAGTCATATTGCTAAATGCATATAAGAATTTGCAAAATGTCAAAAAGAGTTGATAATTTCATAAAAGTTGTGGTTGGTTTTAACCTTTTTTACCAAATAGTTTATTTACACTTACCAATTCTTTCACAAGTCTAGTAGTATAGAAAAATCCTTTTTTGTTAAACGAAGTAAAATAATTTCTTTAGAAGTTATTGTTTTTTTCTTGTGTAAATATAAGTAGTATATATAAGATGACGTACAGAAGCTTAGGGGCATTCCCCAGCATTACAAATAGAACTAAAATTACAAAAAAATGGAGTGGGGGAGTCTTCATATAGTAGCCAAAGTTTCATTTGTTCAGGACGGTCTAAAAGATTTGTAGTGCGAAGCTCGCCCTCTAACAAGTTTGCGAACTTTAGCCAAAATGATAAGGACGTCATTTGACTTTTGTTGGAAGCGTCTACGATTACGCTCCATCCAAATGCAGTATATGATCGCTAGGAAAGATACCTTCAGAAGTCTCGCCGCCAAGTCCTTACCTTTTGTAGCCTTGATCATCCATTTAAGTTCTTCATTCCATCCTTCTACAGGGCGTCGAATTCCGTATCGTGCAAGAATAGTGCGCCAAATGCTTCCGGTCTAGGTGCATTGGAAGAATAGATGGTCTCTACTTTCCAGACCAGACATACAAAAATTGCAACAAATATCTACTTCAGGCTTCCAACGTGATATGATTTCTGCTGTTTATAGTCTATCTCTACAAACTAGCCAGCCGATGAAGTTATGCTTGCTAATACCTCCTTTCCAGATCAATTGGGACCATTCCACAGCCGGTCTCACATTTCTGGTTTCATCATATACATCTTGTTAACAATATCTTGGTCTAGATATGATTGAAGCTAAAGCCGGTTTTAGTTGAAGAACACAACGCCAACTCCATGCCATACAACCCTTGATTTCAAGCTGCATAATCGAATTGCCTCTACACTTGGTACTATGGATCCATTTACTCCACAAGGAAGATGACGGACAATTTACGAGGTTCAAAAGCATACGGCCAAGCAAAACTTTGTTCAATAATTTTAGATGAGGCAACCCTAGACCTCTTCCTTTTTTGGCGAACAAACAACTTCCCAAGCAACTTTGTGTGATCCGTGGCCTTCTGTATTTCCAACCCACAAAAAATGTCTAATCTTCTTTTCAATTTCATATATAGTTTGCTTTAGAAGTAAAAACATTTGCATCCAAAAGGTACAGATGGAAATAAGTACCGATTTCGTCAACTGGAGACGACCAGCGTAGCTAATATGTTGCATGCCCTAGCCTTCAATTTTTTTTGAAGATTTTATTGGTCAGACTCTTACAATCTGCGTGTATGAGTCTTCTTGTAATAAGCGGAACACCAAGGTATCTAATAGGGAGGTTACCTGTGGAGAAAAGTGTGTGATCCAATATAATTCCCTTTTCTTTCTCGGACAACCCAGAGAAAAAGATTTGGTATTTATCTGGATTGAAGTGCAATCCTAAGAGAGCTGCAAATTCATCAAGTACATCAACAAGGCAAATGACTGAATCTACATCCCCATGAGAAAAAAGAAACAGATCATCTGCGAAGCATAAGTGAGTGATTTTTTCCGTTTTGCAGCGCCAATGATATTTGAAGGAGGATGCTGCAACTTTCTCAATTATGATCCTGTTGAGAATTTCCATAACCAAGACAAACAGATAAGGAGAGAGTGGGTCACCTTGTCTTAGTCCATCGGTACCAGCAAAGTAGCCAACTTGTTCGCCTTTGAGGTTTATCAAAAACCACGGTGTAGTTATGCATTGAGCTATCAAATCAAACAAATGCTGAGGTATATTGATAGCCCTAAGAACACCAAGAACTGCTTCCCATTTTACCATATCAAAAGCTTTCATAAGGTTGATTTTTATTGCCACGCGCTTACCTTTATCGCCCTTATGGTAGTTATGAAGAAGGTCCTGGCAAACCAGAATATTCTCCGATATCTGTCTACCCGAGATAAAAGCGGTTTGGTTGAGGCCAACAACCGAAGGGAGGAAATAGCTGAGTCTTTCCGCAAGAAGTTTTGATATGATCTTATATAGAACATTGCAGCATGAGATGGGCCTGAAATCCGTGAGGCGGGATGGATTTTGTACCTTCGGCACAAGGGATAACAGAGTAGAATTGATAGCTTTCAGGAGTCTTCTAGAGGAGAAGAAGTCCATGATAGCATCCTCTATATCATGCCCTATGATGGGCCAGGCTTTTTTAAAGAATAAACTGTTGTATCCATCTAGACCCGGGGCTTTGAAATTATTTAGGCCTTTGAGCACTTTAATGATCTCAGTACGATGAAAGTCTAGTAAAATGATGGCGGTACTGACATCTTCAGGGAATAGGGAAGCAAACCGTTTGTAAGGGAAATGAGTGTACCTGGAGCTACCAAGTACGCGATGATAATAAGATACAATTGCATCCCTAAGAACTCCCTCATCTGTTATAGTAGTGCCATCATCGAGTGAGAGTTGGTTAATTCCGTTCTGAGCACTTCTACGCATCACAGAGGCAAAGAAAATCCTGTTGTTGTTGTCCCCCTCCTTCAATCATAGATTTCTAGATTTTTGCTTTAGGAGGACTTCTTCATGTTTGTTATGGGTTAGTAGTTGCTCCAATTGTGCCTTTTCTTCATCCCGGGTGTTTATGTTGTACGGGTCCAATGCAAGATCTCGTTGTATTCGCTGTAGGTTCGTTCTAGCATCTTTGACCTTACGACATAAGTCACCAAATTGAGATTTATTCAAGTGATTGAGTTTTTGTTTTAATGCTTCGAGCTTGCTCACCAGAATAAACATTTTGGATCCTCTAATATCCAATTGCTAGCCAGCGTAGACAATCGATAGAAAATCGGGACTTTCAGTCCAGAAATTGAAGAATTTAAAAGAGGGCTTCCTTCTCCTATAAGTGGTGTTAAGACGCACTAGGCATGGAGAGTGATCAGAAACATCCGGTAGTAAAAATTCTACCGAATAATGAGAGTACCTGTTCTGCCAATTTGCATTAATGAAGACCTGTCAATCTTGCTTGCTCTAAGATCATCATTGGGCCTTTTATTTGTCCATGTGAAAAATGGGCCTATGGAATTAGGCTCAATCAGCGCCAGCTCCTCAATCATTGTGTTTAGCTCATCCATTCCAGAAGTCCATCGGGTATTAGATCCGATCCGTTCAATTGTATCTCTCGTTTCATTGAAATCACCTATAAGTAACCAAGGCATATTTCCTGTATTACCGGTGGAGAATGTATTAACATTATGTCATAGGGATCTCCTTTCAATTTCAGAATTGCCTCTATAAACTGCAGATAGAAGAAATGAGTCATCTCCTGGTTTTTCAACAAGGCAGTGAATGACTTGAGCAGAGCCTTCCATCATAGTCAAGTTTAAAATAGACGGTTTTCATAATATCCATATTCTACCTAGACTACTGTTCTGATAGTTATGGATAAATTTCCAGCCTCGAAACTTACTATTGATGACTAATTCCGCATTTCCCTCTTTTATTTTATGCTCAATCAAAATAAAAATAGAAGGGTCTTGAGATAAAGCAAAATCTACAATTTCCTTTTGTTTGGGGCTACTGTTAAGGCCCCGCATGCTCCATGAGAGGATATTCATTGGTCAGGGGGTTCCGCTCCACTCCCCACATCCCCAAGTAGAATGATCGTCCTTGTCCAATAAAGAAAATCTATTTGGAGATAGATTCAAAGAATTGAAATTATCTCTACTTTTGTTAATGGAGCCTAACTTCTGACTTCCACCATGTTTGACATTTGTATAGGATAAACCTGACTGTGAAGTATCACGAACAAGATTCTTCAGCTGATTGACCATGGAAATACCAGTATCAGTGACGAGCAGGAGCTTTCGATAGTATGGCCGAGGAATTTTTATTTGTCAGCACTTTGGTAATCGCTCCAGGTGGGATGGGAGCAATAGAAGTATTATTTTCCGGTGGTCTTGCCACCGATTGGGATTTAGGAACCCATATTGTCTTGTTCAGCACATTACAATCCTTATGACCAAAGCAGTTACATTTTTTGCATTTTAGTGGAATCCAGCTATAATCAACAGTAATCCCAAAGGTTTCCTCGTTTCCCATATCAAGATCAAAATTTTCCGGGATCAAAATTTTCCGGGAATGAGCTATCAAAGTCCATGAGAATGCATACACGAGCAAATGTTAGTCGTCGTTTTTCTTCGGTAGCCTTATCCATGTACAAAGGTCTACCAAGAAAGCTGCACACATAGCTTAGACCGGATTTGGTCCAAAGGACATGGGGTACATTATAGAGATGTACCCAAATTGGCACGGAAGTAATCTTTGCCTTTTCCAGTCTGATTTGGGGATGCCATTTCTGTAAAAATAATAGTTTGCCAGCTATGTCCCATATCCCCACCTCTATAACCTCGACTAGTTTTTGGACGTTAGAGAATCGGAAAAAGAAAAAACTGTCTTCCGTAGCCAAAACTTCTAAAAGATTTTCTTTGCCCCAGAGTTTTTCAACGATATCTCTCACTCGGTAAAATGAGACATTAGCAATGAGAAAGTGACCAACAAGACAGTTCTCAAAGTGTGCCTTTCCTTCTTCAATAATCTCCGCGGGGGGAGGGGGTGAGCACCAAGCTTGTTGCCGTGTTTGTTTGGAGGGATGAAATCCAATTTTGCTGTTTTGGAGATCTTAACTATGGTAATACTTTTCCAAGATGGATTTCGGGCAGCAGCAGGGTTCGGTGAAGGTGGATCTTGGCTAGGAAGTGACTCAGCAAAGATGGATCCAGTCATGCTACTATTGCACATAATACCATCTTCCTTAATGGAGGCTTCAACTTCGGGTTCAGCAACACAATTTGGACTCATAGAAGCAGGCTTAACACCACCGATATCAATAGCCAAATTACAATCGAGATTACCACAGCCACATCCAGCATTAAGTTTACAATTTTGAACTATATTGGCACAGTTGGAACAAGGTTTCGAAGCAATTGAGTTCAAAGTCTCGACCTCTTTCTCTTTTAAAGATTTGAAAAGGCTTCTTTTAATCTCAGCTGAAGTAGCTTGGTTCTTCAACTTCTTGGATATTGAGGTTTTCAGAACACTAGATTTGCTGCTACGAGTTTGGACCATCACTGATGTAGTAATATTTTTTAGAGAGGAGGTGCGTCGAATCCTGCGTGGAGAGGCATCTGGGCCGATGCGTTCAAGGGCCTGAACCATGGATCACGACCAGAACCAACCAACCAGTCCAGCTACGGCTAAAGGACAATTTCCCTTCTTTGAGGAATTTTGTTGAACACTGGACATCACCTCTAGCAATCCAGAGCAGCATAGACTGGGGCAACCGCGTCGGAGCCAGCGTCAAACTCGTGGCAGAAGAGCAGTGACAGGTCGTGGAGTTGGAGGAGTTCGGTCGTGGTCCTGGAGACGCACGCCCGAGGAAGGTCGCACTTCGCAAGTCAGGTGGACAACATTCCTTCTTTGAGGAATTTTGCCGAACACCTAGTATGCATTCTCTGTTCTGCTACTCGCGGACATCACCTTCAGCGGACAGCAACTCAGCATCTCCAGAAACTTAACAACTCAGTAACCTAGAAATCCAGAGTCCCGCAGCAAACAACCACCAATTTCTGTGAGGATCGACAGCAAAGTTGCTGCGATCAGGCTTTTGATGCAGGGCGGAGTGGCTGAGTCGACACTCTATGCAGCAACGACAGGCCCCGCTCGAGAAGGTAGCAGCAACACGGTTCGTCGTCGGGGATGGAGGCAGCACAAATATGGGCAACCGCGTCGGAGCCAGTCCTCAACGGCGACGGAGCAGCTCTCCTCTCTCTCTCGCGAGAAATTACCTCCTCCGTTGACAGTTTTGCTAAGATTATTCCAGCCTCATCAGCGATTCAGACGGAGGCGTTGGCCATGCTCACTTTTCGCAAGTTTTTTCTTTTTGTTACTTGGAACTTTAGGTGTTATTGTTGTTCCTATTCTGGGTATTATTCATGTGGAAAATGAATGATTTCGAAAATATTTTTCAAAGAATAATCGTTCATATCACTTGAAATAATTAGTCGATGGAAAATTTTTTCATTATAGACAACGATTTAAAGAAAAGTGTCAAAAAAATCCTAAACCTTTCAAATTGGTGTCAATTTAGTCCTAAACCTTTTGCACTTGTGCCAATTCAGTCCTAAACCTTTTGCATTTGTGCCAATTTAGTCCTAAACCTTTTTTTAGTGCCAATTTAGTCTTAAACCCTTTGCATTTGTGCCAATTCAATCCTAAATATTTTATATTGGTGCCAATTCAGTCTTAAACATTTTGCATTAGTGTCAATTCTATCCTTCTAGCTAATAGCTATTCACGTGTCGAAGGACTGAATTGGCACCAATGCAAAAGGTTTAGGAATGAATCGGCACCAATGCAAAAGGTTTATGACTCAATTGACACAAATGCAAAAGGTTTAGGACTGAATTGACACAAAAGCAAAAGGTTTAGGACTAAATTGACACATATACAAAAGGTTTGGGACTTTTTTGACACTTTTTCCCAACGATTTATATTCAAAAATTTTCGTGAACAATGAAAATATTTTTCATTCATTAATTTTTGTAAGCGGTACAAGTGATTAATTTAAGGAAAGTGTTTTTTTAGATTATTTATCTTCCGCTAAATAAATGGAGCCTGAAGCGCCCAAAATCCCACAAACAAGCAGTACGCTCCCGACTCTTCTCCGAAATTGTTATTTTGGTCATCCTCGAGTCACAGACAACAGTGCGGGCATATGATGAGAGATATTTTTCAGTGAACTTTGAACTTCCACTCAAACTTAAGTATAAACATAACACTGCATTAGGTAACCCAGAGTCTTGAGTCAACCCAAGAAACTTGAGTTTTAAGGGAGAAAATGGACGATCTGAACAAAACCAAGCTATTGCTCAAAAAAAAAAAAAAGAAACAAAACCAAGCTACCAGTGTCGTTGCGTAATTAGGTCCGAAACGGGCTTTAATGGATGTTCTTGATGATGCTATCTCACAATATATGCGACACGGATATACCCTCAGCGCCTTCGATTCACGCAACTCGTGTTTCGGGTGGTCTTTGCCGGCAGTGACCATAGTCGAACCTGGAAACACCTAATCCTTCCCAAAATCTCTTGGAGCATTGGAGGGGGTCCCGAGATTCTCTGCATTTTGTCATGCCTGGAAAAATCTACTTGTAGCTCATTCAAGCCGCCGATGGCGGTTTCATTCTTCGCAACGAAATGTATGCCAGAAGGCGATACCCAAAAACCATAATCACCAATGCGGTGACTTCCTTCAGACCATTGTCTATGGTCATCCCGTTTACGCTCGATAATCGGTGTTTGTACTGTATCTTGATGAGAAGCTTGTAAGTGTGGTAGTTGAAAGAGATGTAGCGGATCCAGGACACGAACGCTGGAACTTTCTGCGAAAAGACAATGCGTCACAGATCTGTTTTCATAAACATATGGGTGACAAGGTTCTCTGCAGTAATTCGGGATTGCTTACCTTAACAAAGTACCCTCCTGCAAGCATGAAGGTCATGACTGTCACCGAGGCCAAAGTGGTCGCCTTCTTCATGTCCATTAATGTCGCCCCGATAGCTAGTCCCAGTCCCTGTCATCACCCACCAAATTCCAGTGAAATTAGCGATGAGACGAGCAAGTATACGATTGTGAGCCCTAAAAGAAGTTCAAGTACCTGAGCGGCGACTATGCACAGGAAGACTGTGAGCAAGCTGAGGAAAATGGACCCTGCATCCAGTGTGAGGCCCGCCATGAAATAAACGACCACCAGGAAAAGTACGGGGAGAATCAGGTCCAGTGGGAGGTCGCTCGTGGTCCTAGCCAAGAAATATGCGCTGAGCCTGTACATATCAGCTGCTCGCTCCTTGCTCAGCATCGCTCTCTCTTGAGGAAACGTGAAGATGGCGGTGAAGACCGGGAAAAATCCCCAGAAGACGGCGATGAAGAAAAGCAGCCCTGCCTGCAATGCAATGCAGAAACAAATAGGCCTCAGATACAGTTGATTCTATGAACATGGTATTTCTGTTTCTAGACAATTTTCCCAGTGACTCAACAATTCAATCACTTGTATTGAGTAGGTGTTAAAAACTCGTATGCTTGTACGACTGCTATACCTGATCCTGAAGGCCCTTGGCACTATTGCTGTCTGATCGCCACCAGAGCAGTCCCAGAATGATTGCAGTAGATAGGACTTGAGTTACCCTTAACCAGCTGAAGTACTCGTGCCGTCGCTCTTTGATCCCTCTGCAGAATAAGATACGGTATTGTTGCCACCAGCTCGCTCCCCAGTTCCGCTTGGGCGAAGCCACCTTTGACTTGAGCACTTCGTCCAGCGGGAGTGGGGCCATGAGCTTCTTCTTCTCATTCTCTGCTACCCGCGTCTCATAGGCCTCCACGAGATACTGCATTGAAAGGAAAGGGCACCAGGCAATTGTATGAATACGTTGATCACACGTTTGCACCTGATGAGTTTCATGTCAGTCAAAGTTCGTGAAAGTATGACCGAAGTGTTACCTCGTGAACATCGGTTGGAGATGGCTTCCCATTCCTTGTCTGAGTTTCTGCATTCTCCATCTGCACTCTATCCTCTAGTTCTGATGGCACAGAAACGTCGTTAACGTTCCCATTTGCTAGGTCTAGCAAGAATTCTGCGGGATTCATGGCGATTAAAGGAGAACATCCTATTGATGAGAAGTAAATCATCACTTCGGATGCTTTGCCGAAGTAGAGTAAACTCCCTTTCCCTAGCAGGATCAGCTTGTCGAATTTGTGGAAGAGCCTGCTGGATGGTTGGTGTATCGTAGTCACCACCGTCTTCCCGGCCTGAATTAAAATGATTCCTAGTTATAAATCACAGAAAACTCCTTCCTGGTAGCTGGCACTGGCAATGCTTCTATATCGAAGGCGTAGTTTGGGTTCACATATAGACAGGAAAATGCATAGGAATACATACGCTTCATCAAAGTAGGCAGAGAAATTCAGGGCAGTTCAGGAAAAAGAAAGTAATCAATAAATTGTTATACCTCCGCTATGTCTTGTAACATCTGAACAATTCTCAATGCGGTTGTGGAATCCAATCCAGAGGTCGGTTCATCAAGAAATAGAAGGGAAGGATTGATTAGGATTTCGTTGCCTATGCAGACTCTCTTCCTCTCTCCACCGGACACTCCACGGACAAAGGAACCGCCGATCATTGTGTCTTGACACCTATTCCCAATTGTTTGAGTCAGTATTAAGTAGCTTCAAATCGAGTAATTGATTGACTCTAGGCACCTACATAATTAGCAGGAGAAGAAATTTACCTCTCCAAGCCTAGCTCATAGATGACATCCATTGCTCGTTTTTCCTTTTCCTCTCTTTTTAATGATTTTGGAAGTCGTAAGAGAGCCGCATAAGTCAGAGTCTCTTTCACTGTAAGGTGAGGAAATAAGACATCATCCTGAGTCACGAATCCTATCCTGCAGCATTTTATGCGGTAATATTAGGACTGTACTGCAGGCACTAGACATATCAAATGATGTCATGCAAAACAAATCCTGCTCTATGTTTAATAGACAGACAATTCATTGCAACAGAACATCATAGTATTCACGACCAATTCTGTATTCCGCTTACATTGCTTTTCTGTTGCTGCTTGATATGCTGCACAAATAATTTCATTTTCTGTCCATGGCACGAAAATTGCTAATATGGTACCTGCTTTTCAAGAATTTGGAGTATGGCTGGTCATTATAGGTGATTGATCCACCAACCGTGGGTTTCATTATCCGGCCACCTAGAAGATTCAGCAGCGTAGTTTTCCCACTTCCTGAAGGCCCCATCAGCGCAAGAACTTCTCCCGGATTCACCGATCCCGTGATCCCATTCAATATGTCCTTCTCTTGCTTCGCCTTCATTCCTTTGAGGATCACCTTGTATGACACGTCAGTAAACTGTAACAAAGAGAACAAAAAAAATTTCACTTCAGTAAATGGGTACCAGGATCTAATTGACAATTGTGTTATGTTACGACACTATCACATGCATAGCCCAAAATTTTTTGTCCGCTCTTCTTTCCTCAGCAGCTCTAGTTTTAACATTTGCTTTGACATTGGCCTGCAAGTTTGACTCATGTGCCGAGACCGACTTGCCAGAGTCTGGTCTCGAAACCAAATTGAAGATGGGCTATCTGGTCTTCCTTCGGACTTGTAAACTAGATAAGCCTCATCGAGTTATGACCCAACTGCATTTTCTCAATAGTTTGAGTCTCAAGTTGTATTATGCTGCCTAGTTGTAGGAAAGAAGAGAGAGTCTTGTACAAAAATGTCGCATAAGATGGAACTCTGTACAAGACTGAACCTGACCATCTTAGCCAATTTGTTTCTAACAGGCCCCGTGCATCTCTCTAGCTAAAATCTCCCATTGCTCGCCTGTTGCAAATAGATGTAATAAATCAATCGATGCACTATAAGCAGAAACCAGGTTGAACTCCTGCAGATGCGCTTGCAGAGCAGAGAGAGGAGGGAGGTAGGGAGAGTCTAAGGAGCCTCCATGGCAAGTACCGTCACCTTGAGATAGATTGGCAGCGTCGGCTCCGCCTGCAATTTTGGTCTCTGCATCCCGGCTTCCAGATCCTCAGCTGCAATAGCCATAGATGAAGATTACTTACTTGAGTGAGGAATTGATCAAAAAGGAGTTATATCGCAGTATGTTGCGACACCTTTTTACATTATTCAATCCAATAAGCTCATTTGGTACCTTAAGACATACGAGTCTTACGTGTCTATCATAACTCAACTGAACTCATGCTACACTTGTGGCCTTATTAGTTAACCATCATTACTCGTAAGAAACTCCATTTCTCACTTAATTCGTACAGTACTGATCACTAGAGAGTGCAGCTGATTGAAAGAAGCAGGTTTTCCAGCCCGAAGCTCGAGTCCGAAAAGCTTTCTGATGACGGACTTGATTGGTATTGGGTTGATCCTACTGACAATTAAGAACATGAATCTTACATACAGAACTTTACAATGACGAGTTCTGCTCTCACAAGCTCGATCGAACCATAAAAGGCCCACCAGCTCCTTTTGGACATTAGGATTTCGACACAATCAGTGCTCATGGCATCTAATTAAGTTAGTTTTATAAAATTTCTTAGTATCATTTAGCATTCCTGGTAAATTTTAGAACTGAATTCATCAAGTGCACCGAATACGAAGAAAGCTGGAGACGTTTCAGTTTCAGTGATTGGATTGCTGTATGTACAAATGACAAATGACAAATAGAGTGAGGTGGAGATGAGAGAGACAGTGAACCGGCGTGACAATAGAACTTTGACCACTGGTTTGAGGGTTTTCAAAGGGTTGTGACCGACTTCTTGAAATTGAGTACGAGAAAGAGCAGAAAAGTCATGCTTAGGTATCATGAAAATTCAAACATCTTAGCTAAGATTTCCAACGAGGATGTGAAATCTCCACACTTGTCGCCACATGGTCCCAAACCTAGATCACTAGATTGTCAAGTTACTGTTACGTTGTGTGGACAAAAGGTCAATCACATGTTTTATGCTCGGATGCTTCGTCTCGGAATCATTTATCACGTGGGTCCCAACACATGACTAATGATTCATATGGTATTGGCCCATATGATCTATATAACTTTTTATCCAAGATAGGTCATCCCTTAAGATCATGTGAGACCACTTATAATCTAGAGAATCAGATAATTGGAATAAGGAGGTCAACTTGAGAAGGACACCCTAGTTTCGTCAAACATATATGTCAATTAAGCACAGGACACTGATCCTTCCTTCACAACTCCAGAAAAATCGCTATTTGGGATCATCCAGCTAGCTTTTTACTCGCATCTTTCCTAATCTGTAAGATTAGCGGTATATTTCATAAGCTTAAAACTTACTTAAATTGTGTTTTCTCATCACAAAAGGTTAAAAAGCAGAGAAAAGAGTTTTATACTACTTACAAACTTAGACATGCGGTATACTACCAAGTGATAAGCGAAATGATGAAACATAATATAGTTAGATGTTGAATATGATCCACTTAGGTGAGTGGGTAGACGGCACGGGCAGGAGAGAGAGAGAGTGTGTGTGAGGGGAGATTGGGAGTTGGGGTTCATCTCTTGGTGGGTGTCAAATCGCCCATCGAATGCAAATTCGCCGGCAGATGAAGTGGTAACAAAAGACGGGTCTAGTGTTCAGCGACAGCTCCCCCTCTCCCAACCCACTCATTCATGTCCTATTCTAATCTAACGTGTCATTTAACATATCAAAACCGGGATGGATCATCGACTCGAAGTTGTTGCATTACTTTTCGAAGGCCAAACCCCGCCTCGAACAATCATGATTTTGATGCCAAGGAAAGGCTTATCAAATGGAAAGTCCATGTCAAGCTGCAGAGATTCCTGTCCTAGTGGGGATGCAAATAATTGCCGCTGCGATGGACATGGGAGGCTCCAACATGGGGTCACCGTCCATGTCCATCGCTGCTTTATTTTGCATGTTTCTGCTTTCTAACGAAGTCACTGTTCCCCGTGTGGATAGTGGCCACAACTGGTTTGCCACTTTCTTGCCACTTTTATTTCGAAAAGAGTAAGCATAGGCTTTTTTTTAATTAGATTGAATCTACAAATAGCATGTCGTTTCGTAAGTGGTACTTAAAGAAGTGATTCGTATCCAATACTACATAGAAAATCGTGACTATATTATAGAAACCAATCTTAACCTCGTATTACTTTTTAAGCGATGCACTTGATCTAAAGGAAAAGATTCACTCTTTTTCAATAAATTATATGGTGGAGGTTCATCATTTCTTGAACCGTGACTAATTAAATCATGGAAAGCGTTAGAGGGTTAAACTTCTACAAGCAATTTAAGCTAATCCAATAGAGCAATGGACCCTCCAAGTCCAATTTAACCTAGCTTACCACATAAATGTTCAATATTATACTTCTTTTGTTGGATCAATCAATGATCTCTTTGCAATGTAGTTGGTCTAAGTCTAAGTGCATAATAAACCATACAATGTATGGACCTTGTAATTAGATGAAGACTCGACATGCACGCATACATTATAACCCATGATCCCATGCATGCATATGCGCTAGGTTAGATGAATGCTTTCTGCTCACGGGGTTTTCCCGAATCAAGCAACCTCGTGTTCACGGCAATCGTTTCCGAAAGTAAATTGAAATATAGTCGAAAAACCACCATCCACATACTAGATGACTTCATGTACCTCCATCTCCTTCGATTCATGGACCACTACTTATATGTATATTTTTGAGAAACATAGACTATGGAGCAAGGGTTAAAACAAAGAGGACATCGGGAACTTTCGAGTACGAACTTACGTATATCGTCGTCGTCACTGAAGGGCTTGGAGTCAGCGATCTCCTCGGGGGGCATGCTGAAGCCGGTGAAGGAGAAGGAGAAGCCAAGGCTGGCGCTGGAGGCCCGGCTCAGCGCCGCGCTGCTGCTGACCTCGTCGAGGTCGAGCTTGTTGAACTGCGCGCTCCGGGACTTGCGGATGTGCGCATTCCGGCTCATGCTCCCCCGCCCCGGCGACGCCTGGATCAGCCTCCTGCTCGACTTCCTTGACAGCGTCCCGCCATTGTCCGCCGAAGCCGACCCTGCCCCCGATGGCTGCCCCACGGCCTCGCCCGAGGTGGCTGACGACTTGAAGGCCGCCGCCACCGTCTCCAGCAGCTGGTCTGATATCGTCCTCGCTAGCCCGGGGGAGCTTGTTCTCTCCATCGTATTATCAATTCCGTCGCCTAGCTATCACCACATGCAAGATTTCCATTAACATCTCTCAATTGCTGCTGATGTTCTTAGTCAAAGTTACTTAAATTTAACTGATCACTAGAAGGGAATCTTAATTGTCAGGTTCGAACAAAAGCTAAGAAAGCAAGCAAAAACTGATCAATGAAACAGAAAACCGAACTATGCCCTTTGTTTAGTTATTACCAAATTTGTGTCATGTTCAAAATGAGCAAAACCCACCTTTCTTTCTGTTTGTTCCAACAAGGTTATTGACATAAGCGAACACGATTTTTGCCAAAAAATGTCTCTAAATTCACCAGAAAGAGCCCACAAAGCTACTAAAATTTGTGGGTGTCGCACTAATTATCATCCGCTTTCTGATGTCGAGGTCATTTTTCTCCTTTAATTCGAAAAAGAAGAAGAAGAGAGGAATGGAAGAAGTAAGGAATAAAGAAGCAGAATTTCGAGCAGACAAAAGCTAGCGCAAAAAAATTGCATTTTGGGTTCGAACACGCATCAACTTTTCAAGAAATCAATGTAGAAATTAAAAACATTTATACATAAAATATAATATATATGTATTATATATCTCCATACCTGAGTGATGTTAAGTGGTAGTGGGAAGGAAGACTTGGAAAAAGAGAGAGAGCACGTTGCTTCCTGTAAACTGCCTCTCTCTCCCAATGGGCGGAGTCCCCCTCGTCTTTATAGAGGAGCAATTAAAGAGGGCAGAGCAATGCAGCTACGGGAGCTACGGGACCACCCCGTCGCTTCTTCACTTATTGCCAAGCACGTGTCAATCCTACCCGCCCTTCGTGACCCATGATGAACCCAAGCCAAAAAGCCAACAACTTCTCGAGCGAACACCGCCCTCCAAGATCGCATCCCAATCTCTAAAACTCGTCGCGAGGACGACATGGTAGACCAAATCGATCATAATTTGAACAATACTCGATCGTTCGTGGATTTTCGATGAGACCTTGAACAGATTTCACTGTCTCTTGATGTGTGATCGATAGAGCCTCGATATCACGTACCTGAACATTTCACAAACGGGTCGTGATCCTATCTTCGTCTCTCGAAATTTCTTCGGCTGTCGAAATTGAACGGGCAATTGTCATGTCGGCTATCATGCCGGGGGAGGAGAGAGTTAGTCAATTAGACTACCTTTTAACATTAAATGTGGCTTAACCTTACTTGGGTGCCTCATGTGGCAAGTTGCCAAAAGGTGACAGAGACCATGAATTTGGTTCTTGCTTTTGCTCGAGGGGATTGTGAGGCGTTGGTTTGATCCCAGATTACCTCGCCAACAGGGAACCGAGCAATTCGCTTTTTTGGAACGTTGTTTCAACACCATGTGGACGTTTTCCCCTTCTAATAATTTGGAATAATTTTGGGAGTACGTTGTTCGGGTACACGTTACTATTTTCGATAGATTTATCTTTTAAAATGAGGAATCCAAATTGGGAACAACACAATAATTATCGTCTCGTCATTGTCTTTGTCTTGTGTATTCATCCGTCATCACTATCGTCATAATCATTTTTTCCCTACAGAAGAGTTGCGCTAAGTTCGTCCGCCAAAATGGTTTTCGATCTATACTCAGTTAAATGTGCACGAATTAATACGCATCGAGGTACCACATGTACTATGAAAGGAAGTACATAGAAGTCTTCTATGATGATAGTATGGATCCTGAAAAATTTCCGTTCGGGCAATATTTTCATCCATCGCGTTGGTTGGAAACGATATTCTACCAACCGGGTTTTTTAATGGATCTGTTGTAAACATAAATATCATCCCCATCTAATTTTAGTAAAATTTACATATAAAGTGATATTCATACTTATAACCCACCATTCAAAATACTTCCTCCGTATATACAAAACCCATTCCTTTTATGTGGAATCCACCTTGAAAGTAAGGGACATATTCATGGTGTATATTCCCACAGGTTATTCTAAGAAAGTTTATTAAAAGCCGCTTTCCAATTATTTGTCAATAAACTTTATCGAGTGCTCGAACGAGCCAAACTGGCTTTTTGTCCGTTCCTCACTCACTTCAGTTTCATACTTAAAATTGACAAATAAGGCATACACCGATCAAATGAAAATAAAAAAAAATTACGCAAGCAATTTTATCCATCTTCGATTTGAGCATTCTAATGGCCCATTCTGTCAAATTATTGAAAAAAAAAGAGTTCTTTGAAGCATAATATAAAAAAATTTAACTAAATAAGTGAAGGCAGATGTTCAAATGTGAACAACAGAACTCCAATGGGAAACACATAATAAAGAGAATTATAGAAATCTCTTCGTAAATTGATGGAGGAAATAGCCTTATGAGTTTTTGTAAGTGAATTTTTTGGGGAAAATTTTAAAATTACAAAGATTCTCATTCTTCTTTTATAGCAAAAATAAAAGACTCACTTGTCTGTTGTTTTTATCAATTGAAAAGGCATTGAAATCGAATGCTCAAATGAAATCAAAAGCCTCATTGAAAAACGGGGGACACGTGGTAAAGAGAGTCGTGATTTTTTTTTTGGAACGAAGCTAAAGGGGAAAAGTAAAAATATAATAAATGTTTGCTCAGGTGGTGACGCAATTAAATTAAACATGTATCAAAAGTCCATAGAGCACATTGAATAAATTAAAAGTTTAGGGACTACATTGCAAATTGGAATAAAGTTAATGGATCACATTGAACAAATTGAAAGTTCAGAGATTAAATTCTACATCGAGTCAAAGTTCATAGACTATTTGTATCATTTTCTCAAATTCATGAAATTGTTCCTTTTAAGCATTGAGGTAGTCGAGCGAGTTTATCGTTTGTACCTTTTTTTTCTGTCAGGACTTAGATTTGTTAAGTTCCATTTAGGTTCTGTTTGTTGTTTGAAAAATACTCTGGTGTCATTTTCCATGAGTTTATGGAGTTAAATTTTTTAAATACTCAAGCAAATGTTCATATAGAAATATGAATATCTTATAGTTGAGTGGGGTAAATTTGTGGTGGTGCCACTGACTTCCACACTCGTATATTTTCTTGACAACACCGCTAAAAGGTCACCTCCTGCATATATTTCGTTATTACCTATAATACGATTACTAGGTCGGCGCAGTACAAATTCAATACCTTCGTAACGCAGCAACACCTATGATGCAAGGAATGCTCAACTTTGCTAATATAAGAGCGCGGTGGAGCCAAAACTCTGGCTTCTCAAGCTACAAGCTACGGACTCGAAGTGGAACCATCTGGTGGGTCTAGGCAGTCACTCTCCTCCTCCTATGCAATTATGAACTCCACGAAACTTTCTCGATTCCAACGCAACTTATCCTTTTGGAGCTGGCGTAACAAACGACACCCCCCCCCCCCCCCCCAACAAAGCTAACATAATCCTATCCAAATAAAAAGAAAAAGAAAAGGCAATTTCATTACGATGATATACCAGTGAAGGAGATCACCAAAAGAGAACCTAAGTCGAAATCGGTTAATATATAAGTCGAACTTACCTTCAGTCAAAAGTTTAAGAGAAAATGATGCAAATAATCCCTAAACTTTGACTCAACGTTAGTCCCCGAACTTTGACTCAATATGTAATGTGATCCATAAACTTTTAATTTGTTTGATGTGATCCCTGAACTATAACCTAATATGCAATGTGATCCTTAAACTTTTAATCTGTTCAATGTAATCCATAATTTTTAGCTTAATATTTAATGTGATCCTTGAACTTTTAATACCCGTTTAATGTAGTCCATGAGCTATATGAAACTGTTTAATATAGTCATTCTATTCATTTAAGTTCAAGAACTATGTTAGACATTTTCATATAGTTCAGGAACTACATTAAACAGGTACCAAAAGTTCAGCGACCATATTAAATATTAAGCTAAAGATTGTGGATTACATTGAACAAATTAAAAGTTCAGAAATCACGTTGCACATTAAACCAAAGTTCAGATACTATTGATGTCATTATCCCAATGTTTAAACCTATGTTTTATTTATTAATTATGATATATTAACTGCTTTTTCATTACACCACATCTCCAATGTAGGATTTTTTTTTTCGCTTAATACCCTCACACGTGCATCTTAACACAACATATCACGAATGATAGTACTTGATAAGGATTAGTTGGGAGGTCAAAGAGTTCCGAAACCCCATCACATCTAAAGAGAGAAAAGAAGACCCTGCCAAATAGTTCATCTTTGCTATTTAGCAGGTCATCTATTCAGAGGTCTGCATGCAAAACTCTATATATACTCTTTACTAGGAACTTTAGCGTTTGAAGATTAATAACTTAGTCATGGAATTTCAGCTAATGAAGTATTAGGATTGTAACCATCCAAACATATAAGAAAACAAATGGAGAAGAAGTACAGTGCACGGCTACATTTACACAATTTTTTGTCCCTTTGTGTTTCCCCACTCATATTGTTGCGGTGTGAATTCATATCATAACATATGGACAAACGGTATGAACTAGAATTCATGTGGAGACTAGACGACGCTTTATGAATGGAATCAAAGATGCAATATTTACGTACTAAAGTATTTGATTTTTGAGGAAAAGTCAATATACTTTTAATGTCAAATCACGATCAACTAGGACAGCACTTAAGCATTGGGTCAAGCTCTTATTCAGTGTCGAGGCAAAAGTTGCGAATTGTTATCACCTCCTGAGTGTAGAAGGATGGGACATATTCAAGGACATACATTGCACTACAAACGTACGATATCTTCGTGTTTCCAGGTTTCCCCCGACTGATACGTTATTGGCAATCGAAAGGAAAGATGTGGCTGAGACTTGCATTACAAATTTTGGCATTATGATTTTGCCGATGGTAGCATAACAAATTTTGGCACCATCTTTTTTTCGAAAAAATTCTCTTTTGGACCATGCACGTACCTTGCTGTACCATAAAGCAGAGAACTAATTAGCCTGCCGACTTTTCCACTGTCATCGCCCTCTCCAAAGGATTGTCCAATCTTTCTCATTGTCATTTTCCCCTTGCTTGTCTTGATGCCAGAATTATATGTATACACTGACAACAAATAGTGACCATATTTGTATATTTTGGCGTATCGTCAATAGACAAATTTTCATGACATGTCTTGTCAGCTTAGGAACCTGACAAATCATTAGAAAATTCACGATACATCATGGACCGAAATAGTTTTCGTTTTAATGGAGGAAGCAATGTCAACAAATTAGTCATTTTACTTTATATTTTATATATTTACTCTATCACAATTATATTACTTTTCATGGGATGTGATTAGTTCACATTTGTGTGATGTTAGCTTAGGATATGTATTTCTAGATGAGAATTTCTGAAGTCTGACGGTTGAACATTGTGTTTTTTCTTCAGACCTTTTCACTTTCTTTCTTTCCTAAATTTGTGTAAAATAATACTTTATTTTTGTTTGAGCAACATTTGTATCATGAACACTTGATGATCCAATATTGTATACCGTTTTTATTATGCACTTTTATCATTTTTTTTTCTAGACACTTTGGTGCTGGGTAATAATTTATACCATTAATTTATTAAATGGGTTTTATCCGGGCACTTATAAGCTTTTTCGTTATGATTCTTTGTAAAGATACTTTGGGCATAAACTAGAGCCCATATCGTAGTTACAAAGGTATGTTACATTTTTTATCGGGTTTGTCTAAATTGGCTAAATATCTCGTTTCATTTTGTCATACCATTTAAAATATTAGTTTCGTCATTAAAAATAATCTTTATACATGTTGTGATATTCAAATTATTTCTTTCCCCTGAAACGAATACAGCAAATTAGTACACTTTTTTTTTGGGTAAAATTCACATCAATTTTTTTTATTTTAAAGTCCCAAGAAGCTTCATAAAACCGCACCGACAACTTCACCAGGGAAGATTTGTAAAAGAAAAACCGCACCAATTGTAACCGTGATTAAGCAAAAAAACCTAACTAATTTTTTTATTTCACGTATTAGTCAAGCTAAGACGATCTATATGAAAAGAAAACAAGATTAGGGCTCAGTTTATTTTCCGGAAAATGAATTATTTAGAAAATATTTTTTCCAAAAAATAATCGTTGGCATCGCTTATAAAAATGAATAAACGAAAAATATTTTCATCATCCACGAAGACATTTAGACATAAATTGTTGTTAGTAAGCAATATTTTTCGGTAACTAACAATTTCAAGCGATAGACACGGTTTAGGATAATGTCTCTAAATCATTAATTATTTACGAAAGAAACGTAACCTAGGTCGATTTCTTCCCAAAAACAAAAAAGATACTCCAAGAATGATTTATCGATCCGATAATCTCACCGGTTTGGGATTCCAGACAGATTGCCCACTTAAGCAAGACATGGGATATATGCTATGCAGCACTATCGTCCATAATCTGCCCTTTTCCATGAGGAATCTCCAACCCACAAAAGAGGCTTTGTCCATTTCCGGCCTCTTTTTTCGAAAGCCTAGGGCTCCTCCTGATCCTTCTGTCTGCAAATCTCATCCCACTTACCATGCGTGCCTTCCTCGTACCCCGAGAGAGGCATTCTCCATACTCAATGGTATTCAAGCATAGAAAACTTGTGTTCCGCTAATTTAGATGATTGTGCATCTTCGTCCTGGTTAATAGGATACAATCTTAGTAAAGAAGACTTATCGGTTCGTTTTACGTATGGGTTGGGAACACTTGAGGGTGAATTGCACCGGCGAGCATTGAACTTTGATGGACGCTGCAATCGGGTCATTGAACTTTGATTTCAATTACTCGATGCACCATACTCTCTTTTCTTTGCGGTTGATGAGCTTTAGCTGGAATTCAACTAGTTGTCCAGCGAAATGCTGAAACTGTCACATAAAATTGGCCAAATCTTGACCTAAGTGCATCAATTACGGGGAAATGGAAGTTTACCACATCGAGGGATCGATTTAGAAAGTATTTAGCGACTATTACGGCATCCACTAAAAGTTATGCAGAATCGAAACAAATTTCGCCAAAAAAAAGCTGTCGGCAAGATGAGATACGTACTCCGGAAGATCTATCCTCTCAAACTCAATGCAACGGGACAAATGGCTTGAGAAATGCTCCAATTGCACGGTTCCTCCTATTTTCGAGAAATTCCGTATTTTCCATGACATTCCTCTCGAAAAGTTACGCAGAATGAAAACAAATTTCGCCAAAAAAAAGCTGCCGAAAAGATGAGATACGCACTCCAGAAGATTTGCCCTCCCAAATTCAATGCAACGGAATAATAGCTAGAGAAACACTCCAATAACATGATTTCTCCTATTTTCAAACCTTTCAATTGTACTAATTTAATCTAAAATCTTTCGATAATTTATCAATATGGTCATTTCCACCGATTATCTAACGTCATCAAAGGGTCCAAACCGTAGATCGATCTAAAGCAAGAGGGCAGCAAAGGGAAGACGGGAGGGGGGAAGTGGAAGCTCCTCTGTCAAATTTTCCACAGACGGGAGTGGATGGTAGCTCCAGCGTTGAAAGCTGTCGGGAAAGGAATTGATGGGGACAAAGTGGCCCAAAAAGGACATCGTTGGTGCTTGGTTGGTCCCTGAGTAGGAGCCGTCCGTCTCCGCCGTGGTCGTGGTCGTCGTGGTGGTGGTGGATGGTTGGTCACCGTCGAGCCACCGTTGCCCGCCACGTGGCCTCCCGTTTTTCCATTTCTCTTTTTCCAGCCGATAGCTCCTGTTTCTATATATATATTTTTTTTGGCCTTGCGTTTCGGACAAGTGAATTATTGGATGATCTTTCTGTGGTCTTTTTTTACAGATGAATTGATGCCTTCCAATAATGGCGGACAGAATGAGACCCATCACGTAATCACCAGATTTCAGCTAGATATGCCATCGGGAGAAATATTTTCAAAAATTATTAAAAATTATCCTTAAAAGTACTTATTAATTGAATATATAAAAAGTAATATAATTTTCAATGTACTTTGACCTTGTGATATGTTGAAACACAAATGCTAATTTGGAAATCAAGTATTTGCTCCCCAAACATGTTTAACGAGTGCCCTTAAATATTTAGGCCTGATACATTTAAAAAAAAAAAACCCTCCAATTTTAGGTCCAATATTAATTCTGCTCTAAATTTTTTTATCTAAAAAAATAAACCCAACTTTCAGTTCAGTCCAAATTTGTACCGCACTTTTTTTAATCTAAAAAAAACCTCTAATTTTAAATTCAATCACAAATCTACCTTGAATTTTGTTTTTGTCTGAACGAATATCAACTTTTACTCTACTTTCAAATTTGTTCCCGTTAGTCCTCCATCAAAAAATCACCGTGAGTCGTCCTTAATTTTCATATCAAAGAACAATTTTATTTTGATGATAATTTTCCGTGTCACTTGGCTAATGTGGATTTTTTTTATGAAGAATGCGGATTTATTACCGGCTTGAAATTTGATGTAGTTTGGTTGAGGTTTAGGCCTAAATATTTATATCTATCTTTTGAAGGAAAAAAAATTTTAGTTGTCCATGCAACTTGGAAAACTTAAGACCAAGCCCATTGAGCTTTTCATCTTAATAGGTGGCAGTGGATTTGTTTATTTTTAGTCATGACCTGCCTCACACCCTAGCCCATTTAAACATTAAATTTAGAAGTTTACAGCATATGTTTTATTCATTAAAAAAAAAAAGGTCTCTGTTGTTGTTATTTTTATTCGACTTCTAGTAGTGTTTTGTTACTGCAAGAACAACTTCAAGTGCTAGACTTACCACCATGAGGCAAGGGGTGAATATGGGGTCTCCTCGATTACTACGGTCTGGAGTGGTGTATGCAACGACCCCCGCATGAAAAATAGCTAACAAAACGCGAAAATAGTTCAATTTAAATTGGATTAATACCGCGAAAAATCCCAAATTGATATATCTGTAATAAATTTACCCCAAACTGATTTTTTGACCACAAAAAATCCCTAAACCGGTACATCCGTGATCAATTTACCCCAAACTAATTTTTTGATCACCAAAAACTCCAAACTGGTGCATTTGTTGATAAATTTACCCTCCATTAAATTGAATTTATACAAAAAAAATTATAAACTAGTACACTTAGGACAAACAAAGAGTAAAACCCCAAAATTGGAACATTCGTCAACAGCCATCTGTCATTTAGTTAAGGAATTTGATAGTAAAATTTAACGGAAACTAATTGATATTAAATTTGTCACGTGTGTATCAGTTGGGATTTTTTATGGTCAAAAAATTAATTTAGAGTAAATTTATCATAAATATACCAGTTTGAGATTTTTTATGAAAATAACCCTATTCCATATATACATCTTGTAGCATAAGTACTTTCGCTTTCCTTTTATACGAAGCATCCGAGACTTTCAACATATATGAATTTTTACGTAAATGTTAAACCTTCCTTACAATATAAGAATATTTCAATTTCCGGTGATGTTCTAAATTGCTAGGTTACAAATAAAAATACAATACATATATATATATATCCTAATTCAATTTGCATGCGGGCGATATTTATATTTACGAAACACCAACCACAGACTTGACCTGAGAGAAATCAAGTTCGAAGGAAAACACAACCCAATTTTGAATTTCAAGGTGGGCTGTAGTTATGGTTGTTTCGTGAATTGCGCATGTCAAAACGACATAAGATCGACTATATTCATAAGTCAGGAAGCTTGTACCTCTTGTACGCGAAAAAGCGAGCCAATAAAAATTTAATCGAGGGTTTCGAAATTCGCCGTATAAAAATTAGTTAAAAATATGCTCGAGAGAACAATGAAACGAATTATCATGACGTGTTACTTACACAACCGATGCTTAACCTCGGAAAATCGCCCGATTTTCTTTTTCCTTTTCTCATTTTTTGCTACGAAAGAAAAACTAAAAAATATATATACTTGAAAATACACAGCGAATCGAAAACGACGTTGAGGTTGGCTCAAGGAATAAGTTGCTGTTGTGACTTCACGGGAAAAGAAAGAAAAAAATCGATTTTCATGTCGATTTCATAATATTAATTGAAGAGAAAAAAGGAATATTTATCCCACGCTTCCTCCATGAAGCTCGCCAAACAAAAAAAAACCTTTTTTTGGACCTGCAACGGGGGCGGTGCCGCCCAATCCTGGGGGGGGAGGTCACGTGATGGGGACGTGCCTCCTCTCCTTCGCCACGTGTGCGGCGCAGAGCCCGAGCCTCGACACGTCAGCGCGAGAGCCGTGCTCGGCGATGGCGAATGGCCATCGATCCTGGCCGCACGTGGTTGGACACGTGGCGGCGGGATGCCCGCGGGCGACCTCCACGTGGAATTTCGGGATAGCCGTTGCGGCATGATGACGAGGTCGCTACGGGGGGGGGTTGTCGACTGTAGAGATAGGATAGGGTAGGGTGCGGTTGCTCGCACGACTGGGAAATTATCAAAGCGGAAAACTGGCACGTGTGAACAAAGTCCAAAGACCGTGCCGTGTACTTCGATTATAGCAGAAGAGGAAATTAATTTTTTTTTATATGACTCTAATCTCGATTTCGGCTTTAAAATTTTGTATTTCAGATTTTGGCATGCAGAATTAGGGGTAATCGATTTTCCGTCCGGTCCGATCCAATCCCATCTAAGAACTAGGAACCGATCTCGATCTTGATCCCAGTTTCTAGGACCAAGGACCAGGCTGGGTTCGGGAACCGGACTAGACAGTTGGATTCGATGGAATCGCCACAATGTGTGTAATCTGAGCACTAAATTTGAGTTGCGAGGTAACACTACACTAGAATCTCAAGCTTAAATTATCCAAATCAATGAGTATCAGCTCGCAAAGTCGGTCAAAGTCTCTAATCTATGCAAATCTCCATCCACAAACCCCGTCATTGCTCATGGATTGTGAAGAAGGCAATGCAAAGATTTAGAGAGGCACAAAAGGACGAAACCAAAACGATGCAAACCAGAAGCCAAAATATCGATCTACATCTCAGCGACAAAAAAGAAGCAATCGCATATCAGAAACAAGCAATCAAAATCTAAGAAAAAACAAAGACGGTAGAAAGTTGAGCGAGAAAAACTTACTAATTATAAGAAAGAGCGGTATGAGACTAAGGGTCTGCATAGCAATATTTCTATTCCCAGAAACAATTTCTGATCAGAAATAGTTTTTTCTATTTCTATTTCTTGAAACAGTTTCTAAACAAAAAATAGCGTTTAGTAACTGCACAAAATTTCTATTTCTGAAATAGGAAAAGAATAGAAACGCGTTTAGGGCGCAAATGATCCATTTCTATTCCATGGACGAGTTTCTCCCTTCTGGGCTACCGGCGGAGGACGACGGGTGGCGGTGGGGGGTGGAGGACGGTGGTTGGCGGTCGGTGGCGAGAGGCAGTGGAGCACGACGGTTAGCGGCGGAGCATGGTGGCATTGGGCGGCGGGGACGACTGTAGGGGCCGACGATGGGAGGTGGCTGGTGGCAGAGGGTGGTCAGTGTCGGTCGATGAAGCACGGCGACCGGTGGCAAAGGATGGCAGCCGATGGTGGGTGACCGCCGGTGTCAGGTGGCTAGGGGCAGGAGGTGGCTGGCGACCGAGGGCAGCTAGTGCCAGGTGATGGCCGGCATCGGGCGATGGAAGCACAATGGCCGGCGATGAAGGATGGCAACCGGTGGTGGGTGGCCGCCGGCAGCGAAGGATGGCAACCGATGGTGGGTGATCACCAGCGTCGGGTGGTTGGTAAGGGGAGGCAGCCAGCGCCGGGTGGCAGCCGACGTCAGACGATGGAGCATAGCGACCAGCTGTGGAGGACGGTAGCCGGTGGCGGGTGGCGACAAGCGTTGAGCGGCGGAGGACAATGGTTGACGACAAGAGGCGGCCGACGGGCGGGAGGCGGCCAGCGGGCGGGAGGCGATAGGTGGTTGCGAAGGACGGCTAGAGGCGGCGATGGGCGGGTTGCGGTCGATGGATTGTTTCTTGTTTTTGGAGGATTCTAAACAAAATCGTTTCTTGTTTTATTCCAGAAACAAAGAAGTAGATTTTTTTTTCTTCTTAATTCTCTTCCAAATCTATTTCAGGATCACTTTTTTTGTTCCAAAAACAAAAAAGTAGATTTTTTTTACTAAACGGATTTCTGTTCTTTTTCTGTTTCAGGGAACAAAAGAACAGAAAAATAAAGAAACAGAAGCGTTACTAAATAGACCCTAAGAGTTGAGTGAAAGCTGAGATGGACGTCTGAGAATCGAGCAAAAGCCGATTCACGTAAAGAGTGAGGTGGTGAGAGGCGAGAGGAAAACAATGAAGAGCATCGACATTGAGTGAGGCGTGGGGCGAGAGGGAAAGGAAAGGTGAGATTAGATTAAGGTTTTCTAAGAAATTAGCAAAATTAAAAGATATATATAGTCGGTCCAATTCGGTTGGTCCAGTCAATTCGGTTCCCAGTCTGGAATCAAGAACTGAACTAACGGAACACTGGTTCCAAAAAAAGGAACTAGACCAACACCCCTTGAAATCGCCCAAAATCAGCCAATTCGGTTCAATCTGGGTAGTTCTTAATTTGGTTGGTCTATCTTGCTCACCTCTTTAGAGAATGGGTTCGCTCCACATGCAACAACATGCACTTATAGATGTGAGGAGTGCGCTCTTAAGTTGACTTGTTAAATGGGTGGGTTAGGATGCAATACAAATCTAGTCACTTATACTATACCCAACTCATACTCGACCCAATTCATATTATTAAAATATTACATATTTAATCAAAATTCAGGAAAATTCGTACCCAAACTGATGTAAGATTGTGGAGTGAGTGAGTGCTAGATCGAGTAATGGCAAGAAAGAGTAAAGAGATAGTCATTGATGTGAATTGAGTATAAGTAAGTTGTAAACTTATTTAACATCAATATTATTTTGAGTTTTACCGTTATAAATTCATTTACTAAATATAACTAACATATATAATAACTCAACTCATTAAATGTGGATTAGCAAATGAATTTATGAAACATTTTGATAGATCTATTTTTAAGATCACTCAAAATATTGATTAGTCGAAATATGTGAAAACGGTCCAGATATCACATGATCTCTAAATAGAAAAAAAAAATTGCTCATTTACCTCGACCACTCTCCTATTTCAACAAATTGCCAGGACATCTCATATGTTTTCAAAGATTAATGTAATTTTCATAAATCGGTCAATCTCTCGTGAATATATGATATGTTCAGAAATGACGCAATCGGCATGCTATGCCTTTTATGTCACTTCATTTTATTTTGGGATCTAATTATAGTTTACCCGCCAAATGCGGAAGAAACAAGTGAAAAACATGAGAGAGACTCTTTCAAGTGAACGGCTAACACGGGTAGGCATGGTAATGGATGAGTAGGGTCTAATAGAATAACCGATGCAATTCAAACCCTAAGGCGCTCTAGACGGGTTGCAGTCTAGGATCGCGGAACGGTAACTAAATTTCGCACGCAGAATCTCATGAGGGTATCAAATGAGATTGGAAATCAACTTGTAGATGACTCGAAACCCGAACCCGAACCCGAACCCAAGAGCCATTAAGCCAAAGCATTTTTACCCTTCCAAAGAAGATAAAGAAACTTATGTTCGGTAAAGATCGGGATAAGAACGTCACGAGTGCCATATCTTTCGTATAACACTCACTTGAGAGCCATAACTTTTTTTTGCTCACTTAAGTGCCATACTGGAGTAAAGTTAATCATTTGAGTGCTACTTTCGGCAAATCTTCATATGTGGGTTTTTTGTATATTTTAAAAATTGATTTTTGTATATTTTTTTTGTACACTAGCCACAAAAGGCCTCGCCCTCGGCCAACAAGGCTGCAAAGGTCTTGGGCGAGGCCATTGCCAGTTGCGAGCAAGGGCCTTTGTGGCAAGGCCACCTCGCCTACGATCGACAAGGTCGTGAAGGCCCTCCGCCAGATCCGGCGAGGGCCGTCAGCCCCTCGCCCGTGGCCAACGAGGCCCTGATGGCCTCATCCAGGACCATCGCACCCTCACCGACCATGGGTGAGGGTGTAAAGTCCCTCGTCGAATCTCAATAAGGCCCGTGGCAGATTTTCCAGCGAGATAATTTATTGATAACACTTAAGTAATCGATTTTTCAAATTTGTAGCATTTAAGTAAGCGAAAAATTATGAAAATTGTTCACATCAGGACCGGTGGTGCCACGTAGAACGATCAGTATCCACGTTGGATTTTCCGGCGAGGAAAATCGCTAATGACGCCTAAGTGATCGATTTTTCATATTTGTGGCACTAAAATGAACGGAAAAAAAAGTTATGTTACTCAAGAGAACGCAATACAAAAATTATGGCACTCATGTTATTATTATCTCGGTAGATATCGCATATGCTCGTTTTAAGTGACACGGATTTGGAATCCCACCTACCAAAATTCGATGAGTTTTGGATTGAACATGGACTATACTCAAAAGTTTGTAAATAGGGTCTGGGACGTCTCCCAGCTCCCACCTCTAAACCCGGCATGCATAAGCTTAAAGGCTAAAAGGGCATTATTCCCTGCAAGGCATCCACAAGCCCCCGTTGCATAGTGTGTAAAAAATTATGATTCAGGTACTGCATGTAAGAAGATCAAAAGTAGGGGAATATTATCCGATTAGCCCTAAACTTATTGTAAAGATAATAATTTAGTCCTAAACTTTTTAATTTGATCAGTTTAGTCTTAAACTTTTGCGCTAAATTTCAATGAGCCCTTCCAATCGATTTTTGCCAGAAATCACTGACGTGGTGGTGTACTACATAGGATAGTCGGCGATGATTGGATCATCATGTCAACGATTTCCTGCGAAAACTGGTCAAAAGGGCTGCATTGAGATTTCACGCAGTTAAATTGGTATAGTTTAAAAGTTTAAAACTGAATTGGTCTTCGTACAATAATTTTAGAATTGATTGGGCAATTTTCCCATAAACATACAACGAGCCGAGTTGATCAAGTGTGAAAGGGCCACTTTTCTTGGAAGTTAAGGGTGCGCATGGTAACATTTCTATTCTAGAAATCAATTTCTGGCCAAAAATAGATTTTTCTATTTCTATTCCGTGGACGAGTTTCTGAGCAAAAATGCGTGTTTGATAACGATATAAAATTTATATTTCCAAAATAGAAATTCATTTGATAACGACATAAAATTTCTCCTTTTCGAGCGGCCAGTGGAGGACGACGGGTGGCGGTGGGGGGCGGAGGACGGTGGCCGGCGGTGGGAGGAGGCTAGCCGATGGCGATGGATGACGGTGGCTAGTGACGGGAGGCTGCCGACGGTGGGAGGCGATCGGTGGCGGCTGGTAGTCGGCATCGAGTGGTGGAGCACGTCAGCAGACGACGAATAGCAGCGATGGTTGCCGAGGGCGGAGGGCGGTCGACGTCGGGCAGTGGAGCACGGTGGCTGGCGGTGGAGGACAGCAGTTAGTGGTGGGCGGCCGGCGGTAAGAGGCAGTCGGCGGTGGAGGGCGACTAGCATCGGGCGGTGGAGCACGGCGTCCGGCTGCGGAGGACGACGACCGGCGGTGAATGACGGCCGGAGTCGGGCGGCAGAGGACGATGGTCGGCGGCAAGAGGCGGCCATCGGGTGGGAGGTAGCCGGCATCGGGCGGCGGCGGATAGTGGTCGGCGGCAAGAGGTGGCCAACGAGTGGGAGGCAGCCGATAGCAACAAAGGATGGCGGGAGGCGGCGGTGGGCAGGTTGCGGCCAACGTTGGACGATGGTGAACGACGAAGGATGATGGTAGGAGGAGGCGGTCAGCGAAGGACGCTGGCGGTAGGCGGCCGACGGCGGGAGGCGGACGGCGGTGGCGGGAGGCGGCCGGCGGCAATAACGAGTGGCAAGGGGGTAATCGACTAGTAGCGAGCGCAAGTGATAAGAAGAGTTTTTATTTCTTATTTCTATTCAAGAAATAGAAAAGTAATTTTTTCTTTTACTTCTGAGTTTTATTCCAAACCTATTTTTGGAAAAGAAATTTATTTCGGAAATAGAAAAATGAAATTGCGTTATCAAACAGATTTCTGTTCCAAATCTGTTCCCGGGAACAGAAAAATAGAAAAACGGAGAAATAGAAATGTTACCATGCGCGCCCTAAAGAGCTGAACAATGATCCGAAATTGTAATTAAATGGGATGGGAAAAGTGTGTCTAAAACAAGGGTTAAGTACAATTTTAGTCCTCTAAGTAGGGGTCGCAATATGGGTTGAGAACCCATTTTTTAACTGGATTTTAGTGGATCGAGTTGAACATGGGTCACTTAAAAATTTCAAAACAGGTCAAAAGAGTTTAAAACATCTAAGCCCAACTAGATATGTGCAAACCCATATTGGACCTGTTTAAATTATTAGCTCAAACCCGAAATGTAACTCCGAATATCCAACCCCAACACAGCCGGTAAAGCTTCAAGCGAGGGACACAACTCGCCTTCATTGCTCGTCCGACCACCATCGTACCTTGCCGCTCGTGGCTAGCACGCTGGCGGCATCCCCCATCACTCGTCGCTCGCACACCGTCTCTGTCGTTCCTCGCCGCCATCACTCATCTATGCCATCGCTTATGGCTTGAGCACCGCGACTATCCGCCATTCTCAGATTTCATGCCGACATCAACATGTTCCAAGCGACTCCGCTAGTGGCAGCAGGGGGAGGGGCGAAATGGGGATGAGGAGGAGGCTAACTTTTTTCATTTGTGCAATTTCATCCTCTAAGTTTTAATTTGTGCAATTAAGTCCTCTTATTTTCTCGATTTGTGCAATCACGACGCCGTTGGTGAGTGACAATGAAAATACTACTTAAGAATAAAAATGGAGAATAAATGTTTATATTTCATTAAAATTACAAGAATATGTTTGTCTTATTCATTTTTGAGTGGAAACAAGATGTCGTCAGCTAGCAGACGGAAGCAAAGTAGGACTGCCATCGAAGTTGAGAATCACAAGCAATTTTTTCTACTTGACCTAATACCAGCCGACGAACATGAATCTCTAATTATTGATGCATTTCGATTAAAAGATCTGAAAGTACCAAAAAGTTGTCTTCAGTTTATTAGTATTAATTTTGAGAAAAGTTTCTATAATTTTTGTTCAAAAACTGTTCCCGAAATGCTGTCAAACACATAGTTTTTTTCTTTTTTGCCAAAACATCGGAGTGTGATGTACAAGATTTCGACGTATAGGAGGTACGAAATGTCGATAAGTGAAACTTATGATGAATTTTGTGATTTTTCTAGAAAGAAAATCGGTACTAGTGTACCGTTCTAATTCTATAAAACTAGATGGTTGGTTCTAGCTCCAATTTGAATACTTGTATATAGACTGTACTTACTCAAACCGCTCAAGTTCATTCTTTATTATACATCCATCAAAAAGGCGCGTAAGAAAAGTGAAGGTATGGATCAAAAAGGAAACAAAGAAGGTGAGTGTTAGGTTGAGGATCATGCACCTGGGCCATATGAGAAGGAAAAAGGTATACTAGGCAATTATGGTGCTGAAAAGTTGATTAAAGGGCGGTCTTTGATCTTGAAAAGGCAAGAGGAGACTCATCCATCTCTACAGGATCTCGCAGATTTCTGCATGGAAATATCTTGTGCAGTGAACCCATTTCTCTTTTGCTTCGACAACTTGGAAAAAACCCTCAATATTCGTACAAATTGCTGCCTGAAAGCCCTAGCCTTGGATGTCAATGAGCAACTTATTAACAAAATCTGCCGAGCTGCGTCTGATCTGGGCACTTATGAGGGCTCTCAGGCATTTCTCTACCAGAGTCAGTGGGATAAAGTTGGGGATAGTCATGGCCACGGTTCGGAACCGGCCGGTTTCGGTTCGTGGCCATGTATGAACCGGAATCGGAACCGCCAAGAGCGGTTCCGGTTCCGGGCCGGTTCTGGTTCTGGTTCCGGTTCCGGGCCGGTTCCGATCAGGTTCGGGCCAGTTCCGATTATCATTTTATTTTATTATTTTTTTTGGCCCGTTGACAAGGCTGCCCTGGCAACGGGCCGCAGCAGGGCCTGCAGACGTGCAGGCCCGGCTGCAGGTTTTTTTTTAACTTTTAAATTTTTTTTTGGAACCGGGCCCAGAACCGGCCGGTTCTGAACCATGGGCCGGGTCAACGGACCGGACCCGGGTTTGACCGGGCCGGTTCCGGGCCGAAACCAGCCCGTGGCCATGACTAGTTGGGGATGTTGTTACATGCATGTTCCAAGGTGGATCAAGTGCAACTTTCAATGCCTGCACATGCTATGCAATCTGCGAAGCTACCCCAAGAAACTAGCAGTAAGGTGGGGAAAATTTGCAGAAGTTCCTTAAGGTGGGAACTAGATGATAAGAAGAAGCTCCACCTGATTGATGGGGACATTGTCTGCAAGGAGAAAACAGTAGTCTTGTGTCTATCTAAGGGATCGTAGCCCAAGACCGCCATTGAAGGTATGGGAAGTAATCTGGAAGCGGAAGGGCCCATCAGGACCTTCGTTTGGTTAGTGGGTTATGGCAGTTGATGACTAGTATCTTCAGGGACAATTTTAATCACCTAAACCTATCAAAATCGATTACAAATC
This sequence comes from Syzygium jambos, assembly GCA_031216235.1. Lineage (NCBI taxonomy): Eukaryota > Viridiplantae > Streptophyta > Magnoliopsida > Myrtales > Myrtaceae > Syzygium > Syzygium jambos. The sequence continues at coordinate 17,379,869 of CM062230.1, read as the reverse complement.
AATTCTTAACCCATATTTAATGAGCTGGGTTATTATACGGATTAGATATATTTAGTAAATTAGTTATAAATGAATTTAAATCCAATTCTATGGGTCCTAAATGAGTTTAATATAGGCGTTAAATAGGTTTATAACTTATTTAAACTCAACCCACTTTTATGACTTTTTCTTCACTCTCTCTCTCTCTCTCTCCCCACTTGATATTGCACTTGCTCACTTCATGCTTTCACCTTAGTTTAGGTATGAGTTGCTCTCTCTCCCCATTCGATATCGAGCTCAGGAACCAATTCCTTCATCCGTTCGCAATTGCCAATGTATGGCCTCTCGAGTTTCTCTCGAGTTTTGGCTTTAAAAATTGAGGAAGAGGTGTGTTAGGTCGCAGCAATTTTTTAACCATGACATTTTTTGGATTAGGAAAACCCAAAACCGTTTTGGGAGTCTCTCTTCACCACGTGTTCTTGCTCCACTCACCACCATTTGTTCCAATTTAGGGAGCTGTACAATTTTTTGTTCAGTATTTGAATCGAGGGACTCACAATTGAACAATGATTCCAGGGAGGGACAATTGAAGACATTGACCTTTCCAGGTTGTGCAATCTCTCTATGAATGTCAAGGGTAGACATAGAGTAGGTTGGAATAATTTTCAACGGTGAGGGTGGCTAATTTGCAAAAGGAACTTATGGGAAGTTCACCATGCCATATCCTTTTGAAGGACCCTACTGAGTCAAGCATTAACTCGTCCAAGCTTGCTAAACTAACATGCTCATAAGAATTATGCGTCAAATCATAGATATGAAAAATTTGACCTAATCGTTTATCGATCTATCTGATGCAATTGAAAAATGAATTTTCCATTGATGATCTCACTACAAATATAGTCATAAATTGTGAACACATTTATAAATATGACGCTGCCAATGCAGCACAATTGCACAACAAATGGACCAAGAATAGATGAATTGGCTCGTTGTGTCTCTTAAATATTTAAAACTCAATTGATCACGTTAAGATTTACATTGTGCCCGAAAGGATGGAAAATGAAATATCCCCGAAATAGCTGACGAAATAAATGACAAAAGCATAATGACATCGACATCGTGACATTGACATAACGTGTTGGAATCAATTGCAACTTCCATGTACGTGGGACATAAAATTTGTGGACTTTCTTGGTAACGTGGCTCTTCAAACACCTTCCATTTATTTAATCTCTAGATGTTGCTTTCTTCATTTTCAAACTATCAAATTTCGTTCATTCCGTCAAGAATCATTCTCACATTCATTCGTTCGGTGCACTATGTTTTCTTCTTATTTAAAATGTCAAATGAGTAATAAATTAGTCATAGTTAGAAATCAGTAGTAGAAAGAGGCTTCCCTCTAGCTATAATTGAATGTGAATTAAAATGTACGGTCTTTGTTTTATTTGAGAGGATTTTCTATTTGTGAATCAATTGTACAAACAATTAATGTTTAATGCAATATGCACTTATGTTCGGTGAACACCAATTTCATCTTATCTTAAACCCTCCACTAATGATATGATCTAGGTAGCGTTTGCAAGATTACGAATTAAGCAAACTTATACACATTCAATAAGACAAACTGACACATGGAGAAAATGAATAAGTTGCCTGAATTAGAGCACCCTCTGATGTGATTTCAGCTCCACCGTAGAAGCTCATCATATTTGGTAACTCACCTAATTATAAACGACGTACATTAGGAACCTCAACTATGTCATTGGCGGCAACTAGATCCTCTCTTGCATCATTTGTGATAATGACTCTCATTGAGTCACATTCCCATACTTCAATCTCTTCCAGCTGTACAAGTCTTCACTTTTTTTAAAGACACCACTGGTTTTTCAATTGGTTGCACTTTCTGACACTTGCAACTTTCAATTTGCCGAAGCACCCTCGGGCGACAGGCCCATGACATATCTTCTCCAGATTAATATAAGATTTTTTAGAAACAAAGACTTTAATATCGTAAAGTGGTCATCGGATAAACTAGCAATGTACTTGATTAAGGGGTTGTTCTGAATGTCGAGATGCTTCAGTTGCAGGAATCCTTGAATGCACAACTCGTGAGCCCTCTTCTTGAACTCTCTCAATCCATCCAAATGCAAGTATTGAGTCTTCTGCAGAGTTTTCTAAACCCATTTTACTATTGCACCTTTCAATTTGAGCTTCATGGATCTCAAACCTTCAAAATTCCCTCCCCGTCAACATTTCCTACCAAATGGCAAGTCATCATCCTTAAAAAGTGTGGTGGGATCAAAAATAAATATTTGCAGAGTGATTAGCTTTGTCAAGCTCTTTAACTCGGCAAGCCTAGCATTACACGATTTTGACTGAATTTCCTCATTGCCCATCCAATCAAAGCTTCCCTTCATGTGTAACTCTTCCAAGTTGATTAAGCATTTTAGGACACCGGGCTTGATTATCTTAAGCCAGTGGTAGTTGCTTAGATTCAACAATCTTATATCTGTAAGTTCCCCGATTTATTTAGGCAGCCTAAAATGGCACACCTTGTGAAGCTAAGAATCTGCAATGCTTTGAGCTTGCCAAGAATTGCCACATCCTCCACATTGCAATTGTCTAAGTATAACAATCGGACGTTCCCATAAATTTCAATTGATGGAGGCAATGGTGATGTTCATGGAGCAAAGATATAGGACTCAGAGCTCCTTCATGTATGCGAAATCTAGTCTACAACAATCTCCCACATCATGTGGGTGTGCAGGTATATATCCCGTACCACTTTTCTAGTTGAGACAACATGAGTATCTTCAAGTTGGGAAACCCACACCGCATTACTTCAGCAAGCCTATCACTGCCAACATTTTTTTTTTTTTGGTAAAGATATCACTGCCAACATTAACTAGACATATTGCCCAAAATTTCTCAAGCTTTTCCTTTGACCATGAACCATAATAGTTGTTCATCTTAAAGCAATTATGACCCCCAAATGGAGTTGAGACGACCACCTCACTGTAAAGATCATGTATGGTCACATTATCCTTGTCATCGCCATCATCTAGCAACAAACAAGGGAAACGGAGTTTATTTAGTGTAGTATTCAATCTATCCCTTGAATCTTGTATCGTCTTTTTGAATTTCTCAAACAAGCCCAAACCCATGCCTAGTATCAGCAGAGTTTCGACTTGAATGGTCCCCCTGATAAGACCACAAAGCAAGACCAAGGACTGGGCATCCTCACTCTTGAAATGATGGTAACTCAACTTCACTATGGTTTCTATATTTGACTCCTCTATTTTTACCAATGTGTTTATCCATGGCGGTAATGCAAGAAAGCCACGCACATAACTCCTACAAAAAGACCAGGAGAAGACCAGAACTTTTCTCCTCAATGTAGGATATTCACAAACATTACTATGATTAAAATAACACAAAATTCAACGATTGCCATTTTCCCTCAAACCGGAAACTCAGATCTGCTCAAAGATGCGTTTACACGAGCCATGCACGAGCTTTGCACGAGCCATGCACGAGCTTAGCACGAGCCTTGCACGAGGTTTGCAAGAGCTTTCAATGCGCTCCTGGAATTTCGCACTTTTTATGATTGTTGTACCAGTAACTTCTTCACATTGTTCATGGCCAGCAATTAGTTTCATATCTTCACATGACTCCACCAGCAACTCTTTCACTTGCCCGTTAAGTTTCGCCGTGAAGGTTGTGAAAAGCATTTCCAAACAAGAGCACCTCAGCCACTAAGTATCTCAAGTTTGGGAACACGACATTTGGGAGAACATCAAACTGCCAAATGTTGGTTGTTTGTTTGTAAAACAAACAAAATAGTGCTTTTTCCTTTGTCCCACATAGGAAAGTTTTGAGAAGGTGGACCACTTTATATCTGTGAGTGTCTTTTTCCTTGTTAAAGTAAAAACAATGGGGTGTGGACTAGACTTCTCAATACCCGCGTGCGAGTGTGCAATTATTAGGCGGACTTAGCACTTGGCGCGCTCGCGGATGATAATTAGCACTAATCCTCATTTATTATTTTTATTTATTAAATTTTAAATTTATTATTATAAAATAACGATTTTATCCTATTAAAATAATGTGATTGTTCATAATAGAGTTGCGGTTATTTTTTTATTAATTAATTTCGAAATTAATTATTTAGCCTAACGGTTATTAGGCGTTCTTACAATCTTTGGAAGAATTGTGTCCCTTCGAACATAATTACTTCACCTTTAGAAGGTTATGTTTTTTCGGACATAACTGCTTCAACATTGAAAGGTTGTATTTGTTCAAAGATTATTTTTCAGAATTTATAAAATTCGGATTAATAAAAATGATTAAAAAATAATAATAACTAAAAAATATTATTCTTTTATTTTATTATTATTTTATTCCGAATTTTCATATATCTTTTTTCAATGTGAGTTTTGATTTCATACTAATCACTATACATCTTTTTGATGAATGGACACTTTTATTTGAAAGGGTGTGATTAGTGAGTCAGTTTTTACATGGTTGAATATTAAGTCTCTTCATTCGGATTTTTAGAGATTTTTTCATTCCGAAAAAGCTGCAAATAGTCTTTCTAATTGTTTTCCTAGAGAGACCTTGGAGATATACCGAAATTGCTATTTGGTATTCTCAATTGAAACTTTGTTGTATCCTGGAGGAACTTTGCCAATGACCATTAGTAACTTCGTAGGGTAAACAATTCCTTAAAAAAAGTGATATTACACCTCAAAGTCTGACTTCGTTGTTCATCCCATTTGAAATTAAAGTTTCTTTTCTTCTACAATTCGAAGGAGCATATGTTTTCCAACACCAAATGTGCCTCAATTTTTCGAGATCGGGCAAAACCAATCTCCTCAATTTACCACTCATAGTATCCGTCCCATTACCTTCGTATATTATCTTGATTGAATGACATGAAATCACTGGTAGGATCTTGAGACATCGTTGTGACCTCTTCCACATGTTGGATGGGGAAAAACATTGGAGAAAATCATGTCCTTCCAATTCAAGGAATTTCAATTTGCAAAAGGAATCATCGGGAATTCAATTGTTCCATAGCTCTTTGCATTGAACGCCTTTAATTTCTAGACTTGTTATATTGGGAAATGTCAATAAAGGTTGACATTGTTCATTTTAAAACATAATAAAGCAAGAACATAGATTATCATACAAGAGAAAGAGCAAACCATCTCATTGAACAACGGTTGGGGCGATTCATCATTCTCTTCCACCATCTCACCTAACGGTCTCTCGGCACCTACAGGACTTTGAATGAATGATTCAGAGTTACGACATTGCAAAAAATATTTAGAATTCTTAAAGAAGGGAAACTCATCACTACTGCCGTTGTTCGACTACCTTCTTCCTCGGGAACCACTTCCTTCATCTGTTCGCGATTGCCAATGCATAGCCTCTCGAGTTTCTCTAGAGTTTTGGCTGTAAAATTGGGGAAGATGTATCTTTGGTAGGAGAAATTTTTTAACCATGACATTTTTTAGATTAGGAAAACCCAAAACCGTTTGAGAGTCGCTCTTCACCACGTGTCTCAGGCTTCCGGCTCCACTCCCCACTACTTGTTCCAATTTGGGGAGCAATACAATTTTTTGTTTAGTATCTGAATCGAGGGATCCACAATCAAACAACGATTCCAGGGAGGGACAATCAAAGACATTTGCTTTTTTCAGGTTCTGCAATCTCCCTATCAATGTCAAAGGAAAACCGTCGAGTAGGTCGGAACAATCATCAAGGGTGAGGGTGGCTAATTTGCAAAAGGAACTTATAAGAAGTTCACTCTGCCATATCCTTTTGAAGTATCCTACTGAGTCAAGTATTAACTCCTCCAAGCTTGGTAAACTAACTTGCTCATTAAAGTTATTCGTCAGATCATAGATATGAACAATTTGACAATTTGACCTAATCATTTATCAATCTATCTGATGTGGTGGAAGAATGAATTTTCCACTTGTGGCCTCACCACAAATATAATTATAAATTATGAACACATTTATAAATACGATGGTGCCAACGCAGCACAACTGCACAAGTGTGTCTCTCTCACAGTTATGATCATCATTGTTATCTTTTCTTTAGCTGATCTGCCAAGATCCACATAATTTTTTATATCTTTTCTTTTGAAACACTGATCTTGAAAAACAATGACCATACTGTTTTTATCATGCTCAACCCCGGGATCCAAGTATCTTCTATTACCTTGTAGCTCATCGTACTTACGCTTAACATTGCAAAACCAAGTACCACCAGCTGAAGATTAACCATCACAACAGCCACGACAATGATCTGAATCTCTTGAAGGCGAGGTCTACCGAATCCATAGCCAAACGGCATTAGAATTCAAGTGACTCAAAGACTGTTCTTGAATCTGATGCAGACCAAACATAAGCATATGGATTTAGCTTCGATATACTTCAACGAATGACTCCCCCTCTCTCGGAAACTCTAATTCTTATGCAAGAAAACCACATGCATAACTCCTACAAAAAGAACCAGAGAAGACCAACACTTTTCTCTTCAATGTAGGATATTCATAAACATTACTACAATTAAAATAACGCGAAATTCAACAACGGTCATTTCCCTCAAATCGGAAACTTGATCTGCTTAAAGATGCGTTTGCACAAGCTTTGCACGAGCCTTGCACATGCTTTAAATGCGCTCCCGGATGTGGAATTTCACACTCATTATGAGAGAGGGAATAAGAAGAGGCAAACTTGCACGCCTCTTGACCACTTGAGGCGCTATTGCAATCGATTCCTAGTCATCCTTGAGCCTACCCCAACCGTCATTTCAAATAACCTGGAAGCTTTGTCGTCCTTTAAACCTTTAAGATGAAATATGGGAGAGGCACGCATCTTTTGCTGCAGCACATCTTTATATCTCGATGTGAGCGACACCCACCATCCCTTGCTTTTGTCTCCTGAAGGAATTCCGACTGCCCTCAGATCAAGTTCTTTTCACAAATCGTCCAATATTATGAGAACCTTCTCACCGGATCCATCTATAATCCTTGACATAAGATTTCTTCTTCCGACTTCGCTGGGCTCATCCTTTAAATTTAGACTGAAGGCATAAGCTGGATTTTCTTCAAGTTTGGAGTCCGTGACACTTTTCACTTTGGCGACCAAGGGGAACAATCTCTTCCCGTTCTTGAGTTTCTCGTTAACTTCTTCCAATAGCGTAGTCTTCCCCATGCCACCCGCCCGTAGATCTCAGTCACTTTATGCTTCTCGTTATCCAGAGCATTCATTATGTCCTCTAAGATGGAAGTTCATGACTCGATGATAGTATCACCTAATCACTGTCCGAAGAAATCACATCAGGAATGCCGTTGACAAGCCCTGGAGGAGCATTCTCATAATGACTACCCGGATGGCTTTGGCTACTGTCCTCGCCTCCTGCCTAACCTATGGGTTGGGAAGCCACATGCAGAAGCAATTTTTCTTGGCTCTTTCTTCGCACTCCAGTGCATCGCGCGGCTTGTTGGCGACGGTCTCTGCATCTGTCGTCCATCTCTTGACCTTGACTTCGATCTGCTTCACGTTGTTTCGAGCTTCATCGATGGAATACCGCACCACATCCCACCCATCACCCAGCTTCGCTACTTCGTCGCTGTCATAGGATATCACATAGCTGCATCGCTGTCCAACTGGAGCCACCAAGTACTCTACCACTTTGGAAACTACAGACTAAGCAATATCCGCCATTTTGCCCCTTCTTGAATTCTCTTTCTGGTTTTCTTCCCTTCTTCTTTGTGGAGAAATGAAAGTTAAGAATCTGTATATGCTGAGGAAGGCGGAACTGACGCAACCCAGAAATGAAATGACTGAAGAAGGGGAAAGATTCAATATCATGAACACGCAGCGGTTCCAACTAAAAGAACAGCGACAAAAGATTAGGTGATAGAGAATGGTTCTAGCAGGAGTATATCAAAATCTAGAGCGAGTAAGAAATCGTTTAGACGGTACAATGGTGGTCGAGAGAGGGGCGCAAGGTATAACATATGCGGCTCACGGGAAAAGTGTTAAAAAAATATTAAACCTGTGCCTATTTAGTCCTAAACCTTTTTTTATGCCAATTTAATCATAAACCTTTTGCATTGGTATCAATTTAATCCTAAACTTTTTTTTAGTGCCAATGTAATCTTTAACCTTTTGCATTGATGCTAATTCAGTTCTAAATCTTTTGTGTTTGTGCCAATTCAGTCCTTCCGGTCATAACCGGAATGACTAAATTAGCACCAATACAAAAGGTTTAGGATTAAATTGACATAAAACAAGTTTAGGACTAAATTGACATCAATATCAAAGATTTATGACTTTTTTAACACTTTTCCTTGCGGCATTGGTTCCCAAAGATGCCCCGCGCGTCATCCAATGCGCACAGGGGTGTCGTCTAATCATATCTTACACGACATCTACAAAATCTCCAAAAGAAGAAATGCCGCCATTTGACTGTGCTTGGCCTCAAAGACGCTGAATAAAAACCAGTTGGCCCACTCTCACATTTCTTCTGTACTAAAATTGCCTTCGAACCTCACCAGCTGCGTCCAGGGTGCCATGGGTGAGTGAGATTGCTTGGAAATAGTCAACAACGCCATCAAGAGTTCAGATCAGCCCTCGTGGGAAGCCACTGCACTTACGTCGGAGGCCCGCGACTTGCTGGGCTGGCTTCCTATGCAACCGTAGCCCATGCGGGGAAAAGTGCCAACCAAGCTGCAAACAAACTGGGTGACTAAAGCCCAACGACAAAATGCCCTTTTTTCAAATTAGGTTGCGAATCCCCCTCAAGACTATTGAAATTTGCTTTGTCTTGATGCCCTTCAATGGGCTTTCTTGGTTAAGTACGCCTCATACGGATCAACAAAAAAAAAAAAAAAAAACCTCACCACTTGCGTCTAAGGCGCTATAGGCGAGTGAGTTCATGCAAAAGTGAACGTTGATCTCTAGTAGTTGAGACCCTTTTATTAATATGTATCTACTTTGATGTGGGTAGCCCACGATTTAATTCGATTTTGAATATGTGAACTTTGATGAAACAACATCAAAATATCCCGATTCATCGTTCAATAGTCAAGCAGTATCAATCGCAAATCTGAATCAGCTGACCCAACTAAGTTTTAAATGCATAGATTTGTTGTGCATGATGATACCTAAGATGAAGGAGTGGAGTCCATGACACTAAAGATAAGTTAAAATATTGCAAGTCTACCCCAACCGCATCACTGCAAAAAATATTTTTCTGGAAAAAAAAATGCATGTGTCTCTTACAAAAAATGAGTGAACAAAAAATATTTTCATTATCAACGAAAATTTTTAGACGTAAATTGCTATCGGTAATGAAAAAATGTTCCATTGACTAATGATTTCAAACGATCATTTTTAGGAAAATATTTTTCAAATCATTCATTTTCCGCAAAATAAACGAAACCTACGTATCACGGCGTTCCCCGTAAATAGCTAGCCATGGTGGAGTTAAGTTGCTTTCCGGCCTTCGTCGGTCGGTCCCGTAGCAATTGTTAAACTTCGTGTTATGTCAACCTCACGCTCCACCGTGCCGTCCAATCTGTCATTCAAACTTCGTACATATGAACGCTAATAATAACTTCATCATCAAGTCAATGTGGTCACAACCATATATAATTAACTATATCTAGTCCCAAATTCGTACCGATTACGAATAACAGCAACAGATATGGGGACTGCTAAGAGAAAGGAATGGAGGACGAATAAGATCACCAAGGATGGGTCCTTGAACAGGATCTTTCGTTTGTGGATCAGTCGAATCCACCTTCCAGTCTCCAGCTTGAGTCACCATGGGATGAAGCAGGAGTCGCCTAGAGCCTTGGCTGTTTCGTAACCAGCACTTTCATTGAATTCAATTCCCCTGAAAATCGGGCGAAAAACGTCATATGCTAAAGGGATAAATTTACTAGAAGTCCTAAAACTTGTCACAATAGTACGATTAAATCATAAAACTTGCAAAAAGCACAATAAAGTCCTAAAACTTGTCAGATCGGTTCAATTGAGTCCTTCCGTTAACTCCGTCCGATTTGACTAATGAAAAATGCTGACGTGTCTTATTTTATTACTTTTTTAAGACACACCGCGTCAAAAAAATATTTTAAAAGTTAAAAAATACAAACTAAATTAGATTAAAAAATAAAAAAGCTAAATTTTAAAATAAAAATAAAAAAATAAACTCAGGCTGTAGGCAAGCCCTCACCGGTGCCACTGCCATAGCCGCCGAAAAGGGCCAGTGGAGGTTGCTTGGGCCTTCTCGAAGCCCGTTGACCCAAGTGAGGCCTTGGCAGCCCCCGGAGAGGGCCTATTGGCCGGAATTTGGGGGATGGCACAACCCTTGCCCCAAATCTAAGCAAGGATCACCAGCTCTCGCCTGCGGTTAGAGATGCATTTGCTTGGGCCGGGGTGAGTAATAAATATGAGGACTTGATTGTACTTTTTGTAAGTTTTAAGACTTAATTATACTTTCATAATAAAATTTAAGACTTCCAGTGCACACATACGTATACTAAACAAATTAAAGCGGAACCCGAAAAGAGAACCTTGGACTAGAACCTGCCTAGGCTTGAGTTGACCACGCAGATGCAGAAACAGTTGAATTTTGGCCGAAGTCATGCAGTCAATTATATATGGAAATCTTTAATCCCACCTCTAATAACTTTCTTGAAGTCGGTCTCGAAATCAAAGCACACGACTAGTGAAGGGATGCAGCCTTGGGCAATCCTGCTTCGTTGACCAAGAGACGCATCCTCTTCGCTCAAATTCTGAGCATTGGTTTAGGATTATGGAAATTTAAAGCTCCATCTTTGACAAGTCGAATGCTTCTATAAGGTGACATGACTTAGATATTGCTAATGTGACGTGTTCTTTCACCGAAAGGGGAGAGTTCGAGCGGCAACATATATCAACATCGATTTCCGAAATGACAAGTTCAAGATCGAAAATTAAGCATCTAATTACGAAGTTAACCAAATAAGTAGATGCGTGTAATATACTCGACCCTATAGCTGTTATTAGTTGCAATCCCATCCATCTCAATAGGTTGGTTTCGAATGGAAATTGTCGCAAGGTTAAATTTACTTTAGAACACTGATCAGGAACACTGGACAAAGGATCAGGAACCAAGTTCTAACGGGTTCTAACGGGCACACGAAACAAGAAGCGCACGACCGAAACAAGAAGCGCGCGACCCCATCATGCGCGCCTACTGTTCGGCAGAAAGCCGCCGGCGTGTTTGCTGGAGAATTTCCATAAATGCAAGTCTGATTATCCACAGAAAAGTCGCCACAAATGTATGGACGCGGCTAGATACAAACTACGTGAAAAGACACCGACACAGAGAGAGAGAGAGAGAGAGAGAGAGAGAGAGAGATAACTAGGCCTATCAGGCCATTCCACGTGTCATTGACCCCTACAAGTTTGACTTCAGTAAAAGCCGCTCCCAGTTGCCGGAACTGGCCGTTCCTGTCCATCCTCGCGAGCGTGCCATATCAGCCGCTCGGCTCGCTCGCCTCGGCCTCGGCTTGCTCAAGGAAGAACGTTGGTAACCTCTCATGCATGTACTGGGTCAATGCACGCGCGTCCCTAGTCGCACTCATGGCTTGGTCAAGTCATGTATAGCCATACCCATCCTTGCTCACTCAAGCTCGCATCCTAGTCTTTTTGATTGGCCCGATCTTGGACTAGGACAGCCTGCATGTACAAGTCGTGCACGTGCCGTGGCACACGGGCCTAATCACAACCTGATCACATGAGGCCAAATCTAAGCCTAAATGGATCATCACGTCAGTATTGATTGTGAACCATCTTTATCAAGTCGTCTCTCTCCTAAATCAGGTCATGGCCTATGCAAACACGTAGCCTTGCGAAGCACACCCAGCTCGCTCAATGCTCGGCCACGGGTTCAAGGCCAACCCGGGCCATTTCCGATGTCGAGAATCGAAGGTCCAGCAGGATTCCATTCGAGAATCCCTCGTTATGAAACCAAACGAGGCCTAAGAAGCAAAAGTTCCAACCTACGGAAAAGTAACCACCTTTATTAATAGTTTATTCACTTTCGTCAATCTTCTGATGAATGTTCTTTGATTCTTCAACAACCCCGGATGGGCAAAATTACCATTTCGTAAGAGTTTAATCACGTGTCGATTAACAAACCTCGGACTCGAAATCTTCTGCTTTGAATTTTATGTCAAAGTTTTCATTTATGCGATTCTTACCTTTGACTTACCTTCGACTTACCTTCGACTTTCCCATTGTTTTAACAAGAACCCACGATGGTACTGTGCCGATTCAAACGTTTTAGATCTCCTGTTCTCGAGTAAAAAGATTCAACAACGAAAGTAGAAGCTCGAATGACAAAAAAAAAATACAAAGGAAGAGCTCAGCGTTGACATTTTAAAATCTGGGACTTTTGACTCGATCAGTTTGACCCTGCCATGTCACCTTTCTTTCGTCCTCTTGCTAAGGTTCAACCACGTCAAAACACTCAGGCGATTTTTTTACGTATAAACAATTCGCAGCCGGCAGAATTAACTCAGTACGGCAACAGAATAATGACTAAAGGTTAGCACGGACCGTGTCAAAGTAGAGACCAGTTATTTGGCGGAGCCTCAGTCAACTTCATTCTCTGTCAACTCGCGTTACTCTGCATATATAAGCAAATGCATCAGCCGATTCAGTTCCCATGCAGTAACGCAGAGCAGAGAACAACTTGAAAGCTCATCGACAAGCTCGAGAGAAAGAGAGAAAGAGAGAAAGAGAGACGTTTTAACCGGGTGTCTTCCTTGATATTGTTTGGTTACAGTTAGGACCCCGCTGCGGATGGAGTTCGCAGGAGGAAGCGGCGCCAGGAGGGTGCGGTTGCAAGGTCCAAAGCCGGCGGAGTTGGCGGTGAGCAAGGAGTCGGCCAAGATCAAGAAGAAGGTTCGAGCGACGAGCCCTTCAGCTCCAGTCATAGTGTACTTGAGGTCGCCGAAGGTTATACACGTGAGGCCCGAGGAGTTCATGGATTTGGTGCAGAGGCTGACTGGAAAGAATAACCAAGCGGCGAAGGCGGTGCCATCATCGGATGTCTCTTCGTCTCCTTCTTTGTCGTGGCTGTCCTCGCCATCCCTGTCATCTAGTATCGAGTACATTTGTATGTAGAGAGAAGGCATTGCCGCCGTGCAACCTTCGGCTTCGAAATGTGTCGTTTTGTGTTAACACAATGTGACAGGAGGTGGATCAGTAGACTGTCCTTGCAAGATTTGATGTACTTAGAAACTCATGGTCGTGAGTTCACCCTGTGCATGGCTATCTCTCTTTCACATAATAGGTGCAAAGTTGCTGTCTTGATTACATTTTCAATCCACCATGAGTCACCTACTGTCGAGGAGTGTTCAAAGAGTTACGATCTGTAACCGGCCATTGGTAATGTAGGTAGATTACTCGGAGAGTAAATGGATAACTGATATTTGAAAAAAAAATGAGTATAGTTAAGATAATGAGGATTTGATAGAGATTGAGATTCCTGAAAAAAGAGTAATTGGGTGCTCAGATTTGCGGAATGGAAGTATAATTGGGCGTGAAAGTTGGGTTACAAGTGGCAGATGAGGTCTCATAGAAATTCAAATTCTTCGGCGGGGCCACGGCTGCCCCATCATGAGCCGTTGCCTTGTCTGATGGCCAGAGGCCCAAAAATTTGTAGGCCCTATGGGCACAAAATTTTACAGAGAAAGGCGGTTAGGTCGGCCGGTTAGGGCCGAGATGCTTGGACCGGCATGGGTGACTAGAGGAGGCGGCACGGCACACAGCTCCTGAACGGTAGGATTGTACCATGCTCGGGACAGCACTGCTGATTTGCCACGCTTAGGTCGCGACCCTAGATTTGAGATTCCCAACCTTCCCGAGGCTGGTGCAATGGTGGTGGAACACCGCTGCAAGCAACCGAGCTCATTTTGAGAGAGAGACAAGAACCAATAGTTCCAACGAGACAAGAACCCACCATGTAATCTTTGAGATATCATAGCATTTGAAAGTACTTTCTTCTGCTCGCATCATTTCGTTTCCATGGATACAAGCAATCCTCGCTATACATAACGATCTTCTCTATGATTATAATACTGTAATCACTCCTTCCACCGAGACATACGATCAAAGTAAGTTTAGCTTTTACACGCTAGAAGTTCGAGAAATTAATGCAATCGCTTAAGATTGTTCATGGGCTCAACTATACGCAAAGTATCGTTGCCTGTGCCAAGTCTCTTCTTCAGAATGTTCTTCTGTTGGATATCCACGGGCACTCGAGTTGAACAGTATTATGTTGTTTAGCCAAAGATAGAAAGATACTGTTAGATCTTCTCCAGGCTGACTACGGTTTCAGCGCCGAGAAGCAGCTGCGAAACACCAATGTGAATGTTATTCGAACCGGTAAAGGCTCCGAGACTTCAATCGAAGAGGACAGAGGCTCGTGATAGAACCATCTACTCCGTTTGTAGCATATTCTCCTTCAATTGCTTGGTTCTTCCAATCTCGTGACGCTGCCTCATTTTCTTTTCCCGGCCATTGAAATCCCCACGCTCTCAAGATTGTTTGCGTTCTACAGGTCCATGCAAGCTTCCATCGAACTAAAGCTTGTCCCCCTTCTACAAGGTCCTTCCAGTTCGTGGAGACATTGTTGTCTAATGGCTTGGTCATTGTCCGTAAAGCCATAGTTCTCCTTTACTCTCAAAGGTCATGTCGTTTAACATGTTACTATGCTAAAACCGTCATGTCATTTTCAAAGGTTTCCCAACTTACAAATGTTGACAGATAAGTACACATATAAATTGTTCCTCGCCTACTGTTTTAAGTTTTGACAGTAAAGCTAAAAGATAGTCTCTCACCCAAGTGAACACCCTCTCCCCATTCGGCTCCCACCACATCATCTTCATCATCCTCTCTCTCTCTCTCTCTCTCTCTCTCTCTCTCTCTCTCTCTCTCTCCCCATTTGCAACAGGCAAATCCCCTTCATATGTTTCTACTCTCTGATCTCAAAACGGAGCAAAGCTAAAACCAATTCCAATTGCCATGTCTTGCACCAAGAAGCTGCGCTCTTCTTCACCACCGTTACCAAGAACCCCTCAGGACAAAGGCAAATCCCATTTTGTGCTCCTCCACACCAAGCATTCGCCGTCTATCGTTCAAGAACCGCTCCTCCCTCGGCATTCTTGGTCATTTCTCGAAGACTTACCCATGAAAACGTCTAATCAGTGGTCAATGCATCAGCAGAAACCGAGTCCCGAGACTTTGTCGAAAGCGGCCGAAAAAAGGGTATAGAAATCCGTGCAGGACGAGATGGAGATAGAACGGCAATATGGATAGGAGTGCGTGGGCGGTTGCTGTTTGGCCTGCAGCTAGTCTTGGCCTTTATAAATTTCGTCACTCGAAAATTGAACTCTTTCTTTAGCATGGAATGTCTAAAACCTATTATATCTAAAGTCCAAGTATTGATAAGTAGAGTCTCATTTAATTTTTTCACAAGTTTTAAATATTAGAACAATTTTTTTCCTTTTCACATTTGCATATGTGAAAAAGTGCTCTCGATATTGCTTTCACAACAATTTCACTAGATAGACACCCTTCTTTTGTTTCGAAAAAGAAATTACGAAAATCAATTTTTGGTGCGGACATTCTTATGTACGTGGGGGAAGTTTGGGAATAGCTTGACTTTGATACTTGGTGTTGACAAAAGGTACCCCTTCCTTACAAGGCTTTCATTGAAATTGAGGAGCGTTTGATTATAATCAGTATCTAAAACGTCACGGTAAAGCAACCTTTTCGTGGTAATTATTTGGTAAGGTTGAAATTACAAGCTCTTTGATTAATTCAATGCTCAATTTGCATATTACTCAATTACTAAGTATAGTCAATAAAGCTATAAATTTTATGTTCCTTTCACATAAAGTATTAAAATTAATTGTTAGCATAAATAAGAATAAAATGAACCTAAAATGAAAATGAAAGAAAATGAGCTGGGAGCGCTATTGAAAAGGGCAAGGTGAACTCGCCCAATCTGGATCACCCCACCCGAGCATCATGGCATTAGGGCCACAACGAGGCCTCACTTGGATGGTGCCACCAAGGCTAGACAAATCTCGTCGAGGTCTTGACCTATCTATCTAACTCGGGTTTTTCTCACCTAGGGTCACACAACCGCAACAACACCTTGCCAGGGGTTGCACAATCTCGGGTAAGACCACTGGGTTGTGGTGGTGGTGGACGCAGCTACAATTATCTGTCTCTTCCTCCATGCGCAAAAATCTGTCTCATTTAAACGCACCATACCCCGGGCAAGTGGATCATAGGGTCGCGCAACCATAGCCAAGAGCCACCTAAACGTGGTAGGTGGTGGATGCAAGCTTTGCCATCATCTCTCTAGGATATAGTTAAAGTTTCGGTAATTTAAAGAGAGTAGGATAGGAACTTTGGAGAATTGATTGACACGACTTGGCAGTATTGACCAAGCTTCAACTCTAATGCAAGCGGAGACTTGCCTTTAAATTTGAGCCTCGACAAAGCGACTTTGGGCTCAAAGTGCCTTAAAAACTGTGCTAAGCCCCATGACTCACTCAAGGTATTTCCAAAGTGCTAATAGTCGTCATGGTAAAGCATTCCCGAACGCATCCGAAAATATCAACTAATTGACATTTGCATCAATCGGTGCCATTCAACAGCTGATGGTTGATGACGGATTATACAATATTATCAATGTGATGCCACGGAAATGTCTATACTCCCGAGGAAAGTTAACCCGAAAGAGTGTAAAAGATAGTAATCGAGTGGAGAGGATTTCGCGTAAATCTTGCATAAATGGCGCACACACAACTCTTGCACAGGTCGATCAAACTAGATTGATCTCTTTACCTTTGCATGAGGGAGAAGCTCTTTCAATCTACAGCATTTGAACTTCCGACCATGTAAAAATGGTATTTTTAAGGAGAAAAGTCCAGATACTATATTTATGTTTCTTTACCAAAAAAAAAAAAGTCCAGATACTATTATTTATGTCTTTAAGATTGTAGGTTTTTCTGCGCAAAAATGACATTAAAAAGCACCAAAAACAAAAGCCTAAATACTAGACCAAAAACCAACATTTTATTTCAAAAAAGAAAATCCAGTGTAAAAGAATTCCAGCGGGAACTTCTTTTTTTTTTGGGGCTTGCTAATTTCAGCAAAGAACAATAATGGCATAAAACCATCTAAAAATGTCCTTACATGTTTAGCCCCCTGTGTCACCAGCCCTTGCTCCCACCAAATGAATGACCAATCATCGAGCATCCAGCCTAACCAAGGAGATGACCCAATCACAGGAATACCTAAATTCGATGCATAGTACGTGGAGTAATCAAACTTATCCGAAGGTCTTGGAAACTGAGATGGATAGTCAAGCAGGCATATACTTGAGCCTCCCAGAAATCGCAGTGAGCGTCGCGAGAAAAGGAGATTGGCTGATGCATGTTCTGGACAAGATAGAAAATCTGCAGACTAGGTAGAATGAAGCAGTTCGACCAGAAAAAAGTGAAATGAAGCAGGAACATAAGAGTCTACTCCCAGAACTGTAGCAACATGATGAAAAAAAGCCCGTGTAGCTTTACTCAACGAGTCAAGTAGATATAGGTTACAGAGAGAGAGAGAGAGAGAGAGAGAGGCAATTCAAAAGAGGCATACCTCCACCTTGAATGTAAGAAAAATATCAGAGCACGCCATACAACCATGTTTCACTTGCCAAAGGAAGCCGAAAAATCATATCAAATGAAAAAATTGAATGAGAACATACTATCTCTGAAACAGGCATAAAAAAAAACACGCTTAGGCTTTACCCAAAAAAAAAAAAACACGCTTAGACTCAGTGTCCTCAACTGTTCTCAGTTTCTCTGCATATTAGGAGAGGCTTGCTATGGATATGGAAGTTTGACAGTTGAAGCCGCCGCCCTCTTTGCACGTGTCAGATATCTCCGCTGCTTTGTCCGGGGTCTGTCTTCTAAAAGAATTAGCAAGCCCACACAATCAGGCGATAGCCCAAACAAGTACCTGCAATTGACAAGTCGAAGATAAAGGATCTTCAAACAACAAAGATAAGAGATCACAGGCAGGGGAACTCATTGGTTATTAATTATGTCAAGATACATGCCAACATAAAACTGGAAGTATGAATAGTTTCAAATCACGGTGTCCTACTTGCTCGATAAGTTCTTTTTGGTCACGAAGTTTGTCGCTACTAGAGGTGTTTGGAAAAAGCGCCGACTACAAAGGTACACACCTCTATGCAGAGAAAAACCAACTGGGAAGTTTGCTCCCTAATGGCAGGATTATTGCTCCGCAACAAGTTATGCACTCAAGTGCCATTCCATCAGATAAAATTTGTTTTCTGTGAGGTGTATAAGAAACTTCCCGAATTTTCACAAATGAACTTCCCATCAGGTGATAGCTAGAATCATCCTTAATGCACCACATGAGGGCGAATCACAAGTCATATCCAAAACATTAAAATATCAACACGAGAGATGTCTGTACTATTAGTTCATTCAAAAATTAATTTACCACTGCATGCATATTTCTCAACACGAAATCAAGAATTAAAGCAATTTTGCACCAAAAAAACAAAACGTAGCATAAAAAGTCTGAATTGAGAAGCTGCCACCTCGAAATACAGGAAAACAAGTATAATAGTATGATTTTGGCACCAAAAAGAACGGTACTCACTTGCTTCTACGAGCCTTCTTCCTCCAAAAGGTGAAGGACCCAATCCACTGCAAATAAAGCAAAGAGTGAGTTATAAGAGCTATTTTGAAAAGGGAGAAAGCAGCACCACACATGGAAAGAGAAAGAAGTTCCCCTTTTCCATAGTCAATGCTGCATAATGAATTTCCAATACCAGCTCAACAAAGACAACAAAACCACCAACAAGATCTTTACCGAACGATCTACCGAAAGTAAAATATCAGCACTAGATCAAACAGATATTCAGCTTCAACCAGGAGAACAACTTGCCGCATCGATTTTATAAATGACGGAAATAAAATGAGAAACATAAAGGACAAGAATGTCAATTTCATTGTTGAAACGGCATAGCCGGTAGACCAACAGGCAAAGCTACTTGATTATGCAATATGATAGAACAAATCTAAATAAACAGGTCAGATGAGGGAAAGGCAAAGGAAAATAAAACTAATGGCAGAAGTTGAAGAAGCAACATCCCAACAAACTGCCTTTCGTGAGAATGAGCGAGCAAAAATCATAAGGTAAGATACTTTCCTTGACAGACTAGTCCTATTTTTCAACAGCCTCGGCATTTCAATTCCCCCTATATCTTGCAGAACCAAGAAGTACAATGCAGTTAATTCCTCCTCTTCCATACAGCCCTTTTTTTTTAGGCGCCACAATCAGTTAGCTAAGTGAAAACATTACCCCAAAAAGTGGAGCAGAAAATAGAGATAATAGTGTTTGCCATAAGTATTCGAAAGACTTCATTCGGCATGAATCATAAATCAAAATAAAGGCAACAATACATTGGGCGTTAAACAAACCCCCCCCCCCCCCACCCCAACCACCACCAAAAAAAAAAAAGACACATTACCTTGAAAACAGAGGAAAAAAATCCAAAGCGAGCTGGCTTCCTGACAGGCATGCGTTCTTCTGGTGATCTTTCCTTACAAAGACGCTCGGCTATTTCTTTAAGTAATAGCATTTGTGCTTTATCAGTTTGCATTGAGACAATTGCCTGCCTCAGTGATTCCCTGTCAGCCTCAAGTGCTTGAAGCCTCGTGTAGAGCTTCGTAATATCTGGATCCTGATCCCCACTGATGCAGTTTGAAGTGTATCTTGGTGTAACAATGTCCTCTTGAAGACTGCCGCGTGCAGATTTCGTGGGCGTCAAGCCTGTATAGATTGAATCGATTGTACAAATTCTATCGGTTGTATCATCATCAGCTTCTGGTGTGTTATTCAGCTTTTTTGGCTGATGGAAACTCTCCGTCTCAGAGACACAATCCATCTTCTTGAAGCTATTCGTGAGTCTCGGAGAATCAAGAGGCAAGTCTGAACCAGCATCTTTACCGATTCCAATAAATGTGCCCAAACCATCATTAGAAGACCTCCTCGAATGTCGCAGTTGCCTCGGAGATTGACCGACTATAACTTTCTCTGGGATGTTCTCAAGGCCAGGAAAATCCCCATCCAACTGATTGTTGCTGGGATCTTGCTCCATTTGGTGAATTCGGTATTCCAAATCCTTCAATTCATTACGGCCATGGGGAGTCTCACCATGTGCAAACTTTTCAACGTCAACCACCTCATTCTCACCTTCCCATGGACCAGATGTCCCGTTGAAGTGGCATCTCAAAGGAGGATATTCATAAGACGGAAATTCAAATCGGCAATCAAGATTTTCAGTCATGCCATGACCATCGGCATGCTGGCGACAATGCTCCCCATCGGCTTCCGCCACAGTGAGCCCATAACTCATCATTCTATGTCGATAAGCCTGCACCTCGCACGTGAGCGATTGTATGGCTTGCTCTCTCTTGTACAACAGGTCCTCCAAGGCCAAGATCTCCTGCTGATCATGTCCCATTCTCTCCTCCGCGAATAGCTTGAATTGCCGGGCATCCATCTGGATTTCCGCCTTGTCCCTCTGCAACCTCAAAATCATCGACATGGCCTCGCTCGCCGCGGACGACGCGGCGTTCCGCTCTTCTTCGAGCTCCACGGTCAAATCCCGTATGGCTCTCTGCTGGCTAGAAACCATCTCGCGGAGCGCCGCGATCTCGTTCTCGATCTCAACCCTCGCGACAGAATCATACTCGACCCCGGGCACGAAGAATCTTCGGTTGCCTTGCACCTCGTCGTATTTGCGCTTGACATTGCGAAACCAAGAACCGCCGTCATCCGAAGATGGCCCATCACTACACCCGCGACAACCATCCGAATCCCTCGGACGCAGTGCCTCTACCGAATCCATAGCCAAACGAGCACCAGAATCCAAGCGACTCGAAGCACTGCAGACCGAGTACAAGAATCTGGCCGACTCCCCGCTCTTTCGAAACTCCCGTAAAAACAAATGGTCTCATGCAAGAAAGCCGCGCGCGTGACTCCTTAAAGAAAAGAAAAAAAAAACAGAAGGCACCCAGAACTTCTCTCATCATCGCCGGCATATTCAAAAAAGAAAAAGAAGAAAAAAGGAGACATTACTGCCATTAAATAACGAAAATTCAACAACGGTCGTTTTCCTCTCGTTTTCCCTCGACCTGGATATCGATCTGCTCAAAGATGCGCTTCCGGACGCGGAGATTCGCGCTCGTTATGAGGACAGAAAGGGAGAGAGAGAGAGAGAGAGAGAGGATGTTTCGTTACACTTACATTGGGCGAGCGGGTCACGAATCAAGAGCTCGACGGGGGGTTGGGGGGCCAGAAAGAGTGCCGCGAAACCAGAGACGGATGATCTCCCTCTTCCACTCTCCCGGATCGCCGGAGGGAAAACAACGGCGCCGGCCACGCGGCAAAACCCGGGGGAAACGGGGGGATCTTCACCGGAACATCGGATTTCCTCGGGAAATGCGACGCGCTCATTTACCCCCACCCCACCCGCCGGTAAAACAAGGGCCGTTTGGAGGGAAAAACGAAATTGAAACAGAGGAAGAGAGAGAGAGAGAGAGCGTGTGCGCGCGTGTCTTTCGGATTTTGCTTTCTCTTGCCCTCCTCGAGGAGCGGGAAAGCGAAACCCTAGACTCTGGAGCCTGGAGGGGAGGGGGAGCCTTTACCCCGCCGGGCCCATCTCTCTTCTTCTCCTCCTTTTGTCCTTCCTCCCGGGCGCGGATTTCAGTGCGTCGTCATCGCCTTTCCTCGATCCACGCGACGCGCTGTTGTTGTGGAGAGAGAGAAGGGGAGGGGAGGGGAGGGGGAGAGGGAAGGTGGCGGCAAGAATAGATTTTCTTTGGCTTTTTCCGGGAAAAGTAAAACAGGATTCAAGGTCGAGAGAGAGAGAGAGAGAGAGAGGAGGGTAAAAATAGGTTTTCTCGCATTTTCCGGGAAAATTAAAGGAAAAAGAAAAGATGCAGGTGGGTGGAGAAGAAGGTGAAGTGGAAATGGACGGTGTGCCTTGTTCTTTGGTGAAATTACGTGGATTTTCCTCCTTTTTTTTATATCCCCTATGTGCACAAAAGTTTGAAAAAAAAATAAGAGGAGCAGGAAATGCCGTCTTCCCCGTTTATTTTACTTTTACTTGGATTAATATCACGAAAAATTATAAATTAATATTTTTATAATAAATTTACTTCAAATTATTTTTTTGATCACAAAAAATTCAAAACTAGTACGTCTATGAAAATTTTATCTCGAATTATTTTTTCGACCACAAAAAAATCCAAATTGGTACACATGTGATAATTTTACCTCGACCTAATTTTTTAATATTATTTTTTTATTTTTTCGATTTTTTTTATTTCTTCTTTTCTTTTCTTTTTTTTCCTTTCCTTTTCTTTTTTTTTTCCTTCATCTTCTTTATCTTTAACCTATGGCCGGTTGCCAATCCAGTGACCGGCTAGAGGCAGGGGCCGGCGACATCGACCTCGCCGGCCGCTGGCGAGGCCGACCTCGCCGACAACTAACGAGATCGACCTTGCCCACCCCTGGTGAGGTTCGACCTCACTAGTTGCTAGTGAGGTGTCATCCTCGCCAACGACAGCGAAATCCCAACCGTTCTATCCGGCAATCGAGAAGTGTTTCTCTCTCGATTTTTCCTTCTCCGATTCGAGGACTGGAGCCATGGCCGGCGTCTCTCTCAAGTGCGGGGACTGCGGTGCCCTCTTGAAGTTCGTGGAGGAAGCTCAAGGGCATGCTGGTGGTGGTCGAATTCACCAAAAACAATTTCTACTCTCCAAATCACAAATAAATTGTACTTAGGGTGAGCAGAGTCGAATCCACAGAGACTGACAAATTGTTAATTCTTTGAAAACCAAGTAAACAATAAAAGCGAAACTAAAAAGGGGATTTATGCAGAACAAAATAAGCAAATAGAAATTAAAGAAAATCAGATTATGCAACATCTAGCAAAGGTAATCTCATTCAAGTTCGGAAGTTGATCATTGAATCAAATGAATAATCTCAAACACTGCAATAGACTGGTTATGATTGTTGAAACGCTTCTAACAACCTAATCTTTCCTTAATATTAGATTAACTGGACACGCGCCTGTGATTAATCTCTTATTAACGAATAACCCCGACACGCGCCAAAGATTCAATTCGCTAATAGCATGAAAACGAGAAAAACCCAACCCTAGCCAATAAATCACACGCGTAACTTATTCAAGCTAGATCATATATTCTCATAATACAACTTGAAAATCTGGTTTTAATCAAGTCATATTATTTGCCATTATTATTAAAACACCTAAACAATTACGGGTTTGGGTATTTCAATTGGCAAACTATCACCCTGTCAATTGCACAACGAGCTCTTATTGTAACAACCAACAAAGCAATGGTAAACAATAAAACAGAGAACATATAAATACTGCAGAAATTAAGAAGGAGGATTAAGTTTGGATCTCACAACTTGAATGAACTTGAACTTTGATAATCCTTTGCTAGACTAAAAAGGAGTTAGCTACACATGGCTACAAAATGCGCAAAAGAGAAAATAATGTGTTTCTGAATTTTCTGGAGTTTAGTCTCCTCTTGCGTTCAACCTCTTAAATAAAAAAAAAGAAAGTCTAGAAAAAGAAATTCTATCCAACATGGAAAGAAAAAAAAAGGCAAAATCTTCTCCCTAATGTCCCTAATTAATAGTCCTATTTAAGTACAAAAATCCTCCACAATCAAATCTGGAAAATATGGAAATAAATGGCCAAATCACGTCCTCAAATTCTGCGCCAGCTTTACATCCACGCGATCTTAAGTCGTGAGCACGGATATCTGGAAAATAGATCTTTTACATGCAGAATCCCAACCAACAGCTCAAAAACGTCCAAAATCTTCACGATTGCATCATTCACCATCACCTAATCACAATGCATAAAAACAAATAAATTCCACTCTATTTATTCGAATATTTTCCCAAAATACCACCAAATATAATCAAAATATAAGTCAAATATACACATCATCAAACTCCCCCACACTTATCCAATGCTTGTCCTCATAACCCAAATCTGTCAACTGACAACGTCTAGCCATCACTCGCACAAATCCCTCATTAATCCATGATTCAACATACTAAAAAAATAATAAACTCAACATAACCAACAAGTTTTAATTTCTCAAGCAATAAATAACTGATTTTAATAATTCTTATCATCATAAAACACAAGGCTCGAACATTTTTAGAATATTCACACAAATGAGCTTTATATAAGTTAATGCATAAAGAATCATCTCTCAACCTGCCAAGTCACAAATCTTTCACAAATTCAAGCAATAAACAAGAAATTGAGGTGCTTTTAAATTATTGCAACACTTTTAGGCTTGCTTAGGGTGTCATAGACCTTTTGACGCGAAAGTAAATCAGTTGTGATGGTTACCCCCGGTTACTCAGCCCATCACAATCCTAAGTGGCTACTAGCACTGCTCATATTCTGCTAGCTATTTTTTTGGCCTGAGTGTCAACATGGGGCGCATGAAGACACCTGGTTACTCAAATAGAGCAGAACAGCCGAGCAAACATAATCAAATATAATCCTTTTCTCTTTTTCCAGCAACCTCATTTCCATCACATTTTCACATGTGAATAATTACGTGACTAGGCAAGTTTAGTGAAAATTCCATATGCATATGACGTAGATTTAAATCAAGCAAGTTAAGCATATTTCACCTCATTAATTCAAGCCTCATATTTTATGATAAGAAGAACGACCAAAATCAACCATTTATTTCATGAAAAATTAAGAATAAATCTGGTCATATTAAGTTTATTACATAATCTAGCATATTTTATCAATTCAAGATAAGAAGAGTTGCACAAATTCAAACTAGAAGTTAATGATTTAACTAGATAAAAGCTATGGTCAAGGACAAACAAAGTGATAAGCAAGCTCCTCCCCCACACTTAATAGACACATTGTCCTCAATGTGTAGGAAAAAGAAAAAGCACAAATGGAAAAGAAAGAGGAGTTTAACTTCCCTGAATGGTGGAGGATATGGAATCACGGCAATCTAAGACGGGCAGCTGAAGTGGACGCAGAAACTATCCACGCGTCGGGAGTTCAAGTAGTGCACTATTCCTGTGGGAAAATCGGACAAAGCACGATGGGCTATCCTTGAAGAGTTTTATACCTGGCCTGGTAGGTTGCATCTTCAAATTGCAGGGTACTTTGAAGCGCTTCTGCTTGTCGAAATGGGCTCTAGTTTTACATTGTGAGTAGACATGTATGAGGGTAAATAAAAGAACAGAAAATTAGGGTAAATTATTGGAGAAGATGACAACAAATAAAATGAACTGAAAATGAACTAGAAATAAGGCGTGGGCACGCCTTAAACTTGGGTTGCCTCCCTAAAGAGCCCTTGTTTAACGTCCTAGGCTAGACGACTTGCATTTTCATTCCCCCTCATTAATCCTGTCCAGGGTCATTCCTTTGATATCTACAATTGTCCATCCTACAACCCTTTTATGCTCTTTTAACACTTCAATCAACTTTTCCTCTTCTCCCTTGCTGAGTTTACTTGAGATGATCACTGGGAGAGTATCCCCTTCACCTAAAAATGCATACTTCAAATGGTTGGGTAGCGGCTTTAATTCCAATTTAGAAGGCTGCAAAACAGAAGATAAAAGAATGATGTAAGATGCGGGCAAGTCCATAGAAGGACTAGATCTTACCTTAGGCTTAAGTGCCTCCAATTTGTACACTACTTCTTGCAATTCATCATCAATTAGAAACTTTCTTTCAACCTTACCAATGCTGTCCAGACTCATACTTTTGCAAAGCGCGACCATCAACTTGTCATCCTCACTTAACTCAAATGTCTTTTGAGTTAATGGTTCAATAATGTCAATGCTGAAAACACAAGATACATCATCAGGATATTTCATGGCATCATAAACATTAAATTTAATCACATCACCATCAAATTCCATAGTTAATGTACCATTATGCACATCGATCTTTGTTCTAGCAGTACTAAGGAAAGGTCTTCCTAGCAGAATATCAGATGAGTTTGAGGATTTATCATCCTCCATATCTAAAATAAAGAAGTCTGCAGGAAAAATCAGACCATTGACCTGAACTAACACATCCTCTAACACACCTTTGGGGTAAATAATTGACCTATCGGCAAGTTGAATTACTACCCCAGTTTCTTTTAATGGACCAGCATTTAAAGAAGAATAAATGGACCATGGCATCACATTAATTGAAGCTCCCAAATCACACATAGCCCTTTTTATTCCCACATTCCCAATAGTGCAAGATATAGCAAACATACCTTGGTTTTTGCATTTGGGGGGTAGTAATTTTTTTTTAAGAATAGCAGACACATTTTCCCCCACACTTACCTTCTCATACCCGGTCAGCTTTTTCTTATTAGTGCACAACTCTTTAAGAAATTTTGCATACCTAGGTATTTGCTTAATTACATCAAGCAAGGGTATATTCACCTCTACCTTTTGGAATGTTTCAAGAATTTCTTCCTTCTCCTTTTCCTTCTTTGATTTGGCAAATCTTTCTGGAAAAGGAGGTTTGGTCTCTAAAATTTTGGGCTTCTCAGGTACAGACTTCTCAGGCTGCTCCGTTTGTTTCTTAACTATCACATCTGTTTCTTTCTCTGATTGCAAGCCATACCCACGTCTTTTTCCAGCAATAGATTCCAGCTCTTTTCCACTTCTTAAGGTAATTGCGCTCATATTTTCTTTTGGGTTCACTATTATTTGAGAAGGCAATTTTCATTGAGACTCCAGCTTGCTTAGGGATGTTGCCAATTGGCTAACTTGATTCTCCAAATTTTGTATGCTCGCCCTTGTCTCCTGTTGAAATTGTTGAGTGTTAGTTGCAAGATATTTAACTATCTCTTCAAGAGACATACCTGGTGCTGAAGAATTTTGCTGCGGTGGGGCTGATGGTCTTTGTTGAAATTGTTAAAAATTTTGCGCTCTAGATCCATAACTAAAGTTTGGGTGATCTCTCCATCCCGGATTGTATGTATTTGAGTATGGATCATACTTCCTTTGTGGTAGGCCAGGAAAATTCCCAACAGTATTTGCTTGTTCAAGGGTATCATCTTGCAAAGTAGGGCACATATCCGTAGAATGACCGGCATAAGCACAAATCCCACACACTTTGGCTTGTTGTGTATTCCCTACAACCAAATTTTGAACCAAAGAGGTTAGTTGATTGATTTTGCTCTCAAGTGAAGATGCGTTTACCTCATTAACCCTTCTTGAGGGTTCTTGGTGAGACCCAAATTGCTGGGAATTGGCAGCCATGGTAGTAATTAAATCACGGGCAGCTTGGGGTGTCTTGTTGACAATAGCTCCTCCACTTGCGACATCTATCATCTTTCTCTCCATGGATAATAATCCTTCATAAAAATACTGAATAAGGGTCTGATCTGGAATTCCATGTTAGGGACAGCTTGCACACAATCTTTTAAATCTCTCCCAATATTCATGGAGAGTCTCCGTATCCCGTTGCTTAATCCCGCAAATTCCTCTTCTTATTCCAGCGGCTCGGGAGGCAGGAAAGAACTTGTCAAGAAAAATATTCACCATGCCTGTCCATGAAGTAATAGTCCCGGGAGGTAGATAAAATAGCCATTCCTTGGCTGCATCAGCTAGAGAAAATGGAAAGGCCCTCAGCTTAATTTGCTCTTCCGTTACTCCTTGTGGTTTCATGGTGGAACAAACTATATGAAATTCTTTGAGATGTTTATGAGGATCTTCATTCTCTAACCCACGAAAAGTCGGTAGCAAGTGGATTAAACCTGATTTCAACTCAAATGGAGCCTTCATATTTGGGTAAGGGATGCACAAAGGCTGTTGATTGATTGGAGGGGCCGCTAATTCTCTCAAAGTCCTATTTTCTTCGGCCATCTTTTCTTCTTGATCAGATTCGCTGAAAGAATAAGGCGGTTAAGGGGATGCTTTGTCTTTAAGCGCTAAAATTGTAGATGAAGATGCTTGTTTTCTTAATTTTGCTTCTTTTCTTAACCTCTTAGCTGTCTTCTCTATCTCAGTATCGTACTGGAGTTCACCTGTACAATCAGACCTGGTCATCAAAGAATAAAATCAATTAAAATCAGTCCCCGGCAACGGCGCCAAAATTTGGTGGTGGTCGAATTCACCAAAAACAATTTCTACTCTCCAAATCACAAATAAATTGTACTTAGGGTGAGCAGAGTCGAATCCACAGAGACTGACAAATTGTTAATTCTTTGAAAACCAAGTAAACAATAAAAGCGAAACTAAAAAGGGGATTTATGCAGAACAAAATAAGCAAATAGAAATTAAAGAAAATCAGATTATGCAACATCTAGCAAAGGTAATCTCATTCAAGTTCGGAAGTTGATCATTGAATCAAATGAATAATCTCAAACACTGCAATAGACTGGTTATGATTGTTGAAACGCTTCTAACAACCTAATCTTTCCTTAATATTAGATTAACTGGACACGCGCCTGTGATTAATCTCTTATTAACGAATAACCCCGACACGCGCCAAAGATTCAATTCGCTAATAGCATGAAAACGAGAAAAACCCAACCCTAGCCAATAAATCACACGCGTAACTTATTCAAGCTAGATCATATATTCTCATAATACAACTTGAAAATCTGGTTTTAATCAAGTCATATTATTTGCCATTATTATTAAAACACCTAAACAATTACGGGTTTGGGTATTTCAATTGGCAAACTATCACCCTGTCAATTGCACAACGAGCTCTTATTGTAACAACCAACAAAGCAATGGTAAACAATAAAACAGAGAACATATAAATACTGCAGAAATTAAGAAGGAGGATTAAGTTTGGATCTCACAACTTGAATGAACTTGAACTTTGATAATCCTTTGCTAGACTAAAAAGGAGTTAGCTACACATGGCTACAAAATGCGCAAAAGAGAAAATAATGTGTTTCTGAATTTTCTGGAGTTTAGTCTCCTCTTGCGTTCAACCTCTTAAATAAAAAAAAAGAAAGTCTAGAAAAAGAAATTCTATCCAACATGGAAAGAAAAAAAAGGCAAAATCTTCTCCCTAATGTCCCTAATTAAGAGTCCTATTTAAGTACAAAAATCCTCCACAATCAAATCTGGAAAATATGGAAATAAATGGCCAAATCACGTCCTCAAATTCTGCGCCGGCTTTACATCCGCGCGATCTTAAGTCGTGAGCACGGATATCTGGAAAATAGATCTTTTACATGCAGAATCCCAACCAACAGCTCAAAAACGTCCAAAATCTTCACGATTGCATCATTCACCATCACCTAATCACAATGCATATAAACAAATAAATTCCACTCTATTTATTCGAATATTTTCACAAAATACCACCAAATATAATCAAAATATAAGTCAAATATACACATCATCACACGCCAAGCTCACCTCTCGCTCCAACTTCTCCGAGTTCACCGAGGTCGTCCTTAATCTCGTCTGTAGCTCCTACGGAAAGCCCTGCTAATCCAAGACGGTTTGCCGAATCCCCGCCTTTTGTGGTGTTCTGATCTATTGCGCTGACCATTGATTTGGTTTCTGCGCGATGGCAAGGACGACCCCTCGTCGACAACCGGCAAGGTCGAACCTTGCCAGGGGTGGGCAAGGCTGACCTCACCAATTGCCGGCGAGGTCGGCCTCGCCAGCGGCTAGCACAACCGACCTCGTCGGCCCCCATCTCTCGCCGGTTGCCGAACCGGCAACTGGCCATAGGTTGAAGATAAAGAAGATGGAAAAAAAAGGAAAGGAAAGGAAAAAGAAAAAAAATAAAAAAAATTCGAAAAAATAAAAAATAATATTAAAAAATTAGGTCGGGGTAAAATTGTCGCAGGTGTATCAGTTTGGGAATTTTTTATGGTCAAAAAAATAGTTCAGGGTAAAATTATCACAGGTGTACTAGTTTGGAGTTTTTTATGATAAAAAGAATAGTTCAGAATAAATTGTCACAAGTGTACCAGTTTAGGGTTTTTCGTGGTATTAATCCTACTTTGTATATGCAAAAACGAGAAAAATTCTTTAGGAAAAATTTCAAATAAGGGTATAAAGTGCCTAAAAATTTCAAATAAGGGCATAAAATGTCTTCATTTTTTTAAATAACAGCCTAAGGTGGATATTGTGTCAAATAAGGACCCGAAGTGGCCATGTCAATCTCAAATAAGGGTCTGACCTCACCGATCGCCTGTTAGCTACATATTTCAGCCGATCAATTGCACTTTCGTCCAAAGGCCATTTTTATTTATTTTATTTATTTTTTAAGTCTTTTCTCTTTCTTTTTCTTCTTTTTCTAGTTTGTTCTTCGTCGGTGGCCGCAACGATGCCCATAAAGGTTTCGGCGAGGGTCGCCTAGGGTCACCCTTGTCGGTGGCTTTCGAAGATGTCCTTGCCTAACCCTTTCCGAGTATCTCCATTAGTGAACAAGAAAGAAAAAAATCAGAAAAAGGAAAAAAGAAAGAAAAAAGAAAAAAAAGGAAAAAATTCAAAAAAGGTAAAGGATGAAAATGTCCTTGACCATTCGGAAAGTGAGGTCCTTCTTTGAAACTGACTTAATTACTTTATGTCTTTATTTGAAATAAGATCAACTTCAAACCATTATTTAAGAAAATAAGGTCACTTCAGGCCCTTATTTGACGCAGAACCTACTTTAGACCCTTATTTGAAAAATGATAGCAATTTCAATCTCTTATTTGAATTTTTCCCAATTCTTTATGCTAAAAAAGAAAGACATTCGACCACGGTTTAGTTTTACTCAAGCTTTTCATTCATCTAAGGTCTATGACTTTTTGGTAATCCTGAAGTAAAGAGTTACTAATTCGGAAGATCAAGGGTTAGGAAAAATAAATATTTAGAAGAGACATAAGGCAAATTTAACATGAATCGATCATTCATCTATCTCGATCGTCTTCAACCACACGTCATAGAGTGATTAACTTTAGAAGCGGTTCCATCAAATGATGCCTCGAGATTGGATAACAACAGTGATCGTAGTGGGTCACTCTTCCGTCCGTATGACTACGGCATTTGAAGAGAAATATAAATTGCACCGAAATAAACCCAGCGTATAATTGAATAAATTGGGCCATTTCTCGAATTGATCTGGACTTGGTACGTGTGTGTGCGGATCTAGCATTATTCTATACTCTTGCGAATCAAGACCAACTTGTCTACATGATCATCGAATTTTTTTTTAAAGAGAAAAGGGAAGAAAAATAATGGAAAATTACGATGGCATGGAATTAAAAAAAAAAC
Source organism: Syzygium jambos (assembly GCA_031216235.1). Classification (NCBI taxonomy): domain Eukaryota; kingdom Viridiplantae; phylum Streptophyta; class Magnoliopsida; order Myrtales; family Myrtaceae; genus Syzygium; species Syzygium jambos. The sequence continues at coordinate 17,348,427 of CM062230.1, read as the reverse complement.
TATGAAAGGATGGCATACCCGGAGTATCCTCTTGATATCATGATCTGGCATTTGACCATCTATGCGTGGATTTTTATTTTTAATTGCAAAAACTTTGAGTATTAAAACTCGTTGACCTAGTAAAATAACTAGGTCCATTAAAAAAATAAATATCGATATAGTAATGACTATTTTTTTTTGCTAAACTATGTAGTAATGATTTTAATTACCTCAAGGGGTGGTCCAAAGACCGTGAAAAGGAAAATATCAATTGAGGAGATTAAAAAAAAAAACAGAAGAGAGGATCCTGCGTAGTAGTAGCCCTATAAATTGGCCAAATTAACAACCGAAAATGCTCCAGAATACATCTAAAATACTATATAACAAGTGAAAAATTATGCAAAAGGGTATTAAAAAAAGAAAGACGATCTATTGATTTTTGGCACTAAAATAGGCTCAGATTTGGTCGATTTGTGTGGGCTAGTGATATGCAGGCGATTGGGCATGTAAGGTTTTGTCAGTCCGACTACGACAAACGCTAAGATTATGTTGGCTCGTAAATCAACTTCGAAGCACCACCGTGGCCACGTGCCGCTTTGAGTTTTTTGTTAAGACTCAATATGTTTCACGGACAATAAATGATTTGAAAAATATTATCCAAATAATGACGCTTGAAATAATTATTTAATAAAAAAATATTTTTTATTATTAACAACAATTCATATTTAAACATTTTCTAGTGCAGGGCACCAAAGGTTCAAGCCCCACCTTGATGGACCCGATCATAGGCACTAGGGGCCAAGGATAGGCCTCAATGGACCCGAGCCCGGCCGCTAGATACTTAGTCTTGAATGCCGCGACTTGGGAACCAACGTTAAGTTTTCATGTCCAAGTGTAGAGTTTTGGATCCAAGCGCCAATACTTAATCATATTTTGAAAAACGTTTTCTGGTTTCTTAAAAGAGGAAATAATTTTCCTGAATTTAAATATAAGCGTTCCGTTGACTTATTTTTTTAAGCGAACCAAACACCAGAAAATAAGAAAAACGTTTTTCCAGAAAATCTATTTTGTGAAACAAACGGAACGATAGATGCAAGTACGAAAGTAAAGTAATCAGGGATGTGTAGATTATATGAAATATAACTCTAAATTTTCTAGTGATATTATTAAGAGAAACGATTCACGGCTCCTTTATGTCCTAGCATGACACCATATGCCACGTGTGCCTCCGGCTCCGTGTGTTTTAAAAATATAAACATCTATATGCATAATGATGTAGCAAGGTGACCTATAAAAAATATGACGTAGTATATAGTAGCATTCATTAGATGATGACATGGTCGGTCAAGTGATGATCCGGCGAGAAATGAAGCATCCTCTAATGATCGGCCCAATATGATATCCTAAAAAGTCTCAAACTTTAGCTTCAGTCACAATTTTATCATAAATTTTTTTTATCGTATAAAAACTCTCAACTTTAGGTCTAATCTCAATTATACTCCAATTTTTTTATCTCATAAAAAATCAACAACTTTTACTTCAATCCCAAATTTAGTCCCAATAACCCTTAATCCAAAATCGTCCTTAGTGATCTTATGTGGCGTTTCCACATAATTGCTATAGTTTTTCCCCAAATTTCAGATCCAAGAAGACATCTTTTGGAGATGAAATCCATATTTACCAAATGTCTTCTTGTATCTGAAATTAGGATCAAAACTAGAGCAATTAGGGTTGGTTTTCTTCAATTGCTCTTCATCTTAAGAGAGTTTTCCTTTCATCTCACTCATGGATCTTCAATTTTGCACTCGATTTTTAATATCTCGTGCTCGGAAGTGTTCCATCTCTCACAGTCGAAGAACTCATGTTCAGGAAACTCGGTTCAGGACGCTCGAATGACTCATGCTTGGGAGTTTTCCATCTCTTAGTTGTCAACGAAGAACTTTTGATGGATGGTTAATGGAGGCAGATTTGTAACTCAAGTAAAATTTTGTGCATTTTTATGATACTGAAAAAATTTATGATAGAATCGGGACTGGATCGTAGAATTGGGTCACGATCTAAAGCTGAGGGTTTTTTATGGAATAAAAAAGTTTACGGTAAAATTAGGACTGAACCTAAAGTTGGGGATTTTTTTAAGGTATTAGTCCTCTAATGATTTCGCATGTAAGAATTTTATGTTTGAAATGTGTGCTTGTTTGATTGACTACATGTCATGACTATTTATTTGCCAACGTGTGTATATGTATTTTGAAAATATTAGAGCACATGTATTTTGCTTGGAGTCCTTCTGGTAATTTTCTTTAACGTGTTTTTGAAAATGGGAAAATGATATAAATGGTCCCCGAATTCTGGCTCGATGTGTAATGTGGTTCATAAACTTTCAATTTGTTCAATATAGCCCTTGAATTTTTAATTTGTTCTATATGATCCCTGAACTTTTAGTACATATTCAATTAAGTCCATGCACTTTATGAAAATATTCAATATTGTCCCTGAACTTGAATTAATAGATGGACAATATTAAATTTTCATGTAGCTTGGGGACTAAATTGAATGTATACCAAAAGTCCAATGATCACATTGAACAAATTAAAAATTCAAGGACCACGTTGCCAATTGGATAAAGTTTAAGGATTATATTGAACAAATTGAAGTTAATGGACCACATCACGCATCAAACTAAATTTTAGAGATTATTTGTGTCATTATCCCTTTTAAAATTGAAAGTGATCTTTACACGAAAAATTTTATGACTTTGGCATACCCGAAGTATCCTCGCAATATTATGATTTGACATTTGACCATCTTTACGTGGATTTTTTTTAAGGGTCGATACCATGCGAAACCTCAAACCGGTATACCTGTGATAAATTTATCCTAAATAAATTTTTTTAACCACCAAAAATCCAAACTGGTACACCTATGATAAATTTACCCTAAAGTAATTTTTTGACCATCAAAAACCCCAAACTGGTACACTTGTGGTAAATTTACCATCCGTTAAATTAGATTAATACCACAAAAAATCACAAAATGGAAAACTTGTGACAAATAGATGGGTAAAACCCCAAACTGGTACACTCGTTAATTGCCACGTGTCATTTATCTAAGCAATTTGATGGTAAAATTAAACGGAAACCAATGGAGGGTAAATTTGTCATAAATGTATCAGTTTGAGATTTTTTATGGTAAAAAAATTAATTTTTTGTAAATAACCTTTTTTTAATGCAAAACTCTGAGTATTTAAACTCGCCGACCTAGTAAAAATATATATTCATAGATTATTTTGGTGGAATAATATTATTTTCCTTCTCTAAGATCTATTAAAATATAAAACCATCGATACATCAAGGGGGTGGTCCTACATACCCTACATCGGGAGAGGGACCTTAAGACCAAGGACCGTGAAAAGGAAATATACCAATTGAGGAGATTTAAAAAACAAAAAAAACAGAAGAGAGGATCCTCTGTTGTAGGCCCCTGTACATTGGCCAAATTTAATTTTTTTTTGGACAAAGCCAAATTTAAATTTAAAAGTAGAAAAATTCGGAAATTGCTTCTAAATACATCTAAAATTCTTTATAACACGTGAAATATTATGCAAAAAGGTAGAAAAAAATGGACGATTGATTGATTTTTGGCACTAAAATTGGCCCGGATTAGGCTGTGAATAGTGTAGGCTAGCAGTATGCAGGCTATGGGACATGTAAGGTTCCGTCGGTCCGACCACGACAAACACTAAAATTACGCCGACTTGTGAATCAACGCCAAAGCAATATGCGGCGCTTCGAGTTTTGTGTTAAGAACAAATTGGCACAACTTTGTATGCTAAATTTTCGATTTGTGCAATAAGGAACCTATGACAAAATATTTCAAAAACTGCGGTCCAATCGAGAAAAAAAAGTGTCGAGGCCGTAGATATTTTAGAGATGAGTCGAATGACAGCCATGCGAGGTTTTAATTCGATCCACTTGTGTCAAAACTTGAATTATCCATATTTATACATTTTATTTTCCCGTTTGCATTTCCGCTCAATTTAATTTAAGCTTATCTTAAGAAAAAAGGTCTATTTAACCACCAATAAAATGTAGTAAATTAAGTTTTAAGTTCCTATTTTTCATTGAAGCATCCGACCATCCCTCCTAATTAACTTATAACCATGTTAGCCGTAAAGTTTGAGATCGCTAAAAAGATACTACAATAATAAATTGTCGCGGGTTAACAACTCTAATTGATTGAGCCTAATTTCTTCATACGCAATCGGCGGACGTGGGATGTAGGCTAGATAGGGAGTCGGAGATTCAGCATGAGCTTGGAACATTGCCTTGCAACGTCCCTTCTCGTCCCGTCCGGCCTAGACCCATCAAAAGGATGGGTAGATTACAAAATGATCCGATTCAAATTAACTCATTTGACTCGTTTTCACACAATACGAATTTAGCGATCAATAATCGACCCAACTCACATTACTTAAATATTTCAATGTTTTAGCCAACTTGGGAAAAATCATATCCAAACTGAGCTGATAGAGCGGAACGAGCGAGCGTGAGATCTAATAAATGCAAGAGAAAGTGAAGAGAGAGTTATAGAGATAGGTTGGGTTTAAGTAAACTGTGAATCTATTTAACACCCATATTATTTTGGGTTTTATTATTCTAAACTTATTTACTGAACAAAACCGACCCATGCAACAAATTAACCAATCAAAAATAAATTAAATAATAAGTCTATGATCCATTTTGACACGTCCAGCTCCGCTCAAGCCCGGCCCGGCCCGGCCCGGCCAGCCCCTCTACCATAGCTAGCCATTGCCCAAGCAACACGGCAAGCGACACCTGTGTTTTTTTTTTTTGTCTTGCAGATCTTAGTTTCCTCTGTCTTGCTATCATGATTGCCAGTGAATGATAGTCAATCATGTCCCGATCATATGTCATGGGTTTCGGATTGCAGATTCCTTATCCCGGTGTCTCAGCTCATGATGGGTTTTGCTGCCAAACCTTGACCCATCTGTCTCCTCCAGCGTCCCACGTGGCCGACTCGAGTCCGGTCACTCCGCTCACCTCGCGAACGACGCTATAGAACAGAGCAGAAAATTCATTCGTCTTCGTCTCGACTCGACTCTAGATCGAAGTTGATAGAAGCTTGCTGGTTTCCCGTTCGTTGTGGGTGCTCCAAGAAAGCAGAGAGAGAGCTTGGAGCATCCCTTGTCGGATACGATGGGAGACGGTGCAAGAAAAGGGTCGTCGAGTCCGCTGCTCGAATCGTCTTCTGCGTCGGCCGCTGGATCTGCTTCGTCGATTCAGACGCTGGGCAACATCGTCGTCTCCATCGTCGGGACGGGGGTTCTGGGGTTGCCGTTCGCTTTCAAGGTTGCCGGTTGGCTCGCGGGTGCGGTTGGAGTGATTGTCGCCGGCGTTTCTACTTACTATTGCATGATCATTCTCGTGAGTGATTCGAAGTTCATGCTTCTTTCTGGGGTTTTCGTTTTTCTATCATTTGGGTATTGAATTTGTAGTCTGTCCTGGGTTGGGGGAAATATGGCGTCTTGTGAATGCTCTGTTATTTCGAAAATGGCAGCAGGCGTTGTTTTCTACCACCTTTGAGTGTTTGGCCTGACATCAGTGCTGATAATTCATAGGCGAATGTATAACTGCTCTTCTTTTGAGTGTCCTGTTTTATACGTCGTATATGTTTTGAATCACTTCGTTTCATCCTGTGTTTTATCCCTGAATTATTCAGTTAAAGGTGCCAACTTTGTATGGGAGTGTTTGTAGATCGAGTGGGGCTGAGCAGCTAGATGTGTGACTCCCACTGGGTTCAATCGCTCGTTTCTCAAGGGTTAAGGCTAATCCTTTCACACTGCTGGCAAAAATAACCATTTCACCAGCGTGAATCTCCTTCAATCCATAAACACATGCAATTCCATCTCCAGCTGTGCTCACTTGACCATTCTCATCCACTTGAAAATTCATGTGAAAGTTGGTAATTCGACTTTCTAATAGAGTTGTTAGTTCCGCAGCTCTTGGAGAGAATTCCATGATTCAATTCAAGATCGAGTGTTTGGAGAACGTTTCTGACTACGTTTCTCATAATGACAGCAGCAAGATCTCGTGATGATTCCTAAACGACTATCCCCCACTCAGTGCTCCCCCTAGGTATCGGTCTTCCCTTTCAAATCTAGCCTGTAGAGCTTGCTTTGAATTTGGATTCACATTGGACCCACAGAATGGGGCTATCTGCGTTGCTTTTGCGTATGTGCACGCGCGTTTGAGACAACTGACAATCATGTGATATGCTGGATATGTTTTTGCACACCAAAATTAACTCCGTCTCCTGGTCTGGTGGAGGTAGGCCATCCACATCGGACTAGGAATCTGCGAGGAATGAATTCGTTGTAACTTGGCCCAATAGGTTGCATTCAGTATGAGTTGAACTCGAGACCTCATGCCCCTTAAGCGAAAAGTACCGATTGTACATCCCTCAGTGATGTTGCCTTGCAAGTCTACAGCACCGTAATCAGTTTTGTCTTGGTGATATTGTTTAGTGTATATTTTCATGATTTTATAGAATAACTGCCAGGCTTAGTTTGTTGTTTTCTGTAATTTTTACTTTTCATCATGAAAATAATTTTTGAAACGTTAATATATGCAGGTTCAATGCAGAGACAAATTGGCATCTCAAGAAGAGTCGGCTGATGTAAAAACTTACGGGGACTTGGGCAGCAAGTGCATGGGAAAAGCAGGTCGCTACCTCACTGAGTTTCTCATAACGATTTCTCAGTGTGGAGGAGCTGTGGCGTACCTTATATTCATTGGACAGAATCTTTCTTCCATATTTAAAGGCCATGGACTCACCTTTGCGTCTTTCATATTTCTGTTGGTGCCGCTTGAGATTGCTCTCTCATGGATAAACACTCTATCGGCATTGGCCCCCTTTAGCATCTTTGCCGACGTATGCAATGTCATAGCAATGGGGTTTGTGGTGAAAGAAGATATACGTCAAGCTTTAGGTGGTCAATTTTCGTTTAGTGATAGGAAAGCTATCTCTCCTAATATTCGGGGTCTGCCGTTTGCGGGAGGAATGGCTGTGTTCTGTTTTGAGGGGTTTGGAATGACATTGGCATTGGAGGCATCAATGAAGGAGAGGAGGACATTCCAAAAGGTGCTGGCTCAGGCTTTTACAGGCATAATACTTGTTTATGTTATGTTCGGGTTCTTTGGTTACATGGCTTATGGTGATCAGACGGAAGAGATTGTCACGCTTAATCTTCCCCGAGCTTGGACAACAGTTGCTGTCCAGGTAAGGTATTTTAATGATAAGCTTTATGTGACTGCATAATTGGTAGAGGTACTACTATATCCTTGCTTGTGCGCATTCCAGAATTTAGACCTTGTGCATTTCATATGGCAATGTGGTACCCCACGGAAATCTTAGTTTGTTAAACAAGCAAATCCCAGTGTGATGGTCGGATAATCTAACAGAGAAGCTGGGTGAGTTCATCACATATGATTCCAAAATGCGGGTCCTTGAGACACGAGTCTCCATGAAGTATACATGCATTCAATCTTCATCTTCTCTGTAGTCCCATTTCGAGAAGGAAGAAGATAGTCGGTTTGCAAAGCAGGATTGGCTTAGATAAATAGGCGGAGAGAGAGAGAGAGAGAGAGTCGTCTTAAGATTTAATTTGGCCGGTTTATTAGTTATCTCTTGTGTTGCCTATCAAACTTGAACCATTCAACTTTACTAATTTATGCTAAATTGCGAACAGATTGGATTGTGCTTGGGTCTGTCATTCACATTCCCTATCATGTTACATCCAATTAACGAGATTCTTGAAGATAAGTTGAAAAGGACAAGCTGTTTTCAGAAACTGCTGGGCGATGAGCTCAGTTACTCAAAAAGAAAGATGGGGCAGTGTGTGGTTTATGCGCTCCGTTCTGCTGTGGTGTTAGGATTGGCTGCTTTGGCCTCTTGTGTGCCAGGATTCGGAGTCTTTGCCTCCCTTGTGGGGAGCACCGTTTGCGCACTTCTCTCGTTTGTTTTGCCAGCCTCGTTTCATTTGTTACTGTTGGGTCCTTCCCTGAGACTCTGGCAAAAGGCTCTGGACGTTTTCATTTTGATGTGCGGGTTGCTCTTTGCTGCATATGGTACTTATAACGCTGTTGCTGGAGTATGAGGACATGTTGATGGGAAGTTGTCTAAGTGAGAATGAGAATGAGTATCTAATGGAATGACCTGTTACATTAGAAGATGGACATTTAACTCCTGGAGCAGAAAGAACATGCCTCTCCAACCAAATTTGACCGATACCAAAGCCTTGGAGCGAGGATGTTTTACTTCATGTATTTTGGTCCTAAGCTGTTGTAACATTATCGAACATTCCACATTCCGCCGTGGCTTCCTTCTCCTCCATGTTTCTCTGTTAAAGTTGGTACTCTAATTCGAAAGTGATTGCTGCAGTCGCTAACAATTTCTTCTTCTTTTTTTATGATGCTCCTAGACAGATTAGGAACTCAATTTGTGCTGCGGATCGGACGGTAAAAACCAAAGGGATGTAGCATGTAATTCTCTCGAACTCTCTCAATAATTTCCTTGCTCTCTATTTTTACCTGACGAAAGAGAGACATCATCACCTTTTTTTTGAATTTTTACTTCTTGCACAAAGTAGGAAACTATTAGCAAGTTGGGAATCGGTGCTCTTGACACCATTTTCTGCTATCTCTTGTCGTCGCTAGAATTTAAAGGATGGGCTTGTGTGGTAGGTAGAAATCGCGCCAAAGTACACACAGCTTTCTTTGTGTTTGTGGTTCGCGACTGCGCTCACGCCTCTGTTTCCCGAGTCGTGGCCGGCCATCGTTCATTCTTTTGTGAATCCATGGAGGGTGGGTGAACTCTCCATGACTAGCATGAGCATCTGGAGAGGGAAGTGCAGGTCATTGTGAATGTACATGCACATTTAGTTTTGGTTTGTTGGTTGCGTTAGTGCCACAGGACCTGATTGGTTTGATTTGGGGGAATGTCTTTGGCAAAATGCAAAAGTCTTTGGACTAAAGGGGTTTCCAAAATGCAATTAGTGTTTGGTAAAGTGTATTTTAAGATCACATTTGAAAGCAACTTTGACCTAAATACCGTTGAATAAAAACTAATTTTGTAAAAGGACTTTTGCTAATATTTAAAAAAAAAAATTTAAGGTGGAGCTCAACCATTGGAGGGCCAAAACAGTCGCTGGCCAATGAACGCCGGCTAGCCCCGCTTGAGGTCGCATGACCTTTGGCATCGCCTGGGTTGTTTGACCATAGTCGTCACCTAGGTCTCACGATTCAGGCCAATGCTTGCCTGGGTTGCGCAACCTCAAGCGAGGCAGCTTGAGGTCGCGTGACCTAGGTGTTGCCTAGGTCATGCAACCCCAGGCGGTGATCGCCGGAGGTCGGGCAACCCCCAAGTGGCGGTTGCCGGGGTCGTGTGACCCCTCAGGTAACAATCGCCGGCCTTCGGACCTACTGCTTGAGGCAGATGAAAAATTCATGAACAGTGCTATGAATAGTAAACTTGCATTTCGAAAATGTAACTTGTCAAGGTACCTCCAGACCCGCTCTATGCCAAAGGCCTTTAGAAGCCTTTGGAAATTCAATTGCATTTCCCCAAAGCGTTCCAAAAAAATTGTCAAATGCTATTTGCATTTGGCCAAGGAAAGTCCCTTGAAAATGCTGAACCAAACAAGCCTGTGGAGGATGCATCCAGAGAGAATATGCACTTCCTTTTGTGGAGAAGGCACTGATTCTTTCATACGAGATAAATAGTATTTTCCGTGCAATTCCATATGTCAACTCTGTCTTCGTATTTTATTGATGAAACTAAATAATTAGAATTTAATGGATTCGTTATTTTCTTTTCTTTTCTTTTCTTTTTAATTTTTTCGGATAATGTTACCGTCGGTTCCTCTACTTATAAGTGAAAATAAAAATTGTCCCTTTTTTTCCCAAAAGAGTAGCTATGTCTTTTTAAAATGTCTATTACTCCATTCATTTTTTTGCTTTTGTTGCTAGTTGATTTTTGCTTACATGGATATCCGGATTGCTAAGACGGATGTTGAAATACACATACCATGCTAAAAAAAAATAGGCATCACATCAAACAACATTTGAGAGAGATCCATAAGGTTACCATGGACGCGAGCTGAGCTCAAGCTCTGAGCTTGTGACGATCGTGGCCACTCAGATTCAAGCTTATAGACACCATGATAACATGAGCTCATGGCCATGGTCGGTCAATTTGAGCTCGCCACAAAGCTCGTGGCCATAGCCACTCGAATAGTGTTTGTGAGTGGGTACATATTATAGTTTTTACATATATTATAACAGTTTTTAGGAAACTATCTTGTTCAGTTTCAAGAAACCCTAATTTTAAAATATGTATTACAAGATAGCCGTTGGAGTTTGGACCTAGTGGGATTCAAGGACAATGGGCCGACACAAACCCGGCCCGTGATATTCAAATAGTTCCCCTGAAGGGAAGAGGTACTCATCCCAAATCAGGGAGAAAGATCCTCATATGGCCAAGCAAGTAGGGACGAGTGATTTCAGATTCTGTACGGTACAGGTTCCACTTGGAATCCGGAACCTGTCCATGAGAACAAGTTCTTTATTTTTTGGAACCTTAAAACTGCCATACATACCTCGGAATCTGGAACTTACCTCCACGGTCTACCCAGGTTCAACCTGTAATATTAATTGAACAATTGCAATGAATCATCACCTTTAATAATCACCACTTATTGATACGATCCACTAACCATAACTTATATTTAGATATACGAAGAATATGAAAACATTAACAAGTCATAAAATGAAAGCTCAAATTAGTGATTTCAATTTCTACACTTATCATCTAATGCCATGTAACACCGCATGATCACGCAAAGATATAGACCAAGAAAAAACATAAAAAACTTATTTAAGGTTTCAGGTTCCACCTACCTAGAACCTAGAATTTACCCGTCGAAACAGGTTCTCCAATTTTTTGAATAAATTTTGCCTACTTTGGAACTTGAAACTTACAAGTTCTCAAGTTTCAGGTTCTTCCATAGAACCATGCTCACCCCTATAAGCAAGTACCATAAAAAGAATGGAGCTCCTCGTGCTCGAGTCTCAGTTGACAAAATGAAAGTAGCCGTCTTCTTCTTCACATGTACCAATCCTAGAAGAGTAAGATACCAAAGCGTGACTGATCCATGTCTCCATGAGTAACCTCCGCTTGCTAGCAATCCAAGGAGTGTATCGTTGGATCGAGTAAGGATGATTAATCATGAAAGGGTAAGGCGTTTTCCTGATTTCCCGATCGCGTCTTCGGCCATCGATAAAACACGTGCTATGGTGAAGCAATTGTTGATCATGAAAAGCAGTATAAGGTATGAACTCCGCTAGCTGTTAAATCCGACTAACAGGTGTAGCGGTACCAACCCTTAAATCTACTTATAAAAAATAGGGCAGAAGCTATCAAAAACCTTAAAATATATCAATTGTAACACATTTGTCCACAAAAAATCTTAAGTTAGTACCTATGTGACACATTTATCCCTATTAAATTTTGTCAATGAAACTGTAAAAAATCTACCTACATGGATGCCAGAAAGCAAATAGTGTTGATATGGTGTCCATGGGACTTTAAGTGAAATAAAACTGACGTTATTTTGACTGAAAAATTAGCTAACGGAAACTTGACGGAAGGTAAATGTGTCATATTGGTACAAGTTTGAGGTTTTATATATCATAAGAAAAAACTTAGGATAAACGTGTTATGGCAGTGAGCATAATTTGAAGGTTTTTTTTCTTTTAAAAACCTTTTTCCCTAAAAAAACAAGCGACATGTCTGCGATGCGACCCGATTCAAATAAACACAATTCTCTTCCCACTCGTGTGATTGGTTTGTGATTCGCATGGGACATTCGATCCAAAGTGGGCCCGAGTGGATTCACAATGTCACATAAGGAGCATCGAAGTCTTTAATGGTCATCATCATCATCTATCATTTCACTTTCACTCTTTTTTTTGGGAGGCTTCCAATCCTCTCCCCATATGAGCACAAACCAATCATATTTGCCTTTATTCCCTTTGTAAAGAGATAGAAAAATGGGGGGAATTGCTTTAGAGATATGTGTGCCCCACTCAATATTCTCCATGTAACTAGAAAGCTAATGATGTTCCACTAAGCAGGCGCCCAATTTCACTTTTGGTCCCTATACTTTTCAGGTTTTTTTTTTTAAAATTTTATATATCGAGTTCGGTCCTCGGACATTAAATTTGGCCAAATACCAATTAACACGACCCTCGAACAACGCTCCCAAGGCACGGAGTGAGATAACATTTTGCCGATGCGGACACCGGTGTGCGAAAATTGTAGAAAGAAAAGCGCAAAGCTCTTCTTCCGTTCACAATCTCCCTCTTTTTTAGAATGCGCTTGGGTTCCGACCTAAAAATGCGACCAGCGTCACGCTTCAAGCCGTCCGGTGATTGCACCCAGCAGATCCGGACCGTTAGACCTGGTCTCGGAGGGATTCGATAAGACAATTTGTGCAAATGGGGGCATTAAAGATCTGATTAGGAAGATCAAAACTAATAGAAAAATCGATTGTAAACAATTTCGATGAGATAGTCCCCTTTCCTTGGTGATGAATGCGAACGTGGACACTACCAACATTGACCCCCTCATTGCGCGATGTGCTCGATTTTTAAGTACAGACAAGGTGGTAGGGAGTTGGGGTCCACCCGGGAGTCCTTCGAAAACGATAGTTTGAGAGTCCAAGAGTCCCCACCCCCATGCAATTTCCCCCACCCCTTCCCTCCCTCTCTCCCTCTCTCTCTCTTGTATCTCGTGACTTGTTATCATCGTAGGCGCCGCGCGCCCATTGAAGATCAAATCGTCGTGATCACTCGATTCGCGCATGAAAACTCTAAGCCCGTTGCTGTAACGTCGCCGTAATGTTAAGAATTCATTTGAAGGTCGTGCACCCAACCTGATACACTTATAATAAATAGATTGATAAAATTTCAAAACGGTACACCTGTCAATCGTCACGTGTTATATAATTTAGTAATTTGACGGATGGTAAAATATGACGGAAACCGACGAATAATAAATTTATCATAAATGTACCGATTTGATATTTTTGGCTATTCCTTTCACATTGCTGGCAAATTCAACCATTTCACCGGTTTGAATCTCCTTCAATCCATAAACACGTGCAATCCCATCTCCAACTGAGATCACTCGACCGATCTCATTCGCTTGAAAATTTGCGTGAAAGTTTATAATTCGACTTTCTAATGGAGTCATTAGTTCTGCAGCTGTTGCAGAGAATTCCACGATTCAATTAAAGATCGAGTGTTTGGAGAATGTCGCTGAATACGTTTCCAATACCGAGAGCAGCAAGATCTCATGATGATTCCTAAACGATTATCCCCCACTCAGTGCTGTTGAGGAAAATTCCCACTGATTTTGAAGTTGACAAAACCTTCTATAAATAATCTGAACTATTTTCGTTTTAGGAATATATATGTGCTGAAATTCTTCAGAAGCAGAAAGATGCTGAAAATTATTCAGACGCAAACAGACGCTACATTCTTCAGAAGCTGAATTTTTCAGAAGAAGACGAAGACGCAGCAATTCTTCAGAAGGTGAATTCTTCAGAAGCTGAAGAAGACGAAGACGCAGTAATTCTTCAGAAGCAAAATTCAGAACGAAGAATAACAGCTAGTGATCTGGCATGGATTTCACAGAAGGAAGGTTTTGATTTGTTCAATCTTAATCAAATTGATTGACAATCAAATACTAAGACAAGAATGGTTTACAACGGACAAATCTCTACTTATGGAAACCAAGATTCTGATTGTATGGGCGACCAGAATCAGTGGGATTCAGAATTTGTCATCTAACGGCTACTCAATCCTTAACAAATCTGTCCAAGGTGTAGATTGGAAGATGATCCTCGGCAAGATGTCCAACGGCTAGTGTGGATGTAGAGGAGTATTTAAGGAGACCACGAGCAGCAGAAGAAGACACGATTCAAGAATCAACAAGTCCAAAGTCTGAGCATACTCCGATCATTTCTCTTGTCTTTCTGAGCTAAAACATTCAGATCTTGAGGGTTACTGTAAGAGTGATTGTGTGAGATAGAGAGTCCTATCATACACAAGAGTGATATCACTCAGATTCTGTAAATTCCTTTTGATTACATAGTGAAATCCAGCCAGTAGGCTGTAAGCGTGGAGAGTGGACGTAGGCTTACTATAAGCCGAACCACTATAAACTTGTGTGCAGATCCTCTTCTCCTTATCTCCTTCTTTACATTCTGCACATCATTCTAACTTGAATCTGAATCTTATTCAGACTCTTCTGTAACTTGTTTTATTTCCGCATAAATTTTATAGATCTGTTTAGGATCACCTATTCACCCCCCTCTAGGTGAATCTTGCTAGCCACTTCAAGTGCTCCCCCTAGGTATCGGTCTTCCTGTTCAAATCTAGCCTGTAGAGCTTGCTTTGTATTTGGATTCACATTGGACCCACATAATGGGGCTATCTGTGTTGCTTTTGTGTATGTGCACGCGCGTTTGAGACAACTGACAATCATGTGATATGCTGGATATGTTTTTGCACACCAAAATTAACTCCGTCTCCTGGTCTGGTGGAGCTAGGCCATCCACATCGGACTAGGAATCTGCGAGGAATGAATTCGTTGTAACTTGGCCCAATAGGTTGCATTCAGTATGAGTTGAACTCGAGACCTCATGCCCCTTGAGCGAAAAGTACCTATTGTACATCCCTCAGTGATGTTGCCTTGCAAGTCTACAGCACCGTAATCAGTTTTGTCTTGGTGATATTGTTTAGTGTATATTTTCATGATTTTATAGAATAACTGCCAGGCTTAGTTTGTTGTTTTCTGTAATTTTTACTTTTCATCATGAAAATAATTTTTGAAACGTTAATATATGCAGGTTCAATGCAGAGACAAATTGGCATCTCAAGAAGAGTCGGCTGATGTAAAAACTTACGGGGACTTGGGCAGCAAGTGCATGGGAAAAGCAGGTCGCTACCTCACTGAGTTTCTCATAACGATTTCTCAGTGTGGAGGAGCTGTGGCGTACCTTATATTCATTGGACAGAATCTTTCTTCCATATTTAAAGGCCATGGACTCACCTTTGCGTCTTTCATATTTCTGTTGGTGCCGCTTGAGATTGCTCTCTCATGGATAAACACTCTATCGGCATTGGCCCCCTTTAGCATCTTTGCCGACGTATGCAATGTCATAGCAATGGGGTTTGTGGTGAAAGAAGATATACGTCAAGCTTTAGGTGGTCAATTTTCGTTTAGTGATAGGAAAGCTATCTCTCCTAATATTCGGGATCTGCCGTTTGCGGGAGGAATGGCTGTGTTCTGTTTTGAGGGGTTTGGAATGACATTGGCATTGGAGGCATCAATGAAGGAGAGGAGGACATTCCAAAAGGTGCTGGCTCAGGCTTTTACAGGCATAATACTTGTTTATGTTATGTTCGGGTTCTTTGGTTACATGGCTTATGGTGATCAGACGGAAGAGATTGTCACGCTTAATCTTCCCCGAGCTTGGACAACAGTTGCTGTCCAGGTAAGGTATTTTAATGATAAGCTTTATGTGACTGCAGAATTGGTAGAGGTACTACTATATCCTTGCTTGTGCGCATTCCAGAATTTAGACCTTGTGCATTTCATATGGCAATGTGGTACCCCACGGAAATCTTAGTTTGTTAAACAAGCAAATCCCAGTGTGATGGTCGGATAATCTAACAGAGAAGCTGGGTGAGTTCATCACATATGATTCCAAAATGCGGGTCCTTGAGACACGAGTCTCCATGAAGTATACATGCATTCAATCTTCATCTTCTCTGTAGTCCCATTTTGGAGAAAGAAGAAGATAGTCGGTTTGCAAAGCAGGATTGGCTTAGATAAATAGGCGGAGAGAGAGAGAGAGTAGTCTTAAGATTTAATTTGGCCGGTTTATTAGTTATGGCTGGTTTATTAGTTATCTTTTGTGTTGCCTATCAAAATTGAACCATTCAACTTTACTAATTTATGCTAAATTGGTAACAGATTGGATTGTGCTTGGGTCTGTCATTCACATTCCCTATCATGTTACATCCGATTAGCGAGGTTCTTGAAGATAAGTTGAAAAGGACAGACTGTTTTCAGAAACTGCTCGGCGATGGGCTCAGTTAATCAAAAAGAAAGATGGGGAAGTGTGTGGTTTAGGCGTTCCGTTCTGCTGTGGTGTTAGGATTGGCTGCTTTGGCCTCTTGTGTGCCAGGATTCGGAGTCTTTGCCTCCCTTGTGGGGAGCACCGTTTGCGCACTTCTCTCGTTTGTTTTGCCAGCCTCGTTTCATTTGTTACTGTTGGGTCCTTCCCTGAGACTCTGGCAAAAGGCTCTGGACGTTTTCATTTTGATGTGCGGGTTGCTCTTTGCTGCATATGGTACTTATAACGCTGTTGCTGGAGTATGAGGACATGTTGATGGGAAGTTGTCTAAGTGAGAATGAGAATGAGTATCTAATGGAATGACCTGTTACATTAGAAGGACATTTATCTTCTGGAGCAGAAAGAACATGCCTCTCCAACCAATTTCGACCGATACCGAAGCCTTGGAGAGAGGATGTTTTACTTCATGTATTTTGGTCCTAAGCTGTTGTACCTGTTGGAATTTGGGTGCAAATCCCTTGTAAAGTGAATAAGAGGTGTGGATGGAGGAGTCCTACGTTGAATAGAAGAGAGATGGGAGATGGGTTCAGATAGTTGAGCATCACAAATGAAGTTGGGCCCCAAGGGATACCCCACTTTTGTGGAAGAGAGAGAACCTACGTCAAGCTGGGTCGATTTCTCCCCATGCGCGTTCCCAAATTTATTTATTTTTTGTTTTGAACAGATATGTCTGTTCGTAGGTTCGGGTTCTACCATCTGTCCAAACCGAACCAAACTAAATTGTTCGCTTGGTGACTCTTCATTTTCGTCCTTCTATATCTGAAATTCGTTTTTGGTGATTGTTCATTCGTGCATGACCGAACGAAGCTTCGCTCTCATTCGTGCGATTGTCTATGCAAAATTGCGTTCGAAAGAGTCCTCTGAATACGTACCGCTTCAGGGGAACGAGATACGTTCTATCCTGGGAGACGATTGTCCAATATCCTCGGGTACAGATTGAGGGGCCAAATTTGTCTTAAGGACACGACGTTATTTCGTTGAGCTCGGATCAATATTCTGTTTATTTGTTTGTACTGCTTTCAGGTTAGTTTTCCTGCACGTTTGATTTCAATTTCTGATATGCGAACTTAGCCGACTACAGTACCATTATCGAACATTCCGCCGTGGCTTCTTCCTCATCCTCTTCCTCCTCTATGTTTCTCTGTTAAAGTTGGGCAAAAGTATACTACAAGTGCCATAACTTGTGTACGGCGATCACTTTGGTGCCATAACTTTTTTTCGGATCACTTTAGTGCCAAGTCGGAGAAAAATAGATCACTTTAATGACTTCGGCCAAAAATTGACCTGGCATTTACATTTAAAAAAATGGTGACATGGCATTTACATTTAAAAAAAATGGTGATCTGGCATTTATATTTTAAAAAAATGATCTGCCTTGTACACATGGAAATTAGGTGGCTTTTTTTTAAAAAATTAAATTTAAATTATATTCAAAAAAGGAAAAAAAAAGGGGAAGCAGCAGCAGGCGAGGGCTTGCCGCCGCCCCACCACCGCTGGCCTGGCGAGGGTCGCCTTCGCCGACGTCGGGTGAGGGAAGCCCTCACCTGGGCGGGCGAGGGTCGCTCTCACCTGAGTCGGGCATGGGCAGCCCTCGCCCGACGCCGGTGAGGGCGGCCCTCGCCAAATCCGGCGAAGGCAGCCCTCGCCTAGGTCGACGAGGGAAGCCCTCGCCTGAGTCGAGCGAGGGCGACCCTCGCCGACGTCGGGCGACCTTCGCCCGACGCCGGGCGACCCTCGCCCGACGCCGGGCGACCCTCGCCCGACGCCGGCGAGGGTCGCCCGACGCCGGCGAGGGTCGCCCTCGCCAGATTCGACGAGGGCAGTCTCACCCGACGCTGGCGAGGGTTGCCCTCGCCGAAGAAGAAAGAAAAAAAAGATAAAAAGATAGAAAAAGGAAAAAGACAAAAATATCCTTCGGTTAAAGTGTTGTGAGGTAAATGTATCACAATGAATATAATTTGAGGTTTTTAGTATCACAAAAAAAAGTTTAGAGTAAATTTATCACAAATGGCATAGTTTGAGATTTTTTGTGTAAAAAAAAAGTTCAGGGTAAATTATCACAAGTGTCATAATTTGGGATTTTTGGTGATATTTTTCTTTTTTTTGTTTTTTATAATTATTTTAATATAATTTAAATTTTATTTTTCTAAAAAAGTACATGTCAGCGGACTAAACGGCGTCGTTTTTGGTTTTTAGTACTGACTGGACCTCTTTGGCGAGCCATGGACCTCTACGGCGAGCCATGTCAAGAAACGTAGGATTTCCGGTAAGCCATGTCAGCATTGGCACTAAAGTGATCGTTTTTTAAAAAAGTTAGCACCAAAGTGATTTGAAAAAAACCATCCGCCTGGGTGGCGCTGCTGGAGCTCGCACTCTTCCTCTCACAAAAGGTTAAGTGTTCGAATCCCGGGCGTCGCAGGGTGACTTAACCGGTGGCACGTGTGTGGTGGCTAGCACGTGTCACCCCCAGGGTTTACTCTTCGGCTGTCGGCCGTGCGGGGGTTCCCTGGGTTATTAAAAAAAATAAAAAAAAAGTGATTCGAAAAAAAGTTATGGCACTAAAGTAATCGCCGTACACAAGTTATGATACTTGTAGTGTACTTTTGCCGTTAAAGTTGGTACTCTAATTCGAAAGTGATTGCTGCAGTCGCTAACAATTTCTTCTTCTTTTTTTATGATGCTCCTAGACAGATTAGGAACTCAATTTGTGCTGCGGATCGGACGGTAAAAACCAAAGGGATGTAGAATGTAATCCTCTCGAACTCTCTCAATAATTTCCTTGCTCTCTATTTTTACCTGACGAAAGAGAGACATCATCACCTTTTTTTTGAATTTTTACTTCTTGCACAAAGTAGGAAACTATAGCAAGTTGGGAATCAGTGCTCTTGACACCATTTTCTGCTATCTCTTGTCGTCGCTAGAATTTAAAGGATGGGCTTGTGTGGTGGGTAGAAATCGTGCCAAAGTACACACAGCTTTCTTTGTGTTCGTGGTTCGCGAGTGCGCTCGCGCCTCCGTTTCCCGAGTCGTGGCTGGCCATCGTTCATTCTTTTGTGAATCCATGGAGGGTTGGTGAACTCTTCATGACTAGCATGAGCATCTGGAGAGGGAAGTGCAGGTCATTGTGAATGTACAGACACATTTAGTTTTGGTTTGTTGGTTGCGCTAGTGCCATAGGACCCGATTGGTTCGACTTTGGGGGAATGTTTTTGGCAAAATGCAAAGGTTTTTGGACTAAATGAGTTTTTCAAAATGCAAGTAATGTTTGGTAAAATGTATTTTAAAATCATATTTGAAAGTAACTTTGGCCTAAATACCGTTGGATAAAAACTAATTTTGTAAAAGACTTTTGCTAATATAAAAAAAAAATTGAGGTGGAGCTCAATCATTGGCGGGCCAAAACGGTTGCTGGCCAACCAAAGCTGGCCAGCCTCACTTGAGGTCGCGTGACCTTAGGCATCGCCTGGGTGGGCTGACCTCAAGCGTCACCTAGGTCACGTGATTCAGGCCAACGCTTGCCTGGGTCGCGCAACCTCAGGTGAGGCGGCTTGAGGTCGTGTGACCTAGATGTTGCCTAGGTCGTGCAACCCCAATCGGCAATTGCTGGAGGTCGAGTAACCCCCAGGCGGCGATCGTCGGGGTCGTGTGACCCCTCAGGCAGCAGTCGCCGGCCTCCAGACCTGCTGCTTGGGGAAGATGAAAAATTCATGAATCGTGCTATGAATAGTAAACTTACATTTTGAAAATGTAACTTGCCAAAGTACCTTCAGACCTGCTCTGTGCTAAAGGCCTTTAGAAGCCTTTGGAAATCTAATTGCATTTCCCCAAAGTGTCCCTAAAAAATTGTCAAATGCTATTTGCATTTGGCCAAGGGAAGTCCCTTGAAAATGCTAAGCCAAACAGGCCCGTGGAGGATGCATCCAAAGAGAATACCCGCTTCTTTTTGTGGAGAAGGCACTGATTCTTTCGTACAAGATAAATAGTATTTTCCGTGCAATTTTATATGTTAACTTTGTCTTCGTATTTTATTGATGAAACTAAATAATTAGAATTAAACGGATTCGTTATTTTCTTCTTCTTTTTTTCGGATAATGTTATCGTCGGTTCCTCTACTTATAAGTATAAATCAAAATTGTCCCTTTTTTTTCCCAAAAGAGTCGCTATACTTTTTTAAAATGTCTATTACTCCATCCATTATTTTGCTTTTGTTGCTAGTTGTTTTTTGCTGGCATGGATATTCGGATTGCTAACACGGATGTTGAAATACACATGCCGTGCTAAAAAAACATAACTGCCACATCAAACAACATATGAGAGAGATCCGTCCGATTGCCATGGACGCAAGCTGAGCTCAAGCTCTGAGCTTGTGACGATCGTGGCCACTCAGATTCAAGCTTATAGACACCATGACGACATAAGCTCACGGCCATAGTCGGTCAATTTGAGCTCGCCACTCGAATAGTGTTTGTGAGTGTGTACATATTATAGTTTTTACATATATTATAACAGTTTTTTAGGAAACTGTCTTGTTCAGTTTTGAGATATCCTAATTTTAAAATGTGTATTACTAATCACATAGCTTACGGCATTTTTAAAACATAGCCCCAATGCATCACAACTACAAGATAGCCGTCAGAGTTTAGACCTGTTGGGATTCACGGACAATGGGCAGACACAAACCCGGCCCATGATATTCAAAAAGTTCCCATGAAAGGAAGAGGTACTCATCCCAAATCAGGGAAAAAGATCCTCATATGGCCAGGCAAGTAAGGGTGAGTGGTTCCAAGTTCTGTACAGTACAGGATCCACTTGAAACCCGGAACTACAAGATAGCCGTCAGAGTTTAGACCTGGTGGGCTTCATGGACAATGGGCCGACACAAACCCGGCCTATGATATTCAAATTGTTCCCATGAATGGAAGAGGTACTCATCCCAAATCAGGGAAAAAGATCCTCATATGGCCAGGCAAGTAAGATTAGACATTTTTTGTGGGTTGGAAATACAGAAGGCCACGGATCACACAAAGTTGCTTGGAAAGTTGTTTGTTCGCTAAAAAGGGAAGGAGGTCTAGGGTTGCCTCATCTAAAATTATGGAACAAAGTTTTGCTTGGACGTATGCTTTGGAACCTCATAAATTGTCCGTCATCTTCCTTGTGGAGTAAATGGGTCCATAGTACCAAGTGTAGAGGCAATTCGATTATGCAGCTTGAAATCAAGGGCTCTATGGCATGGAGTTGGCGTTGTATTCTTCAACTAAGACCGGCTTTAGCTTCAATCATATCTAGACCAAGATATTGTTGCCTAGAGGTATACGATGAAACCAGAAATGTGAGATCGGCTGTGGAGTGGTCCCAATTGATCTGGAAAGGAGATATTAGCAAGCATAACTTCATCGGCTGGCTAGCTTGTAGAGATAGACTACAAACAGCAGAAATCATATCACGTTGGAAGCCTGAAGTAGATATTCATTGCAATTTTTGTATGTCTGGTCTGGAAAGCAGAGACCATCTATTCTTCCAGTGCACCTGGATTGGAAGTATTTGGCACACTATTCTTGCACAATACGGAATCCAACGCCCTGTAGAAGGATGGAATGATGAACTTAAATAGATGATCAAGGCTACAAAAGGTACGGACTTGGCGGCGAGACTTCTGAAGTTATCTTTCCTAGCGATCATATATTGCATTTGGATGGAGCGTAATCGTAGACGCTTCCAACAAAAGTTAAATGACGCCGTTATCATTTTGGCTAAAGTTCGCAAACTTGTTAGAGGGCGAGCTTCGCACTACAAATCTTTTAGACCGTTCCGAACAAATAAAACTTTGGCTACTATATGGAGACTCCCCTACTCCATTTTTTTGTAATCTTAGTTCTATTTGTAATGCTGGGGAATGCCTTTAAGCATATGTACGTTATCTTATAAATACTACTTACATTTACACCAAAAAAAAAAAGTAAGGATGAGTGGTTCCAGGTTCTGTACAGTACAGGTTCCACTTGGAACCCAGAACCCATCCAAGAGAACAAATTTATCATTTTTTGGAATTTTGAACCTACCCTACATACTTCGGAACCTAAAACCTACCTCCATGATCTACCCAGGTTCTACCCGTATTATTAATTGAAAAATTGTAGTGAATCATCATTTTTAAGGACCACTACTTATTGCTACGACCACTTACTATAACTTATATTTAGATATACGAAGAATATAAAATATTAACAATTCATAAAATGAAAGCTCAGACTAGTTGTTCGAAATTCTACGCTCATCATCTAACGCTATGTAACACTGCATGATCACACAAATATATAGACCAAGAAAAAATACAAAGAACTTATTTAAGGTTTTAGGTTCTACTTACCTAAAACCTGGAACTTACCCGTCGAAACAGCTTTCTAAATTTTTGGAACATGAGCCTATCCTACATACCTTGGAACCTGGAATCTACAAGTTCTTAGGTTCCAAGTTCTACTATGAAACCGTGCTCACCCCTATAAGCAAGTACAACAAAAAGAATGGGGCTCCTCGTGCTCGAGTCTCAGTTGACAAAACGAAAGAAGCCGTCTTCTTCTTCACATGTACCAATCCTAGAAGAGTAAGATAGCAAAGCGTGACCGATCCATGTCTCCATAAAGTATCCTCCGCTTGCTAGCAATCCATAGAGTGTATCATCGGATCAAGTAAGGATGATTAATCATGAAAGGGTAAGGCCTTTTTTTGATTTCCCGATCGCGGCCGAAGACACGTGCTATGGTGAAGCAATTGTTGATCATGAAATGCAGTATAAGGTATGAATTCCGCTAGCTGTTAAATTCGACTAATAGCTGTAGCAGTACCAACCCTTAAATCTACTTATAAAAAATAGGGCAGAAGCTACCAAAAATCCTAAATTATATCAACCGCAATACATTTGCCCACAAAAAATCTCGAGCTTGTATCTGTGTAACACATTTATCCATGTTAACTTCTGTTGATGAAACTGTCAAAAATTTGCCTACATGAATGCCAGAAAACAAATAGTGCCGACATGGCGTCCACGGGACTTTAAGTGAAATAAAACCAACGTTGTTTTGACTGAAAAATTATCTAACGGAATCTTGACGGAAAGTAAATGTGTCATATGTGTACAAATTTGAAGTTTTATATGTCATAAACTAAAGTTTAAGATAAATATGTTTTAATAGTGAGCATAATTTGAAAGTTTTTTTTAAAACCTTTTTCCCTGAAAAAACAAGCGACATGTCTTGGATGCGACCCGATTCAAATAAACACCATTCTCTACCCACTCGTGTGATGGGCTTGTGATTCGCACGGGACATTCGATCCAAAGTGGGCCCAAGTGGATTCACAATGTCACTTAAGGAGCATCGAAGTCTTTAATGGCCATCATCATCATCTATCATTTCACTTTCACTCTTTTTTTTGGGAGGCTTCCAATCCTCTCCCCATACGAGCACAAACCAATCATATTTGCCTTGATACCCTTTGTAAAGGGACAGAAAAATGGGGGAATTGCTTTAGAGATATGTGTGCCCCACTCAATATTCTCCATCTAACTAGAAAGCTAATGATGTTCCACTAACCAGGTGTCTAATTTCACTTTTCGTCCCTATACTTTTCACGTTATATATATATATATATATATTTTATATCGAGTTTGGTCCCTAGACATTAAATTTGGCCAAATACCAATTAACACGACCCGCGAGCCACGCTGGTGCATGAAGTCGATAACACTTTGCGGATGTGGACACTGCCTTGAGAAATTATAAACAAAAAGATGTAAGAAGCAAAGCTCTTCTTCCACTTAAAATCCCCCTCTTTCTTAACATGCGCCGAGGTTTTGATCCATCGCGCCCGTTAAATCCGGACCACTATTAGACCCGGTCTCGGAGGGATTCGATTAGACAATTTGTGCAAATGGGGACATTAAAGATCTGATTAGGAAGATCAA
Source organism: Syzygium jambos (assembly GCA_031216235.1). Taxonomy (NCBI): domain Eukaryota; kingdom Viridiplantae; phylum Streptophyta; class Magnoliopsida; order Myrtales; family Myrtaceae; genus Syzygium; species Syzygium jambos. The sequence goes on along the minus strand of CM062230.1, from coordinate 17,324,203 downwards.
AACTAATAGAAAAATCGATTATAAGAGATAGTCCCCTTTCCTTGGTGATGAATGCGAACGTGGACACTACCAACATTGACCCCCTCATTGCGCGATGTGCTCGATTTTTTAGTACAGACAAGGTGGTAGCGGGGTCGGGGTCCACCCCGGAGCCCTTCGAAAACGATAGTTTGAGAGTCTAAGAGTCCCCACCCCCATGCAATTGCCCACTCTCCTCCTCTCTCTCTCTCTCCTATCTCGTGACCTGTTATCGTCGTAAGTGCCGTGCACCCATTGAAGATCCGATCATTGTGATCACTTGGTTCGTGCGTGAAAACTCGAGCGCGTTGCTATAACGTCGCCGTAACATTAAGGATTCATTTGAGGGTCGTGCACAGCCCGGTACACTTGTAATATAATGGACGGTAAAATTCCAAAGTGTTACGCTCGTCAATCGCCGCGTATGTTATTTAATTCTGTAATTTGGCTGATGATAAAATTTGATGGAAATCGACAAATGGTAAATTTATCAGAAATGTATTGATTTGAAAGTTTTGGTGATCAAAAATTAATATCAAGAAAAGAATTATTATTAATATATCAATTTAGGATTTTTTTTTTGGTGGTATTAATTAAGAATGCTATGACTTGACCACATGAATAAATGTGCCTGTCCAAAACTGGGAAGATGGGAAGAGACCACCTTCTGCCGTTGCTGGCTTGCTGCTGCTTCCCCTTCTTCTTCTTCTTCTTCTTCGTGAGCACCACCACCGCTATCATCTTCTTCTTCTTCTTCATTCTCTCTCTAAACCCTACTCTCTCTCTCTACCTCTTCATCCCTTCCTTCTGTCTGGAGCAATGAAGATGAGACCCAGTTCGCTCTTCCCTTCAAAACCCACCCCGGCCTGCACCGCACTCTCCATCCTCGCCCTCTTCCTCCTCTCCCTCTTCGCCTTCCACCACCACCGCCACGGCGGCGGCGGCCATGACCCCGCCGGGAATGCCGATCGCTTCCGCCGCGCCTTCCTCTCCTCCGCCTCCAACGCCACCCTGGCCGCCTACCTCCGCTCCCTCACCCTCCACCCCCACGTCGCCGGCACAGCGCCCTCCGTCGACACGGCCCGCCTCGTCCGCGCCCACTTCCAGTCCCTCGGCCTCGACACCCGCGTGGCCCGCTTCGCCCCCGTCCTGTCCTACCCCGTCCGCGCCTCCCTCGCCGCCCACTTCCCCAACGGCACCTCCGTCGACCTCCCGTTGACCGAGCCCGGCCTCGCCCCGGACGCCGTCGTGCCTTACCACGCCTACTCGCCATCCGGGTCGGCGGCGCGCGCGCCGGCCGTGTTCGCGAACTACGGCCGCGAGGAGGACTACGCCGCGCTCGCCGCGGCCGGGGTGGAGGTCGAGGGGTGCGTCGCGGTGGTGAGGAGGGGGCAGCTGTCGAGGGGCGACGCGGTGCGCGCCGCGGAGGCGAAGGGCGTGGCGGCGGTGCTGATGTACACGGAGGGGGACGCGGCGTCGAGCCGCCGCGGGGTCGAGAGGGGGACGGTGATGAGGGGCGTCGGGGACCCGGCGAGCCCCGGCTGGGCGGGGGTCGAGGGCGGGGAGGCTCTGGGCTTGGAGGACGAGGAGGTCTCGGCGAGGTTTCCGAGGATACCGTCCGTGCCGGTGTCTGCGGAATGCGCGGAGACGATATTGGCGTCGCTCGAGGGCGGTCCGGCGCCGCCGGAGTGGACGGAGACGCTGGGGTTTAAGGTCCGAGGGGTGGGGCCCGGCCCGACGGCGTTGAACTTCACTTACCAGGTTGGTTGGCGATGGATGTTTCATTAGTGTTCTTGTTTCATTTGGGTGTACGGAATATGTATGTGATGTTGGTCGTTTTGACTTTTGCGGTGTGGACAGTGACTGTTTGCTTGGAACTTTGATTGGCACAGTTCATGGCGTTTTTCTTTTTTTTCCTCCTTTTGACACGGCCCGCGTAGATGGTCGGGTTTTTTAATGAACTTACAAGTATTGGCCGGTCAACGGTGTTTGAGGAAAGTTCAGCAGGCTTAATACAGAGAGTTCTTGTTAGTTTGGTTGCTAGTGATCCCTTCTCTGCATCGATGGTATATATAGCCTAGGTGCTTGGACTTGTGATTGAAACTAGATGCTGCTTTAGCATCAGGCTCTCTGGTGGACTTCCTTGTGAAGCTTTCAATGTCGATGATCATATTGTTTTGATGAATTTTGGAGAAGAGCCTTGCTTTACCTTAATTACTACAAAGGTTTTCCAGGGTATGCTTATGCATGATGTTTGGAGGATCTATTTACCAAGGTACTGAGCAATGCGATAGGTGAGTACTTGGTTATGATCGGCTCTAGATAATCTCAACTCAAGTAGGAAAAATTCCTTTCAATTAGTTATGGTCACTGAACACCGACTTCATCTCTTGTTCCCTTGTTAAAATGCTCAAACAGACCATAGGTGGCTGTAAATTGAACGATTTTGGGCTGTTGACCTTGCTGAAGATGGCATGTTACGATCATCATCTCCATTCAATCATGATGACTTCATAGTGTCGCTGTCTAGCGACAATTGAGCCGGTTGTTGTGAAATAGCCTCGTGTTACTAAAAATTAGCTAAACCAGAAGGCAGTATCACACACTTTTGGACAGTTTACCTGCTGTTGCTCGGGATACGTGCATGCATTTTTAAGGTTTTCTGGATGCAAACTCTTTTCCTCGCATTGCATTTATCGCCACATGTACTTTCATCAAAAGGCATGAAAGATATTTGGGGAAAAAAAAATTTCAGATTCAGATTCAGATTCATCTTCTTCTTATTCCGTTTCTCTTCAGGGGGAGAAAAAAGTGGCAACGATCCATAATGTTTTTGCTGTCATAAGGGGATTGGAAGAGCCTGACCGATACATTCTGTTAGGCAACCACCGAGATGCATGGACATACGGAGCCGTAGACCCAAACAGTGGCACTGCAGCCCTACTTGATATTGCTCGTAGGTATGCTCTTATGATGCGTATGGGTTGGAATCCTCGGAGAAGTATTATACTCTGTAGCTGGGATGCTGAAGAGTTTGGTATGGTAAGTCGAAACTCTTCCCTGGCAGTCGTGACGTGCATTTTGGATAAATTAGATGCCTTGTGCCCTTTTTTGTTAGCTGGCATTACAGCTGTGTTGCATGCTTTTTCGAAAAGTAAACTTGAACGGTGCATCACTTGGTACATATCCTTGTGTTTTTCAATCTCTCATGGACTTTCAGTTATTCATTTTTCTGATGGCATGATCTTAGATAGGGTCTACCGAGTGGGTTGAGCAGAATCTCATGACCCTGGGTTCAAAAGCCGTAGCCTACCTGAACGTAGATTGTGCTGTTCAAGGGCCAGGATTTTTTGCCCGTGCAACTCCGCAGCTAGATGAGCTCCTCATTGAGATCACGAAGCAGGTGCAACAAAGTGAAGATGGCATAGATCTTATCTTCCGACGCTAAGCCTTTTAACTTTTCCGAGCAGGTGGGACACTCTATTAATTACTGATGTATTGGCATCAGGTCAAGGATCCTCACAATAAGGAAGCAACAGTTTATGAGATGTGGACAAAAGCTGATGGCGGCGTCAATGTAAGGTCACTAGTATTTTTTCTCAAAATGTATGCGCATTTTTGCATGACTTTGCACTCGTAAGGCCCGCAGTCTTGGTTTTTCTTCTTGTTTTTAATTGAGCAAGTTGTTTTGTCTCATGACCAAGATGTCTTTCCTGTCATGTACAACAAAGTTCAAACTGAATGTTTTCTTGTCTTTACTACAATCTAAATTTCCCCATGCCAACTTGAACTCTGAGTATGGATACGTGTTTACATTCCATCATATCTACGGAAATGCTAGTTCTTGTGTAAATCTATCCAAGATTACTTGTGTTCTCAACCCTCTTTTCAAATACGTATAGTGTTAGGAAGTCTGACGTGAAAGCTTGACCTATTTGGTAAAGGAATACTAATAGAACAAACATGTATGTAAGTATATGGGATGAAGAAAACACATGAAGTTGAAAAAAAAAATGGGATGGACAAGAATCTGCATGTGAAATGGAGTTATAAATGGGTGAAAATTGAATTTTGGCTCTGATCTGATTTTGGGAAGTCCGTACCCCAATGATTGAGGCATTAACCAGAGTGAGACTACATGAAAATTAGGCGATGATGCAAACTGATTTGTGGGATACTTTAACATATAGAACAACTAGAAGTCTACATGTGGAAAACATTGACATTTATTTCAATGCCCATAATTTGTTTTTGTCAAAGTTTGATGTCAGAATTCATGAAAAAGATGCTGAAATTTTTACACTGTGTGTTGGTTGTTTTCTTTTGAGGATGTTGAGAATTATCAAATAAGTCGTGCATTGTAGACTGAGTTTGTGATTAAATTAGACTCTTATTGCTTAGAAATTGATAAGATTGGCCATTTGGCTGTAGATCCAAAGACTCAGTGGGATAGATTCAGATTATGCGCCCTTTTTGCAATATGCTGGAATTCCTTCAGTTGATATGTACTATGGAAAAGGTACCTACAACCTTTCACATCATTGTATATCACTATTTATGAATCACTGTGGGGTATTAAAAAAGGTCTGGCTTATTGCAATTTGATGCTTCAGATTTTCCTGTCTACCACACTGCCTATGACACATATGATTGGATGGTGAATCACGGAGATCCTTTGTTTCAGCGGCATGTTGCCGGTAAGTTTCTTTTAGCCTTTGGAAGGTGTGTGGAAAGAGTCTAACTTATCATTTCGATGCTCTCAGCTGCAGGACTATGGGGGCTCTTAGCACTTAGTCTTGCGGATGATCTAATTTTACCTTTCAATTACCATTCTTATGCGAACCAGTTGCAGGTATGCAGTACTTTTTACATGCTTATGACGGATCATCTTATTATTACTTTTTCTGGCAATTTTTCTGGTTTAGCACGGCAGTCTGCAATATTCTACTAGAAGCAAAGAGGTATCAGATTCAGATGTTGACAATTACTTCTAGGATAGTGAGATAAGATCCATTTTTAATTAGGTAGATAGCTTATCGACACAGAGTACCATTGCAGAGGCATGGTGCATAGACAACTGTTTATTCTAGACAGTATTTTCTTATCGTGACAGTAATGATCAGTGGCAAGATGAATGTGTTTTTAGAGAAGACTCTTATGGTTGCTCGGACTCCTAGAATAATCCCATACTGTACCTGCCACTCCTGAACATATTTTCTGCTTTTGGTCAGGGCTATGTGGATATCTTGACTAACTTACTAGAGGGAAATATTTCTGTGCACCCTTTGACCTTGTCAATTCAAGCACTTGTATCGGTGGCCAAAGAGGTTGAATTGGAAGCAGAGGTAAAGTTAGTGGTTAAAAATTAGTTGGCAATCTTAAATCAAGGAAAATACACTTCCACTCAGGTAAAGTTGTGCGATTATATTGCAGAAATTGAGCATGGAACGGATGACTGGCGAACTCGGAGTGTTGAGGAGGCGAGCATTAAATGATCGGCTGATGCTTGCCGAAAGAGGCTTCTTGGATGCCGACGGTCTTCCCTATGGACGGTGGTTCAAACATCTTGTGAGTAAAAATAAAAAAAGAACCTTTTCTTTTAGGTGCAAGCATAGCATGTATTCCGTATGGAATGAGCTCTGCACTGTGGTTATGGTTTTCGAAGCGTTCCTGGCAAATCCTGATTGGTGTAGGCATCACTTTCAGGTTTATGGACCGAGCGATTACAGAAGCAAGACATCTTTCTTTCCTGGAATAGGAGAAGCCATTTGGAGATCAATGGGAATGAGAAAGAGGGAAGGGCAAGCAGCGATTCAACATGAGATATGGAGAGTGGCTAGAGCCATTCAGAGGGTTGCCGATGTTCTGGGAGGTCAACTCTTGTAAAAATTTATATCACACAAAGCAAAAGATCGACTCATGCGCCTGTGTATATGCAGATAGGTGGTGACAGTAAACTTCAAGGAAAAGGGCAGCCTCTCTCTCTCTCTCTCTCATGTAATCTGTGTAACTTCCTATGTAAATTTTCTGATATGTCTGACATATACAATAGCTGCCATTACTTATGAATGAAAAGTAAATTTTGCGTCCTCGTAGTGTTTAGCTGTTCAGTTTTGATCCTTGCTTGTTCTGCAAAAATTGACCTTCTTGTATTATATTCAGCTCACAGATTGAGTTTGTCTTATAATATTTCTATTCAACATCTAATGGGAATTCCCAAGTGCAATCAACTCGAGACGTCCGATGTGCACAAGTCCAGGATATTATTTTTCAGCCCTCGTGCTTATATTTTGTTTTGTGATGATACTAGTCTCTATTGATCTTCCACACACTGTTGAGGCGACATCGTACGTGATGCTGATGTGTACATTTCTGATCGATAATCTCGTTGAGTTGAAGAGGTTCGGTAAAGCTTCTTTTCGCAGCCACAACTATGAAAATAGGCGATGCAATTTCTCTTTGAACGGTTCGGTATACTCCTCGTAGTTGCAGAATCTTCAAAGTTGTCCCGTTTAATTTTGAGGTAATACGCCTTTGAAACGTTACTGTCAAATCACAAGCCATAATTTTTCTTTAACGTCTCTGCACAATTGTGCCGATAAATTTCTCGTCATAACGTTTGACTCACCTAAAAAAGCACACGATACGACTCTCGAGGTTGGTGCAGTTGATCAAGCAAGTCACGGGATTTCCAGTTGAGGAACTGGAGCTCGTATGTTCAAAGTCCCTGGCAATTGTGCACCAATAGCTCTAGCTCAAGGTCGCCGGCATAGGTGAAAGACTCGGCGCCGGTTTATGGTATTTGCAGGCCGCTCCTTGGACTTTCAAATGGCCGGTCATTGGGCTTATGTTCCTGTTACTATAAAAGAAAAGTACATTATATTGTATAATAGGCAAATGTCCATTGGAATTAGTTATTTCGCTAAGTACATTATTCATTTCGCAAAAAAGTGATTGCAATTCAGTGATAAACAAGGTTTTGCCAGATTATAGAAAAGTTACGTGGGATAAGGCTAACTTTAGATATTAGAATAATGATATAAACAATCCCCGAATTTATCCCTGAATTTTGGCCTGGTTTTTTTGTGAAAAAAATAAATAATAGAAGAAGAGGCCAAAAAGGCGAGACGCGCCAGGTAGGTGTCGGACCTACGACCTTCTGCTTAGGAAACAGATGCTCTATCCACTGAGCCACAGGCGCTTCGCAAAGGAGATGGGTTAACTATTTTTACATATACTCAATCTTACTATGTATGTACTCCACTCGAGGAATGATGGGCAATTTGAATATAGAAATGGGTTAATACCACAAAAAATCCTAAACTGGTACACCTGTGATAAATTTATCAAAAACTAGTTTTTGGATTACCAAAAATCCAAAACTAATTTTGGATTACTAAAAACCTCAAACTGGTATACATGTAACACGTTTGCCCCTCGTTAGCTTTGATGAGCTGGATAACATATGCAATAAAGTTCACGTGAAAATTCATAACTCTCTCTTTATTTGATGAAAATTAATGAAGAGCAAATGTGTTATGCATATACCAGTTTGGTATTTTTGTTGATCTAAAAATTAATACTAATTTGAGGTTTTTTGTAATATTAACCCTATAAATAGACACACTTCTTGTCACTGAGTAAAAACTTCTGAAGTCCACTTTAACATGTACTTACATCTTACATTTCATCCAGGAATGACTAAGGTGGGTTGGAACCCTAGGGACCTTTTTTTTCCTCCTCAATAGGCGATTTCGAGAATGACCAACCGAGAAATCCGTAGCCCATATGCCTCACGGCGTCTCCATGCGAGTCTTTCTACCATACTGTCGGATCTCATAGAATACCACATCGCTAATTCGAGTCCACATCGTCTAGAAGTATATTCCATCGTATTCCGACCAAGATCTAACAATTGTTGCTGTTTTTGGGTTGATTAAAAGACTTGGAGAATGTTGACCGTCATCCAATTAAGTTTGAGGAAAGGCCATGAGATCGAGCCTATGACTCGATTTGGCTGTTTCTGCAAATGCATGCGGAATGAAATATTGGAATTTGAACCGCCATCTAAGCTGTGTTTATTTGGCGAAAAATGAATAATTTAAAAAATATTTTTTTTAAAAATGATTGCTTGTATCACTAACGAATATAAATAAGCACAAAACATTTTCATTACATAAATTGTTGTCAGAAATGACGAGTCATAAAGTTAATTTCGTCCAATTTAATTCATGAAAAATGTTGATATGACTTTTATTATTATTTATTTTAATACTAATTTTATTTAAAATAAATATAAAAATCAGCTAAATATTTTTTTAAAAGGAGGAAGACAGGCGAGGAGGGCTATAAGCCCTCGCCACCGCTGCGCCACCATCGTCGGGAGGGGTTGGCGAGGTGGAGGATGGCAAGCGAGGGTCACCAAGGGCCGGTGACAATTGCCGATGGCAAGCGAGGGCCTGTAAGCCCTCGCTCAGATCTGGGTGAGGGGTCGCGGCCCTCCCCCAGACCCGCTAGTGGCGACCCTCGACTAGGTCTAGGTGAGGGTCAATGATCCTTGCCCAGTCTGAGGGAGGGCCTCAACCCCTAGCCTAGATCTGGGCGAAGGCTTGCAGGCCCCCACTTGTCCTCCCCCACTTTCATCGGATCTCATCGGATCCTCCCAGCGATGGTGTGGGGTAGTGGCAACGGTGGCGAGGTTTGTCCTCCTTTTTTTCTTTAGTATTTAGCTTATTTTTTAAATTTATTTTAAACATAATTAGTATTAAAAATTAAATTTAGGTCAAAACGATATCTTTTTGGCCAAGTTATCGCCACGTAAAAGAGAAAATGTTAAAATAAGCAATGTCATTTTAGCCACGTAAGAGAGAATATTAAAATAAGCTATGTTGGTGCAATGTCAATATTTTTCATTAGTAAATTAGATGGTGTTAACTTTATAACTTGATCGAACAAATTATACAAGTTACAAGACTTAATTGCATTTTCTGCAAGTTTTAGGACTCAAATGCATTTTCATAATAAATTCTAAGACTTCTATTGCACATATTCAAAACTTTTTTTATTGACTAATTATTTAAGCAATACATGCAATTACTTTTAGGAATATATTTTCTGAATTATTCATTTTTTACTTTTTACGAAATAAACAAAACCTTAATCTTTCTACTTCCCGTCAATCATTGCTTGTGTTACTAATTCAAATATGTGGTTCATTCGTTCATTAACCTGTGCCCGTGCTCATTGGATTTTTTCAAATCTGAAAAATGGACTATAAAAATGGCAAATGAAAACTTTTCCCTCGACCCAACGATTTCGATCATTTTCGGAGTAACGAAAACTATATGGGAAAAGATCACGCTCGAACGAAATGCCTCGAACACAGAATGTCACCCAAGCAATTCGATTTGATGTGGGGGGGGTGGGGTTTGGTTGGGTTGTGGGGCTAAGTTTTGGACAATGATTAGATCAGACATCCTGAAGAAAGAAGAAAACACAAAAAGATAGAAAGTATCAATGAGCTTGGTACTTTAAATTGGTAGAGGTACGAGTTACAGGTGACAGCCTCTTCCTTTCACTATCACAGCTACATATAGTTTCATGGCTCATGATGACAACGACAGAAAACAAATTTCTGTCTGCTCCTTCAGCAAGTCATTTCACTGTGGATTGAACCGGCAGTTCCTATTGTACCGGCGAAAATCCAGAAGCCAAGGAGCCCTAAAGGTTCCGACCTAAACAGAAGAAAACGGATACCTCCGAAAAGCACACGCTTCAATAAAACCTGTATAAGACATCCTTGAACGAAACAAATGATCGCTATAATTATGACGTGGATGAACAGAGCAATCAGGACTGCCATGCGGTGCAGCTCTTTCTACAACACCCTTAATCGGGTACAACCAGCCACTTGAAATTTTGAGGTCGTCCCCCACTATACTTAAAAACCGAACTACAAAAAAGATAAAATGAAAAGGGAAAGAAAATAGTAAAATGGAACGATTCCCGCTATAAACACCCTCATCCAAAATCTTGTTATGCACTGCTAAATTACAGACGCAGGAGGACGACAGACCAGGAAACAAGAAAATCCCTTAGAAAGAGGAAGAGCTCAAGCACGGCCATGTGAGAAGAGATTCCCTTGAAGAGTGGACACCCAACTTCCTCACCCGTGCTAAAGAATAATTTAGCCTACATGTACTATGGTCACCCAGGCCACCACCTAGATGCAACAAGCGTTCTCAACCTCCGCATCATTATCATCAAGTAGTCCTTAAATGGAAGGTCCCGTTAAATCCTCAGCTCTTCTTAGTTGTATATTTTAACAGGCCTCTCATGAGTGTGACGGTTCTGCAAATCGGAAATAAATCATGATGCACACATGGACAGACAAGCAACCCACGGGAATTTAACCAGGCATAAATTGGCTTACACAGCAATATCACCTCATCCCCACAGAATTTTTAAAGCTAATGCGTTAAGTACAGAAATTCACCTGATTCACCACATAAGACCTCTTGGGAGCATCAGAGTGCTCCAATCCAAGGTACTGTTCGCCATAAACATCTCTCCTCTGTTGAAACATCCGATTCAGGTTGTGACAACATGACTTATCTATCATTTGTCATGGGTGCTCTGTGTGTGTTTGTGTTGAGAGAGAGAGAGAGAGAGAGAGAGAGAGACAGAGAGATATGCACCTGAAAACGGTTTGATAAAATTTCAGGATCCTCAAGATACTCTGGGCGACCCAACGAAAGAAATGCAAACTTCCACTGTTTAAGCATTTTCACATTTTTTCTCAGCATTTGGTATCCATAAACACTATATACACTATAGGAACCTCCACCATAATCATGATAATAAAGAAGGTATAGAGACAAGATGGAGACCTTGGTGAATGCGTCATCTGGAACTTGCAGTTTCTTTTGTATGCGCACTTTTGCTTCAGCTAATGTTTCACCTTCATGGATGACCAACAAAAAGGGTTCTCCAAAGTTCTGCACATGCTGATCGAAGCACACATTAAGAAGGGGAAAGAAAATAAAAAGACACCTGCTTAATATTCTTACCAAATCAGAAGACAAAAATAATGGGAAGAAAACTTAAACTTGACCAAAAATAATTGTAGAACAACTGAACGTTCGATACCAGCTGATTTTGAGGAGTTTCCTTCGTGAAGTGGTAAACATGAATTAAGCGATCATGCGGCCCAAGGTCCTTCTCTTCTTCGGGAATCTGAGCAAATAAGAATTTTAAGTTTCAATAGCTACAGCAATTAATAGCACATGAAAAAAAATTAAACCACAGTAAAGACCCAAAGAAAAACAACAAGGATGCTATCTTCAAAGAGAGAAAGATGGTCAGAAGCACAACCACAAAACCCGCCATAAATAAAGAAAACAAGAGCTCAGAGCAAGTAGTGCAGCAAAATAGACTATTGGCGGTACCCCTGTAACATGCTTTCTCAAGATGTCATTTCAGTTTGAAATTCAAACCTCTTTCCTAATTCACTTGTTATTTTTTCTGCCAATGAAACCTGCTGGAAGAGAACACATTTTATGATTGTTTAGACCCACTGAATCTAGAAACGATTGCCTCCATGAGGTGGGGATTTATGAGTTTACTCCATGCAAAGCACTATCAAATAAATTTTGTTTTTATCAGCTATTGATATGAGAATTTTAGGCTACAATCTAGATAATTACTTTACATAAGGGCTGGTACAGACTTTCACACAATTGAAATGACAAGAAATATTGGTGAAACAATAATCTTCCTTATGAAGAGATCAATTCTCTTTATATGACGTACATTTCCTTGGTCAAGTACCACTAGAAGTGAAGGAAGAAAAATGTTCTCTGTCATGGATCTTCCATTCTATGAGGTATTCGCATTATCAATTAATCAGGCTTAAACGTTTTTTAAATGATAAGAACTTTGCCAGCCAGAAAAGGATACAAGAAACAAACCACCATCTTTACATTCCTCAAGCAATTCAACCAAAATTAAGATGATGAAAAGATTGGAAGGAGCAAAAGAGAGTCCTATAGCATGCTCACCTCCTCAGCACGCAATGTCCAGTACTGGTCATTTATATTCTCAATTTTCTCACTGGAAGGAAAGATCTGCACAGATATTGGGCATGTCAAGTGAATGGTTTAAATAGAATTCGACGTCTAAATCATCATCACTATCAAATAATGGTTTGACATTTAAACTTTTCAAGTACAATGGTCCCAGTTACAATGGAGAATGGAAACTGAACACATGAAAATAACTAAAGGGTCACTGAAAATGCAATTACCTTGTAGATCTTATGATAGAAGACTTCAAGAAGTCTAAGTTCTGCATCAGGACGAGACAAATCTACCTGTTCAGCAAGGGATTCCCATAGAGTCTATTCAGAAAGAAGTTTGTTCCGAGAGAGAGAGAGTTGTGAAATAAATATAAGCAAGGCAGAGAGGAGAGCTCAAACAACTACTAGTCCATGCATAAAAAATTCTAAGCAACAACTTGAAGCAACCCTCACACTAAACTTGAAGCAACAACTTCTAAACCTCTATAGAAAATAAAGATTGAAATTTCATTCTTCTCATGGTAAAAGTTTGAATAGGTCTCAGTTGCGAACTTTCATGGACAAAAAAACTGAAAATTCTCCTCTAGCAGAAGATGGCTTAAATGGTACAAGTAATTTGTTTAAAACAGCAAAATGTAACACAACTGTCAACTCATAGACTGACATGAACCACTCCCAACATAATCCAAAAAACTAGCTATTCTTGGTACTTGTTTTTCAAGGTCGAGCTCAATCGGAAAGAGCTAAAAAAAAAAAAAAAGAAATTGGAGTGAGATAGACCAGAATATGTATATCTCCCCATGTATTCTCCCTCATTTTCCTAAAGAGAGGATTATTGGCGTACGTCAATGACAATGACAATTGATAACTTGCCTTTGTCTTAAGTTCATTAATAACGTCACCAACTGTGCTCTGCTTTGGAAGTCTAATATGATGAATTACAACCTGAGATGCATTAAAAAAATACATAAAGAGGCAAAAGTCAGAAATTCATATACATAAGATTCCTGAAAGGGACAGAGAGAGAACTCAAATGCACCTCATCCTTTGAGGCATGATGAAACGCAACTTTCAAGTTCTTTAGACCTTGCAACTCTGGGAGAGGGATGTCCAATACTTCGTAGTACAATATATCAGAGGTCTATCATAGAGAGAAAAATCAGCCAGCCCCTCTAGATGAATTATCAGAGGTCTAAAAGATCAAAGGCTCATAAAATTATGCAAACTCTACCTGGTTATAATGGACTAGCATATCTGAAAGACGCTCTACCCCTCGAAACTTGATTGGTTGAGGCTTGGGTTGTTGAGAGTAGCAATTGTGAGATGTAAGCCTAATTTTTGATGGATCATCCAGCCCAACTTGTTGAGCCACTCTTTCCACCACTTCATCATAATTATGTAGTTTGGACCTTAAAGGCATATGCATAATTGATGAATATCACACTCTCAAAAACCAAAAAAAGAGAAAAACAAAAAGGTGTAACTAATACTCACAACTCTAGGACGAAATCATCCTCCTTTGGTCTTTCCAATGATCGAAAATGAACAATCTACAAAATCATATTTCATATATAATTTAGATTGACAGAAACACAATAATACATAGACATAAAAAATCCAATCATGGTGGACTAAAGCTTCTTCCAGTGTTTATATTTGATAAACAAAACAAAGCAGTCCATCTTCCAAATGCAAGATTTACAATATTGGTGAATGTGTGCATGAAAATCACCAATATACTACTAAAAAGTACAAACTAAATGCTTGAGAAGTCAACAAGCGCACTGTCCTTTGCAGCTTTTCTCAAAGCATCTCAACAAAAGAGCCCTTTGGGGTTAAGTGCAATAAGTTTAAACATAAAGAAATGCGAAGAAACATGAAAGAAATGAAGACACATTTTATCTCTGCCCAATAGAGCAGAGATGTACAGCATCGACAATTAAAATATAATCCTCTAAGGATGGTCTGATATATGAATCTTTTCATGCCATTGTGCTCTATTCTGCATAAAGTCTTCTCTAAGTACTCTATATCTTTCCTCGTCATCTCGTTCCACATCATTTTGGGTATGTTGCCCCTTCTAATGTGGGCTTCATCTGATAATCACATCTTCTCACTGGAGCATTCAAAGGCACAGTTCCATGTCAGAATACTTCAAATGGGTTTCTCATCTCATCCTTGTTTGACTACCAGCTTTATCAGAAATTTCACTTGAGCTTAAATGGCATTCAATGGTTGTGTAAAACAACGAACACACTCGTCCTTGTCTACTTTCTCCATCCCACTTGTATTTTGTGGGTAAAATCTCCACAATTTCTCCATCCTACATTGTGACGTTTGGCCAGCTGCCTTAAACTTATACTCTATAGTCCATATACCATTTTTTTGGACTTAACCGAAAAGCCTTAGATTCCAATGTTTCGCACTACAACGTGAGCTTTTCACTCCTGGTTGATTTTCAGCTTTCATCTATAAACATCATCTGCAAAATGCATAAGCCAAGGATATCATCTTGTCTATCCCAATTAGCCTGAAAACTGAAGGATAAGGACTAAAAGCTGAAAACTTGAATCATCCTAGGTCATAGGAAAAACCTCGGTTTCTCTTCAATGTATCCTTACCAAACTCACAGCTCCATCATGGATGTCATTTTATAATTGTATATAAGCAACGTGTACTCCTTTCTTCTCTAGAATTCTCCAAAACATTTCCCTTGAAACCTGTCATATTTCCTCCTAATTTATCAAAACGATGCACAAATCCCTTTGCCCATCCTTATGCCTTTCCAACAGGTATTAGCCTTCAAAAACTCTCAAGTAGTATTATTTCCAGAAAAAAACTCTCAAGTAGAATCATCCAATGTTAAGGGAATTCATGGATGATGATATGGCTCTTTCCTTCGTGGCAACAGGTCCATTAATAAAAATAAAAGTCTCCTTACAGCAATGAACTAGTCCCAGTGTGAGTTCTGGCATAGTGAGACTGCTTTGGACGATGTTTCTTAATCCTGAGGTTATTGAGTTTATCTTAATGCATGTCATATCGCCAAAAAAAAGTCCAGCAAAGAAAGCAGGAAGGAAAGAGGAGCTCAAATGCATGCTGAAGGCAAAGAAACGCACCTCCACACACAAAATTAACAAGTAAAGAAGAAACTCACAAAAACTCAGTAATAGTACTAAACAAATGAGCACTGGTGGTACCTGGCGGTTATGCACATACTCCAAGTAAGAAGGAACATTTGGATAACGAAATTCATCTTCATTGTCTATTCGAGCTTTTTGAAAGCAAATGATGTCCCCATCTTCAATCTGAGAAGAGAAATAGAGTACTAATTCTAAGAAAATGTGTGAAAAGTGAGCTTGAACAAGACACCATAAGCCAATATATACCTGACTCGTTCGAAATGATGCCTTCTTGTCAAGATGCTCACACATGACAGAAGGCTCAAACTTTATCTCCTGTGGATAACACCAACATGAAATGAGGGCCTTAAATTTACGTTGCCAAGGAGTGAAACAGACCTTAGATAGTTGAAACTATGACGACTTTTATCTTTTACCACTAAAACTAGATTTTAAAAGTGGAGAGTCCAAGCTGCTTGTTGTGATTTTTGCGAAAACAGTCGATAAATTTGACTTCTGCAAATACTTGAATGAAATCGAACTATCTCATCCTCAAGGAAGTATGTTCAAATGCAGGCTTCCTCTTTCTCCAAGGGAAGGGAAGGAACAAACCTCAAATAGTTCTAATTCTTCATCTTGATTGAAGCCTGCCATCTCATTTAATCTTGGCAAAATTTCAACTGGTCTACCAGAACTCTTCACAAAGAGCCTACCTACATATCTGGTATCATGGTGGTAATTCTCACGTAAGATGAAGAAAAAAGGTGCAAAGAAAACAGGAAAATTCCATATACGTAAATGCAAACTACCGCAGTTCTCCTTTCTCAGGGTTGTAAAGTTTGAAGAATAGCAAGATATCTTCTTTAGATTTTTCGGGTGGTGAAACAGGAACCTGATCCTGCAATATCGCACTGTCATTTAGACCATAGCAAATGCTACAAAAATATGGTACCTTCGAAAGCCACCTCAGAGTCCCATGCAAACACAAATAATGCATGGCCAATGACTATAAATCATTACCAGCCCAAGATCAACTTCCAAGAACAGCTTTAATTCCGCATTGTATGCCTTGTTTGACATCTCCTTTAACTGTCCAACCTATGTCAAGGTTATGACATTTTTTAGATGGTCAAATATACATGAGAAGCAATTATATATTCTAAATACTCCAGATCATCCTCATTCTTATGATGAGCCTAATCCAATTAAACAAAAATCAAAGATGACAGCAGTTTTCCCTACACCACCATCACTAATGGCCTAATCAATCTGTTGTCAAGAAAGTATAATATCTGATGAAGACTTCAAGTGCAAGACATGACCTGCCTACCTAGCATCCCAATTTCCACACAAACAAGGTAAAGGCCATGAAGTAATATTTGATACTGTAAAAGAAAGTTTAGGGAGGACTCATAACTTCCATTAAGGAAAGTGACCTTAACGATCTTCTTTTACATGTATATGGCTTTTCTGCATTCTATCAAGAAACTTTGACATACTTAGAAATAAAAGAACCTCCCCAATCAAATAAATTAATCCATGGAATTGGAGAATGGGATTCAGCAGTTAAATGTTATTACTGGTTGAGCTTCCTCTTGGGGTGTTAGAGGCCGATTTGGACGGTAAGTATGGTTTTGCCTCTTTGCCCATGACCAGAAACGCTGACATTGCACAGGTACACCGAACTCTCTGGCAACTTCCTCCTGCGAGTAACCAGAAAATCAGTCACATAAATAAATCAACATATCTCACCATACATATTACTAGATAGGATCCGAATGAAACAGCAACGTCCACATGGCTGACGCACTAAACAAAAATCTTTGTTGTTTCTACTGCCGTATTTAAATTAGCTTAAAGCAATATCATAATATAGCTACTATCCCAGTACCAAAATCAGAAGACACCAAGTTAGAAGTCAGGTATTCTGAAAGCTCTTTGAAGCATCATTAATTAACAAGCACATAAAGATTTTCAGCTATTCAAAGACATATTATGGTAAATTGAAGAGACAAAGTACAAAATTACAATCAAAAGTTGACCCCAATCAAAAAAGAAAATGATAAAGTATCACACACAGAAATTCTCTCAAGAGCAGATGACAGTCAAGATGGATTCCTGAATCAGTACTGATGTAGTCGGAGTAGTAAAAGACAACAAAAGTGCCAAAAACAAGGCCAGATTAGAAAAAAATTGAAGCCGGAGTTGAACAGATATATACTAATAGGCTCGAAATGGTCATTAGATAAAAGTAATGAAAAGTGTAAAGATACCTTGAAAAGAGTAAACTGAATTTGCTTCTGAATGCGAAAACTTCGGACTTTGTCATGGTCCACAAGATCGAAGTATATATCTTTTCCAATCTGCTCAACAAGATCCTCTTCTCGTGCTACCTAGCATAATAGGCTGTTGCTTTAGATATAATACCAACAAAAGGCCTATGCTGCTTCTGAGTAAACACCACGACAACTATATACCTTTATTATAGTATAAAGATGGGCTTGTGCTTTGTACTTTCTCTTTTCCTCCTTCTCTTCTTGTTCCTTCTTCAACCTTATCTAAAGACAATAAGAACACAAGTCCAACTCATATACGTCCCCAGCTACATGGGAGTAGATTCATCAAGAAAGAACTTTACCCTCAAATGTTCTGCAATGTCCTTCTCATCGACGTGACAAATTATTTTGTCCCTGTCACTGTCACGTATATACACAAGCATGTATGCATTTGAGTATTTTGTAAATTTGAAGGGAGTGTTGTTAAAACCAGGATTGGTCTGCGGCAACTGAAAGAAAACAAATAAGAATCAAGTAAGCTCATCACAAGTCAGGCAAAGAATCAATTTGAGAATCAGTGTAATATATCACCTCCTCCTCTCCCCCATACTGTTCTTCCAAAGCCCTCTTTGTATCTTCTTTTGTCACTCGTTCATCATCAAATTTAAACCTGAAAGTTGGAATCTCAAAAGATGTGCTACTGATTACAACAAAAGTTCCAAACTAACAGACCAATCGCCTCTACATGCATGCAAAGCCTTGTGACCATCAGAGTCCAGGAACAAAATATATCCTCAATTATTACGGGCTTTCTTAGCAATTACTTATGAAAAAAATTAAAATAAGGCAAGAAGTCAAAGATGGAACATGTCATAATGTAGCGCAAAGACTAGAGATAAAGTTGTGGTAAGGAAACTCCTCAACCTTATTACAAAGCCAAGTTCAATACAGGCAAATGCAATAATGTGTGTGTGTTCTATTGGATACTCTTCACCTAAACATGAAGCAGATTAACTTCAAGGTTGCGGTGGCAACTAGAACAAAGTCATAATTGTTTGGGGAAAAAAGAAGTCATGGAAAAAAAGATTTGCCAGTGGAGAAACATTGAATTTGTGATCACACTACAAATTATGGAATCTATATGTACGCGTCTCTTATATTCCATATTCACAAATACATCGCATAACATTAATTCACTGAAAATGGTACATGCTACAATAAGATATCCATCATGGTATGTATATCCATTCATTATCTCATTACAAAACCAAATCAAGCATTAAGTGACTTTTTAGAAATTAAAATGGTGTTCAAAATATGCTTGAAAGTGCACCATTCAAGTCATAATTGATTTGTGCCATTAAGATATAATTCAGGAAAGGATATTAAGTATATTTTTATTATTTTTTGGTCGCTAATTTATCAAAGTTAGCATTTAAAATTGAAACTTGTTGAATATGATTTGAAAGACTTGGAAGTTAAGGCCTCCAGGTACCAATCGAGTGCTGTGATTGTCAGTTTCAGGAAAAGCTACAACATAATAATCGGACAAAGTTGGTCCTAACTATGGGTTAAAGCATGCTTGTAGCACATTAACATTGAGAAGTAGATTGACATATCGAACCATTGACTGAGTGAAAACTGAAATTTAATCATGGTCTTGATTGTTGGCTGTTACCATAATAGCTTATTGCTATTTCCCAGAATCTAATAGTTATTACTCTATTAGAATGTCATCAGTACTTCAACCTAAAGGAAGCGATAACTAATGCGTACTAAGCTAAGAATTTCTTCCTCAACACTGAACCTAACTTGCCTGCATTATTTTCAGATTGTTTGAATTTGAAAGAATGATGACAATTGAAGTCTTGGTATGGGAATGGTGGATGCAGATGCCTCAGATTCCGTTCGGCAGGTGAAAGATATTTGGAATTAACAGTGATTGAGATCTTGAGGTCACTGTACTTGCCCAACGATGGTTCCAATTCCAGGTGTTAAAGAACCCATGTTTCAGCATAGTTCATGGGAATCAAAGGGAATGATTCACTGTAGGATTTTCTTGCAGAGCAGAAAATCTGACGATCTTTATCATAAGCACATGCACCATATGAAAAGGACCAAAAATAAAACCCATTGGCTAATCTCCAAACGAAAATAAGATGCAGCAAAGCCCCTTGCTGGATAATCCATTTAACAAGATAATGAAAAGAAGAGCTAGATTCTGTCAGAGAGAGAGAGAGAGAGAGAGAGAGTAGAAATAACACATACCATTGATCAGAGAGTGTGGGCCTGATAAAGGCATAATAATGACCGCCGTGAATGCCACCACTATGAACCAAGACACTGCCCAGGAAATGATAACACAGGAAGGATAAGCGCATTCGCCGATATAAACTATCGAACTTCACACATGTCAAGAGACATATACACGGCCACATGCAAAACCATACATGAAAGCTTCACCTCCAACCCCCCAACAAAAATACCTCTTATAAGTGGTCATTTTTGCCGAAGAGAAAAAAAAAGAGAGAAAAGAAAAGAAAACCCAAAAACATGGCTTAAACAAGTGATTTGTAATCAAATAACTAGTATGATAAATACCAAATGCAAATATTCAGTACACTATACAAGCAGAATTGAACACCAGTATAAAATGTGCAGCTATGAGCTCAAATGGAGTATAACCACGAACAACTGTAAAGATAATTCGGATTTGATGTTTCCAGAGGGAGGCTTTTTTCTCCCTTGTTCTTTGTGTATTTTTTGCGGGGTTCTTTTTTTTTGTTTTTTTTTTTGGGGGGGGGGGGGGGGGGGGGAAGGAATATGAAGAGAAGTTCAATAAGCAGGGGGGAAATGGCAGCCAAGAAACAGGCCATTGTGCAATTATTATGCAAAGGCCAAACCTACCTGTGAAGAGAATAAAGGTTGCGTACACTGCTATCTGCATCTGGTGACAAATATTTTCCATTGTCTCTGTCTAAGTCCAGCTGAAGAGGGAACTCATAGCGATCATTTATCTGAATAAACAAAATTTGTTAGCAAATGAGGAGCATGAGACTGAACTGATACCATTTTGCGAGTAAAGGAACAAGACCAACACCAATGGATCTCAATGTTGAAACAACAAAAGAACCTAAGATCCTCGCCGAATATCACATCCGGAGATTGGAACTTTACAGAGTGTCAGAAATAAAAAGGAGAAGGAGAATGAAAGGAATCCTTTCCACAGATCTAATTTTGCTTATCCAAAATCATTTTAAATCAGCAAATGTATAGGAATTTGTCTAATAAGGAAAAAGTTAAAGAGTGCCTCTAAAGCACTTACTAAGAGTCATTAATTTGCTTTGGAAATGACCATTTCTATTTGAAGCATGTCACTTTTTGGGACTATGTTCCTTTTCAACTTCCCAAGATGTGTTGACAGGCGTTATTACTAATTTTAGTAGTCTCAACAAGTGCTGTTGGGCCACTTGCTAACAAGACCCTACATAAAATGTTATCTCTCATCATTAGACGCAGCATAGCACGTGGGAAGAGAACAATTAGACTAGGTGCAACTAATGACATTTCCTCAACATAACCTCTACAAATTCGAAATTTTAAATAATGAGTTCCGTCAATTCAGTCAAATACCAAAATCATGTATAGACTTGTACACTTACCTTAACCATAGTGTCTCGCATAAAATCATATTCAAACCGCTTAAGATGAAGTTGCAGAACTGGAGGGAAGTCAATAAACAGGACGCCCTTCTTTGCATCCTGACATAACAAAATAAACGACAACCATCCTTCAATTTATCTTTGACCATCGATTTGTTTACAAGAAAGCTGCACAGGTCAATATCCTTTCTGCTGTTTTCAAGAAAGATGCTAAACAATAACATGGAAGAAATAAGAAAAATAACATTAGCACATTTCCTTCACTCTAGAGCACAGAGATTTCACTGTACAGAAGGTTAATCAAAAACCTATCAAGGGGTCACCATGGGGAATAAACTCTGTATCATGAAAGAAACTAATCCGACAGTAACTGATAAAATTAGCTTAGTAGAATGATCAAAAAGTTGAGCTGTCTTCGCTAGTGAAACTCAGAAGACAATAGTTGAAATTGGTATATCATGCACAATTACTTAGCAGGATCTACTATGACCCTGAAATAACAGTGGAAACAGAAGCAACCTTTTGGCTTAATATCTCATAGGCAACAGAAGAAAAAGAAAACAATATCAGCTACTTCATATCAAGTATCCTGTGGCCCAGTTCCTTAGATACAAGACAACTGTCTAATTATATCTACAAACATGTTTACTAACCTGCAAACCATGTTCCTCAGCTTGGTATTTGTTGTCACCTTCAAGACGTTCAACTTCTACATATTTGTCAAAAGAAGCATAAACATCCCGACACCCTTTAACATCAAGCTGTAGATCTGCCATATAGACATAGACTTCAAAATCCTCCAACTTTATAATAACATTATGATGAAAATGCAAACAGAGTAACAACCGGACAAAATCTCAAACTTTCGGCATGAACATTACCGTAGAACGATTCCTTTCTGGTTGATTTATAGTCTACATTGATGCACTCAATATAATTCATATGATGACCCTCAAATAATTGCTGTATTGTGCCCTCTACCACAGTTCCCTGGATCCATAAAGCACAACTTATAGATTGAATATAAAAAGTTTAAGCTATGACCTCCTATACCTTCATTTTATCCTCAAGCTTTTCACACAGGACTCTATTCAGTTCTTGAACATCATGTTGCATAAATGAATCATAAGTGTCCCATCCAAATGATCTTGTCAGTTCTTTTGTCGTGACACTACTATCATAATATTGCAGCTTATAGAACAAACTCTGAAGAGCCAAAGGAATGCTTCCAGAAGGCATGTCGTTCTCAGTTGTTGGCATATGATATACAGCCTGACATATACAAAATCAAGATGCATTACCATATTATAACTCACATTCAAAAAAAGAGTAACTATAGAGTTCCCACCTTTCTAAAGTATGGTATATGGTACAAAGTCTGCAACAAAGAGTTCATATAACAGGTGGCTCCTTGGTTCTTAAGTCCCACATAACCAGTCTCCTTTTTCGAGTCGTATGACCAGTAATCCAGAATCTTGCGCACAACAACCTCAGCTTCCACGAAAACTGTATCATTTACCATATATCCTCTACCAGGATCATATAGCTCACCAAGAGGCATGAAGGATGTAAAACCCCAGTCACTCTCTCTCACATTGAACTGATGTTGCGTATCTAAAGAATTTACATACATTATTTCAAAGGTAACAAGAATAACTGAGGTAAAATGAGAGTGAGGATGAGTAATGTCTAAACCAAGATGACTAGATGCAGTGAGCCAAACTAACCGAAGGCATGGAATATACTGGTGAATTTTTAACCTTGAAGAACCTTATGTAGCCAAGGCAAAACCAAGTAAGCAGATTAGCCCCTAACTAACAGCTTTGCAGCATAAGAGCACTCTTATTATTTCCATAATGGAGATGCTACATCATAATTAAGCAAATTATAAATCAACGGGGTATGCTGTACGACTGGTCACCTCTTATAAGCTGAATGAGTATGAAAACATTGGCCCGAGATAAGCCACAGAACAAGTACATATGCAGTAGTAGCTATATCGTTCCGCATGCCTTCAACAAAATGATGAAGTTTTCCAGGTGAAAGAAAGCAGCTAGAACAGGAAGATCTCCAAGAATAAGGGACAAATGGCTAAGGAGAGCTCTCCAATTCAATCATGCACACTAGTTCGATGATGTCCTTTTCACAAACTGCGACCAAGGACATACTACAAATCAAGGCAAACAAGTAAAACCCCATCTTACTAAATACAGAAGATCCTAAGGAAAATCTAGTGAATAATCAAACAACTTCCCCTCCCATTCTTCTCAAGCACCAAAAATAATGCCCATGCTGGTGGTTGTTTGAGGGATCGGTGTTGAAGATGAGATGAGAAATATTCTCCTCACTTCAATATCAATGTTTCTAGACTGAACAAGGCAAATGATACCCAAATAAATACATTTTCATTTTGTTGCTCTCGGCATTAACGACATGAAATAAAAGCCATGATTGAAGGACTCTTCAGCCAAAATATCCAGGATCACAAGCCAAAGAAAGTGGCCAGTCAACAAGTGATATACAATAAATAGCTAATTGAAGCAAAGTAACTAAGAAGCCACTTAATTGTATCGAACATTTTGTCTGCAAGGAATACTATAATTAAAGTAAACTACCACGGCAAGCAACACAACATAAGTTCATCCCAGTTGCAGTCTACAAACCGACTCTAGAGACTTTTTCTTCCACAAAGGCCTCCCCAACTATTCTGCCATGCTGAACTGCATGGCTTTCAACTTCAGTCTTCAAGCCCATCTTTCGTGGCAAAGGATCCAGTGGTACTTTTCTATTGACTGTTTTTATTCTACCCATTTTCTTAGGAAAAGACTGTTAGCTGTTGACTAGGACAATTAGTTTGCCCTTCTATGAGCACGTGCCATTTTGTGACAGAACTTTGCACTTACCCTCCAAGCCCAAAAACTTGCAACTTATGCCTCCGGAATATTTTTTTCACCTTGCTGATCTCTATGGATTTCTTTCATATCAATGAGCAAGGGCCAGTTTGTGACAGAACTCTCTCTCTCTCTCTCTCTCTCTCACTCCCCCCCTCCCCCCCCCCAACACACACACACACACAAATCCCTCTTTCTTTCTTTTCATGGACCTCTCTGTCTCTCCTCACCTCCCCCCCCAGTCCCCCACGTGCAGGATTTCCCCTCCTCAACACACACACACACACACACACACACAAACCCCTCTTTCTTTCTTTTCATGGACCTCTCTGTCTCTCCTCACCTCCCCCCCAGTCCCCCACGTGAAGGATTGCCCCTTATTGCAAGGAGAGTTAGACTTTAATATTCGTCCTACTAAGGGAGATCAGGTAAGCTCTACCTCCTAGACTAAACAAGATGAGCACTACCAGATTCATGAATTTTATTCTGCTGCTCCAACCGCGAATTAAAGTTTTGATAAGGCAACAAAACATACTAGCAGGCTACCTATTTATTCTTCTGCCAACCAACACTAGAACCCAAGCCAGAGACAGAAGAAATGACTTAACTATATTATCAACTAAGAAAGCAAAAATAATTAAACAGCCACCTGCTCATATACCGGCATTTGCTTGGTAGACCATATGATTCTATCTGACAGTTACGTACCCTTTCTTATTGTATACTTGTTATTGATCTGATTCACCACAGCCAAACTGAACTGGGCGTATCTGCTCCATCCATATGGCAGCGCTGCCGAATCTGCCACATCTAAATACATAGATAAGTGGTCCACGTTGTTTCCTTTCGGGAAAATAAGTATCCGCCTGTGGAGAGCAACCTAGTTAGTGCAAAATACCGATCACCGCTAAGTATCATGTCGAAATCATTATATCGCAGCAGCGCACCCGGACAATTTCAATGAGGAGAGTCAATTACCATTTGTAACCGCCCACCACAAAAACCTCGGAATAGTGCTTCCTCATATTCAACCTAGGGAAGTTGTCGATCCTCCAAGTGAACTTCATCGAAGGAGGCTCCTCCGGTTGCTGATTCTCCACCACGCCAGTAGGATCCACTTGCGCCACGCCTAAAACACCCCAAAAACCAATAACCCCTATTACTCAACTACCAAAACACCCGCATCACACACGGAATTCCGCTCCCCTACCGCCAACCTCACAGCCCCCAAGAAAACCCAGAAAACGCAGAGAGAAGGGAAGCGGCAAAAGATGTAACCTTCCATGGGCTGAGGGCCCTCGACGACCAAATCGGAATGCGGGACCAGCATTTCCTCGTCCTCCTGCTGCAGCAAAAAGCAGTTAGCTTTCTCTCCCAAAAACCGAAACCCCAGATCAATCCAACCAAAACCCTAAGGGCATCGCCGGGACCCGGATGGATTGGGCGCGACCACCGGAGCAGCCCAATTCAGAAAGCCTCCCCACGTCAAGAACAAAGGGAAAAAAGAGCAAAGGACACCCATCAATCCTCAACGAAAGAGGAGCTCAAATTTTGCGAATCACAGCGCGTAATGGCCGCCAGTATCGAAGAACCAGCAGCAGCAGCAGTGAGGAAGAAGGGATGGAAATCACAGAGACCCATCAAACGTGTGTGGATTTTAGTATCTAATATTAGCTAGCGCGCGCACAGAGAGAGAGAGAGAGAGAGAAGGGAGGCGGTGATTACATCCAGCGGTGGCGGAGGAGTCATCATAGTCATGGATGCGCGAGCTCGTGATTGACGAAGCGATTGCAGAGTAGGAGGAGGGGGAGGAGGAGCAGAAGAGGACGACGGAAACGTAGAGGACGGAGTTGGAGCGTCGCGGAAGAACTGTGTGGCTCGAGAGTTCGTGGGGGGTGGGGGTTTCGCGAAGGGAGTGGGCACGAGGGATATTTTGCGCGGAGGCGAAGGGCAGCAGCGTCATTTCGCCGGGCGCGGGGGCACCAATCATGGGCTTCCGCTTGGAGAAGGGCCGGATGACGTGGCGGGTCCTCCGCCGGGGTCACGTGCGCGCGGTGTGGCGCTCTCTGCCTCCCTCTCCGACCAGGCGAAAGCGGCAGGAATCCTAGTACTGACCCCCGCCCGGATGACGTTTCCGCCTCCTTTTTCCTGTTTGCCGTCTTGTTTTTCTTTTTTTAATAAAAGCACCAAAGCATATTTGAAAATGCTTACGTGTCACCTTTTTTTTTCGATAATGTATGAAATTTCATTAATATCCAACATAGATTTCGAGGGATAAAGTTTCGGGTGAAGCTTTTTCTTCCGTTTTGCCTTGACCATCCAATCTGCAAGTTGATTTGCTTCTCTCGGACAGTAGGACAAACTCACCCAATTTAATTGGGCCAGCTTTGATCTGCATTCGTCCATCTAGGCCTATATGTTCCATGGACTTTGCTCCCCTTGAATTAGGCACCGAATGAGCAAATTACAGTCCGTATGTACTTCCACTTTGCTCCTATAAGGGTTCTCTTTTCCCAGCTTTTCTTCCACAAAACGCAAGCCATGGAGAAGAGCTAGGGCTTCAGCTGCTTCAGTCGATCCAATATGAATGGAGTGCGCAAACCCATCGATCATCATTCCTCTATAGTCACGAACCACCCCAGCCACCGCTGACTCCAACGATCCTTTCGATTTTGAGCCATCCACGTTAAGCTTGAGAGATCCCCTTGCCGGCGGCTTCCAAGTAAGATCTGAAACATTTATGTGTTGGTTATGTTCGTTTTGCTTGAATTCCATCTTTGAAAGCTTGCCAGCTCTGTGATCACAATGTCTATAGTTCTGTTTGGTTCTGGTCGTCGCAAGTTGAAAATGAAGGCATTTCGCCATTTCCAAATCGACCATAGTATTCTGACTATCTCCTCGGTTGTCACCAAGTATGTGTTTGGTTCCAAAACTTGTGAGACTCATTTATCCAGGCGCGTGATTTGGTATGCTCGAATATTGAAGATTTAGCCTTGGATCCGCCCAAATGGAAGCTGTCCATGGCCGAACGAGTAGGATATGCTTGACAGTTTCCAATACCTGTTTGCACAAAGGGGCATAAGGGGTCAAGTACGATCTTTCTTTTGTACATATTTTCTCTAGTTGGTACGGCATTTTGGCATGCACTCCATAGGAATATCCGAATCTTGGGGGAGTGTTTAACTTCCACAGAGTATTCCAGAAAGATCTTGGTACTTAGAATGAGGTGGAGGGTAACGCTAATTATTGTTGTAGGCTTACTCAACATAGTTTGTTGTAAGCACTTTTAACCGTGTATTCCCTAGTTTTGTTCCCTGTCCGGATCATCCTGTCTTATTCGGTGTTGCTGTTGAGTGGAATAGCTAAGATTTCATTAACAACATCCTCTTCATATAAAGACCTCAATTTTTGTTCATTCCATGTTCTATTTTCCTAGTTGATCAGTTCATCCACTTTCTGTGGTTCGCCATGGTTCATCGATCCATTAATAGTTCTCATTTCCAGCCACCTATCTTCTCTTATTTTGATCGATTTTCCATTTCCCACAATCCATCTCACGTCCCCCTGAATATAATTCCTTCCAATTAGCATACTTTGCCATCCCCACGACGGATGTGACCCCTTTTTTGCACTCCAAAAATCACCTTCAGGAATGTATAAGCCTTTGAACAGCTTGCTCCAAAGAGCTGAAGAGGATTGAGAGAGCCTCCATGCCTGTTTTCCCAACATTGCCTTATTGAATGTTATGAGGTCACGAAAACCCATACCGCCACTATCTTTCCTTGTCTTGAGGATGTCCCATTTCTTCCGGTGTAGCCCGCAAGTCGATTCATTCTGTTTCCACCAAAAGGATGTTATCATTTGCTCAATTGCTTTACTCACCAAGTACGGAATTTTGAATATGGACATGGCATATTGCGGAAAAACTTGTACTACAGTCTTAATCAATGTCTCCTTTCCTGCTCTCGACATAAGTTTCTCTTTCCATCCCTCCAACTTTATATTCACCCTAGCTAGGATCCAAGCAAACATTTGCTTCTTTGTTTGTCCCCAATCTGAAGGTATACCCAAGTATTTGCCAGTTTTTTCCATCACAGGAACTCTGAGTTTTGAAGCTATATTCCTCTTCAAATAATCTGGGCACTCCTTACTGAAAAAATTCCTGACTTGTATAAATTTATAGCCTGTCTCGAAGCAAAGCAATATTGATTCAAAACTGTAGCAAAGTTTCGACATCTTCTGACTTTCCCATCCATAAAAAATATAGCATCATCCGCAAATAACAGGTGAGATAGGGTAGGGCAGAACTTGTTTAATTTAATCCCCGTAACACTACCATCTTCAATTGCTTTGTTCATAAGCTGTGAGAGCGCATTAGACATTATTATAAACAAGTAGGGGGAGATGAGGTCACCTTGCCGAATGCCTCTAGTGGGTTGGAAGAAGTCAAGGGGTTCACCATTAAACTTAACACTGAAAGTCACCGACTTTATGCATAACATTGAAAGTCACCGACTTTATGCAGGCCATAACCAGGGATACCCACTTCTCATTGATACCCATTTTTCCCATCAATGCCTCCAAGAAAATCCCATTCCACACGATCATATGTCTTTTGCATATCAAGTTTCAACACTGCCTGAAATTTCGCCTTCCTGCTTCTAATTCTTAATTGATATAGTACTTCTTGGACCATCATTATATTGACTTGGATTTGCCTTCCGCTTACAAATGCACTTTGTTCCACCGCAATAATCTCAGGGAGCCAAGGTTTTAGGCAGTTTGCTAACACCTTGGAGATAATCTTGTAAGCAAAATTGCACAAACTAATGGGGCGAAACTGGAACAAACTTTCTAGGTTGGGAACTTTTGGGATGAGAGTGATGTGGGTTCTATTAAGTTCAAGATGAAGTGTTCCTGACTCAAAGAACCTTTTAACTTCCTGGAACACATCCCTTTTGATTTGCTCCCAATGATGTTGGAAAAATTGGCCATTAAGTCCATCGAGTCCCAAGGCCGTAGTAGCTCCAAGTTGGAAGACCGCAATCTCCACCTCTTTTAGTGTAACTATACTCACCAATGCTTACATGACAATTAGAAATATTTTTATAAAAGAATTAATACCACGAAAACCCTAAATTGATAGGCCCGTGACACATTTATCCCAAACTAGTATATTTATGACATATTTATCCTCCATTAAATTGAATTAAGAAAAAAAATTACAAACTAGTGCACCTAGGATGAACGGAGGGTAAAACTTCAAAATTGGTATATTCGTCAACTGCCATGTGTCATAAACCAAATAATTTGACAGTAAATTTATAACAGAAACTAATGAAGGCTAAATTTATCACAAGTTGTTGACACTTGATTTTTTAGTTCATATTTCAAAATTTTCCAAAAAATATAAAATTAGGATTAGGAACCTTGGCCAAGCTTAGGAACCTATTTCTAAACCAAAAATAAAATTTTTAGAATTTTCCTGAATTTTCCTTAATTTATTTTGATCAAAATAAGGGTGAAAATTAAGAAAAATAGAAAATGGAGTCCAAAAATTCCATAAAAATAGTCATTAGTCTTATTTTAAATTCAATTTCATTAATAAAGTATAAATTTTAGAAAATTTCAATTGGGAATGCACTTTTCCCAAAATTAGGTAAAAACTAGCCCAAATTGAATAAAAAATTCAATTGAGTAATTTCTAGTCATTTCTTGGCTATAGTGTCTTCACAACAAATGATCCTGGAACCTTAAATTACATAATGGTCAGCCTAATTGCACAATTTACCAAAGAAATTGAAAAGCCCCAAAATCCAATTGAAAATTAGGGATTTTTAGCCCAAATTGGGGATCATAATCAATTTGAAATTGTTGAATCTTGATACCATCATTTCTAAGGTTAATCAGTCATGGGTAATCTAATTTTGGCATCAATTTTTCACAATCAATTCATCTAGATGTTAAATTGAACAAAAACCCTAGTCATCCGAATTTGCAATTTGAAAATTTTGGGTTTAATTGTGATAAAAATTAGGGCAAATCACATATTTGGATACAAAATGTGATAAGGAATCCAATTTTGGGATTAAAATCGAAAAATGGGGTTAAAATCGGGTTGCATTTGTGAATTTAAACTAACCCAGGTCTGCCGGGTCAGTCGGATCGACTCGACTCGACTTGGGTTGGCCTTCTCCCTCACCTAACTCGCTTAAGGCATTCTAAACCCAGAAAAAATCAGCTCGTGCCCGCCTCTTCACCGACTTAATCCAGCCAAATGAGCACGTGTTAATCTCCGATTTCAAATAGAGAATCTCCAATTGGCATCGGAGATTCGATCCAACCGATTCGAGATTGGTAAATAACAAAATTTGGACGGGAAATTGAGCTACAAAGAGAGGAAAAAATCATTATCTGTGCATACCAGACGTTCGATGAAATCATAGAGAGAGAGAAAGAGAGAGTTAGAGAGAGAAAGAGAGAGTCTGAGTTTGAGAGGTGTGTTGAGGTTCCAAGGACTGAGTGATCGATTCTGACGGTGAACCTCCTCACCTGAAAAACCTGTGCCGGAGTTGGTCGCCAATGCCTAAAAATCAAACTCGGCAGGCATGTCCAGATCTACTTTGGCGAAGCCAAAGCCACCATCTTGAAGTTCAGGTGACAGGGAAGGACTCGACAGTCGCCGTTCGGTTCGGAAATTCAGAATCAATCTCAAATGAAAAAGGTAAAGTTTAGTCATGATCATGGTTTTGCAAAATTCTAAATTGCGTGTTGAGCTTTACCATGCTTGATCATGTAATTTTTTTATGATTTCAAGTTTCTTAATGCTCAAAACTTGATTATGATCACGATATTGGCTATTTTTTGCATTTTGGGCCATTAAATCTGCATAAACCGAGTCAATTTGACATTGAAACCTCCTCACAGAAAATCGGAGACCTTTGCTGGAGCGCCAAAATGACTTAGGCTATCCAAGTCAGTGATTCCCAATCTTTGCTTGATGTTTTGAATATTGTTTGAGATCGATTTAGATGGCTAGGGCGATTAGGATAATGATTTAAATTCTGGAAATGTTTGTTTTAGACAAAAATGATTTAGGTTTTTTAAGCTTGAATCTCATTGGCCGGTGGTGGGCCAGCGGCGAACTAGCTAGGTTAGATTGATAATTGATCATGAGGACTCAACATTGAACCAATTGGAATTGTCAAAAACTCGTCGGAAGGTCATTGGAATTAAGCTTGAACCAGCGGCCTCGAAAACTTTATGTCCAGTTCATGCCCACCAATTGTTCGGTATAATGCCACAAAGAAAAATAGTACAAACATCGTAGTTTTGGTGTCGTGGGCGTCGGAGCTAGTGTCGGCCGGTCTGACTTGATCGGATAGGTTTGAACCGGTTCAGTCCAGTTCGCTTCCTTGGCGGGAATTTTTGGAAAAAAATGAATAAAATTTAGAAAAATCAATTTTTTTAGAAAATCAGGAAAATTATAAAAAATTATAAATTCGAAAAATCGAAAAAAAGGAAAATATAAAAAAATTCAAAAAATTCTAAAATTCATAAAAAAATTCAAAAATTTTCAGAAAATCCACAAAATGTGAAAAATTCAGGAAAATATAAAAAATTGGAAAATCCGAAAATCTATAA
This sequence comes from Syzygium jambos, assembly GCA_031216235.1. NCBI lineage: Eukaryota > Viridiplantae > Streptophyta > Magnoliopsida > Myrtales > Myrtaceae > Syzygium > Syzygium jambos. Next base: position 17,292,514 of record CM062230.1, on the reverse strand, counting down.
AAAATTTTCCAAATTTAAAAAAAATCGTAAAAATAAGAAAAATTAGCTCTTGGGAAGGATAATTCTCAAAAATATTTTTTCAAAAAAACTTAATTTTTTAAAAAAAATTTAAAAAATTCATAGAATGACTCAAAAATATTGTGACTAACCTTTGCAAGTGAAATTAGAATTTTTAAATGTGCCTAACCGGCATTTTTAGAAAATCCTTTGTTTAGAGGTTTTTACCCCTAAAAAAATCATAGACCCTAAAACAACATAGATCATTGGATGAATAAGCCTTTAGGGCTTTACTAGGATTTGGGTGTTTTGAATTAGTTTTCATTTTAGAGACCCAAATTAGTATTGTTTTTGTCATGCCCCGAACCCCCGTCGAGCCATGTGTCATGGTCGTTTGATGCGATTTCCTAGGGTATCGTCGACCTCACTTAAAAACCATCAGAGATTTAAATCAACAACGGAAACCACTAATCACCCGGACAATTTGAAACTAGAGAAAGTCAGGGAGAATGCACATCTCTATTATCAAACTTATAAAAATATTTACAGCTTACAACCGCCATAAACACTTGCACACCGCACTAAAAACCATCGATATACAAAAAGATCTATGACTTGGTATTTCAACCTTAAAAATGGTACTGCATAGGGGTGAGCGGTTCCAGGTTCCGGGTAGGTTCTGCCCGGAACCTGGAACCTACCCTCGGGTACAGGTTCCTCAAAATGAGGAACCTGGAACCTACCCGTCAGAACGTGGAACCTGGAACCTATCATGTCACAGGTTCCAGGGTCGGTTCCAGGGTCCAACAGGTTCCTTTTTTTTTATTTCATTTTTAGTTAAATAAAACGAAAAATGAATGCAATAATACCAAATAAGAGAGAATACAAAACAAACAAAATTACGTTTTAAGTTCTCTTCTCGGAAGTCACCTGACTAATTGAAGATAGATCGATATTCACTCGATTCCAAGACCAATTCGTACAGATAAAAACTCACCTTGATAAACAAAATGCAAAAGCCAATACAAACCCAACAAAAAAGACGAGAACTTTTAACGCTAGGATCGAGGGCTTCACCTGGATCGGGGAGGCCCAAGAGACGGAGAAGGACCAAGACCCACCTCCGGAACGCGGCGACGCTCCGGCTTGGGGGGGTGTGCGTGTGCAAGAGTGAGTGAGTCTGTGGATGGGTTTGGGGGATGTGCATGTGTGGCGAAACGAATGCTTTAGAACTTCAAAGGTGTGATTCAAGAAGAGAAGGGAGCATTTGGGAATTATTGAAGTAGGGTTTCTACCGGTTCCAGGTTCCGGTTCCAGGTTCCGATTCCGGTTCCAGGTTCCGGTTCCAGGGTTCGGTTCCAGGTTTCGGTTCCAGGGTCCGGTTCCGATTCCTATAGGAACCGGGAACCGGAACCGGAACAACCGGTTCCTAAAAATGGGGAACCGGGAACCGGACCCTCTATCCATGGAACCTGGAACCGAACCGAATCCACAGGGTCCGGTTCTCCGGTTTCCGGTTCTACCCTGGAACCGCGCTCACCCCTAGTACTGCACAAAAACCTATTCCAAACTCCCATACTAACCCCTACACCCTTTGCTTGGCGTCTATTTTGAGTCTGACTCCTCATCTTCTGAATCCGAACTCTCCTGATCGGTCTGTTCCTCTAAGGATTCTGGTTCTGTTTCAATTTCAATCGGGTGATTTATATCACCCGACTCGGCTGGAATTTCATTTTGATCCTCCTCCTATAATCCATCAAAGAAGTTGTATTCCGGCACGTAGTTAGGATCCATATACTGCTCATATGGGAGTACACACTCGGGTTCCTCCTCGGGCTCCTCAGACTCGCCAGGCTTGTTCTCGGGTTCTGCCTCGGGCTCTACCCCCTTTGGTTCCTCCTCAGGAATTGGTTCTAAATTTATATCCATTGAGTCGTTCTCAACCTGTGATGCTTCGGGTTCAGGTTCATGCTCAGCCCCTAATGATACCTGCACTGCCGGTGCCGAATGCAAACCCGACTGAGCTAAACTAGTCTCTACATTGGTCAACTCTCCATCAATCGGGGGTATGGCAGACGGGTCCTAATCCCCAATTAAGTCAAATGGTACATCAAAACCCCTGACGGGCCCGAACTCATCCCCGTCCGCATCTCGGAAGAACTAAGTCGCATAAACATGGGTCTCCCATAAAGATAGTCCTACCTCTACAAAAACGGTTGTAGTATGCTTAATCCAGGTCAAGCCATCACCCATAGGAAATTCTGCAACCTCATACTCGGTGTGCACTGGTACCCCAAAACGTTCTGGTGGCGGTGGCGGAGGATTCATGAGTCCTGACGGGGTTCTGAAAATATTGGTTGACACAACCATGAGATTACATCTCAGTATGTACACCCCTAAACCCCACCTAGACTATCACTTACCTCCAGATAATTACAAAACACAGCTACACATACACCAAATCATCTTATAGCAGACACATCACATACAATCACAAGCATATACAAATCTCATGTCATGCACTCATTTCGTTCTCATTCTCTTTTCCATAATTCCTCGCCAGTGACCCGCGTTAAAGTACACGTCTCAGGTACACTGCGACCACTTTTCACAACACTTCAGGGCCCGCGTAAATGTACACGCCTCAGGCCATATTTTTTGCCCTCGTAAACGTACATGCCTCATGCTCAAAACCTATCACCTACTGCGTAACCCGCGTTGAAGTACACGCCTTAGGTTGGCAGTCTTCCGGTAGTACCGGGCATTATTCCGCGTTTAAGTACACGCCTCAAGATAGTACAATTCCCACGATCACATGTCATACCACATTTCTTTCTTACTTACGCACATGCTCAACAGGCATTTACCACCCTCAACTGGCCAATCACACGTGGCCCATGCACGCATCAATTTACACGTAAACATGCTCACTAAGCATTTGACATGGCCAATTTTTACAATCAAATCAGTCTGGCCCAAGCGTGTACTTGACAAGCATATTTCAATCATATAATTACACAACCATGTACTCAAATTCATCGCCACAATTCAGTCGCAGTTCAAACACACAATAAACACACAATCTGCCATTTTTCTCCAACCAAACGGCGTCAAATCAATTCTGACCCTTCACGGCACTTTCTCACAATTAATTGCTGGTTCTAAAAATCCAATTTGCGTCCCGATCGGCCCATCACAGCCCACTGAACAGCCATCCACAACGCACTGTTATCCTCAAAATCTCCATTAAAATTTTTCCGAATTCAATCCTAGGCCCGCCAGTTGATTTTACTCCCAATCCATACAATCCCGTATCCGAATAAACCCAATTTCAACCAAAATTACTTATCGATACCCAATATCCTAAGTCGGGTTTAGGGCGCGACTTATCGGGTTCTAGACTTAAGCGGCTAGAATGGAAAGTGGCGGCAATCCAATCGGGAACGGCGACGAACGGCGGCGCGGCTTGGCACGGTGGACGGCGAACGGCGCACGGCAGTGGCGCGGCTTCCCTTGGCCAACCAGCTCATGGCCAGAGAGAGAAGACCGGGAGAGAGAGATGGCGTGGGGTGATGGTGGTGGTGTACGGCGGCGTGGGACGGCGGCGGCGATGGGAGGGGTGGCCGGCGTGAGGGAGAGAGAGAGTGATCGGAGGAGAGGGGTGCTCACGGTGGGGGTGGTGGTGACCGAATGAGAGGGGAGAGAGGAGAGAGAGATATAAACTTGGACCAACTTTGACCAAAGTGGTTAATTACCATCCTACCCCTCTCTCACAAACTAAATCAACGGTCCAGATTCGATCTTATCTTGAAACCAACAGCCGAGATTGAACCTTACCAAAAATATCAAAGGGTATACTTGTAATTTCTCAAAAATTTCAAAGGCAAAATTGTCTTTTCCAAAATTTAGGGCAAAATTACCAAAATGCCCATTACACATAAAACTAGCCCTTTATTAATTCCCAAGGGCAAAATGGTCACTTTCTCCGTTTCTCGCCGAAATCGAATTTTTCTGGAGGAATCGGAACAATCCGAAACTGCACGTTCCATCCACAACGTCGTCTGAACGTCCCGTTGTGACTTCCAAATTTTTCCAATGTCCAATTTGGGCTAAATTAAATAATCAAATTTTATTAAACGCAACTCGAGCGTTTCTCAGACTAGCGGGTGGCTTGTTGGGAAAATTCGCATATTCAACTCGTGACTGATACTAAATCGAGTCACGTGTAATTTATTCAGACCGTAACAACTTCGATTGTCAATAAAATCGCGATGATCAATTACTAGATCCGAGGGGCACGATCATTCGGTATAGGTTCAGGATCATTCGTCAATTCATTTCGTGGTCCGGCGGAATCACCAGCGATCCACTACTATGACAATGGCGAACTGACCTTTGACTATCCTTGGATCGGCCAACAGGGGCTCAAAATATCACTTCGACGATTTCATGATCGAAAGTCAATCCACGATCGGATTTTCTTTAGTCGTACGAATTTAAATCCCTAATTAGCATTTCCCTAAAGGTTAGTATCCCAGAAATGATTAGTTCCGGGTGAGAAGTAACTACAAGTACATTCATAAAACTCAGTATTTTACAAACCCCAAATGGACTATTTTTCAGGATGTCACAGTTTTGTTTGATTGCAATTGATTGTGCTGTTTATATTGATTGATTGAGTTCCCATGTATAGAATAGCTAGAATTAGTTAATAGACCTCGAAAACTTGTGTGACACATTAGACACATCGTATCGTTTTAGATATCGAAAGGGCGTAGCGTAACCAAGTCCCTATATTTAGAATCTCTGGTTCGCATAATCATGGTATTTTTCCTGTACCCCGATTAGGTTTCTAGTCAACTTGCGACTCCAAATTAAAAACATAAATTGAATAGAAAGATAAAAAAATCATAACCCGCTGTCACATGAGGTATAGTCTGAGAGAGACCCCTGTTTATCTAGTGATGAGATGTCTGTGGGATGTTTGTGGGACGTTTGGACGAAATATCCGTATCGGACCTTAGTAGCCCATCAAGGACAGTTTTCCCATTCATGACAAATGGAAGTATCTCCTTAGCGTGCCCTGAAAAAGGCACGGTGTGACACAAGTATACCAGTTTTGGGTTTTTAGTGGTCAAAAATTAGTTTTGGGTAAATTTGTCATAGGTGTACTAGTGTTGGGTTTTTGTTGTGATAACTCTTTAAAAAAATGTTATTTGAGTTTTGGAAAATTAGAAATCTAAATATAAAAAAAGAAGAGAAAAATCAAGCTTTCGAGTTCGAGGAAGAGCAGCCACCTAGAAGCACCTTTGCCGCCACCCATGCGTCGCTAGGGCTCCGACGTCCGTCACCAGACTCGGGATTAAAATGACGTAGATATCACCCCTTCTCCCCCCACCTTTGTGTTGAACGAGAAAATCATGATTGTGAGTGCACGTGCGCGTGCGCCGTGCCTGAACTAGGCGAAGTCGTGGCCCTTGCCAGTTTCCGGCAAGGTCAACCACAACCTAGGCACTTGTCGGCAAGGACCACTTCGGGGTAACTTTTATTGCACCGCTGAGATTTAGTAAATATGTAAGCTACCGTATATAGTGGTAAGATCTTATTACTAATGGCAAATTTCTAAACAACTCGATAACTTATCAAGAACTAAAAACTTATTACTAGTGGAATTGGTGACCTTCAGATACATGCTCGTTATTGAGGAGCAATGTAGCAGCCAATGAAACCAAGTGAAGATATTATCAATGGCAATTGCTAAACAACTTGATAATTTACTATTGACTTAGAATTTAGACTTTGGTGATTTCCTTTCTTGGTTAGTAACTTGCTGCCCAAAAAGCGAGGCCACACTTACTAATTTGCCTAGTACCTTACTAAGTTCAATGGTAAGGTTCTATTTCCAATAAAGTTTTTTTCACAAAATATTTGATATTTTATTGTGGAATTTGCTGTTGGTAAATTCATCAAATTGTTTGTAACTTATTATTGAAAAACGGGTATTTTACTTCATTTGAAGTTACTAAATTCGATGTTATTTTGAAATAACATATTTCTTACGTTTGTTGATAACTTACTAACTTGTATATGAACTTATATCGAAAGTCAATAATTCTAATGTAACTTACTAATTACACTGGTAACTTTTTGTTTTCCCCGGTGAATTTCTATAGAAAATAGATGAGTTCCATTCCACTTTAGCAGTAAGACCTTAGTTTCACGTATAAAACTTTGTTTTGAGAGTTAAATTTCTACAAAATTAATCGCTTATCATTATCTTTTATGCAATGTTCGTAATTCTCTAATACTGTTAATAGATAACCCTAACCCTTGACGTATCTGTCGAACATGTCACCTACTAACTGGCAGTCACGCAATTTTACTAACAAGATTACAAATTTACCGACTACGTTACAGAATTGTCATCACCAAAAATTGTTCTCGTTCTGCCCAAACGGAACGTTATTCTCCTAATGAAAGTGATCTCAGTGACTCGCATGAGGAGGACGTGAGCGTGAAATGCTTGTGGTAGGAGAGAGTGTTGATGTCCAAAATCATCCTGGAAATCTTTCTGCAGTACATGTACATGGATAAAGAAAGATCCTCGGTCTCAACTTCAAAGGGAGAAACAGATCCAATTTCAGTCACAATGAAGACATACGCCATCATCCGCGGACAATTAAGCGGACCGACACGAAGCATCAATAGGCTTACAAACCTCTGATGAAATGACCGCAAGAAAACCGCATAAAATGTGGAATTCGAAGTGCATAAAAGCACAGCAAATGCGGTAACTGCTGCAAAAAATTATCAGAAGGTGACCGTCTCCCAATGGCACAGGTTTACACCATTCAAAGCACTTAATAGCAAAGAGGTTTCACACAGAGAGTTCTATTCACATGAGCAATCCATTTGGACAGTGTCCTCATAGCCGGTTCTGATCCTCATAGCGTCTTCAGATTTGACCAAGCAATGGTTGATCTAGACATTCTTTCCTCGGCTATTCTCTTCTTCTCCTCGGCCTCCTCTACTTTTTTCTCTTGATCCTTGTACCCAGATTTCGCTTCTTCCGACTCGACCATCAAAATCTCCCAGTCCAAAATGAGCTTTTCTCTTCTGGACTTCGCTTCCTCAAGTCTTTTGTTGAGCTCTTCCTCCTCTTTCGTCAGGTCACCAAACAACTGCTTATACAAGACGTGAGTCTCGCGATTCTTCTTCATCTTCCCAAACATTTGATCCTTCAGATACTACTGCAACTGGAATTCGACATTGTCCCGCTCGAAGGTCAAAAAGTCGGATGTGAACTCATCGAAGTTGGCCCAAAAGGCCTTGACTGACCTTTGCTGGTCCTGTGATAACCCGCTTTTGGCTATGCTTAACATCGACACTGCTTCAGCCAATCTGTCTTTTACATTTAGGTTGAAGATATCGGAAAGGCACTCCTTCAGAGACAGCTTAGCCTTCTCTACTTCTTCCAAGGTTGGAGCCTCAGAAGTCGAAAGGACACATTTTTGATTGCTCACGTTTGACCCTCCCCTGGCAGGAGAACTCTGAGCATCTTTAATGATTTCCTCAAGATTTGAGAAATATGTGTTGAATGTATCTGTTAGCATTACAAAAAAACATGAAATTTGCGATGGAAATTTGCGACGAACATTTTTTAGTTGCAAATTTGGGACGGATGAAAAATCTGTCGGAAATTTGCGACGGAAAAATGTTCGTCGCAAATTTGCGGTGGAAAAAAAAACCGTCGCTTGCGACGGAAAAAAAAACCGTCGCAAATTTGCAACGGAAAATAAATCCGTCGCAAAAAAATTCGCCGCAAATTTCCGACGGAAAAAAAACCGTCGCCAAATCCGTCGCAAATTTGCGACAGAAAAAAAGTCGTCGTAAATTTGCGACGGCAAAGTAAGTCCGTCGCAAATTTGCGACGAAAACGAACGTCCGTCGCAAATTTGTAGTTTATCAGCCCGTGATATTCCAACCCTATCTCTCTCTCTCGCTCCCTCTCGCTCTCTCTCGCTTTTCTCCCTCTTTCATATGTCTGAAATCAGCAAAATCCGCGCACGCACATATTAATCTCGGTGAAGCTTTTGTGCCGGTAAGTATTAGGGGTGTCAGAACCGAACCGAAAAACCGAACCGAGATACGAACCGAGCCGAACTGAACCGAAAATTTCGTGCATTTCGGTTTAGTTTCGGTTTCGGTTTCGGTTCGGATCATCAAAATAAATCAATTTTCCTTTTTGGTTCGGTTCATTTCGGTTCGGTTCGGTTCGGTTCGGATCGAACCGAACTAAAATAAATACTTTGGTTTAGGGCTATTTTGCCCTCTCTCTCTCCCCTTCTCTCTCCTCTCTCCTCTCTCTTTGTGCTTAATGAACTTGAAACTGAAAACTGATCCGAACCAAATCGAACCAAATCGATTTTTCGGTTTGGTTTCAATTCGGTTCGGTTCAAAGGGGCACCCTTAATGGTTCAGTTCGGTTCGATTTTTTTAAAAAACCGAACCGAACCGAACCATTTACACCCCTAGTAAGTATCATAGCTAGCTTCGTGACTATTCGTCGTTGGATTGTAATTTATTTTTTTTATATATGTTTATGTTTGTTTTTTTTTCGTATCTGCATGACCGGTTTAACGATCGGCGACCGGCGACACCTCACCGGCATTTGGACGAGGCCGAACGGCCACGTCGTTTTGCGACGAATAAATGAAAATTCCGTCGCAAATTTGCAACAGAACCAAGGATCCGTCACAAATTTGCGACGAAAAACGGATTCCGTCGCAAGCGACGAATGAATTCCGTTTCCATCGCACATTAAAAATTATTAAAAAATGATTCTTAAGTGATTATTCTTTTTGGTTATGTGCCTAATTGAAGGTCTCACAATTCAAGTTGACGCTGCAATTATCATCAAATTGATCACTTTCTCCTACCAATATTTCAGTCAAATATTTGGGTAAGTCTTCTTTACATGGTAATTTTTTCTATTTTTGCAATTTCATATTAATTGTTGCGTGAATAACAAAAATTATAATTTCCAAAATTTTATGGTTTAAATTAAGAACAATAGATATGATATTTTAAATATTTTACCAGAATTTTTTATTTTAGTACAGACACAATGCAAAGAGAAAGGGCTTGGATGTATAATAAAAAATTACCTGGATGTCAAGGATTGACAGATGAGTTTCGTACTAGATTGGAACTATTTTTAGACTTTGCTAGTAATAAATATCAGTTTATGGATGGAAATAAGTTAAGGTGTCCGTGTAAAAAGTGCGGTGATGGTAAATTTCTTGTGTGTGATCAAGTTAGAGAATATCTTACTAGATTTGGATTTACTCCGAATTATTATAATTGGACTTCCCATGGTGAATCATTTATATCTGATGAAGGATATGGAAGAAGTGACCAATTTGCAGTTAGGGAAGAATGTGGCTATTATGAGCAATTGAACCCATACGAGAGGATGGTGATTGATGTAGCTAGTTATAATTTTGTCACAGAATCAAATCATGCAAGTACTAGTTTTACTCCTACACGTGAACAAGTGGGTACTAGTCATGCTTCACAATTGGAAGATATAGGAGTAACGAGTTTTGATGAGAATGTCTATAATGAAACTTTTCAATCTAATTAATTCTGGGATGTGTTGAAAGCAGCAGATGAACCTTTATGGGCAGGTTGTGAGGACCACACTAAGTTATCGGTGACAGCCCGACTATTAAATATCAAGGCAGAGCATAATGTGTCTGCGGATTGCTTCAACTCTTTTGTTGAAGTAATACGGGAATCATTGCCTTGTGATAACAACATGACAAGTGATTTTTATGATATGAAAAAGCTAGTGGATAACTTAGGTCTTCCGGTTGTAATGATTGATGTATGTCGTAGGGGTTGTATGATATATTGGAGAGATGATGAAAATGCAGAATCTTGCAAATTCTGTAGCCAACCTAGGTATAAGATTAGCAGGAGGCCGGGTCGTAATCAGAAGTGTAGACCATGCAAGCAAATGTTTTATCTGCCCTTAATCCCCTTATTGCAAAGGCTTTATGCTTCTAAAGCCACTGCTGAACACATGACTTGGCATGCAAATCATGAAACAGAAGAGGGTCTAATGTGTCATCCTTCAGATGCGGAGGCATGGCAACATTTTGATAGAACATACCCTGAGTTTGCAATGGAGCCTCGGAACATCAGGTTAGGTCTCTGTACCGATGGATTTGCTCCATTTGGGAAAACAGGAAAAAGTTATTCATGCTGGCCAGTTATCTTAACGCCGTACAATCTTCCACCTGGTATGTGCATGAAGACACCTTATATGTTTTTGACATTGATCGTGACAGGGCTGCAAAATCCGAAAAAGTTGATAGATGTTTATATACAACCATTGATTGAGGAGTTACAACGGCTATGGGTTGAAGGTGTCCCTACGTATGACGTTTCTACCGATCAAACATTTGTAATGAAGGCTGCCCTTCTTTGGACGATAAATGACTTTCCAGCTTACGGAATGTTATTTGGATGGAGTACAGCTGGGATCTTAGGATGTCCGATATATTTGGAGAGGTCAAAGTCATTTAGATTAAAACATGGAAAGAAGCCTTGCTATTTTGACTGTCACAGACAGTTTTTACCACAAAGTCATCCTTTCAGAAGGAATAAGAAAGAGTTCATCAAGAATAGGATTGAAAGAACGCGTCCACCATTGAGGTTGACCGGCGATCAAATTTGGGAGCGTGTGCAGGACTTTCCAACTGTTGTTGAGAACCCGCACGGCACGACTTTTGCATACGGAAGTACACATAAGTGGACAAAACAAAGTATATTTTGGGATCTACCATATTGGAAGGCCCATCTTATTCATCATAATCTTGACGTCATGCACATAAAAAAGAATGTCTTCGACAATGTCATAAATACTATGATGGATGTCGTCGGAAAAACAAAAGACAACTTGAACTCAAGAAAAGATATGAGAGATATTTGCGATCGGCTAATACTAGCTGTGGATGCAAGCAGTAGGGGACCAAAACCAAAACCAGTTTATACATTGGATAAGGAGCAGAGGCGAGTTGTTTGTCAATGGTTGAAATCTGTGCGGTTTCCTGATGGATATGCTTCGAACCTCGGGAGATGTGTTGATTTGAATGAATGCAAGTTGACATGATTGAAGAGTCATGATTGTCACATCCTGATGGAAAGACTAATTCCAATAGCTTTGAAGGAAGTTCTACCGAACTTTGTATGGGGCGCCATTACAGAATTAAGCAATTTTCTCCATGATATTTGCTTGACAATGTTAAAAGCATCGCACATGAAAAAACTAGAAAGAGATATTCCAATTATTCTTTGCAACTTAGAAAGGATATTTCCTCGAGCGTTTTTTGATTCGATGGAGCATCTCTTAGTTCACTTGCCTTATGAGGCCAAAGTTGCAGGTCCCGTCCAATTTCGATGGATGTATCCATTTGAGAGGTAATGTTTTTTTTTAAAATACAGTTCAAATTAGTTTATTATATAATATGTTTCGATAAGCTTCTTTCTATTTCAACTAGATTCTTATATCATTTGAAGAAAAAAGTGAAGAATAAGGCACGTGTTGAAGCTTCAATTTGTAATGCATATATTGTGGAAGAAGTGACAACATTTATATCATACTATTTTGAGCTGCATGTTCAGTGCAAGAGGCGAAGAGCAGGCAGAAATGATGAGGGCCCCATTGATCCCAATTGCACAGCATTTTCTATTTTCAATTATCTGGGTCGACCAAGCGGCGCATGTCAGTTTCGTTATTTATCAGGCGAAGAATATCATGCAGCCCATACTTATATTTTACTAAACTGCCCAGAAGTCGAGTCATACTTCAAGTAAGTGTAAATTTGCAAATAAATATTATGCGTGTCAAATATTTACTAATAATGATATGGTTTTTACTATTAGGATTTTCCAAACTTCAATGTTTGGACTATAACCAAATGAGTTTGACCGTTTGTGTGATGAACAATTTGCAGCATGGTTCAAGACATATGTAAGTTGCCTATGGACCAAAACCAAGTTATTAAAACTATATACATCATTTAGTAAAATATATATTATTGACTTTGCATGTGTAACCTTAGGTTCACAGTAATTATGATGAATTTGGAGGGTAAGGATTGCTATATCATCTGTCATGGGGTCCACAGTTAAGAGTTCGAAGTTGGCCAGCATATTTCATAAATGGATATAATTTTCAGACTCAAGAATATGGAATGGGAAAATCCACAATGAATAGTGGTGTGTCTGTTCGGTCATCCAATGGTGGCAGTTCAGAATATGATTTTTATGGCTTGTTGGATGAAATCATAGAGATAGAGTACCCTGGACCATTAATGATGCGGGTTGTGTTATTTAAGTGCACGTGGTTCGACCCCGTCAAAGGAATGAAGGTGCATACGAAATGCAATTTGGTTGAAATAAATCACAAGAAAAGGTATATGAAGTATGAACCATTTGTCTTGGCACAACAAGTAATTCAAGTATGTTATGCATCATATCCTAGTTTGAAACGTGACAAAGCTGATTGGTGGGCTGTATGTAAAATCAAAGCACAGAGGAAAATCGAGGAGCACTGGAAAGATAGAGCCTACCAACAAGAGGAAGTGTGTAACACAGTTGAAATTGAGGAATATAACATACCAACTTTACAAGATCCATGTGGAGCAATGATAGATGTGGATCCAACTGAAATTTGCGAATTAAATGTACAAGAATGTTTAGAATCTGATTTTCAGACAGATGACGAAGACGAGGACGAAGACGAAGACGAGGACAAAGACGAAGACGAGGACGAAGACGAAGCCGAAGATGAAGACGAAGACGAAGATTAAAATTTTTGTCACAAAACACTACAGATGTGTAATTATTAATGCGACAAGTGCTATTTTGGTTGTTATCATTATTGTTCTTGTCATTATTATTATTGTGTTTTTTTATTATTGTTATTGTCGATTCTTCTTTTTATTTTAATTGATCGTCCAAAATTTTATCCCTAAATGCCGACAAGTTAAATATTATTAACAATACCCTAACATTTCCGATATTCTAATTTCCATTGCAAAATTTGAGATGCCAAAATTTTGGACTGAAAAAAAGACGTAGCAAATTTATGACCCAAATAAATGTGATGCTAAATTTTTGACCTAAAAAAGACGTCACAAATTAACAAATTCACAAATTTTTTACTTGTGTCCGTCGCAAATTTGCGGTAAAAAATTTGTGAATTTGTTAATTTGTGACGTCTTTTTTCGGTCAAAACTTTAGCATCACATTTATTTGGGTCCTAAATTTGTTACGTCTTTTTTTCGGTCCAAAATTTTGGCATCTCACATTTTGTAATGGAAATTAGAATATTGGAAATGTTAGGGCACGTTAATAATATTTGACTTGTCGGCATTTAGGGACAAAATTTCGGACGATCAATTATTGTTAGGACCCAAATAAATGTGATGCTAAATTTTTGACTGAAAAAAAGACGTCACAAATTTACAAATTCACAAATTTTTTATCGCAAATTTGCGATAGACTCAGACCTGTCCGTCGTAAATTTTGCGAGGGAATTTTTTCGTTCGAAATTTGCGATGGACCGATTGAGTCCGTCGCAAATTTGCGACGAAAAGGTTGAGTCCGTCGCAAATTTGTGACGGACCTAGAATGTCCGTTGCAATTCGAACGGTAAAAAATTCCCTCGCAAATTTGCGACGGATACTTTAAGTTCGTTGTAAATTTGCGACGGACATTAGGTCTGTCGCAAATTTTCTACATTTATACTCCCCCTTCCCCGACGCCCCCTTCCTCGACGCCCCCTTCCTCGATCTGCGATCTTCGCCCGTCGCCCTCCCCCGCCGCCGCCGCCGTCGCTGCCCAGCCTCGCAGCCGCGCAGTAGCTCCCCCGCCCGTCGCCGCCCAGCCCCGCAGGCCCCCTCGCCCGTCACCCGCCCCCCGCCGTCGCGCCCTTGCCCCAGCCCCGCCCCCAGCCCGTCGCCTGCCCCTGCCGGTGGCGCCGTCGCCCCCGCCCCCGCCCGTCGCCCGCCCCGCAGCCGCCCGTCGGTCGCGCCGTCGCCCCCGCCTCGCCCCCCGCCCGTCACTCGTCGCCTTTGCCCCCGCCCCCGCCTTCGCCCCCGCCCCGCCCCCCGCTCGTCGCCCACCTGCAGCCCCTCGCCCGTCGCCTGGCCCCCGCCGTCGGCCCGCAGCCGCCGCCGTCGCCGTCGGCCCGCAGCCGCCGCCGTCGCCGTCGGCCCGCAGCCGCCGCCGTCGCCGTCGGCCCGCAGCCGCCGCCGTCGCCGTCGGCCCGCAGCCGCCGCCGTCGCCGTCGCCCCTCGCCATCAGCCGGCCGAGGCTCTCGCCGGAGCAGCCCTCGCCCGTGGCCGCCCTTGCCAGAGCACAACCACCATCGCCGCCGGCCAGCCGCCACCGTCGCCGTCGTCACCATCGTCGCCGCCACCCTCGCCGTCGCCCGCGCTCGCGCCGGGACCGCCACTGTCCGATCCGCCGGTTTTTGTTGTCCTTGAACCAAGTAAGCCAACTCCCTGAACCCTAGTTAGTATAATTAGGTAATTAGTCGGACTTGTTTAGGAATTATTTAAGATCACTTTTCGTTGGCTAAGTTACGGGTCGATTTCAGGATTGCACGTGGCTTTGATCGATGGTCGACTGGTTAATTTGTCTATTATGTGGATGATTAAGCGTTAAATGACGATAGGGTGATTGATTAAGCGTTTTCACAGAAAACGCTTGAAAATTGAACAATTTTATAAAAAATCAAGAAAAATTACGGAAAATTAAAACAACGGTATATGTTGGCAACAAATATGAAATTTTGCCGTAAAAGTTTTTTAAAATTTTTAAAAAACTAAAATTTCATAATATCACAAAATGGCAAAAATTAATAGTGACCACCCATTTTCAGTGAAATTTAGATTTTTTAACGTTCCGGGGAAAAAATATTAAAAAATTTAAAATTTGCATAACCTTATAAAATGGCTTAACATAAATGTGGTCACCCATTGTTAGGGAAATTTTTATTTTTTTGGGTGAAAAAAAAATTATAAAATTATAAAATTGCAAAACTGCACAGAATTGCCTAGAAAACATGTGGTCATCAACTTGTAGTGAAATTTAAATTTCTTTAGATGGCCAAAAAAAATTAGAATTTCAAAATTTTCAAAACTTCACAAAATGGCTTATAATACCTGTGGCCCCACTTTTAGTGATATTTAATTTTTTTAACGTGCCCTAAAAATTATTAAAATAAAGAAGGACAAAAATTTTGGAAACTTTACCTAATAGCTTAAAAAAAAATTTGGAAACTTTACCTAATAGCTTAGACTACCTGTGGCCACCCAATTTTAGTATGGAAAATTTTTTTTATTTCACAGAAAAAATTTTATATTAAAAAATAATAATTTAAAAATTCTTAAAATTTTAAAATTTCAAAACTTTACAGAATGTCTTAGAATACCTGTGGCCACCCACTTTCAGTGAAATTTAAATTTTTGTACATGGTCAAAAAAAATTTAATCAAAATGAATGCGATTCATATAGTGATGTTTGATACCTGTGGCCACCCATATCGTGCTCATACATTGATGTTTCATATCAAAATGACTGGGATTCATAGTATATTTGTTTGTAGGAAATTACACGTCATAAACACTCGACATTGGCTCATTTCAAGGAAACTTTTTCTCAGTCTTTCCATCAAAATGGTAATCTTCGTCATGTACATCATTATGTGTCCATAAAACGTGTCAATAGTTCTTTACATATTCGCATAACCTTCCTACTTGTCAGTATAAACGTGGAGGTCACATGCCTAGAAGACAAGCCTCTTCCTCGTCCTCGTCCCCGTCCCTTTCCTCTTCCCCTGTCCCGGCATCTAACCCTCAATCACAATATGGTCCGTCACAATATGGACACGTTGGCCCTTCCTCCAAGACTCAACAAAATGTTACGGGACTTGGCCACATACGAATTGAATGTTCTCCAGTTCAATCTCCTTTAGCTCCCTCTCCTTCCGTTCCACCCCATTATTCGGCGGAACAATCGAATATTGACGGAAACAGAGGTCAAGAAGATAATCGATTCTTCATATGCCCATTTGGAGATTCGTAAGTACTTCATTTTTATTTTAGTATATGTAATATTTAGGGCTTTAGATATTGATGTCAACTGAATTGTCCATGTTAAATAATATCCGTATGAATGTAGATTCACGGATGCTCTGTCTGTTGTGAGGGAATTGAACAAAATAGTAAGAAACTTTTGGATGGGAGAGTATATTATTTACGGAAGTGTTCCACAAGAAGTGAAAGAAATGTGGTGGAATGAGTTCAAGGTAAGTTTTACATATTTTATTTTCTCACCAATTAAGTTTGGTGTATTATATTGATGGTCAAGAATGATGTAAAGGGACCAGAACAACTCCATAGTTTTCGATACCTAAAGGACCAGATATTTTCTCCAGACATGAACTTTACAAAATTTGTCTATATTTTTCTGGTGCATGGTTATGGATATGTGATCATCATAATAATTTTCAATTTGTGTTTTTATTCATTGCAGCGAAAGTTCATGTGGGAGGAAGCGGAAGACAATGAAGTGAGAAGAATTTTCGATAAGAAAATAAGTGATTTTATGCGAAATGTCGTGAATAGAGCGAAGAGCAAGCAAGCGAAGCCGTCTTTCTTTACAGCTGACAATTGGGAGGCAATTAACAGATTTTGGGCATCTGAATAGAGTCGGCAACTCTGTGAGCAGAATAAGAAGAATCGATCTTCTAGTTCTAGTGATGGGTCAGCCACATATGCTGGGGGCTCTATCAACATTGTGGAGCATCGCAAATGACTGGTAAGTCTGTTAAATGAGTTACAAGTTAATTTAATTCAATTACTCATGTTTACATTTTGTAGGCAAAAGAATTAGGGACGGAACCGACATTTGCAGCTACATTTGAACGCACATTTCAAAAGAAAGATAAGACATGTACTAACGATCGAGCAAAAGCTGTTAAGGTATGTAAGGTTATACTTTGGCTTATATGTAAACTATAATGAAAACCGTTAATGCTTTCAATATTTATGGTATATATATATAGTGATTTTATTTTCATCTATATTGTTAATGTAGAAAAAATATGATGAACTTTTAATGAGCAGTGCTAGTGGTAGTGATGATTGTCCTGAGTAGAGATGGCCACGGTTCGGAACCGGCGGCGGTTCCGGTTCGTGGCCGAGAATGAACCGGAACCGGAACCTCCTCTGGCGGTTCCGGTTCAGGTTCCGGTTCGGAACCGGAACATTTTTTTTTTCTTCGTTCTCTTCTCTGTCTTCTCACTTCTCGGCCGGCCGGCGGAGCCGCGGGCGGAGGTCGCCGGCCTCAGGCGAGCCTCGCCGGCGTCGGGCGAGCCTCGCCCTCGCCTGGGCCAGCGATGGCGAGCCTCGCCGGACGCCGGCGAGGCTCGCCCTCGCCTGGGCGAGCGAGCCTGCGAGGGCGAGCCTCGCCCGACGCCGGCGAGGCTCGCCCTCGCCTGGGCGAGCGAGCCTGCGAGGGCGAGCCTCGCCCGACGCCGGCGAGGCTCGCCCGACGCCGGCGAGGCTCGCCCGACGCCGGCGAGGCTCGCCCGACGCCGGCGAGGCTCGCCCGACGCCGGCGAGGCTCGCCCTCGCCTGGGCGAGCGAGCCTGCGAGGGCGAGCCTCGCCCGACGCCGGCGAGGCTCGCCCTCGCCTGGGCGAGCGAGCCTGCGAGGGCGAGCCTCGCCGGACGCCGGCGAGGCTGGCCCTCGCCTGGGCGAGCGAGGGCGAGCCTCGCGCCTCGCCGGCGTCGGGCGACGCTCGCCCTCGCTCGCCCAGGCGAGGGCCAGCCTCGCCGGCGTCCGGCGAGGCTCGCCCTCGCCAGATCCAGGCGAGGGCGGCCTCGCCTGAGGCCGGCGACCTCCGCCGGCCCAGGCTAGGGCCGGCGGAGGAAGAAAAAAGAAAAAACAGAAAAGAAAATTAAAAAATTAAAAAATTATTGTTCCGGTGACGAAACATTATTCAATATAAATTGTAATTAAAATGTAAATTGTAATTAAATTTGAGGACAAAAAGACAAGACAGGGCTTGAACTTAATAAATTATCATTAAGCACATTACAATTCGTTACAACGATCTAAAAAAAAAGGAGCACAATATATATGCTCTAAAATGATCCCAAAACCTAAACATTCCGTGCATAGGGGATCAGAGGTCACATGTCGTCGGATTATACTTGGGTTTCCCTAAGCTCATGTGGGTGTACCCGATATGAGAAACAAGGGTTCCCAAAATATTTGCCAACTCCAATAGTTCTTTTACCCTCAATCATCACTACCCGTTCCAGTACCGGTAGCGGTAGTATCTCCATCGTTAAAGAATTCGGATTCAGTATTGCGATCTATCTCTTGTTGTCGGTATTGAGCCTTCGTCCAAATAGCAACACAAGTTTGCATCTCCACTGATTCTGGATTTAATCTTGAACGATGTTCATCCAAAATATTACCTTCGGCACTAAATGCTTGTTCGACCGCAACTGTGGAACAAGGGGTTGAAAAAATCTGTTTTGCAATAACAGAAAGGATTGGGTATCGGCTTGCGTGCCTCTTCCATCAATCCAAAATTAAAAAATCTGTACCACCTTCGGATTCAGTAAACTCAAATGAAACGCTTAGATAACTCTCTAATGCAGAAATATTTCCTATTACTCCATTTTGTTTTTTTTGTCTATGTAATAAAAGTTGGTACCCTCTACTAATTTTACCTGTACTGTCATTTTGTATCTCCATAGATTGAGAAGATCCAATATCACCTAAATTATATTTAGTATAAAATTCATTATATAATTCTATTACTACGTTTTTAACATTACGTACTGTAGTTGTAACATTTATCTCATCACAATGTAAACATTGATAATACACACGCAAAAAGTCATTTAAGCCATCCAATTTGCAACGCGGATAAAAAACACAAGCAACTAAATAAATAATGGGAATTTCCATATAATAATGTAGCCACTTCATTTTCATTGCATGTATAGTATGTTGTAATTCAACATCATTTGCACATTCATCAAAAATTCCGACAATATTAGTACACTCTACTAAAAATAAATGTGTAGTAGGATAATAAACACCGGACAAAGTATAAGTTGCATCATTAAAAACCTTTAAAACATCTAAATTTTTTTGGCAAATATTCCACTCTTGTGGGTATAAATTAATCTAAGGTACATTATTAGAAATGAATGCACATAATAAATCTTTATATGCTAAAGATTCAGCAAGCAAGTGGAAAGTAGAATTCCAACGAGTTGGAACATCTTTTGGAAATCTTTTTAGCTTTTTGCCATTTTCTCTACAAAATCTACCCCATTCTTTCATTTTTTGGGGATGTTTTCATAAAAATTGAATCGCCGTTTTTATTGGTCGAAGAAAAATATCGAGAGTTTTCAAACCATCTTGTACACATAAATTTAAAACATGACAAGCACATCTAACGTAAAAAAATTTTCCGCCAAAAGCGGGTTTACAAATATTTTCTAACTCGGCAATTGAAGTGGTATTTGCTGCAGCATTATCAAAACCAATTGAAAAAATTTTGTTAAGCAAATAATATTCTTCTAAAATTTGCCTAATTATTCTATAAATATTATTTGCCGTATGATTGTCATCGAAAACTCTAAATGCAATAACTCTTTTTTGAATACTCCACTCGTCATCTATCCAATGACAAGTTATGCCCATGTAAGAATGATTTTGCCAAGGATCACTCCAAATATCACTACCTATATGCACGCATCCATTAAATTGCATAAAAAAATTTTGTAAATCTTTTTGTCCTTTTCTGTAAAGATCTTTAATTACTCGTTTAGTTGAATTTCTAGGAACACGTTTTGCTTGTGGAGTACATGCATTTTGTACAAATTCATTAAAACCAAATCTTTCTCCAAAATTAAATGCTAAATGCTCAACGCAAATAAATTTGCCTAATTCTTCCTTATGAGTTTTGTCATTAAAGGGGAAGTGTTAGGATTGACGTACCCGGAAATTTGTTGTTGCCCGATATCGATTCCCATTTCGGTTGGATGTTTGCTCCTAAGATGTTGTTTAAATGTTCCATATCCTTGTCCACCTGTATATTTATATATTTTCCCACAATATTTGCAAATTATATCATACCTTTTTTCACCAATATCAAACATTTCCATTTTCATGAAGTGATTCCAAATGTCAGATGTAAATTCTCGTTCCGCTTCCTTTGTTGTAGATATTTCGCCAGGAGGATGAAAACTTTCTTGAGTCGGGACGCGCTCCATATCGGGAAAAATGTTGATTTCATCATCTTGAAAATCTGCATATTCACGAGGATCAAAAGAATGATGGGATTCCGTCGCGATATTCTTACCTTTACTAGATGGCACTCGACTTCCACTTGCCATTTTTCGAGTGGATTGAGAGAATTGAGCGGACTAATTGGGAGAATTAAGAAAGAATTGTGTGAATTGAGAAAATTGAGAGAATTTAAGAGAATTTCGAGTATTCAGAAAATTTGAGACTTGAGAGAAGAGAATTTGAGAGAATTTGAGAGAATTGTGTGAGTATTGAGTTTGAGAGAATTTGGGAGAATTTATAGGAAAAAATTGAGAAGAAAATTAAAAAAAAAGGAGATAACCGTTGCAATTGCAACGGTTATCTCCTTTTTTTTTTTTACTTTTTTGCCCGTTGGGGCTTTTGCCCGTTGGCGTTGGCGTTGGCGTTGGGACCGTTGGCGTTGGCGTTGGGGCTTTTGCCCGTTGGGAACGGGCCCGCAAGTCGGGCCTGCTGCGGAGCAATTTTTTTTTTTTTTTTTCCGTTGCTAATGCCGAATCGCCGGCAACGGGCGGCCAACTGGCCAAGGCCAACGGCCGCCATCGCCGGCATCAGGCGAGGGCCGGCCTCACCTGGGCTGGGCGAGGCCGGCCTCGCCCGACGCCGGCGAGGCTCGACCTCGCCAGTTGCAGGCGAGGCCGGCCTCGCCTGCAACTGGCGAGGCCGGCCTCGCCCGACGCCGGCGAGGTCGAGCCTCGCCAGATCGCAGGCGAGGCCGGCCTCGCCCGACGCCGGCGAGGTCGAGCCTCGCCAGGGCGAGGTCGAGCCTCGCCAGATCGCAAGCAAGGCTCGACCTCGCCGGCGTCGGGCGAGGCCGGCCTCGCCTGCAACTGGCGAGGTCGAGCCTCGCCCGACGCCGGCGAGGTCGAGGTCGAGCCTCGCCAGATCGCAGGCGAGGCCGGCCTTGCCCGACGCCGGCGAGGCTCGACCTCGCCAGATCTGGCGAGGCTCGACCTCGCCGGCGTCGGGCGAGGCCGGCCTCGCCAGTTGCAGGCGAGGTCGAGCCTCGCCGGCGTCGGGCGAGGCCGGCCTCGCCAGTTGCCGGCGAGGTCGAGCCCTCGCCGGCCGGATGTGCAGGCTGTGTAGTGTGTACTGTGTGTGTGCGTTTTTTTTTTGGAACCGGGCCCGGAACCGGCGGTTGCGGGCCGGTTCATAAATTTTGGGAACCGGAACCGGGCCCGTAGGGCACGGGCCGGTTCCGGTTCCGAACCGCGGGCCCGGTCAACGGTCCGGGTCCGGGTTTGACCGGACCGGTTCCGGGCCAAAACCGGCCCGTGGCCATGTCTAATCCTGAGTCCAGGCCATCAGTTGATAATATGGCATTATGGATGGAGGCAACGGGTGGGGTGAAAAAAGGGAAAATATTTGAGATGGGATCGTTGTCAAGGATGTACATGCCGAATAGTCCTGGAAGTTCATCATCCACTGCACTGGTTGAAGGAGGTCACGACAAAGGACGTCACGACAAGACGAGTAATTGACCCAAGAAGTGCATCGTCTGAATAATTTGCTTGTTAAGAAGGATGAACAAATAAATAACTTGGAACAACAAATGAGACTCGTTATGCAATACCTTAACCTCAATCGCTATGACGATCCTCCTGTACCTCCAGCTAATCCAATAGGTGATGGGCACAATGATGACCAATACATTGATGCCGAGAATGATGATGATGATGATGATGATGATGATAATTTTCTCCGGTCTTTCTAGTTAAAATTCTCAAAATCGGGGGTAAGCTTGCTTCATAATCTTGGTTTTTCATAATTTCACTCATATTCATATGTAAGAACATTTATGTTTGTCCTGAAACGTATTTTTGTTAACCCTCTTGTTATTTTACACCTAGTTCTACATCCATGCATAAACGCTTCTTTTATATTTTGGACTGATTTATGTATCGACATTTCCTCAGGTCTCGACAAAAGTGACTACTTTCGATGTCCTGCCATCTACCAAAGCCGCGTCTTCTTGTGTATGGTTTTTTTTCGTCTTCTATGGTTGTCCCGTCTCTTAGTTCATGTTTTGAATGTATTGTAAGATTGGATATGAAATAGCATCATGTCAGACTTTGCAACTTTCCTTCAGTTATTTGTTTCAATTATATGTCATTGTGGCTGGTTTGTCAGAATCTATGGATTGTTCGTTTTTCTGTTTCAATTATATGTCATTGTCTCCTTTGTTTGATATGGACAAGAATTTATGGCCGAAATTCTTGTCATTGTCTGTTTCAATTTTTAGCCATACCCCATTGATTAGTATCCCGAGAGTGATCAGCTCTGGGTGAGACTTACTAAAATGAAATGCGAATTAATATCAGTTTCATTGATTCTCGGAATTACATCGAGATTCGGGCTGTTACACCGGATGGAGCTGACGATAATGCCAATAGCGAGGTGGAGTGAGGGAGGTACCAAGAAAGAGAAGGAAGGAGCAGGTTTTTGGAAAGACACAACTATCATGTTTTGGAGATAAAGTCGTGTAGTGATGGGTGATAGCCTAGTTTATTTTTGGTTAAGGATGGTGGGTCATAGTATTTTAGACGGGTTGGAGTAGTTGGGTAGTCTCCCCGTGTTTTTGAACTTACCTTTGTATCACCCGTATTATTATATGAGAAGGAAGCTATTTTCATAACTTGCGTGTTCTTGCATTTCTGTGTATCTATGTTTCTATGTCACATTCATGTTATAAATGCCGACCTTTGTTAAGAAGCATCTTCCGTCTGTGAATAATCTAATGACTAATGAGAATTAGAGGATTCCTCTTGAAAGAGGAGTACCCGAGACTCTACAACTTCTTAGCCGAAGCCACTAGCAGTTCCTTCTATTGATGCTTTGCCCGATTCAGAATTACCTGCACTAACTCCTATTCAGGTCTATACACATGGTCCTCAAACTGTTTGGGGTCATGACTCTCCACCAGTGGATGTCCCACCACCACATTCGGCCTTTGCTTCTGATCCTCTTTCACTAGCTCCTGTTGATTCTCCTATTGCCCATTGTACTCAGTCTAGGTATCTTCTTTCTCATTTTGTGTCTTATCAAAATTTAACCCCTGAGATGTCTCGCTGTGTCATCCCTTGCATATGTATTTGTGCTTAGTAGTGTATAAGAGGCTTTGGCTCATTCAAGTTGGGCTTATGCTATGGGGGAGGAGATAGCTACATTACATCATAAAAAGACTTGAGAGTTGGTCCCTTTGCCTCTTGATAAACAATTGGTAGGTTGTCGTTGGGTCTTTATCGTCAAACACCGTCCTAATGGTTCAGTTGAGTGCTTAAAGGCGCATCTTGTTGTAAAGGGCTATACTCAGACTTGTGGTATTGATTATGATGAAACTTTTTCTCCAGTGGCCAAAATTCGTTCTGTTCGTATCGTTATTTCTTTGGCTGTCCGATTTAAGTGGACTCTTCATTAGTTTGATGTCAAAAATGCATTCCTTCATAGTGATCTTCACGAGGAGGTCTATATAGAGCAACCACTTAGGTTTATTGCTTAGGGAGAGAAGGTGTGCCGGTTGCGAAAAGCCCTCTATGGACTTAAGCAATCTCCTTGTGCTTGGTTTGGCCGCTTTAGTGATGCGGTTATTACTTTTGGCATGCATCGATGCAGTGTAGATCACTCTGTGTTTAGTATGTCTTCTTCTTTAAAGGCGTGTGTTATCCTTGTTGTTTATATTGATGATATTATTATTACCGGAAGTGATGTTGAAGGTATACAATGGCTCAAGCAGTGTTTACAGAAGGAGTTTAACACTAAAAACCTGGGTCATCTTCAATATTTTCTTGGCATAGAGGTTGCTTATGCCGATGGCACTATCGCTCTCTCTTAGCGAAAGTATACTCTTGACATTCTTAAGGAGGTGGGCTTGCATGACGTTAGGCCTGGTGACACACCTATGGACTCTAGGGCGAAACTTAATAATGAACACAGAGAGCTTCTTCATGATCTAGAGAAGTATCGCCGCTTAGTAGACAAGTTAAATTATCTCACTATTGCTTATCCATATATTTCCTTTGCTATTAGTGTGGTGAGTCAATTCATGAGCTCTCCCCGTATCACTCACTGGCAAGCCATTCCCGCAGATTGTTCGCTATTTTAAGGTAGCTCCAGGTCAAGGACTTGTGTTCAGGGTCATCTTTATATAGCTGGTTGTTCAAACCCTAAGTCTTTGGAGGTGACAACATATTCTGATGCATATTCGGCTGATTGCCCTATGGATCGATGGTCTACTTTTGGATACCGTATCTTTCTTGGTGGCAATCTTGTGTCATGGAAAAGTAAGAAACAATATGTCGTTTCTCGATCTAGTGCAAAGGTTGAGTATCGTGCTATGGCTAATGTTATGGGCGAACTTCAATGGATTCGAATGTTGTTAGCAGAGATTGGACTGCCTATGACTAAATCATCTACTCTTCATTGTGATAATCAATCTACTATTCACATTGCCAGCAATCCGGTGTTTCACGAGCGAACGAAGCATATAGAAGTGGATTGTCATTTTGTTCGGGAAAATGTCAATTGTGGTGATATACAGTTGGTGCACACAAGTTTTAAGGAGCAGCTAGCAGACATTTTCACAAAACCTCTTCGACGTAGACGAGTTTCATATATTTGCCATAAGTTAGGCCTTTCAACTTGAGGAAGAGTGTTGGGTTATTATTTATTATTCTACAGTTTAGCAAGTTGGGGTTATTTATGTAACTATACAAGGCTTAACCCTAAGCTTATAAGTACTTTTTTTTAATTTCAATAGAAAAACACTCTCTCTTTTACTAACAACAAAAGGAATACAAAAAGAGCCTGAATTTGAACATTAAAGAATCCTCTAGCCTACATGTACAATCGTCACCGTGCTAAAAATAATTTAGCCTACAATGGTCACTCGGTCCATCAGTTATGATGCCACAAGCGTTCTCAACCTCCACATCATTATCAAGTAGTCCCTTAAATGGAAGGTCCTGTCATATCCGCAGCTCTTCTTAGTTGTATATTTTTACAGGCTTCTCATGAGTGTGACGGTTCGGCAAATTGGGAAATAAATCACGATGCACCACGTGGAAAGACAAGCAACCAACAAGAATTTAAACCAGGAATAAAATGGCTCAAACAGCAATATCACCATGTCCACACAGAATTTCTAAAGCAATTGCGTTAAGTACAGAGAAAAGCCATATTCACCACAACTCTGCTATGGCTTTTCTTATATGCCCACAAAATCAATAAAACACTCTCACATCCGCTACACTCATTTTGAGCATGTGTCGGTGTTTGACTACCAATTTTATTAGAATCACTTAAACTTAAGTAGCATTCAGTGGTCATGTAAAACAAACAACACACTCCTCTACTTTCTCCATCCCACTTGTGTTTGTGGGTAAGATCTCCATGATTTCTCCATCCTACATTGTGACATTTGGCCTGCTGCCTATATTAATCTTATACTCCATAGTCCATATACTACTTTTTTGGACTGAATTGAACAAAAATCCTTGTGTTCCAACGTTTCCCACTACAATGTGAGCTTTACATTCACTCATGGCTAATTTTCGGCTTTCATCTACAAACATCATCTGCAAAATGCATATGCCAAGGTATCATCTTAAATATTCCCAATTAGCTTGAAAGCAAAAGGATAAGGACTTAAGGCTGAAAACTTGGGTTAAACCTAGGCTATACGAGAAACCTCGATTTCTCTTCGATGTATCCTCAATAAACTCACAACTTTGTCATGCATGACCTTTTATAATTGTCTATGAAAAATGTGTACTCCTTTCTTCTCTAGAATCCTCCAAAATACTTTTCTAGTAACCTGTCATATTTGCTCCTAATTTATGAAAGCAATGCATATATCCCTTTGCCAATACTTTTGCCTTTCAACCAGGAATTAGCCTTTGCAAAATATTAAGTAGTATCATCGAAAGTTAAATGAATTCATGGATGATGGTATGGCTCTTTCCTTTGCACGACAGGTCCATTAACAACATTCTCACAATCTCCTTGTAGACATGAACTAGTCCCTCTGAGTTCTGGCTTAGTAAGACTGCTTTGAATGATATTTCTTAATCCTGAGGTTATTGTGTTAATCTTAATAAATTGCTTTCTGCATGTTAGATGGCCAAAACAAAATCCAGCAAAGAGCGCGGTAAGGAAAGAGGAGCTCAACTGCATGCTGAAGACTAAGAAACACCTGTCCAAACACCAAATCCACAAGCAAAGAAGAAACTCACAAACACTCAGTGATAGTAGTAAACACACACGAGTTACTTCCTGCTTTGACGTCGTAAGTTTGATGATAAATCAATTACTCTGGTGATGACTTACTTTTACTACCTTAAAACTGGAACTATCACATTAAGTTATTGGGAAAAGAACACCACAAGTGCCACAATTTTCATACGGCGTTCACTTGAGTGTTGTAACTTTTCTTCGATCACTTAAGTGTCATAATCTTATATGCGACGCTTACTTGAATGTCATAATTTTATTAAAATCACTTAAGTGCCGTATAACTTTTCAATCGATCACTTCAGTGCCATAATTTTTTAGAAACATTTATCACAAGTACTACGCCACGTTGGATTTTCGGCACTTGGGGGAACATTTTTTTAAAAAATTTGACACTTAAGTAATCGATTGAAAGTTATGTCACTCAAATGACGTTTTTAAAAGTTATGGCATTGAACTGGTCGAAAAAAAAGTTGACACTCAAGTGAGCATTGTACGAAAGTTATGGCACTTGTGATATCCTTATTACGCAAGTTATTAATATAACTTAGTCCTTACAATGCTAAGATTTGGCTTTGAGTTATGAAAATTTATACAAAGCCTCATAAGTAACTATTATTTTGACGTCGTAAGTCGGATAATGAACTAATTACTCTGGAGAAAATTTACTACTACTACCTTAAAAGGAGCTATTTTGGTAAGTTATAAGTTTAGTAAGGACTTGCTATTCACACAGCTGATATTTAGTTTTGAGTAGTAAATTTATGAAAAGGTACCCAAGTTCCGTTTACGCTGATGTTGTAAGTCGGATGGTAAATTCTCACTTTGGTGGTAACTTCACTACCTTGGAAGCGCGATTATCTTTGTGAGTTATTAATTTCAGTGGTAACTTACTATTGGCACCGCTAAGATTTAGTAAATATGAAAGTTACTAACTTTAATGGTAAAATTTTAACACCCATGGCAAATTTCTAAACAACTTGATAACTTATCACGGAATAGTAACTTACTAGTGGAATTAGTGACTTACCAATACATGCTCGCTTTTGGGGAAGCAACGTATCAACAAAGTGAGGAAATTAACAATGGCAAATTGCTTAAGAGCTTGATTATTTTTTTATCAACTTAGAATTTAGACATTGGTAATTTACTTACTTGATCAGTAACTTACCCAAAAAGATAACCTACACTAGTATGGAAAGTC
Source organism: Syzygium jambos (assembly GCA_031216235.1). Lineage (NCBI taxonomy): Eukaryota > Viridiplantae > Streptophyta > Magnoliopsida > Myrtales > Myrtaceae > Syzygium > Syzygium jambos. Next base: position 17,264,650 of record CM062230.1, on the reverse strand, counting down.
ACTAATTTGAATAGTACTTTACTACAACGGTAAGAAATTCTACTTCCAATGATTTATTTTAAATGTTTGATAATACTATTGAAGTTGGCGTTGGTAAATTCCTCAAATTGTTTTTCATTTAGCACACTAAAACAAGCTAAATTTCGTAAGTAGCTTATGCCATTGATAGATACCAAGTTCGACATTTTTTTAATTTAGCAAATTCCTTACGTTAGTGGCAACTTACCAACTTGGAAATGATCTTATATAGGTAAGTTAATATTTAATTGTAAGTTTTTAATTACACTGGAAAGTTTTCGTTTTCTATGGTAAATTTAAAAAAAAATAGATAAGTTCCATTCTACTTGAAGTTTGTACATTCTTACTCTCTTTGTGACTTATACTACCTTATAAGCGGACCTATAGAAGTAATATCATAGTTTCACTGGTAAGTTACTAATTTCACCAATAAATTTTTATTTTGACAGATAAATTTCTAGAAAAATTGATAACTTATCATTTCATGTGATGTTCATAAATTGCTGACATTGTTGGTAAATAACCATCGACAGATCTGTCTAACAGGATGCCAGTTACAAAACTTTACTAACAAGATCTCAAAATTTAAAATAACGATACAGATTTAACATCACCCACCATTGTTCCCTTTTTGCCCAAACGGAACATTCTTCTCTTAAGTAAAGTGATATCAGAGAATTGCATCATAAGGAGTGTTAATACAGTACATAAGTAAAGGAACATCCTCGGTCTCAACTTCATAGTGAAAAAGAAATACTTCAGTCACAATGGAGACATAGGTTATCATTTACGGACAGTTAAGCGGACCAATGCGAAGCATCGAAATGCTTGTAAGCGGGAATTATTCAATTTTCAAACTCCAATGAAAGGTTCTACTCCAATTCAAGGTCATTATCATCAAGTAGTCCCTTGAATGGAAGGTCCCGTTAAACACTCAGCTCTTCTTAGTTGCGTGTTTTAACAGGCTTCTCATGAGTGTGACGGTTCTGCAAGTCCGGAAATAAATCATGATGCACAACATGAAAAGACAAGCACCCACGATAATTTTAACCAGGCATAAATTGGCTTACACAGCAATATCACCTTATCCAAACAGAATTTCAAGGGAAAATGCGTTAAGTACAGAAATTCACCTGATTCACCACATAAGACCCCTTGGGAGCATCAGAGTGCTGCAATCCAAGGAACTGTTCCCATAAACATCTCTCCTCTGTTGAAACATCCAATTCAGGTAGTGACAACATGACTTATCTATTATTGGTCATGGGTGCTTAGTGCGTGTAGGGGTTGGCGAGGTGGGCTTTGGGGTGTGTGTGTGTGTGTGTGTGTGTGTGTGTGTGTGTGAGAGAGAGAGAGAGAGAGAGAGAGAGATATGCACCTGAAAACGGTTTGATAAAATTTCAGAATCCTCAAGATACTCTGGGTGACCCAACGGAAGAAATGCAAACTTCCACTGTTCAAGCATTTTCACATTTTTGTTTCAGCGTTTGGTATGCATAAACACTATATACCCTATAGGAACCTCTATTACAATAATGGTGATAAAGAAGGCATAGGGACAAGATGCAGACCATGGAGAATGCATCATCTGGAACTTGCAGTTTCTTTTGTATTCGCATCTTCACTTCAGCTAATGTTTCACCCTCATGGATGACCAGCAAAAAGGGTTCCCCAAAGTTCTGCACTTGCTGTTCAAAGCACACATTAAGAAGGGGAAAGAAAACGAAGACACCTGCTTAACGTGAAAAAAAATTGTAGAACAAATTAATATTTGATACCAGCTGATTTTGAGTAGTTTCCTTCGTGAAGTGGTAAACGCGAATCAAGTGATCATGCGGCCCAAGGACCATCTTTTCTTCAGGAATCTGAGCAAAAACGAATTTTAAGTTTCAATACGACAATTAATACCGCATGAAACAAAAATTTAACCACAATTAAAATAAAAGATAAAGAAGAAGACCCAAAGAAAAACAACAAGGATGCTATCTTCAAAAGAAAGAGAAAGATGGTCAGAAGTGCAACCACGAAACCCACCATAGATAAAGAAAACAAGAGCTCAGAGCAAATAGTTCAGCCAATAGGCTATTGGCGCGGTACCCTGTAACATGCTTTCTCAAGATGTCATTACAGTTTGAAGTTCAAACCTACTTTCCTAATCTACTTGTTATTCTTTCTGCCAATGAAACCTGCTGGAAGAAAACACATTTTATGATTGTTTAGGACCCGCTGAATCTGGAAACAATCGTTTCCATCAGGTTGGAATTTCTGAGTTTACTTATGCAAGGCACTCATCAGCTGTCATATGCTTCTTCAAAGTAACAAAACCATGGATTACCGAAAATTCACTTATCAAGAAAATTTTGTTCTTAGATTAGCTCTTGATACGAGAATTTTAGGCTACATTCTAGATAATTACTTTACATGAGGGCTGATATACTGTCGAGCTGTATATATCCAGATTATATGGTTGTAAATACGTAGGAAAATTGACTGATTGCTAGGAGTAGATTTTTTCCTTTTTAGGAGATTTTTTATTCTGGTCAAATCTCATAAATCGTGGGATTGTGACTGTTCTCCTATTTAGGCTTTGTTTCCTATTTTGTTTGCTGGGACTTCTCTGTGCATTAGTCTATAAATATAGCACTGCAAAGAGGTAGTATACATGAATAAGAAAAAGAATTTCTCTTCATCTAAAAATTTCACATGGTATCAGAGCACTAGGCTAGACTTCTGGATTTCAAATTACAGCCTTCATTGCTGTCTATTATTCTCTAGGAAATTTTTCCTTCGAATGCAACCTTCATAGCTGCACTACTACTCTTGTTTTTTTCCTAACCTTTACTCTCCAAAAATGTCCAATTCCAAAATCACACCTAAAACCACATATCCTGCCCCTTCTACCAAGAAACCATTGGAGGAGGTCACCTCAATACACATGACAAGTGATCTTCAGAATATCAGGCCACCCCTCGTTTTGAATGAGAAAAACTATCTCAAGTGGTCGCAATTTGTCAAGACGTATATGAAGGGCAAAGGAAAACTCAGCCATCTACTTGGGACAAGACCCAAACTAGGAGATCCTTATTTCAATGCGTGGGATGAGGCTGATTCCATGATCATGTCATGGCTATGGAATTCCATGGAACCAGCCATAAGCGATACTTGTATGTTTCTCTCAATAGCAAAGGAGATCCGGGATTCCATCCAATGGACATACTCAAAGGCTCGTGATGCAGCTGAGGTGTATGACATTAAGGTGAAAACCAATGAGACAAAGCAAGGAGGTAAGACCGTTACTGAGTATGCTAATTCTCTGTAGAACTTATAGCAAGAACTCGATCATTATCGAGTACTCCAGATGTGGTGTCAAGAAGATGTGGCCATTCTGAAGAATCTTATTGAAAAGGATCGAGTCTATGATTTCTTAGTTGGGCTTAATTCTGAATTCGACCAAGTTAGAATTCAAATACTTGGCAAGGAGGAAGTGCCATCATTGGAGGAAACAATTTCCTTGATCCGGGTAGAAGAAAGTCGTCAATTAGTCATGCTCGAACCACAAATAGTAGAAGGGTCAGCCTTGACAATCAGAAAGGTTGATGAAAAGGGTGACTTGTCAAGGAAAGACAACCGGGACAACTTGTGATATGCCTATTGCAAGAAACTGAGACATACAAAGGAGCAATGCTGGAAATTGAATGGCAAACCAACTACTTCAGGCCGCGATTGGGTGAATCGAGCAACATAGCCAAGGCCCCGAGTCCACCTAACTGAGCAAGTTAGTCACGAAGAAGTTCAGGAGATACAACCTTCAATAGTGAAGAAATTGAGAAAATAAGAGGTTTGTTAGGGTCTGTTAATAAACCCTCTGGTGCATGCTTTCTGGCACTCTCAGGTAATTCTTGGATTGTTGATTCGGGGGCTACTGATGATATGACTCACACCTCATCCCATTTAAGCACCTATACACCTTGTCCTAGCAATAGGAAGATTATTGTGGCAAATGGGTCTCTTGCGACTCTTGCAAGGGTTGGAGATATTTCTATCACATCTAATCTTGTCCTTAAAGATGTTCTTCATGTCCCTAAAGTATCTGCCAATCTTGTCTATATACAAAAACTCGCAAAAGATCTTCATTGTCAAGTCATGTTTTACCCATCCCATTGCGTTTTTCAGGATCAGGACTCAGAGAGGAGAATTGAACTTGCTAAGAAACAAAATGGGTTGTACTACCTTGAGACACCTCTCACTGCAGGAAGAATTATGAATAATCTATCTTCATTGTTTCGTAGTACTTCAAATAAAGAAGCTATTTGGCTTCATCATTTTTGTTTTGGTCATCGTCCTTTCAAGTCTTGAGTATTATGTTTCCATCCTTGTTTAAAGATTTGAATATTAAAGATTTCCATTGTGATGTTTGTGAGTTAGCCAAGCATAATCGGGTACCATTTCCTATTAGCAATCGCCGTAGTTCTAATCCTTTTGACTTGATCCATAGTGACATTTGGGGACCTTCCACGATTCCAGACATCTCTGTAGCTTGTTGGTTTGTCACTTTAATTGATGATTGCTCTAGGATCATGTCACGCCCCGAACCCCACGGCATGCAACATCCCTACCTTGGTTGATAAACTGCGACGTCCCAGGAAGCGTCGCCGACCCATGCACAAAACAGAGATTAAGCACAAGCGGAAGTAATAAAATAAACAAACCCAAACAACTACAATATGAGCCAAGGATAGCCATACATCAAACACCATCATAGGAAATAATTACACATTTATATTACTATTAAAAACCATTTGTACAATATTTACAAGTACAAATAAAAAGGTACACATGATCAGTAGCCACTTAGTCAAAAAGTGATAAGCGGCTAGGAAGGTCAGTCTAAAACTTGGGAAGAGGGTTACAGTCCAAAAAGTAGCGGCCCTTACTACTAGCTAAGGACACAAGATGACCCTATGGCTCCCAGTCAGGATCGGACGACTCGGTGGGATCGTCTGACAACTCCTCGGAGGCGTCCTCACTAGACCCTGACTCATTCGAATCCATGGCCTGTGCTCGCTCATCCTCGGAGTCCGGCTTTAATTCTGGATCTAAGTAGAGTCCTAACCCGTCATTTACTCCTATTTCCTCATCGGACCCTACCGCATCGACCTCTCCAATTTCTTCCTCGTTGTCTATGTCCATGTCCTCAAACTCCTCTTCTTTGTCTTCGAGTTGATTGGCATCTTCGGTGATTACTTGAGGCTCCTCCTGCATAGGCTCATCCTCACCATCTACGTCATACACATCCTGAGGATTGATTATCTCACCATCAGCCATTCGTGGAATCATCAATCCATCTTGGTCGATCGGCACATCAAAAGTCCTAAGGGGTTGTCCGAGGTTGCCGTCTGGGTCTTGCAAGCACCAGGCCACGTACTCCTGGGTCTGATGAAAATACTCTCCTACGTTTACAAACACCACGAATCTATATCTCACATATGATTCCCCATTTCCTGCGAGGTATGTACTGGTATACTGGTGTATCTGTATAGGTATCCCAAAAAGTGGCGGATTCGGCATCTTTACATCTGGGGGTCTGAAAAGTTTCGGTTTACACAACCGTGAGACGAATCTCAGTGAGTTCAACCCCTAAACCTAGGCTAGGCTAGCATGCAATCTCCTGATCGGAAACAAACATTTAAAACCATAATGCAACAACAATGAAACAATTCTCTGACCCTGCGGTTAGACAGTTCAATATATAATACTCACGACACATACGTGGCACACATTATCACACGTACGCCAATCACATGCTCATGCACCAAGTCTCACACACTCGCATGCCAGTCCATGCATGTTCATGCATGCAAATGTCGTCAACATGTCACGTGCATTTCCCGGCCCACTGGCCCACACTGGCACACTGGCAATCGCCTAATTTATTATTTATTATGACTCGAGTCAACAACATTCACGGCCCAGTGCGTCTAGCCTGCTTCAAAGTACATGAGGCGTAGCAACCGATCTGGCCCAGTGTCTCTAGCCTGCTTCAAAGTGCATGAGGATGGTCGTCTTCCGGACGTACCGGGCATAGTCCTGCTTCAAAGTGCATGAGGACGGTATCGACCCGAAGGTCCTTAAGTGATCACACAGCCAATTATTATCTGAACCCCGCGTAACACGCTTCAAAGTATTTTAGGTGATCACATATTCATGGCATGCATGCATTTTCGCACAATTTCATCACATGCCTCACTCTTGGCATACACAATGCGTGTCCATGTTATGCAATGCAATGCACCACGAGCACCAATATAATTCAAACACTCAACATCACAATACGTGCTCAATTGGCCCAATTAATACTGTGTGGCCTAACGTGCGAATCACAAATCAACAACTAATTTCAAACCAATCATTGGCCAATCGCACTCCACATAATTCAGCCACACGACATACGACATGGCAGTACGAAATCAATCACAATTAAGCACAAATCACGTACAACCAGTCAACCCGGACATACCCGGTAATTTTTCAATGGGCTCCTAAATTGGTCATTTAATCCAATTAATCTCCCCAAATAATTTTCATTAATCCACTAAATTTTCCAGATAATAAATTCTACCAATCAGTCCTCAACCCAGTCTGAAATATACACTGATACTACCTAAGTCAGTCCAAAATGCACCGATAATACCTAAATCAATCCAGAAAAATGCACTATTAGTCCTAACTCGAGTTTAGGAATTTTACTCACTTAATTCAAGGTCACGACGACGAGGAACGACGGCCGATTACTGGTGAACAGTAGAACCGGCGACGGCATTCCCGGCGACGGCGTATGGCCGGCGGCGTACGGAGCCGTACGGATCGTACGGACACAGTACGGACGGCGACGTATGGACGTCGGTGACGTCGCAGTGGCAGCAGCTCGGCCGTTCGAGCTCCGGCGCGGCGGCGGTGGGGCTCCGACGCGGCGGCGGTCCTATTTCGAGAGAGAAAGGGAGAGAAAGAGAGAGAAAGGGAGAGAGAAAGGGGTCGGACAGGGGCAAGGCTGAGGCTGGGGGCTGTGGCGGTCGACAGCGTGGCACGGCGGCCAGCGGTGGCGCTCCGGTGGCCGGCGGTTTGCTCCGGCGAAGCTTGGCCAAGAGAGAAAATGAGAGAAAAATGAGAGAGGGAGTGATCAACGTGAGAGAGAGAGAGAGCTGTTCTGGCCAGATGAGGGTGAGAGGAGAGAGAGAGAGAGTCTTGTCTTGATCAAACAATAGGTGCTAGGGTGCCAAGTGTCAAAGATCTAGCTTAAAATGACCATTTTACCCCTTATCCAAGGGCTAATATTGAATCTTATCCAATAATTCAAGGGTATTTTGGTCCTTTGCTGCAATAATTAGGATAAGTCCAATTTTAATTAATTTCCTTAATTATCCCCCAAAATTCGGAGCCAAAAATAGCCCAGGGGCAAAACCGTCATTTTTTCGGTCCAGGGGTGAAGTTCCATTTTTCGGCTGTACCAATCCTCCATGTGCATGGCCAACATAATGTAGTGTCGGAATCGCGAAATTCATCGCGCAAGCCCTCGAAAATCCACGTCAAAGTTTGAGAGGCAAAATCGTAAATTTTTCCAATTTTTGTCGAAATTCCAATTTTTAGCCATAACGACTCCTGGTATGCGTGGCCACCCAAAAATGGCGTCAGCCTCGAAAAATAACCTCATTTGGCCTCGAAAAGCAACACTGGCATCCCGAGGGGCAAAATCGTAATTTTTCACCCCCGGACCGAAATTCCAATTTTTACCGTACTGACTCCAAACGCGTGTGGCCAGCGTAATATGACGTCAGATTCCCAAAAATAGTCTCTTAAGCCTTCGAAAATCGACATCAAAATCTAGGCCCAATTTCGTGAACAAAACTCGCTAAACTTTCAATTTCAGGGTCTCTCACTAACGGGCAGCTGTTTAGAGGTTACGCGTATTGACCTAGGGCTATCCGTATTGTGATGGTCTCGATCCTTGAGAGAATGAGAAATTATCACTAGTTCCAGAGGTCACGATCATTCGGTTTAAGTTCAGGACTGATTGGTCACGTGTACTTTCGGTCTTGCAGAATCACCTGCGTCCCTATTGTACATCATAGGCCTTGGCCAAACTCAATCCATTACCCTTTCCTACAATCGGCCCACGTTGGCTCAAAATATTCCCTCAGTGTCTCTCGTGATCGGTGTCCGTTTCACGATAGGGTCCCCGATCCACATACCGTTTTCTAGTTAGCCATACCTCATTGGTTAGTATCTCGAGAGTGATCAGCTCTGGGCGAGACTTACTAAAATGAAATGCGAAATAATATCAGTTTTATTGATCCCGAAATTACATCGAAATTCGGGCTGTTACATATCACATGGACTTTCTTACTCAAACATAAATTTGATGTGAGTAGCATTATTCTTTCCTTCCATTCCATGATTCAAACTCAGTTTGGGGTTAAGATCAAGGTTTTTCAATCTGATGATGCTAGAGATTACTTCAATCAGGTACTGTCCTCGTATTTTCAAAAGGAAGGTATTATCCATGAATCATCTTGTGTGAATACACTAGAGCAACATGGGGTTGCTAAAATAAAAAATGGTGATCTCCTCAACACAACTCGTGCCTTATTGTTTCACGGGCAAGTTCCTAAAACATATTGGGGTGAAGCTGTTCTTACAGCTACATACATGATCAATAGACTACCCTCATGTACTTTAGACCACAGGACTGCTATGGAAGTTCTTAAACAATTCTATCCTCACTTTCGTACATCTAATGGTCTTACACCTCAAGTCTTTGGTTGTACTTCCTTTGTCTACATTCATCATCATCAACGAGGAAAGTTAGATCCTCGCACAATCAAATGTGTGTTTCTTGGTTACTCACAAACACAAAAGGGCTATAAATGTTACCATCCCCCTTCCAAAAAATTCTATCTCTCTGCAGATGTCACTTTTGTTGAAAATAAACGCTATTTTTCACAACCTTATCTTTAGGGGGAGATTTCAGTCACGGAAGATAAGGGTCTTGGTGTTATTGATAACCTGGATTTATTGTCCAATGTCCCTGTCAACCCAAACTCATCCACTATAGCTCATGAACCTACCTTGAATCCTATCTCCCAATCTCCCGCACACCAACCTGATTCAATTTCTATTCCCACTAGTCCAACTCGTATACATGATTCTATGAGATTTTCTCAGGTGTATTCAAGGAGGACAACCATTCCAACACGAGCAGGTTCGAAATACCACTCCAATGTTGCCAATGAGAACACGATAAGTCCTGAACCTCCTTTGAATAAATAGCTTAGTGATACACCTGAGGCCGATCTTGATTTATCTATTGTTGTTAGAAAAGGGACTAGAGAGTGCACCAAGAAACCAGTTTATCCACTATCAAATTATGTGTCCCTTAATAGATTATTATCACCATACCAAAAATTTATTGTGAGTTTAAACTTTATTGTTGTCCCTAACACTTTGTCTAAAGCATTGTCAAAAGAGGAATGGAGGAATGCCACGGTAGAAGAGATGAAGGCACTGAAAAAAATTAAAACATGGGAAATTGTTGATAGGCCAAAAGGAAAAATTCTAGTTGGGTGCAAGTGGGTATTCACTGTAAAGTACATGGTAGATGGCTCTTTAGAGAGGTACAAAGCAAGATTGGTTGCAAAGGTTACACTCAAACATACGGAGTGGATTGCCAAGAGACATTTGCACCGGTTGCTAAAATGAATACTGTAAGAATTTTACTATATTTAGCTACTCCTTTTGATTGGAAACTTTGATAGTATGATGTAAAGAATGCATTTTTATATGGAGATTTGGAAGAGGAAATTTACATGAGCATCCCACCTAGTTTTGAAGGAAAGGAAACAACAAAAAAGGTTTGTAGACTTAAAAAGGCACTATACGGGCTCAAGTAGTCACCTAGAGCTTGGTTTGGGTGGTTTGCTAGAGTCACGAAGGCATCTGGGTATAAACAAAGCTAGGAAGATCAATACACTTTTTATAAAACATTCGGACGCAGGGGGAGTTACAGTATTATTGGTGTATGTTGATGACATAATAGTCACGGGCAATGATGAAAGGGAGAAACAGTGGTTGAAACAGTACTTGATTAAGAAGTTTGAAATTAAGGAGTTAGGAAAGCTATGGTATTTTTTGAGAATTGAGGTTTCATACTCAAGACAAGGGATCTTTATTTCACAACGAAAGTATGTGACAGATCTTTTGGAAGAAACCAGGAAACTTGGTTGCAAACCAGTAACTACTTCGATTGGACCAAACTAGAGACTAGCAGAAGCAAAAGAGGAAGCATCAATGGATTGAGAAATGTATCAAAGATTGGTGGGAAAGTTGATCTACCTTGCTCATACCTGACCAGATATCTCCTATGTAGTAAGCTTGATTAGTCAATTCATGCATAATCCAAAGGAGTCACATCTACAGGTTGCTCATCGAGTCCTACATTACTTGAAAGGGAGCCCGGGGAAGAGAGTACTATTCAAGAAGAGTCATGATCTCAAGCTTGAGGCTTATACAGATGTGAATTATGTTGGATCCGTGGTTGACAGGGGGTCTCCAAGCGGTTATTGTACCTTCCTTAGAGGTAACCTAGTAATTTGGAGAAGTAATAAATAGAATGTGGTGGCAAGATCTAGTGCAGTATCTGAGTTTAGGGCAGCAAATCAAGGAATATGTAAGCTATTGTGGCTCAAGATCATTCTTGATGACTTGAAGGTTGAGTGGCAAAGTCCTATGAAGTTACATTGTGACAATAAATCTGCAATTAATATTGCTTGTAATCCTGTGCAGCATGACAGGACAAAGCACATTGAGATTGATGGCACTTCATCAAGGAGAAACTTGAAGAAGGACTAATTTCTTTGTCTTATGTCCCTTCGGGACAGCAAGTGGCAATGTCTTGACCAAAGGGCTTAATGGTGGAAGTTTTCACGAGCTAGTTACCAAGCTGGGAATGGAGGATATCTATTCATCAGCTTGAGGGGGAGTGTCGAGCTGTAAATATCCAGATTATATGGCTGTAAATACATAGGAAAATTGACTGATTGCTAGGATTAGATTTTTTCCTATTTAGGAGTTTTTTTTTCTTGTCAAATCCCATAAATCATGGGATTGTAACTATTCTCCTATTTATATGCTTTGTTTCCTATTTTGTTTGCTAGGACTCCTTTGTATATTAGTCTATAAATATAACACTATAAAAAGGTAAGAATTTCTCTCCATCTAAAATTTCCACAAGGTCCATCCATGCGGCAGTGTTGTTGAATTTGCTACATCTAAATATATAGATAAGTGGTCCACGTCGTTTCCTTTTGGGAAAATAAGTATCCGCTTGTGGAGAGCAACCTAGTTAGTACAAAATACCAATTACCACTTAGGCTCCATTCGTTTCTCGGAAAATATAACATCTCTCAAAAATATTTTCCAACAAGTCATGATAATATTTTTCAGTGTTTGGTTGAAACCTAAAAATGTTCTAAAAAATATTTTCCGCCATTTGGTATGGATGATTTTTCTCCGTACACTCCTTTTAATAATATTGATTTTTTGCTTCTTTTCTTTTTTTAAAAAATCAAATTTTCTAATTTTTATTTATTTAATTTTATTTTTTTCCTTCTTTTTCTTTTTCCTTTTTTATCGGCTAGTCGCCGGCCGTGGCAACAGCTGGCGAGCTCGTCGCTCGCCAAGCCTTGCCGCCCTCTAGCGAGGCTTGAGCTCGCCTTTGGCCGGTCGACGGCCACGGTCGACGAAGAAGGAAAAAAACAAAAAATAATTACAAAATCGTTCTTTTCAGAAAGAAAAATATATTAAAAGGCAAGCAGAAAAATGTGGAAAACTTTTTCCTCGAAGATAGCTTTCCGTGAAAGGAACGGAGCATCAAAATCACATAATCACGCCGCACCCGCACAAATCTCAACAAGCAAGAGCCAAATTACCATTTGGAACCGCCCACAACAAAAACCTCAGAAATAATGCTTCCCCACGTTCAACCCAGCGAAGTTTTCGATCTTCCAAGTGAAGATCATCGAAGGAGGAGGCTCCTCCGGTTGCTGATTCTCCACCACGCCGGTAGGATCCGCTCGCGCCGCTCCTAAAACACCCCGAAAAAACCAGTCAACCCCCATTGCTCAACTACTAGAATAGCAGCATCGCACGCGAAATTCTCCTCCCCTACTGCCAACCTCGCAACCCCCAAGGAAACCCAGAAAACGCCACGGGATATTCAAGAGAGGCTAAGAGAAGCGAAGCGAAGCGGCAAAAGTGCGGCCTTTTATAGGCCGAGCGCCCTCGACGGCCGAATCGGGATGCGGGACCAGCATTATTTCTTCGTCCTCTTACCGCGACAATGCAGAGCAAAAAAATAAAAAATAAAAAAGCCCATGAATCCTTGACGAAAGGGGAACTCAAATTCTACGGATGGCCAGAGTCAGAGAACCAGCGACAGCGAAAAGAAAGAGAGGGAGGCGGTGATTACATTCATGGATCGCGATCGACCAGCGGAGAATCGATTGCAAAGCGAGAGTGTGCGCGAGAGGTTCTGCAGGAACGAGAAGGGTAAGATTGTAATTGCGCAGAGTGGCCGGAGCCAATGATGGGCTTCCACTTGGAGAATGGCGGAGGGGGCAGCCTGGCAGGGGCGAGTGGGTGACGTGGCGGATCCTCCACGGGGTCACGTACGAGCAATTTGGTCGTTCGAATTTAAATTGAAATAGGAAATGATAGGATAGGATAGAGGGATATTTGAAATCCTCCACATATTCCCGAATTGTAAAAATATCCTATCATATGTTTGGTGCAATTTAAGATAAAATTTGGAATCTTTGCAAATCTTCAAAAATCCGCAACCTAAAATAAGATTGAAAGTCTTTAAAAAATTTTGAAAATCCCATCTCTGACTTTGTTCTTCTTGTACGTGAGACTCAAACCCTCTCAAGCACGTCTCTAGGAAGTTGACCCCGGAGAAAGACATCTCTCAACTGACACGAGTTCATGAAATTTTGGGACGGCCTCATGAATAGCAAGACCCACTTCCTGTGGGTCCTACAGCTGGACTCCATTGCCGAAGAAAGCAACTAAGAGAGGCGATAGAGAAAAAGGTGTGCATCGGGCCCGCAAGAGGAGATTCTGCACCACGGTGCCGTTGCAACCTTCTTGATGCACAGAAGGTGAAACTCGACCCTCAAGAGTGTGGTCACCAAGAAGCTAATGGTATGCTGGCCATTCTTCGTCGACTAGTAGGTGAATAGCCGGCTTGTAAGTCATGCGTGAAAGGTTGGGCTCAACGTGAAGGACATATGCGACTAGGGTGGAAAGGATGATCTATGTAAACCATGATCTAGCCGCTTGTCAACAAGGACCACTCAAGAGTAACTTATTACATTGCTAAGATTTAGTAAATATGTAAGCTACCAACTTTAGCGGACACCGACATAATAAGTAACTAATTTGCCTAGCACCTTACTAAGTTCAACTGTAAGTTTCTATTTCCAATGATTTTTATTTTCAAATTGTTTGGTATTTTATTGTGGGGTTTGGTTTTGGCAAATTCATCAAATTGTTTTTCACTTACTATAGAAAAGCGGGCATTTTACTCTGTTCGATGTTATTTTGAAATAACAAAATTCCTTGCTTTGTTAGTAACTTGCTAACTTGTAAATGAACTTATATTGGTAAGTCAATAACTCTAATACAACTTACTAATTACATTGGCACGTATTTGCTTTCAACGGTGAATTTATACAAAAAATAGATGAGTTCTGTTCTATTTGGAGTAAATTTGTTCCTCTATTCGTAACTTGCTATTTATAAGCAGACCAATAGTAGTAAGATCTTAGTTCCACGGCTAAATTTTCGTTTTGAGCAGTAAATTTGTAGAAAATTGACAACTTATCATTTCATGCGATGTATAACCCTCAACGTATACGTTGAACAAAGCAATTTTACTTACTATATTTCAAGTTTGCTGACAACATTACAGAATTACCACCACCAAAAATTGTTTTCGTTTTGCCCAAACGGAACATTATTCTCTGAATGAAAGTGACGTCAGTGACTTGCATCAGGAGGACATGAGTGTGAAATAATTGTGGTAGGAGACATTGTGGATGTCCAAAATCATCCTGGAAATCTTTCTGCAGTACATGAACATGGATAAAAGAAGATCCTAGGTCTCAACTACAGTGAGAAAACCACAGAAGCATCAATAGGCTTACAAACCTCTGATGAATTAACCGAAAAAGAACCACGGAATGTGAAATTCGAAGCGTATAAAAGCACAGCAGATGTGGTTACTCCTGAAACAAATTATCAGAAGGTGACTTTCTCAATGGCACAGGATTTCACCACTCAAACCACTCAACAGTTCTGACCAAAAAAAAAAAAACCACTTAATAGCAAGAGATTTCACACAAATAGAGTTCTATTCACATGAGCAATCCATTTGGACAGTGTCCACATATAGCCGGTTCTGATCCAAGCCAAAAGGTTTCAACCAAACTGCGTCTTCAGATTTGCCCAAGCAGTGGTTGATCTAGACATTCTTTCCTCGGCTATTCTCTTCTTCTCCTCGGCCTCCGCTACTTTTTGCTCTTGATCCTTGTACCCAGACTTTGCTTCTTCCGACTCGACCATCAAAATCTCCCAGTCCGAAATGAGCTTCTCTCTTCTGGACTTCACTTCGCCAAGTTTTTTGTTGAGCTCATCCTCCTCTTCCGTCAGGTCACCCAACAACTGCTTATACAAGATGTGAGTCTCATGATTCTTCTTCAATGTCACACACATTTGATCCTTCAGCAACTTCTGCAACTCGAATTCGACATTGTCCCGCTCGAAGGTCAAAAAGTCAGACGTGAACTCATCAAAGTTGGCCCAAAAGGCCTTGACTGACTTTTTCTGGTGCCGTGATAACCCGCTTTTGGCTATGCTTAGCATCGACACTGCTTCAGCTAATCTGTTTTTTATATTTAGCTTGAAGATATCAGAAAGGCACTCCTTCAAAGACAGCTTAGCCTTCTCTACTTCTTCCAAGGTGAGAGCCTCAGAAGTAGAAGGAGCACCTTTTTGATTGCTCGCTTTCGACCATCCTCTGGCTGGAGAAGTCTCAGCGACGTTAATAATTTCCTCAAGATTTGAGAAATATGTGTTGAATGTATCTGTTGGTGTCACCCGAGGAATATTTGCATGAGGTTCAGCCAACCAAGTATTTTCAGCTGGGAGCTGGGGGCCCAAAATCTCAGCTACAACCATCAAAGTGTCGTTCACTAAATACCCATTATGGTTGTCACGGACTTCGCTCAATAGAATGAAGGATGTGAAGCCCCAGAGACTCTCTCTTGCAGTGAAATTATGTTCTGTCTCTGCATTCAGATGGGACTTCAGTAAAAAGGGGTAACAGATTAAAGATCACTATATTAGGTTCAATGAATGTAAAGATTACTGTGTTTAGGATCAGAAACATGGGACTCCAGAACCACAAGAACGAAGTTAAAGCATGCTTCAAGAAAGCATTGCAACAACGAGGCCTAAACATGCTCTCTCAGTTTGCTTCATCAGAAACTCAGTCTGGTTTAGCTGAAATGGAAAAAATCCAAATTACGAAAACACTTCTATGTTCATTTAATATAGTACCTAAAGTCCTGCAATTGGTCCCACATGGTGAATCTTCACTCCTTCTAATGGTTCTAAATTGTCCAGATGTTCACGCATTCCATCTGAACTTTCAGAGCCAACTATTCATAGTCACCTCAGATGCTTTGAAGTGCATACAAGTGGACGTGCCATTGGAATCGGCACAAATTGTATTCACAGAAGAGACTTAATCTCATCTATAATGTGGACATCTCCATAGACAGATGTGCTATGACCTATTGAGTATTTCTCTCACTTTGATTCCCTTAAGTCATCCTTAGTACAACAAAAGAAGTCAAATAATCCTTCAGTATTCTTTCTGAAAGAGACTTAATGGTCTTTGCCAATGTACACCACAATTACAATGGAATACTACACATAAGATGAATGATGGTGGATGTATTTCACATGAATAACAATTTTGTAAGATATGAGCATAAGCAAGATTTCTCAGCTTATGAATCAAATTTGCCATTGCACCATATTTATGAGTGCAAACTTCATTAATACAAATACCATCAATTGCGAGGACATATATGCGCCTAAATTCTAACAAGACATGAAAGAGGACTTCAGCAGCAGATATGAAATAGGGTTTCTCATTCCCCCAAAATACCATATCTCAAAATTAGATTCCAACAGCAGACAGAAAAAACCAGACATGATTAGAGTCGCAATCAACATACCCCTAATCCTAGAATTTCCATAATTGTCCTGATCAATCAGAGTCAATTTGAAATGGGTGTTTCTGCTCCACCCGGATGGTAGCCTCTCAGAATCAGTGACGTCCAAGTATATCGACAAATGCTCTGTATTGTTCCCCTTGGGGAAGATGAGTATTCGCCTGCTCACATCAACCGTACCATACAAGAGAACGGATAATTTTTAGGAAAATCAACAACTAAAGGAAACGAAAATACAAGAACAGGCCACGTTTCAATCAATGTGATTGCCAAAAATCAAATACAATGATTACCAGGCATTGTTGCTGAGCGTGAACACTTCAGAGTAGTACTTCTTTTGAGTCAAGCTAGTGAAGTTGGTAATCTTCCATGTGTATTTCCATAAAGTGAAACTTTGCCCTTCCATTGCGTGCTTCCCCATAATTCAATCAGTTGAAACAAAAATGACTCCTCATCAGTCTTTACAATGAAGGACACACAACCGTTCCCAAAAATTCAAATGAAAAAATCGCAGACATCGCAATTCTTTAACATCAAAACCAAACAAACACATGCCCCAATTTTTACGGGTCATGAAAGGAACACAGAGAGCATTAAAGAATAATTTAGCCTACATGTACAATCGACACCGTAAAAAGAATAGTATAGCCTACAATGGTCACCGGGGACATCACTTATGATACAGCAAGCGTACTCAACCTCAACCTCAACCTCATTATTATCTAGTAGTCCCTTATATGTAAGGTCCCGTTAAATCCTCAGCTCCTCTTAGTTGTATATCTTAACAGGTTTTTCATGGGTATGACAGTTCTGCAAATTGGGAAATAAATCACAATGCCCAACATGGAAAGACAAGCAACTGACAAGAATTTTAACCAGGCATAAAATGGCTTACACGGCAATATCACCTTGTCCACATTGAATTTCTAAAGCAAATGCGTTAAGTACAGAAATAAGCCATATTCACCACAACTTTATTATGGCTTTTCTTAAATGCTCACACAATCAATAACGATTCTTACATCCGCTATACTCATTTTGAGCACGTGTCAGCGTTTGACTACCTACTTTATTAGAAATTTCACTTAAGCTTAAGTGGCATTCAACTATCGCGTAAAACCAAGAACACACTCCTCTACTTTCTCCATCCCACTTGTTTTTGGTGGGTAAGAACTCCATGATTTCTCCATCCTACATTGTGACATTTGGCCTGCTGCCCTTCATTAAACTTGTGCTCCATAGTACATATACTACTTTTTTGGACTGACTTAAACAAATCCCTATGTTCCAACGTTTCCCATTACAATGTGAGCTTTGTATTCACTCCTGGTTGATTTCAGCTTTCATTTACAAACATCATCAGGAAAATGCATATGCCAAGGGGTATCATCTTGAATATTCCCAATTAGCCTGAAAGTGAAAGGATAAGAGCTTAAAGCTGAAAACTTCGATCAATCCTAGGCTATAGGATAAACCTCGATTTATCATTGATGTATCCTTACTAAACTCAAAACTTTGTCATGCTCGTCCTCTTATAATTGTATGTCAACAATGTGTACTCCTTTCCTCTATAGAATTCTCCAAAGAATTTCTCTTGTAACCCATCATATTTCCTCCAAATTTATAAAGACAATGCATAAATCCCTTTGCCCATCCTTACGCCTTTTTACCACTGATAGCCTTCGCAAATATCAAATAGTATCAACTAATGCTAAGTGAATTCATGGATGATGGTATGGCTCTTTCCTAGAAGTTGACAGGTCCATTAACACACTCCTCATAGCAATGAACTAGTCCCTATAAGTTGTGGCATAGAGAGAATGCTTTGAAAGATGTTTCTTAATCCTGAGGTTATTGTGTTAATCTTAATAAATTAGTTTCTGCATGTCATATGGCCAAAACAAAGTCCAGCAAAGAGCTCGGGAAAGAAAGAGGAGTTCAACTGCATGCTGAAGACTAAGAAACACGCCTCCAGACACCAGATACTCAAAAACTCACAAAAACTCAAGTGATTGTAGTAAACAAATGAGGGCTGGTGGTACCTGGCGGTTATGCACATACTCCAAGAAAGAAGGAACATTTGGGTAACGAAATTCATTTTCATTGTCTATTCGAGCTTTTTGAAAGCAAATGATGTCCCCATCTATAATCTGAGAAGAGAAATAGAGTACTCATTCAAAGAAAATGTGCGAAACGTGAGCTTTAACAAGACGCAATAAGCCAATTTATACCTGACTCATTCGAAATGATGTCTTCTTGTCAATATACTCACACATGACACAAGGCTCAAACTTTATCTCCTGGGGATAACACCAACATTAAATGAGGGCATTAAATTTGCTTTGCCAAGATTTATGACAGACCTTATATAGTTGAAACTATGACGACTTTTATTTTTTACCACAAAACCTAGATTTTAAAAGTGGAGAGTAAAAGCTGCTTGTTATTATTTTTGTGAAAACAGTTCATAAATTTAACTTCTCTGCAAATATTCAACCAACTTGAACAAAATTGAAGTATTTAGTCCTCAAGGAAGTATTTTCAAAAGCAGGCTTCCTCTTTCTCCAAGGGAAGGGAAGGAACAAACCTCAAATAGTTCTAATTCTTCATCTTGATTGAAGCCTGCCATCTCCTTTAATCTTGGCAAAATTTCAATTGGTCTACCATAACTCTTCACAAAGAGCCTACCTACATATCTGGTATCATGGTGGTAATTCTCATATAAGATGAAGAAAAAAGGTGCAAAGAAAACAGGAAAAGTTTATATACGGAAATGCAAACTACCGTAGTTCTCCTTTCTCAGGGTTGTAAAGTTTGAAGAATAGCAAGATATCTTCTTCAGATTTTTGGGGTGGTGAAACAGGAACCTGATCCTGCAATATCATCAACTGTCATTTAGACCATAGCAAAAGCTACAAAAATATGGTACCTTCCAAAGCCACCTCAGAATCGCATGCCAAACGCATATATGCATGGCCAATGACTGTAAATCATTACCAGCCCAAGGTCAACTTCCAAGAACAGCTTTAACTTCGCATTGTAAGCCTTGTTCGATATCTCCCTTAACTGTCCAACCTATGTCAAAGGTTATCGCAATCATTAGATGATCAAACATACATGAGAAGCAATCACTCATTCTATATACTCCAGTTTGTCCTCATTCTTATGATGAGCCTAGGCTGATTAAACAAAAATCAAAGATGACAGCAGTTTTCCTGACACCACCATCGCTAACGGCCTAATCAATCTGTTGTCAAGAAAGTAAAATATCTACTGAAGACTTTGAGTGCATGACATGACCTGCCTACCTAGCATCCCAATTTCCACACAAACAAGGCAAAGGCCATGGAGTAATATTTGATACTGTCTCCACCTCACGTCCATGAGGAATAAGTTTATATGGAAGATAGTAGATATTGTAAAAGAGAGTTTAGAGAGAACTCATAACTTCCATTAAGGAAAGTGACCTTAATGATCTTAGAAATAAAAGAACCTCCCCAATTACATAAATTAATCCATGGAATTGGAGAATGGGATTCGGCAGTAAAATGTTATTACTGGTTGTGCTTCCTCCTGGGGTGTCAGAGGCCGATTTGGACGGTAAGTATTGTTTTGCCTCTTTGCCCAAAACCAGAAACGCTGACATTGCACAGGGACACCGAACTCTCTGGCAACTTCCTCCTGTGAGTTACCAGAAAATCAGTTACATGCATCAATCAATATATCTGACTATACATATTACTAGACAGGATCCAAATGACACAGCAATGTCCACATGGCTGACACACTAAACAAAAATCTTAGTTGTTTTTACTGCCGTATTTAAATTAGCATAAGGAATATCAACATATAACTACTATCCGTGTACCAAAATCAGAAGACACCAAGTCAGGAGTCAGGCATACTTAAAGGTATTTGAAGCATGGTTAATTTACCAGGATATAATGATTTTCAGCTATTTGAAGATTTACTATGGTAAATTGAAGAGACGAAGTACAAAATTACAATGAAAAGCAAGCACACTATTAACAAAAAAACGAGAAAGTATCGCACACAGAAATTCTTTCAAGAGCAGATGACAGTCAAGATGGATTCCTGAATCAGTACTGATGTAGTCGGAGAAGAAAAGACAATAAAAGTGCCAAAAACAAGGCTACATTAGAGAAGAATTGTAGCTGGAACAGAATAGATGCATTCTAGGGTTGCAGAAACCGGCAATGTTATTGAATCAGAAAAAACTAACGAGAAAGAGACTTAAAGACCTAAATATACTGGGGTGAAGCTCGAATTAGTCATTAGCTAAAGTCATTGAAAGTGTAAAGATACCTTGAAAAGAGTAAACGGCATTTGCTTCTGAATGTGAAAACTTCGGACTTTTTCATGGTCCACAAGATCGAAGTATATATCTTTTCCAATCTGGTCAACAAGATCCTCTTCTCGTGCAACCTAGCATAATAAGCTGTTGCTTTAGATATAGTATTAACAAAAGGCCAATGCTGCTTCTGACTATACACCTTTATTATAGTATGAAGATGGGCTTGTCCTTTGTACTTTCTCTGTTCTTCCTCCTCTTCTTGTTCCTTCATCAAACTCATCTAAAGACAATAAGAACATAAGTCCAACCCAGTACGTTCCCAGCTTCATGGACACATAAAGGAGATAAGTGGTATTCATTAAGAAAGTATTTTACCCTTAAATGTTCTGCAATATCCGTCTCAGCAAAGTGACAAATGATTTTGTCCTTGTCACTGTCACGTCATACAAGCAAATACGCATTTAAGTGTTTTGTAGATTTGAAGGGAGAGTTGTTGAAACCAGGATTAGTCTGTGGCCACCGAAAGAAAATAAATAAGAGACATATAAGTTCATCACAAGTCAGGCAGAGAATCAATTTGATAATCAGTGTAATATATCACCTCCTCCTCTCCCCCATACTGTTTTTCCAAAGTCCTCCGTGTATCTTCTTTTGTCACCCATTCATCATCAAATTTAACCCTGAAAGTGGGAGTCTCAAAAGATGTGCTACTGAGATGTGATAAGTTCTACTTAGTAGTCTTCACCCAACATGAAGGGGAATAACTACAAGATTGCGGTAACAACTAGATTGTTTGGTTAAAAATGAAGATTCGCCTGCGGAAAGTATATGAAGTTGTGATCATACTACAACTGAAGGAATCTACATTTAGGTGTCTCCTACATTCCATGTTTTCAAATATATCGCATAACATAAGTTCATGGGAAATGATGCAAGCTACGATAAATATCCATCATAGCATCTGTATTCATTCATTATCTCATTTTACAACAAAATCAAGCATTTGATAACTCTTTAGTATTTGAAATTGTGTTCAAAATATGCTCGAAAGTGCTTGATTCAAATCAATCATAAAGATACACTTCAGGAAAGGAAGATGGGTATATATATTCGCTATTTTTTTTATCGCCAATTTATCAAACGCGAACATTTGAAATGGAAACTCGTTGTCAAATACGATTCGAAAGACTTGACGTTAAGGCCTCCGGGTACGGACCAAAGTCTCTTGCCACTGTCCTTTTCAGGCAAAGCTACAACATAGTAATCGGTCGGTCCTGATTAGGGGTTGAAGCATGCATATAGCACATTAACATTGAGAAGCAAATATGGAACCAGTGTATCTTCGTCCTCTTACTGTAACGCAATCAGCATCTAAAGCAGTTAGCTTCTTCCCAACCAAAACCCGATCAATCTAATAATCAAAACCCAAGAAAATCGCGCAACCAAAGCTCATTTCAGAAGGCCACCCGCTTCAAAAAAGAAGAAAAACCCTTCAAAAAAAGAAGAAGAAACTCAAATTCTAGGAGCAACAGATCGAAATGACCAGTATCAAATAACCAGTAACAGTGAAAGAAGTAGAAACCACAGCGACCATCAACGTGTAGATTAGTAACTGATATTAGGACAGAGAGGGAGAGGGAGATGGAGAGAAGGTTGATTACATCCCAAGATGGAGGAGTCATCATAGCCATGGATGCAGAGATGTGCAAATTCGTGATCAACCAGTGTAAAGGCAGCTAGAGCGAGAAAATGAAAAAGCAGGAGGATGAGAGAGAGAGAGAGTTGGAGGGAAAAGTCATGGGAAAGAGTGTTAAGTGCTTATACAAGTCACTTAAGAAAAATAAAAAATAAAAAAATTTTAACTTTTATTTACAATAATAAAAAACTAATAAAGAGTAAGAGAAAAAAATCATACCTTAAGATAGAAGGAACAGCGATTACACTTTCTGGCCAAATTGACCCAGATGACACTTCATCTGTGTGTTATATAAGAAAATTGTGAGCGTGTGCATGTCGCGACCGAACTAGGCGAGGTCACAGCCCTTGCCAGTTGCATCCATAAATTTGACGAAAGGTCCAACTCAAAGAAGAAGATACGTAGTTTAGGGCCCAGTTCCACGAAAGAACGTTGAGGACACTTATTGAATATTTTGAGTTGTAATATTTGTGCGTCTTGACCTTTTGACTCAAAAAGCTGTTTAGTTAAAAAAGAAGAAAAGAAAAAGGTGGACATCCAAGAGAAAAAGAAGGGTTAATACCGCAAAAAATCTAAACTGGTACGCCTATGACAGTTTTACTTCAAACTAATTTTTTGATTACCAAAAATCCAAAATTAGTACACTTGTGACAAATTTACCCTCAGTTTATTTCCGTTAAATTTTATATTTTGTTAAATGACACGCGACAATTAACGAATGTACAAATTTTATGTTTTACCCTCCGTTTGTCACAGGCGTACCAATTTACGATTTTTTGTGGTATTAATTCAATTTAATAAAAACTAACTGAGGGTAAATTTATCACAAATGTACCAGTTCGGGATTTTTTATGGTCAAAAAATTAGTTTTGAGTAAATTTATCACAGGTGTATCGATTTGGGATTCTTCGTGATAACAAAATTAATTTAGGGTAAAATTGTCACAATTGTACTAATTTTGGGTTTTTTGTGGTATTAACCTGAAAAAGAAAAGCAACGGAGAGAAAGAGATGCAAAGGGAAAAGAAAAAGAAAAAGGGAAGGGGTACATGTCACGATGGTCTCGCCAAGACGGGTTTATTTCATTTTGCAATGCTTGGTAAAGAGTTAAGCCCTTTGTTCATTTAATCGGAGTAGTTTTCGAAATTATGGCACAAATTCGAAGTTATGTGAAATTTGAACTGCAAGACTCGATTTTTGAGTTGTTAAACCGAAGAATTTCATGGAAATGATAGATTAGGGCGTTGTAGAACCATGAAATTTGACGAAAATCAATTTGGGGTAACAGTTTAGTTAGAGTGAAATTCTAAAGTTTGCTCGAGCTTTGTGTTGCGGATAGTTTTGAATATCCGCTTCGTAGCGTGTAAGAGTCGCTTTGTTAGCAAGTAAGCTTGGTTAGTTGATTTGAAGTTGAGATAGCATTTTTACTTGATTTTGACGTTGTTTCTGATTTATTTTATCGGATTGTAAGTTCGACGACTCGAGCAACTTTTATTATTTAGTCTTTGCCGTTCCCAGCGAGTGGTGCTATCCTTTCTTTGAATTTGTAAACTCATTTTTTAAAAATGAAAAGGATTAAATATATTACGTGCAAAGTGTGATTTCTTTAAAAGGTAAAACTGATGTTTATAACATATTTGGTAGATAACTTTGATTCGAGCATTTGCTACCCTATTTGTTATTTGAAATGTTTTAAGAAGTGTTTATGAAATGAATTGTGAAATGTTATTTACACTGATTTGTGAATTTGGTTTATGAAATTATTTGAGAAATATTTTATGAAAATTATTTATGATAGTTGAGCTGAGTTGCAAAAGGTTATTTGTTTGGTTGTGAAATGCATTATGGTTTATGATATGAATTCTGAATTGGATTTCTGGTTTGGGAGGATGATGATTAATTTTCATTATCACTGTGAACCCAGTTAGGGGTTTCTAGGTATGCATATTGGTTTTATGATATCCTTTTTAGGCCGACTCATTGGCTGATAATAAGTGAGACCTTGTTAAGTGGGAGTCTTGATTGCCTTGTCACTAGGGATTGTGTCGTGACTAGTAAATGGAATGGACCATTGATGTATGATTTGATAGAGATTGATTACTGGACTTGACCATTGATTTTTGAATTTCGATTGTGGATTAATTGAATATTTTTTATTTGTAAAATGAAACAACTTATATTTGAATTGATATGTACATTATATCTTGGGTTTGGAAAATGAGTTTTTGGTATTGCTTTATATATATGCAAAGTAGTCACTTGATCTGCTTAAAAGAGATGTATTACTAATTGCACTATTGTTGCTCATACCATTCGTCTTAAATGTTTTTTAGGCTCTTCGATTAATGGTAAATAGAACAAGAGCATTTGCGTTATTGCCGAGGCATTTTTTATAAAGGGATATTTGGGTATGAGCTTAGTTAGTTGTTTATTTCTGAGTTGTGTATTTAGTTGTTAATTGGAGATGTGCATATTCTTTTTTTGGGTTATCTGTGACAAATTTACCTCAACCATCAAAAACCCCAAACCGATACACTTATGATAAATTTATCCAAAACTAATTTTTTAACCATAAAAAACCCCAAACCTGGTATATTTGTGACAAATTAAATTGGATTAATACAAAAAAAAATCACAAATTAGTACATTGGTGACAAACAGAGAGTAAGACCCCAAAACTGGTACATCTGTCAACTGCTATGTGTCATTTAACTCATAAATTTGACAGTAAAATTTAACGGAAACTAACGAAGGGTAAATTTATCACAAGTGTACTGGTTTGGGGTTTTTGGTGATTAAAAAATTAGTTTGGGGTAAATTTATTACAAGTATATCAGTTTGGAATTTTTCACAGTATCAACTCTCTTTTTTATGGATTATAGAAACTTTAACGACGTAACCAACCTTCGACAAAAAAAAAACCAATATATTGGTTTATCATATATATATATTATATAGAGATATATATTTTGATAAGAAGTTTTTACCTATGTTTGAGGCTGTGTCCTTCAATGGAAGGACGCCCTTATTATCCCCTATTAATTTTGGGGTGTGATAGGAGCAAGTTAGGGACCTCTAGTCCTTTTTTCATTTTTATAATTCTCAATATGATTGATTATCCTCATGACACGAAAACATGGCTGAATTCATTGAAAATTATATAGATTCGACACAACAAAATTTTAAATAAAATAGTTGGCGACTATGTTGAACAACTTAAAAGTGACATAATAATCAACACAAATCCGATGAAATAATGAGAACCATCAACCTTAATGCTAGATATAGTTAAATTGTTCACTCACAATATTTTGTAGGTGGTTTGAAAATTTGAGAAAATTTATACCCAACCATTGGTCTAGGTCCATAGATAAAGCAAGATAAACAATCTACCGCATCAAATTACCTTTTTCCTCTTTACTGCATGGGCAGATTCGCATGGTGCCTCGTATCCACAGTTTTTGGCTATGACTACAAATGAGAATTCCACTGTAATCCGTTCAATTATCATCGAAAATCGTTGATATTATAGTCCATTTATCACAGGTTGTCCTACATAGCACATCGACATGTCAATGATTTTCTGCTAAAATTGGCCGAAAGAACTATATTGAAATTTCGAGCAAAAATTTATGACTAAATTGAAAAAAATTAAAAGGTTTAGGACTAAATTGACATTCATACAATAAGTCTAGAACTGATTTGACAATTTCCTCACATGTGATATGTCTTGGGCTAGCTGACTAAGCCTAACTTGGGAGGAAAGGATTTACTGCATCAAGTTGGATTATACAAAGTGGTTCTATGTTAACAAGTATCCCTGGGTACGAATTAAGTATACTTAATTTGAAAAAAGTTAAAATTTCAAAATATTGATTGCGTATAAAACAGGGATACTCGGCGCATTAACATTGCAAAGTCGTTTTCAATTAATTACTTAAAAAGTGCCTCTACAACACTCGCTAACAAAATCGTACACAAGTTATACAAACACCGTTTCCACACCCAAATTCAAAGGACACATAGCCCGTTTACTTTCGAAAGGCTTAATTTCCGATTTCTAGCAATCTCACATACTAGTCATTAGCCTTCGCCTTTGTGGTGAATATGCCAATAAAGACACAAAATAGAAAAATCCCTAGATGATAGTGGAGAATAATTGTTGGGGGACGGGACAATTACGGATCATATGCTAAAATTTGATACGTTAATATATTTGGGTCTTAAAACTTTCATTTTGTGCAGTTAAGTTTAAAACTTGTAACTTCTATACACTTAAGTCTTTCAATTAATGGTTAATACTATGAAAAACCCCAAATTTGTACACCTGATTTACCCCAAACTAAATTTTTGACCACCAGAAACCCAAAACTTGTACACATGTGACAAATTTACCCTTAACTAATTTTTTGACTACCAAAAATCCTAAATTGGTACACTTTTGACAAATTTACCCTCCGTAAAATTGGATTAATACCACGTAAAATCATAAATTGGTAAACTTTTGACAAACAAGGGGTAAAAACCTAAACTAGTATACCCTTTAACTGTTACGTGTCATCCAATTAAGCAATTTGACGGTAAAATTTAACGAGAACTAACGGAAGGTAAACTTGTCATAGGTATATTAGTTTGAGATTTTTGGTGGCCATAAAATTAGTTCGGGGTACATCTGTCATATGTGTATCAGTTTGAGATTTTTCATGGTATTAACCCCTCTATTAACTCTGCTAGCTTTTAGTAAGAGCCATGTGTCTTTTTATTTTTATATTTATTTTTTTTCACTCCTATGTGCCCATTAATAAGAAATAATACCATGGAGATTTTCCTTTCACTAAAATCTACCAGAGTTAACGAAAAAAATAAAGTGTACAATGTAAAAAATTTTATAATGTAAATATGCGAAATCAAAATTTTAGGATTCAAATGCATTATTATTAAATTGCCGCTTTGGGAACCCTCTAGCAGAGAATTGAGAACGAAGCCAATGGAATGTGACTTGAATTGGGTTAGATAGAGTGTGCGAAGGCCTTCATATATCGAAATTCTGCAACTGATGAAGAGGAGTCAAACGATCCCAACCCAATGAATTTGCTAGACTCCACTGTTCGAGCCAATCCGCATTAACTTTCTAATAACTTTGATTCGCTAAACACGGCCCTCGAGTCGCCACTCGCTCATTCGAGTCGAAGCACTTCAGATTTCCGTAGTGGTCACACCGCATACGATGAACTTGAGTCTGAGATGTACTATTTCGGAGCCTCCTATGCTAAAGGAGCAGGAGTCAGCGCGTGAGCCAATTTGTTCCGTGCAGGGTAAATTTGAAAAAGGATAGTAAATTTGAAATATATCGTTGCTAAGTAAAAAGTGATTGACAACATATTAGTCCGGTCACTTCTTAGTAAGTTACCCATGAAACAACAATTTTACCATCTTAAAATTTAGGGATAATGACATAAAAAGTCGCTGAACTTTAGCTTAATATGCAATGTGGTCCCTAAACTTTTAATTTGTTCAACGTAATTTCTTAACTTTAGCTTAATGTTCAATGTAGTCCCTGAACTTTTGCTTTAGTCAATGTGGTCCTTGGACTTAACTATATAAAAATGTTCAATATAGTCCTTCCATTAATTCAAGTTCAGAGACTATATTGAATATTTTTATATAGTTCAAGGACCAAATTGAACATGTATAAAAAATTCATGGATGACATTGAACAAATTAAAAGTTCAGAGATCACATTGCACAATGAGTTAAAGTTCAGAGATAACATTACATAAATTAAAAGTTCATGGACCACATTACACATTGCACCAAAATTCATGAGCTATTTGTGCCATTTTCCCTAAAATTTAGAGTAGATTAGCAATTGATTTTAAATTTTACAAGTCAATGCTTTTTTTCTGCTAGTAGGTTAAGAGTTGCTTACATACTTTACCAGTAGTAGTGTCGGTTAAAGGTTGTGCCTTACGAAAAAAATTACCATTTTACTTCTACAATTCTTAATGGATTATTGACATCATTTAGGATATTAGGAGTATCAACGTTTATGACATTCTAATAAAATAATCGATTTACCATATTGAATTACCCACTTAGATTCCAAACATACATGCGTGTTTTACTAGTAGATGCACTTTTTTGATGGTCGATTACGAATTGTTTACATATTTTACCAATAGCATTGGTTAACCGTTTTTCACTTACCGACAAAATAACAATTTTACAACTATAGAATCCTAGTAGAAAACTATCATTACAATTTTAGGGGTCCCAATATTTACAATTTTTATCAATAAAAAAGGGGTAGGAAGGTCATTGTTGACGACCTTTAGGTGTTACCATCAGGAATTAGTTACCGCCTCAAAGGTGGACCTATGTCGGTAAGTTATTAATTTCATCCCTAACTAACTATTTGTAGCGCTTAAATTTAGTTTTGAATATTAAATTTGCAAGAAGCTTAATGAGTTACTATTACTTTAACATCGCAAGTTTGACAATAAATTAATTACTCTGGTGATAACTAAGGGTGAGTAACACGGATCGACTGAATCGAGGACCGCCCGGACCGGACCAGCCGATTCTGGGCAATTCCCAAGGGCGTCGGTCTAGTTCCTTGGAACTGGTGATTTCATTCGGTATGGTCCCCTGTTCTGGAGGGGACCAGACCAATGATTTTTATTTTATTAATTTCCCTTCCCTTCTCGCATGTTCCATGTGCTTTTGTTAATCTCGCATATTCCTTGTGCTTTTATTTGAAAGAAAAACTTTTGCTCCATAATTGACCCTGTCCTTTGTGCTTATATGGTGCATCGAAGACTTTTAGCTTCATGGATTCCCAAATGATGCAGAAATGCTGACTTATGATCCTGCTCAAAGGATCCTGGCCAAAGCAGCACTAAATCGTCACTGGACGGGCTCTTATGTTTTTATGTTTGGGAATTATTTGTAAATCAACCAGTTCCATTGGACCACTCGGGAACCATATCGAACTGGTCGGACCGGTCCAAGACTAGGCAGTTCGGTCCTCTATTCTAGAAATTGGGAATTGGTTCTTTCTGTCCGGTTCCTGGTTTTTGGGTGGGACCGGATGGGACCAAGAACCAACCACCCCTAGTGATAACTTTCTATTACTACCTTAAAAGTAGTTACATTTTAAATTTCACTTTGGTGGGGATTTAACTACTTTGAAAGCACAATTATGTCAGTGAGTTATTAATTTCAGTGGTAATTTATAATTTGTACTGCTAAGATTAAGTAATTATGTAAGTTACTAACTTTAGTAGTAAGATTTTATTACCAATAGCAAATTTCTAAACAACTTGATAACTTATTGGAATTAAGATGCGTTTGTTTCGAGAAAAATGATTTGGAAAATATTTTTGTAACAGTCCGGATTTTGGCCTATTTTTGGGATTTATAAAACGTGTAATTCGTCAGTGCGCTTATAATGGAATTTCGCCCGGGAACTGATCACTCTCGGGTTCTTACTTTTAAAATTTGAAATTTTGCTAGAATCGCACTCGATCGAATTTGGCCGTTATTTATACCCTGAATTTGGCAGTCGATTTCCGGGAGTTTCGGGACGAAATAAATTGGACGGTGTCGATATTATTGTGGCCAGCATCGAGATTGTCAGGAA
This sequence comes from Syzygium jambos, assembly GCA_031216235.1. Lineage (NCBI taxonomy): Eukaryota > Viridiplantae > Streptophyta > Magnoliopsida > Myrtales > Myrtaceae > Syzygium > Syzygium jambos. Next base: position 17,234,625 of record CM062230.1, on the reverse strand, counting down.
TAGTGAAAAAATGAATTTTTGAACCGAGTGCGAATTTGGACTGGTAGACCTCCCTCGTAGTGTGGTTTGGGTCATTTTATTTTGGCCGTGTGCCCTAGAATATTGTTGGGGTTTATCGTGGATTATTAGGGCCTTTTTCCGGATTCAAATCGAGACTGATAGGTCGATTTTTAGTTTAGATCGTGTCCGTTGATTCGCGCTTAAAGTTTGAATTTGTACTTTTTCCTCTCTCTTTCTCTCTCCTCTCTCCTCTGCCAACTCTCCCCCCCTCCCGCGCGCGTCCGTCCTCTCTCTTCCTTCTCTCTCCCCTCTCTCTTCTCTTTTCTCTCTCTCTCTTTTCCCCGGTTTCCCGTGCACGTTACCCCTCCCCCCAATGCACGTCCCCTCCATGCAGACCCATCCACTCCCGTCCATCCCTCTTCTCTCTCCTCTCTTCCCTTCTCTCTTTTCTTTTTCTCTTCTTCTCTCTCCTCCCTCTTCCTTCCTTCTTCGCCGGCCCGACTGCTCCCGTGCCAGACTCTGCTTCGCTCAGCCTCGCCCGTCCGGCTCGCCGACCGCCGCCCGAGCTCGCCGCCGCGCCGTGCCGACCCGCCGACGCCGCCAGGGAGCCCCGCCGCCGCCGTCGTCAGCCAGCCGCTCTCTCCTTCTTCCTCGCGCGCGCGACGAAGAGCCCGGCGCCGCTGTTCGCCGCGGCCCAGTCGCCGGAACCAGCCTCTCGCCGTGCGCCGCCTCCTCGCCGGTCCAGTCGCCAGCGAGCTCCGCCCCGTCGCCGCCCGCCACCTGCACCGGCCGCCCTTCCTCTCTCCCGCGCGCGTGGCAGGGAGCTGATCTCCGCTGCCCGTCGCGCCCGGAGCTGGCCCAGCCGCCGGCAGCTTCGTCCGGCCTCACGTCGCCGCCGTGCCGCCCCGTCGCCGCCGGTTCGCCACCACTCCCCTCTCAGCCTCCCCGTCTTTCTCTCTCTCTCTCTCTCTCTCTCTCTTACCCCGACTGTCTCTCTCTCTCTCGTTTCCAGCTCGCCCGACCGCCGCCGGTCGGCTGTCCAGCCTCGTCGCCGCTCGTCGCCGCCGTCGCCGACCATCACCCTCGCCGTTCCCCTCTCCTCAGCCCCTTCACCTCAGCCCCTCCTCTGATTTGGCCGGATTGAACCTTGAGTCCGCCGGAGTCGTCGTGTAACCGCCGGCTTGCTCCCGGAGCGCCGCCGCCGATTCTCACCGCGAGTCGGTAATCGGCCGCACGCTCCCGTCGCCTCGAGACCATTATTAGGCGAGTAAAAATTTCTAAACCCTAATTAGCCTAATTGTGGAATTTTAGGGGGTAAATTAATGGGGTAATTAAGCTAATTTGGGGCTTATTTGTGTGGGAATGTGCATGGGCTGATTATAGGACTTAATTGGGACTTAATGAGGATGTTTAGGTGTGATTTGGTGGCCATTTGAGGGCTGTTTGGGCACTGTTCATGCTAGACCCGAATTTGGATTAAATTACCTAAGTTGAGATTAATTTGGAATCTTGTGTGATGGTTTAAATCGGGCGACCCCATGTTTAATTGGGACTTAATGAGGGTGTTTAAGGATGATTTGGAGACCAATTGATGGTTGTTTGGATGTGGTTCACATTAGAACCGAATTTGCTTAATTTGAATATTAATTGGACTATTGTGTAATGATTTGAAATTAGGCATTTTGGAGGTCAATTAGGACTCGTCGGGACTTTGGGGGATGAGGCCATATTTTGGAGTTTATCGATTGAGACTGGTTGGCCATGTCAAGTCCTAAGTGGATGGAATTGCTATAATGCTAAGTTGTGTGTTAAGTGCCGAATGTAAATGGACTTCAATGAAAGGAGTTAGACGTGCCGATAATGCACTGTATGAGTTGAAATTGTGAATTATTATCCTTGGCACACCGTGGCATGACAATTGGCTTGAGTCCCATGACATGTAAATTCGCATCATGCTTTGATATGGTTGAAATTGAATACGTTAATGCACATGTCTGTCGTGAGTAAATTGGGCCTTCGGGTCGAAACAACTGTGGCCTTCGGGTCGGGCCTTCGGGTCGAAACAACTGTGGCCTTCGGGTCGGGCCTTCGGGTCGAAACCACTGTGGCCTTCGGGTCGGGCCTTCGGGTCGAAACAACTGTGGCCTTCGGGTCGGGCCTTCGGGTCGAAACAACTGTGGCCTTCGGGTCGGGCCTTCGGGTCGAAACAAATGTGGCCTTCGGGTCGAAACAGTTGGGGTCTTCGGACCGGGCCTTCGGGTCGAAACAGTTGGGGTCTTCGGACTGGGCCTTCGGGTCGAAACAGTTGGGGTCTTCGGACCGGGCCTTCGGGTCGAAACAGTTGGGGTCTTCGGACCGGGCCTCCGGGTCGGTTTAATGGTTGTTGGCCTTAGAGTCGGGGCCCTTGGGTAAGCAAAACTGCTTATATGTTGTAATGGCGTTAATTGCCTAATTTGCAGGGCGGTATAGTGCTATGGGCTGTGAGCCCGGGTGAATTCATGTTGGTTGTTATATTGGCATTGATTTATGCACTGGTTCATTTAATTATGCATTTTATTTACCCTCTGGAGGTACACTTAGGCCTAATTTAGGATTAGAGATTATTACTTGCTGAGTTTATCTCACGGTTGTGGTAAAACCGAATTTTCAGATCCCCGGCCATGAATTTCCAGGACTCGGAGGTTGAGTATGAGATCGTGGAGGATGAAGTAGAGCATGAGGAATTAGGTGGGGTAGTTTTTGAGCCGGAGATTGTGGGTTCCGACCCAGAGCAGACAGATGCCGTGATCCTTTTTGTTGTACCTTTTTGGTTTATAAATGGATAGTGTATATAAGTTTATAAAGAATATATATTTTGGTTTAATCGATAGTAATTTGATATCTCGTGCTATTCATGGTTGCTATTAATTTGTCTGGGTGTATATATATACATTATATATACGTCGTTTCCGCATGTGGCGTGTTTTCTCTGATTTGGGCATTAGGGTCTCTGTGACGCAATCCTGGGAGCGTCGCACTCTGTAGCGACCCTAGGCGGATGTTTATGCTCACGCTGGGTGCGGGGCGTGACAATTTTCATAAAAATGATTGCTTGCATGGCCTATAAAAATAAATAAATGAAAAATATTTCATCGTCTATGAAAATATTTGGACATAAATTTTTATCTATAATAAAATTATTTTTCATTAACTAATTATTTCAAATCATATAAGCGATCATTTTAGGATAATATTTTCTAAATCATTCATTTTCCGTAGATCAAATTGAGCCTTGGCAACTTACCCGTGGTCGCTTTTGGGAAAGCAAAATGCCAACCAAGTGAGGAAATTACTAATGGAAAATTGCTTAATAGTTTGATAACTTACTATTGACTTGAAAAATTGGTAATTTGCCAAGTACTTTACTAATTTAAATGGGAAGGTTCTATTTCCAATGATTTAAAAAAAATGTTCGATAATTTACTATTGAATTTTGCATTAGTAAATTCCTCAAATTGTTTGTAATTTGCTATATTAAAATGAGCTTACTTTAGTAAGTAACTTATTTCATTTATAGATATTAAGGATGTGCGTGATAACTAAATTGTTTCTCTATTTTTCTATTTTTCTATTCCCGAGAACAGATCTAGAACAAAAATCTGTTTGATAATGCAATTTTATTTTTCTATTTCTGGAATAAATTTTAAGTCAAGAAGATTGAAACAGAAATGAGAAGTAAAAATTTTCTATTTTTCTGTTTTTGGTATAAAAAGAGAAATATAAATTCTTTTCATCGCTCGCCTTTGCCTCTTGCCGCCTGTCACTGGCCGCCACCAACCCCCCTGCCAGCCACCACCACACCCCCCGGCTCGGGGGGGGGGGGGGGGCAAGGGCGCCACCCCCCGCTTGCTGACCGTCGCCCGTCGATGAATGAAAAAGAACACATGAGGGAGAAATATTGTGTTATTGTCAAACAAATTTCTGTTCTGAAAAGAGAAATTTTATGTCGTTATTAAACGCGTATCTTCAGAAACTCGTCCAGGAAGTAAAAATAGAAAAATCTATTTTTTTTGTCAAAAATCTATTTATTTCATAAATAGAATGGTTATCATTCGTGACTTAAGTTTCGAAGTTGTTTCGAAAGAGCAAATTTCTTACGATGTTGGTAACTTACTAACTTGTAAATGATCTTACATTGGAAAATTAATAATTTCTCTGTAAGCAACTCATTGCACCAGTAAGTTTTTGTTTTCAAAGGTTATTTTTCATAAAAGCAGATAAGTTCAATGTTACTTGAACTTTGTACCTTTTCAACTCTGTTTATAACGTACTAACTGATAAGCAGACCTATAGTAATAAAGATCTTAATTTCTCCGGTAAATTACTATTCTCACTGCTAAACTTTTGTTTTGAGCAGTAAGTTTATAAGAAATTGATAAATTTTTATTTCATGTTGTTACGTTAGTTGAGTGTTTTTAATTTTATTTTCTGGGTTTTATTTCTTTTTATCTACATAAGGGTATTTTGGTCATATACAATTTATATTCAATATAAGCGATAGGAGTAGGGCTTTAGTAACTGAAGCCGTTAGCCCCTTGTTGGCTTTTACGATCTGTTTCTTCCACTTTTCTTCTTCTCTTTATTTCTCCTCTCTTCCATCTTCTCTCGTCTGTTTACCGCAATTCTCAAAATAGCTTTGTCACATGTTAAGGTCTATATTAATGCCAAAGGGAAACTTAGGTATCTTACGACAGGCCCCCCTACTGTAGATTCTAAAGATGATGGTGACTGGATGAGAAAGAATGATACACTTTTGTTGTGGTTATGGAATAACATGGAACCACCCATTGTTGCTAATGTTATGTTCCACACAACTGCCAAGGGAGTGTGGGATGATCTTATGGAGAGCTACTCACAAAACAAAAACATATCTAGAGTCTATGAATTATATGAGAAGATATTTAATTTTAAACAAGCGGACAAGTTTCTTGGAGAGTATTACAATGCTTTGAAAGGCATGTGGGAAGAACTCAATATTTATCCGCCCATCACTACTGATCTTGAGAGACTAAAGACACAACGGGTTGAATTTCAAGTGGCCAAGTTTTTATCTGGATTGAATACTGAATTGCAACCTGTGAAAAGCTAGCTTCTTGCTGGAGAGAAAGTTCCCTCTATGAATGAAGCATTTTATCGGATTCAGCGCATTGTTCCTTAATCTTCTACATCATCTAAAGACAATTCAGCATTTTTGGCTAGTAGTGGTGGTTGTGGTCGTGGTGGATTTTCTAATAGAGGTCACGGTTCAGGGGGAGGCCATGGCTGTGGTGGTGGACATAGTGGATATAATTCTAATCGAGACAGCCGTCGGTGTACATACGATGGCAAATCTGGTCATAATGTTGACACTTGTTGGACCAAGCATGGCAAGCTTGAGTGGGCTCAACGATTAGTTACTGCAAATGTTGTTATGTTTGAAGGGAGTGCTGGAAATGTCTCTTCCAATGACACATATTCATCTATCCTAACTGGGGGTAATTCTTCCGAGTCTATGGCTCGGGATGATATGATTTCACAACTTATCAAGCGTGTCTAGCAACTAAAGGCTTCCAGTTCCTCATCGACTACAACTCTTGCACGTATAGGTAACATGGCCTTTTTCTCTACATTGTCTCCTAGCACCTGGGTCATTGATTAAGGAGCTTCTAGTCATATGACGAGTAAGCAAGAACTATTTTCTTCCCTCCATAGTTCTTCATTTGAAGTTATTTTAGCTAATGGTTCATCTATTTAGATGGTTGGATCAGGGGATGTTTCACTCACACTTTCTTTATCTTTGTCCTCTGTCTTACATGTTCCCCAACTTCCTTTGAATTTGTTGTCTGTTAGTCAATGAACTAAAGCTCTTGATTGTTATGTTACATTTTACCCCTCTTCTTGCATCTTTCAAGACCTTCAGACAAAGAAGACGATTGGTGGAGAGCATGAACATGATGGACTCTACTATCTGGATGGTGTCTCTATTGCTGACGCCAATGGTCTAGCTTCTAGTTCTACTACCCCCCTATTATGGCATTCCCATTTAGGACATTTATCTTTATTTAAGTTACAACAAATAATTCCTGAGTATAAATTAGTTTCTACTCTTGAGTGTGAGGCGTATGAACTTGGGAAACATCATCGTAGTTCTTTTCCTAGTCGTAGTGATTCTCGTGCATCTACTTTACTTGAACTTGTTCATTCGGACATATAGGGGCCTTTGCATATTGATAGTAGAATTGGTTTTAAGTACTTTGTTACTTTTGTGGATGATTATTCTCATCTAACATGGCTTTATATGGTTCATGACCGTTATGAATTTTTATCTTTTTTTAAATTATTTCATCGTGAAGTTGTTAATCAGTTTAATACATCCCTTTAAATTTTGCGAACTGACAATGCTCTAGAATACTCACAGAAATCAATTTCTTTGTTTTGTTCTAATCTTGGCATTATACATCAAACAAGTTGTACTTATACCTCTCAGCAGAATAGTGTGGCAGAGAGAAAGAATCGTCATCTTCTAGAAGTTGCTCTCATATGCATGTTCCAAAATCATTTTGGAGTGATGCTGCCCTTACTGCCTATTACCTCATAAATCGTATGCCTTCCACTGTTCTTAATAATCAATCACCGATTAGTGTTGTGTTTCCTGACAAGCCAGTATTCCCTCTTACCCCTCGTGTCTTTCGGTGTGTTTGTTTTGTCCATAACTTACGTTTCGGTGTTGATAAACTATCCCCTGGTGCCTCCAAATGTGTTTTTCTCGAGTATTCACGAACTCAAAAAGGATATCAGTGTTATGATCCTATGACTTATACCCAATATGTCAGTGTTGATGTTACTTTTTTCGAGGATACATCATACTATTCTGCTAAGGGTAAAGAGTTTTCAACTGACATTGTGGCCGATCTTCCTATCCTACAACTTATCCCCTTAGACTCTGTTAGTCCTTCTCCCATGTCTCCTCCCTTGCAGGTGTATCAGCGACGAAAGCAGTCTACGGCACCGCCAATCTCCAGCTCTTCCATGCCTTCTGTCCAATCTCCCTCCTTGTCTCCTGGTCCGAACAATCTTCCGATTGCCCTTTGCAAAGGTACTCGTTCTTGTATCCAAAAATCCTCTTTTGCTTACCCTATCGAGCACTATATGTCTCTTTCACAGCTTCCTTGCCCATTACATGACTTTGCTCTATTATTACATATTCACACAATTCCTACCTCTACCACTGAGGCCTTATCTCATCTTGAGTGAAAGAGAGCTTTGGATGTGGAAATGGAAGCTCTAGTGTCCCGCCAGACGTGGTCTTTGGTTGATATTCCTCCCAAGAAAGATGTGGTGAAGTGTCGATGGGTGTACACCATCAAGTACAACCCGGATGGCTTAGTTGAGTATCTTAAGGCCCGACTTGTTGCTAAAGGTTTTATCCAAACTTATGGGGTGGACTATTTTGAGAAATTTTCTCCTGTGGCGCATCTCAATTCTATTCGTGTAATTATTTCTGTTGCCGTGAATTTTGATTGGCCATTATATCAATTGGATGTGAAAAATGCGTTTCTTTATGGTGATTTATCTAAAAAAGTATATATGGAGCAACCTCTTGGGTATGTTGCTTAGGGGGAGAATCGTAGTAAAGTATGCCGGTTGCATAAGGCCATTTATGGGTTGAAACAGTCTCCAAGAGTATGATTTGAGAAATTCAGTTTAGTGATTTCCAAGTGTGGTTTCCACCAGTGTTATTCTGATCATTCTGTTTTTGTTCAGAAGGTGTCGGGAGTGATTGTTCTTGTTGTATATGTGAATGATATAATTGTCTTTAGGAGTGATGTGACCGGCATTTCTGAAGCGAAGTCTTTTCTTCAGCAGCAGTTTCAAATTAAAGACTTGGGAGCTCTTAGGTATTTTTTGGATTTTGAAGTTTTACGAAGTAGGAAAGGTATTAATTTGTCTCGGCGAAAGTATGTTCTTGTTCTTTTATTTGACACTGGTAAACTAGCTTCCAAGCCAGTTGATACTACTATGGATCTAAATCAGAAGTTTGGAGTTGATGATGGAGATGATATTAAAGATGAGCATCGATATCGGAGTCTAGTTGTGAAATTAATTTATCTTACTGTTACACGACCCGATATTTCCTTTGTTGTTGGTGTAGTGAGTCAGTTTATAGAGTTACCCAAGAAGGCTCGTTGGGATGCTGTTTGTCACGTTCTTCGGTACCTTAAAGGCTCTCCTAGTAAGGAGAAAATATTCACTAGTATCATATTGCCATGTCATTGTCCTACGTGGCGTATATGTTCCATTAAGAAAGTGACACGTGTCAAGTGACGCGGAAAAAAAATGAAAAATTGGAAGTTTTCAGATGCGCGCTCTCTTTCTGTTTTCCTTTCTAGCATCTTCTCCCCCACCCTCTCTCTTTCTTTATTTCAAAATTTCGGGCCTCACGCTTCACACCTCCCTCTCTCCGTCTCGCAAAATCTGAGGATCATCTCTAGACGACCATCGTCGAACGCGCTGTTAGAAAACGAAAACGACAGAGGCTTGGTGGGGTGGACTCAGGGTTGGAGGGTTGATGGCACGGGCTTCCCTCTGAAGAAAAGGCCGTCGGAGAGAGAGACAAACGCGAGTCGTGGTTTTAGCCGGACGACCCAGAAGAGAGGCGAAGTCGAACTCCCTGTCGACGTCGTCGCCGTCCTCGACGCCTCGGCTGGCCCACCCGGACCAGACCCGTTTTACACCTCCGGGGCTGGCTACTCGCCCTTGTAGGACCCATCGCCCAACTAGAGCAAGTAGCCAGCCGAGCTTCGAAAACGAGTTTCGAAAACAGTTGCGCTGTCACCAACTCATTTCTCACTTCGAAGTAAGAGATTTGATCAGCTTTGCTAGAGAGAGAGAGAGAGCTGAGGTCTTCCACACCTCCTCCTCCTCCGCCGGCCCAGACGCAGGTCCCTATGCTGCCGGACCCCGGTAAGCCCACCTTTCGATCATCCTCTGAATTCCACCGTTCTCGCGAAAGTGTTTGTCGGGCTGAACACTCCATGTCGATTTCGGGAGTCGATCGTTCTCTCGAGTCGAGCCCTCCGTTTGTAGGGTAGCGAGGCTGATGTTTCTTCGTCTTCCTCGCCTGTGTTGATTCCGGTGAAATGCCAGAGGGAAGGAAAATGTGATGCAATGTGACGTGACGTGTCATAATAGTGTCAAATCGCGAGAAAATTTACTCGCGACGAAGCTCTTGAGTGTGTGAAAAACCTAATTTGTTCAACACTGAAGCTGCTTGCTTTTAATCCGGTTGGCTAATTCTTGCTGCCTTTGGCTTGGTGGTTTTGTGTTGAGTCTTGTGGAACTGTGCTTGTGGACAGGGGATGGGAAAAGTTATTCGAGAAGCCGGCTAAGGCGGCGGTGCATTGGGATTTGCCATTGTTCTGACTATGTATCGTTTTGTCGATGCATCGCGAAACTAAAAATGTAACAAATGGGCTCAGGTAATGTTAATGTTCAGCTAATAGGTTATGTAATTTCAATATTCAATGGCAGAGCCAGAGAATTATATGCGTGTGTACATACACAGATCATCTGATTTGATCCTAAGTGAATGTATGAAGTAATGTGGTAGGTCTTGTCCATTGTAGGAAAAATTTTATGTGTCCAGTTCATATATGCTGTTTAGAAGCAATTGGATCCTATTTTCCATGCTGTGTTGCTTCCTTAGTCTCTTTCTGCTCATTGAATGTTGAATGTCCTTTAGGTTTTCGCGCTTGTAATTGAGTAGAGTTTCCAATAGTTCCACCTAAGAACTCATTTTTTTTGGAAAATTAAAGTTCTTTTCTGATGATTCAAGCATTGTGTAATCTGCAGCTAGCTTTTCCAGATGCTATATATTTGGTTGATGCCATTCAGGGAGGCGAGATGCTCATGAAGGCTTGCGAGCCTGCACTCGAGTCTATGTACGTCACCAAAGTTATTCATGACTGTAAACGAGATAGTGAGGTCTCTAACTGGTTTTATTTGCTTTTGCATCTCAACCACTCTCACATACATTTTGACACACGGTTCTTGTGCTTGGACATTTGATTTTGTAGGCTTCGTACTTCCAATTTGGCATCAAATTGAATAATGTTGTGGATACTCAGGTGAGCATTTTGTATGAAATTTCAGTCTTATGGTAGGCTCTGTCTTTCGTTTATGCAACTTGATGCAACAATTGATTGAGGTGGCTTACTTAAGTTTATAAAATTATTGGGAATAACAAATTGTTGTGATTTAAGCAGATTGCTTACCACCTTATAGAGGAGCAAGAAGGACGGAAGCGATTGCCCGATGATTACGTATCTTTTGTCAGTCTTCTTGCAGATCCACGTTATGGTGGTATAGTGCATCTTCTGTTATTGCTCGGGCTCTTACTTTTGGTTGGGGGGCATACTTTTTTGCATGTTCTAGGATCAAGAAAAGTACTCTGAAGCAGAACTTTATGTTTACTCTTGTCTGCCGTCAACTCGTGCGGTTAACGATTATCAGAGTGAAGAATGTAGGGAAGAACTACGGTGCTCTTCTTTGATTTTGTTTGTTTGAGGAGTGATCAAGATACTCATCTGGGCTTCTCACACGTCAATGTCTATGGGAACTACAATATGAAATGACATCCAAATTGCACATCATGTGGGGTGTTTTAATTTCTTCTTCTCTGGTTTTGATACAGGTATATCTTATCTCGAGAAGGAAGAAGTTCGTATCCTCCTTAGGCAGGTGAGTTGTCAGTATTTGATTAGTTGTGGTCATCGTGTGGAAGCCAGTTGTTTTTTGCCTTTGCACTCACTCCACCAGGATTGATATCTGGTTCAATTTTCCAAACTATGAGCTGTGATGCATCAATACTTGACACAAAAATGCTAAATATGCTACAACAAATATCTTTATTGTTGGAGATTGCTTTGAGCTTTTGCTGCTACCAGTGCATTGCTTTTAGATTAGGCCATGCTCAGGAATTATAGTTCTGATATTAAGGCTACTCAACAACAGTGAGTTCAACAGAGAGATTGTTTTATTTTACCTACAAATGTTGTGGCAATCACAATTTTCCCTCTGCAAAAAGGGAATTATTAGTTGTTAATTAACTCAGCAGTAGTGTCTACCCTTTCCAAATTCTGCCAAAGAGAATTTTGAATGCTAACTATTATCTTACTTGTGATCTGATCCACTAGACTCACATACTATTGGCTGAGTTACATTATGGAGTTCTTAAGCAGAAGCCAATCAAGAGATGATAATTTTTTTAGTATGGTTCATTAGTTCAGAGTAAATGGCCAGTTAAAAAATAACTCCAGCTTGAACAAATATATTAGTTTACATGTTGGTGATTGTTTCATTTATATGATAGCTCCAGTTGCTCTAACTATGCTCGTGACTACTAATGTGCACCTTTTACATAGCCGCATGATGTGCCCAGTGCAAAATATTCTTTTGCCTTTCACTAATATGCGTGTTTCATTTACAGGACCCTAAGTTCTGGACATACAGACCATTTTCTGAAATGATGATACGTGCAGCTGCAGATGATGTTCGATTTCTTGTTTACATCTATTGCAAGATGATGGAGAAACTAAATGCACGATCCTCGTGGTATCTAGCAGTTGGCAGTGCTCTTTATTGTCGATGTTTTTGTATCAATGACAATAATTATGCTGATTGGACATCTTTGCCTCCGATTCCAGGTTTAAAAATTAAAGATAAAAATTTGTCGACTAGCTTTTGTTTATTCTGTATTTTTTGGTAACTGCTACATGCATCGTGTGGGGAACTAGTGCTTGCATTTGTTGACTTTGTCACCCCATCCTTCTAAGTCATTCGAGGATTTCTGCTGGTATTTAATAGGCTCTGAATTAGGATTGAGATGAGGAATTGTTCAAAAGATAGATAGAAGGTTCATGCAACTTCTTTTCCCGTTTTCAAATTGGAGCAGACATCAATGACAATTTAGATCGTACGGATGGGTGGAGATTTCCGGTGAATGACTTCCTCAGGTGCTTTTTCACTGCTCAGCGAAGTTAACTTGGATAGTATAATGGTTGCTTAACATGACTGGCATAAATCAAAACCACTATTTTCAGGGCCATTAATGTCTTCTTCAAGTGATGTTGCTTTCTACATTGCATGGTTGCGTCAAGTTTAAGTTCCAATTTTTTTAAAGGTGCAAATGTGCAATATAGAGATGTTACTTTAGCTTAGTACCATGTCTTTGTTGAGATAAGGTGCCACCTTTTAACTAGGCTTGTAGAAATTGCTTTGCTTGTGGATATTGCATCTTATGATTCAGTTTTTAATGCTAATATTTTATTTTTCAACATGAAAATAATCATCAGATTTTGTTGTTAATGACTCGGGATACATCACTTGCAGGTGGCATAATATTATAAAAACGAGTTAATATGAGAATACCAAAAGAGTTTTGTACTTTGAATGCTAAAACAAGAGCCTTGACTCGTGGACTAATTTCAGAGTACTTCACGTGTAGAAGACATATCAGCAGCGGAAAATGCTCCAGCGGAGGAAATCCTCCATGTTCTTGATGTTCCACCCGGAAAGATGGGACGTGTTATTGGAAGGAGAGGAGCTTCAATTATGTCTGTTAAGGAATCTTGCAAGTAGATCTCTCTCTCTCTCTCTCTCTCTCTCTCTCTCTCTCTCTCTCTCTCTCTGCACCTGTGTGCTGTCATGACTATCTGTCCTGTTGAAAATACATGTCTGGTTTTCCTTACCGTAGTCTTGCTTTGACAGTGTTGAAATCTTGATTCGAGGTGCCAAAGGTCCACCTGACAAGGTTAGTTGCCAATATGCTCCATATATTCACTGCAATGTAGTTCAATTCGCTTTAGGGAGAAATCCCATTGAAGCTTTTTGGTATGATCTGTTCTGGCAACTTCCTCCTTTAATAACAAGCATTGTGCTGTATGTAATTATTGATGCGAGTTTCTCGAGTGGGTTTAATTTCGGTATAGGTATTCATCATAGGACCAGTAAAGCAGGTGAGGAAGGCAGAAGTCATACTGCGTGGGAGAATGATGGATCTGTAACAAGAGACGGCAGTTGCATCACTTCTCTCATCCATCATCTTCACTATTCATGACAATCATGGCTTTCGCGGATATTGGAATTGGCTGTTGAAAAAATTGTGCTTGTTCTCACTAACTGCATAGTGAAACGCGTCGGTTGCTTTTCTCTTACACCTTCTCCATCAATATGCATACACAGATTGATTCCAAACTGCGCTTCATTTGGCAGTTGCTCCACAATGAGCTAGCTTGTTAATAGAATTTGCCCTTCTATCCAGTTTTAAATCCTGTTGGCAATTTTATTGCTTTCGAGGTAGTAAAACAACACTATTCAACATTACTCATAGATTTGTGACTCCATGCTTTAAAATACGAACACTTTCAGCTATTTAAATGGTGAAGGGCTGTTTTCGATCTGACGCCCTATACGTCTAGACTGCCATCACTATTTTCTTCTTGCTCGGTTGTCTTCTTGCATCTCTTGTTACGATTACAGGATGGACTCAACAATTGTCCATGGGATTACTACCTTGTCGATCAATGCCACTCTGCAACAGAGTATGGATATGTTTATAGATTGCCGTAGTGGCACTTGCGATTTTCCAAACTAAATATACTGAGTGAGAGAGAGAGAGAGAGAGAGAGAGAGAGAGAGAGAGAGAGAGAGAGAATTCTAACTCCGATATGAAATGTCCAGGCTTATATTCTCGTTTTATTGCAAACCTCTAATTCGCTATCACATTCCTCTACTGGGTTGAAACTGAGCAGAGCACCGTTAAACTTGGACACTATAGCTACTCTATAAAACTAATGGCCCACAGGACTAGACAGCCATCCCATTCACACAAGTAACCTTTCCACAGCATTCATCGACTCTTAATACTTACAACAACATACCAGAAATGCTGTTCGGTGTCCGCACAGAAGAAACCCCAAACCGTTTCTCTTGAGACAATATACTTTTGGTGAATACTCTCAAAGACAAAAAAAATGACAAGTCAAACAAGAAAAGGGAAAGAATGGACGAATTATTTCTTGCAGCTACCATACTGAGATTGGCTAACAAAGCTTGAGAAGAAGTCGTCTCCACCGGTCGCTTGTGTTGATGCAAAACCTGATATACCAAGACCAGTCCCCCTACCCATGGCCCTTCCCATGTAAAATGAAGTTGGGGGACCCTTTTCCCTTTCATCCGAACCATCACTTAGCCCACCAACTACACCCACATCTGCAATTGAAACCTTCTTGGCTGCAAGTTTTTATGAGCAAACAAAACATAGCCACATTAGTAGGCTTGCAGACACTTCCCAACCACAGTGTGAGTTTGTGTTATAGTACAATAGGCATAAGTTGCAGTGCGCCGTGGCTGCACAAGTGTACTGAGCACAAGAGAGTGGAAACATCCATTCTACATTCCAAAAAACCAAGTACATCATCATTTGGCTGAGCCAAGAAGGTACAGCAGCAGACATATTTAAAGGAAAAAACGTGTGAGGCTGACCCAAATAATCACAATATGAGAATGAGCTAGATGACTGATTTTGCTGGAAACAACTTCAAGGTGTTCTTGCTTCCCCAACAGGACACAATGACTTGAAAGAATTCACAGAACTTCAGCATTTGCACAATTTGTATTCCATGACACATAAATTGCTTCTGTAAACGACCCCTGATAATTCAAAGAGATTGCTAATTAGACTAGATACATCTAGACCACACATTTATTTTTGTATTCAAGTTGAACGCGTAAGAGTTATAAGATATGAGGCCAGGGAACAACTGCAATGCCACAAGACGAGCTTAGATATACTTACGAGCAGATATATTAAGATCAATCAGTCCACGGCTGAGGGAATCTGCCCAAATTCCAGACTTGACATGGAATGCGTCCTTCTTTGGTTGTGGATTCGAGATAGCTGAAGCCTTCTTACTTGAGTCACTCATGTTGGAATCATCGACGGGGTTTTGGGAAGGTCCTGCTGATGTTGAATCAGAACTGAAAGTGAATGAGCCAAAAGGATTGGAGCTGTCAAAATTGTTTAGTGGAACAGCAGCAAATGGACCCACTATAGGGTTAGTGGGAATGGATTGTATGGGCTTGGTTTCAGGTTGAGTGACTGGAGCTGGCGCAGCAAAGAGGTCAACTGGTGCAAAAACTGCAGAAGAGACGGAAAGTGCATAAGCAAATAGATCCACCTCAGTCCGCAAAAGAATTCATGTAATCAACACATGCGCAAAATCATCGATGTTAGCTTGTGACTGAAAGAAAGAGTAGTTGCCCCTAAGAGATCAAATTCTTCCTTGCAGTGTAAAAATAGCAAGACTGAGTTACAGAGCCAGTAGTAAGCAGCATCAGATAGTCCACAATTTAAAAACTCAAGAGTATTTCACCTTCTTCTCAGATGATTCTGCTGAGGGAGTTGCCGAAATAAAACTTGCATCAGCAGAAAGGTCAACCTCAGATGAATTTTCATTGAAGGAAGAAGCATTAGTCGGAACAGTTATTGGTGCATCCAACAGATCTCCAATCAAGCCCTGCCCAAAAGATCCACTTGGTTTGCATTTCCAGCGCTGGACTCTGTAAAAATTTAAGCTGACTGTCAGAAGATAGGAAACAGCCTCCAGTAAATTTGGTATAATGTTCATTCTTTGATGCCATATGCAAAAGATGTCTTACCTTCACAATATTGTCTGCGTACTTCATCACCATAGACACAGCGATGCCACTGTTTACACCCAAAAGCAGATTGTTCTATTGATCAACAATTCAACATCAAAATATGGCATTGTTGATTCTAGAAGGAGCAGTGAATTGTACAAGTCCCAAAAACAGTTTGCAAATCGATCCTACCCTACGTAGAAGTGCATGATCATAGCAAAAAGACCCAAAAGCTGCACTAACTGAAGTTAGTTAACTACCTACACTAATAACTACAAGTTTTGTCAAAGGTCAATCCTGCAAAAAAATGAGAGTTTAGAATTACTTCATGCAAAAATGAGCTAAAATAATTGATGGAATCATTTTGTCACATTAAACAAGCATCATACCTTGTGCAAGGTGCCTCCTATGGATGAAGACACTTTTCTCTTTCTCTTTTCCGCAGCACCCTTGATCCGAGTATTTGGTACACCTTTTGGCCTTCTCCGATGTGGATCAAGTACTTGAATTCCACGATTTTCTGCATATTCAGCTTCATCACCTTCCACCAAGAAATCAACAATGATCTTCACCCGTTCAAGATTGCATTTTATTTGTGATTTGGAAGCGAAGACGCAACAAGGTTGTAGTTGCAAGCTCCTCTGTAACATCATGATTGGCACCGTCATTCATAACACTTAAAGCTAACCGCATCAACCTCTTCAAACGCAATGTTTTTGATTTAATTGCATGATGAGAGCTTTGTGCAACATCTTCACAATAAGTCCCTTGTTTTGCATCTTTTGTCCACCTCTTCAAAGTGTATTGTGATGGAATGCTTGTAACATTTACAACACGGGTCAAGATGCATAAAGTATGCCTACACAACCATCCTCGCATTTCAAATAACTTGCAGCTACATGTAATGGTAGAATCACTTGGACTAAATTGGACAATATGCTTCCGTTCACTACTTCCGATTCCCACGATATAAGTGTGCAACGGCCCATCAGTTTATGATCTAAGAACATGTACAGACAAAACATGCATGAACTTGGCCTAGAAATTCCTATAAATGACATGAGTACATACACCCGCAGCATGTTCCATAATTGCATTGTCAACCATAATTCGTGGCTTTCCTCGAGCACACTCAAAATCATCAACAACTTCAGCATTGTGCATTTTTTCAGCTTGCTTTTCAGAATGTTTGACAAATTCAGTCAAAGTAATGGTCTTACATGCCATATCTTGAAAGACACTATTTGTGTTTTCACTTCGTTGTGTAGATATAATTCCTGCAGAAAAGAAATCACTGCCAAATGCAGGACACCATTTATGACGCAGTTGATACAAACTATCCAACACTTGTTGTCACCCAAGCTCCACTCCTGACACATTGCTTTCCAAGTGTTCTCCATTTCCAGTTCAGATTCACAATCATATAGAAGCTTTTGCCAATATTTATCACGAAAACCCGGCTTTCCAAGAAGATCTACAATATGATGCGTAGCAATTTTCGCAATGTGCCATACACATAAGCAATGATTAGAATTCGGAAAAAACAATTCTAATAGCATTTGCCATGGCATGATCTTGATAGGTGAAAATAGTCTTGGGTGCTTTATTACCCATCACCTCTAAAAAGGATCAAAATGCCCAAACAAAAGAACCAATAGTTTCATCTGACAGAAAAGCACAACTAAATATCACATTTTTCCAATGATGATTCAAGCCAACAAATGGTGCACATATCATATTATACTTATTTGTACGGTATGTGGTATCAAATACCAACACATCTCCAAAACTTTCATAGTCCAACTTGGATACACCATCGGACCAAAAGAAATTGGTCAGTCTCTATTCCTCATCCAATTGAAATGTATAAGAAAAATTGCTTCCATTTGATCGTAAGCAATTAAAATGGTTAATAAGACTTTGATAATCCCCCGCACTAATCAGGTTCTTTCTTTTGGATTGCAAGAAATTTTGACAATCACGTAATGTGAAGCCAACATTTTCCGGTCCCCCCGCTTCACCACTAAGGTAGGTATATGCTTTCGTAGCCCTTATACCAGCCCTTGCCATGGAAGTCAATATACCTTTACTAGTATCCGTGATGCGCCGATATGATCGTATAAGATGTTTTTGTTTGTCTTCAATGAAGGGATGATTATGGACATCCTCAAACTTGGAAACTTCCCAAACTCCATCTTCAATTACGAATTTAATGCAAGCTTGACATCCAGTTCTCTTCACTATCCTATGAGCATCTTTTTGTTTATGAGGTGGGATTGGTGGAGAGTGTCCTTCACAATTTCAAACAAATTTGCATCATCGCAATATTCCTTGGTTATTACTTGCTTTTTGTCCTTTTCACACTCCAAATCCCTTGCAAATTGCAGATGCATTGTATGTATTGTAGGCTTCATCCTCATTAGCAAACACCATGCCAATTTTAAATTCAAATTCTTCATCAATATTATGCACGATGATATTATCTTTTGGAGCCTCTACAATTTAAAAGAATATCTAATTATTTAGAGAAAAAGATAAAGTGGAAACAAATTTAATTCTAAAAAGATGAAGTTACCCATTTATCTCAAGAACAAGTCGATTTAGCTACGAGGGACTAGAATTTGCTTTCACTTCTTCAAATCAACATCTATTGCAAAACAAACGCTTACAACTTAAAAGAAGACAAGAGAAAATGTCTGATGTTGCAAACCAAAAACGAAATAGTAGCATACCATGACATAGAAATCACCCTATCGACCCTTGTAATGTATTCTTAGTACACCATGACTACCACCGAGAGTGCTTTGTATAAATGCCAGAAAAAAAAAGGTGTTAATGACAGAATGTGACAAAAAGGATGTCACGCCCTGAACTCCCGTCGAGCACGCGACATCCCGCCTCCGGTCGAACAGTTGCGACGTCCCAGGTTATCGCCGACCTCATCTAAACACATCAGAGTTTTAATTGCGCAAACGGAAACTATAAACACCTTGACAAATTAAACTGGGGAGAATTGGGAGAATTGGGAGAATATACATTTCCATTTCTTGTTCAACTTGTTCTACCATATATATAATAAAACAAACCTCTGTCTATCAGTGCACACTTTACTGAAACTACCAAAATCAAAAAGGAGTCGATGACCTGACGTTCAACCTCAAAAATGGTTCTCATCCAAGGCAAGCTTTCCCACTTCTACAAACACGATCGTCGTGTGTCTTATCCAGGTCATCCCGTCGCCCATCGGAAACTCAGCTACCTCATACTCCATATACACTAGTACTCCAAAACGTACTGGCGGTGGTGGTGGAGGGTTCATCGTTCAAGTCGGGGTTTTGAAAATTGTTGGTTTACATAACCATGAGATTATATCTCAGCAAGTACACCCCTAAACTCAACCTAGGCTATCACGTACCTCCAAACAATTATAGAACACATTCACACGCGCCAAAACAAGAAACAGCAAGCATATTACACACAATCACACGCATATGCAAATTCCCACATCATGCGTCCCTTTCGTTCTCATCATCACTTTCCACATTCCTCGTCAGTGACCCGCGTAAACGTACACGCCTCAAGTACACTGCGACCACTTATCACTTCCCACACCACTCGCCAGTGTCCCGCGTAAACGTACACGCCTCAGGTACACTGCGACTCAACACTCAGCCCGCACCAAATGCGATAGGCCTACATGATCGGAACCCGAGCTTATGATGCCCCGGTCCAATCCCGGTCTCACCCGAGCTGATCATGCCTCGGACTGAATCTCATACTTGCTTTTTCAAGCCTCGGCCTGTGCCAAATGCAACAGACCTACGTGATCGCTGCCCGAGTTTATGGTACTCGGCCCGATCCCAACCTCGCACTTTCACCCCTTTCACATACTTTCCCACAATCACTTGCCACACCACGATTCCTTTTTACTCATGCAAACGCTCTACATGCATTTACCACACGCAACTGGCCCATCACACGTGGCCCGTGCACGCATCAATTCACACATAAAACACGCTCACTCAGCAATTCACATGGCCACTGTCAACAATTAATCCAATCTGGCCCACGCGTGCACCAAACATGCATAATTCTATTATATAATTACACAACTAAGACTCCAATTAAATCAACTCCATCCAGAATAATTCCAAACATGCCTAAAACACGTAAATTGCCAATTTTCTCTAACCATATGGCGTCGGATCAATTCCGATCCTTCACAACACTTTCTCACCATTAAATGCTAGTTCTAAAAATCCAACTTGCGTCCCGAACAAATCATCACAGCCCCGTGAACAGTAAATCACAGTTCGTGAACAGTAATTCGCAGCCCACTATTATTCTGAATTTTCCAATAAAAATTTTCCGGTTTCAATTCTAAGGCCTGCCACCTAGTCCCACTTCTAAATCATGCCATTCCGCACCTAATCTATTCTCGGTTTCACCCAAAATCGCCTGTCGATACCCGAAATCCTAAATTGGGTTTAGAGCGCAACTTACCCGCGTTCTAGACTATCGCGGCTAGAACGGAGAGCGGCGGAACTAAATCGGGAACGGCAGCGACGGTGTATGGCTCCCGGGTGGCGACAATCGGCTTGGGCGGTGACGGCGCGGCTTGCTTGGCCGTGGGTCTTGCCTCACGTGAGAAAAAGAAAGGGAGAGAAAGAGAGAGACGGCGGCTGGTGGTGGTGGCTTGTGGTTAGTACGGCGGCTTGAGGGCGGTCCGGACGGTGGTGGCGAGCGGCGGCACCAGAGGTGGGCTTCCCGGTGGACGGCAAGGAGCTCACGGTGGAGGGGGAGGTTTCACGACCAAAAAAAAGGGGGGGGGGAATTCACGAAGGAAAGGGAGAGAGGAGAGAGAGAAAGAGGTCTAGACTTCAATAGTGCCTTTGACCAAAAATATCTAAGGCACAAATGATCAAAATGCCCCTTGCCCCTAAAACTAATCCTTTATAAATCCTTAAGGGCAAAATCGTCACTTTCTCCATTTCTCGTCGAAATCAAATTTTTCCAAAGGATTTAAGCTCACCAAAAATTGACACGTGTCACGTGCAACGTCGTCTTAACGTTCCGGCGTGACTTCCTAATTTTTCGGTGTCCAATTTGGGCAAAAATTCCATAATTAAATTCTATTAAACGCAACTCGAGCGTTTCTCGAGCTAACGGGCGGCTTGCTAGGGAAATTCGCAAAATCGACTCATGACTGATACTGAATCGAGTCACGTGCAAGTCCGTTCGGTGCTTGACGACCTCGGTTGTCATTAAAATCGCGAAGATCAATCACTTGATCCGAGGGGTACGATCGTTCGGTATAATTTCAGAATCATTCGTCAAGTCGTTTCGTGGTCCAATGGAATCACCCGCGATCCACTACTAGGACAGTAGCGAACTGACCCCTAACTATCCTTGGATCGGCCAACAGTGGCTCAAAATATCACTTCCGCGATTTAATGGTCAAAATCCATTCACGATCGAATTTCCTTTAGTCGCGCGAATTTAATTCCCCTATTAGCCTTTCCCTAATGGTTAGCATTCCCAGGAATGATCAGTTCCGGGCGAGAATTTACTGCGAGCACATCTCATAAAACTCAATTATTCAATAAATTCCAATTGGTGGAATTTCGGAATGTCACAAAGGAGTAATAATATAATAGGATAAGAATACTTACTTGGTTGTGTTCGAGATACGGTGTGGTAATTTCTTTTAATTTCTGTCCCTACTGCAAATTGAACAAGCAAATGCTCTATCTAAAACCAACCCTTAGAGATAAGGGCAGTGCAAAGTCATAATCATGCCTCCCCTTCTTATGCAGCATATGTATACCACCAAAAGCAGCACATGGAACACAACAAGACACAATATGGCTATGGCAAGTTTACCACCAGTGGCCAAGCCGCCATTTTATACAAAATAGAAGACAGGCGAAGAAGGTACACCACACAAGCCTTTGTTATGAAACAAAATGCTCATGAAAATGCTTCAAGGTGGACAAACAGATCAAGCACGCTACTATAATGCAACCTAACCTAAAAAGAATGTGACAGGCAAGTTATCAGACAAGCTCAAAGACCCTTCTTTTTGTGCTTAAAAAACAAGAACTGAAATGACCAACAGGTCATTAGTTTGTATGCTGCCAGCAAGAATTGACGTATAGCTTCATGCAAGACGATGAGAAGCGAACATGACTGACTCGAGCCTAATAGGACATAGATCCGAAAACCAATTTCAGGGCAGGAATCAATATGAGATCAATGAAACAAACGACTTGTTAGCAAAACATTAGAAAATTTCAGCAAACTATCCACGACTTAATGATTGAGCAACTTACACAGACGTTACTTTCACGAAGTAGTCTATATCAAGATATTGAATTAATTACCAAAGAAAACACACAGAACACTGCTACTAGCAGATTTGGTATTTCCAAAAATGAGGACTGGGATGTTCCAGCTTGAAATGATCTTATCTTTCTTTTGTATATATCTCTAATCAGAACAAGTAGCATATTTATGGGTATCAACCACACGAAAAGACTTGTAGCATTAAGGAGGATTAAAAAGTTAAAAGACATCTTATTGGACAATGTACATATGCCAAGTCGCGTAATGTCCGCCACCTATCCCAAGCAAGACTTTCTTCTTAGCAACATCCCTGATACAATATCAGAGGAAAATATATAATTCCATGGTCTTGAGCAATAAAGGACTAATATTTACAGTCATGAGCACTTATGCTGTCTCAGTTTCCCATACTCAGCATTTCACATCTACGACGAAGGTGAATATCTTTTGTAAAGAAACACAGAAGTTATATTGCTTCCCCAATAGTCTTCCGAAGGGAAGAAAACACATCTATAGAGTGTTGAATTTAGTCACAAAGTCATACAAATAGCCTAGAAATGACATTGCCAAAGAAAGACTAATTTCTTATAATATCAGTTAAAGCATGAGTGAATACCTGCTCGAGCTCCCAACTACAGGCTCTCCTCCAAACCCAAGACCTTCCCAAACCAACTTCATCAGAACAAGTCATATGTCAGAATAAGGAATTAAAAAAATCTAAAAAAAGGATCAGATTCAGGAGCAAGTAGATCAGTACTTTTACACAACTACAGAAGGAATTAATAATAACACCCCTTGAAATGCCGTTGTACACTTATTCGTCCTAAAGTTTGAAATGATGCACCGATTGTTTTTCCAGTGTTATAGGATCAACACAGAATTTTGCCTCACCAAGAAGAATTGATTTTGTGTAAGAGTTACAAAAGGAGGAGTTGTCGTAGGATTTGTTCATACAAATCCGCAAACAATATATGATTTAGTATAATATCAGTATGATGAAGGCATCTGTCGTCGTGATTTACTCTAGAATTGCATACAGTCAAACCACTATTGCACCATATCCGCCATGATAACTGCAAATGACATACCAGAATGCGCAAACTAATCACTACAAGAGGCAAATTAAAAGCAGGGGCATGCCACTAAATAGTACTCTACATATAAAATACTGTGAACAAAACTTGAGCAATGACTTTAGCAGCATCCGGTACCCTTCGGTACTCCCTAAATCAAGCACAAAAACACCACTGTATTGATAATTACTATGTATTGATAGTTTCTCCACCTTCATACCTCTATGAAATGCAGACTACTAGTGGCCCAAAGTATTACGGAACGAGTTGCTTTGACATAGACTAGTGAAAATGACGTAAATCCCACTTGCTTGCTTAAAAGATAATCGAAACAAGATGCAGATTTACTTTCTATTACAAACAGCTCACTTAAAGAGAATCTACAATCTGTATATTCACATAATTTCTTTTTTTTTTCTTTTACATCAAACAGCCTTCAAGGTAGTGTAAATTTAGTTAAAATCCTTTTGCGATGCATTGACAGAACAGTGGCAAATCCCAATGCACCGCCGCCTTAGCCGGCTTCTCGAATAACTTCTCCCATCCCCTATCCACAAGCACAGTTCCACAAGACTCGACACAAAACCACCAAGCCAAAGGCAGTGAGAATTAGCCAACCGGATTAAAAGAAAGCAGCTTCAGCACTGAACAAATTAGGTTTTTCACACACTGAAGAGCTCCATCACTAGTAAATTTTCTTGCGATCTGACACTATTACGTCATGTCACGTCACATTTTCCTTCCTTCCGGCATTTCACCGGAATCAACACAGGCGAGGAAGATGAAGAAACATCAACCTCGCCACCCTACAAACGGAGGGCTCGACTCGAGAGAATGATCGACTCCCGAAATCGACACAGAGTGTTCAGCCCAGCAGACACTTACGCGAGAACGGCGGAATTCAAAGGATGATCGGAAGGCGGGCTTACCGGGGTTTGGCGACAGAGAGACCTGCATCTAGGCCGACAGAGGAGGAGGAGGTGCGGAAGACCCCAGCTTTCTCTCTCTCTCTCTCTCTCTCTCTCTCTCTCTCTCTCTCTCTCTCTCTCTCTCTCTCTCTCTCTCTCTCTCTCTCTAGCAAAGCTGATCAAATTTCTTGCTTTGAAGTGAGAAATGAGTTGGTGACAGCGCAACTGTTTTCGAAGCTCGTTTTAAAAGCTCGGCTGGCTACTTGCTTCAGTTGGGTGACGGGTCCTACAGGGGCAAGTAGCCAGCCCCTAAGGTGTAAAGCGAGTCAGGTCCGGGTCTTGGCAAGGGCCAGCCGAGGTGTCGAGGATGGCGATGACGTCGATAGGGAGTTCGACTTCGCCTCTCTTCTGGGTCATCCGGCTAAAACCATGACTCGCGTCTGTCTCTCTCTCCGACAACCATTTCTTCATAGGGAAGCTCATGCCATTAGCCCTCCGACCCCGACTCCACTCCACCAAGCCTCTGTCGTTTTTCAGCAGCGCATTCGGCGATGGTTGTCCAGATATGATCGTTAGATTTTGCGAGACTAAGGGAGGGAGGTGTGAAACGTGAGGCCTGAAATTTTGAAATAAAGAAAGAGAGGGTGGGGGAGAAGACGCTGGAAAAGAAAAGAGAAAGAGAGCGCGCATCTGAAAACTTCCAATTTTTCATTTTTTTTTCCACGTCACTCGACACGTGTCACTTTCTTAATGGAACAGATACGCCACGTAGGACAATGACATGGCAGTATGATACTAGTGAATATTTTCTCCCTGGTAAGGGATTGATCTATAAACCGAATGGTTCTTCCAATCTAGTTGGCTACTCTGATGCTGATTGGGCTGGGTCAACGTGTGATCGGCGATCTACGACTGGGTATTGCACTTTTTTTTGTGATAATTTGGTTGATTGGAGAAGCAAGAAACAGACTACCATTGCCAAGTTTAGTGCAAAAGCTGAATATGGTGCTATGGCACATACTGTGGCTCAACTGTTGTGGTTGAAATCCCTTCTCCATGAGCTTGGGTCTTCTATTAATCAACCTATTAATATGATGTGTGATAATCAAGCGGCTATTTACATAGCTGGAAATCCTATTTTTCATGAGCGAACCAAACATATAAAAGTTGACTGTCACTTTGTTCGTGATACTGTGAAGCGAAAGTTGGTTGCTACTCGTTACGTTGCCTCTGGAGATCAGTTTGCTGATATGTTCACTAGAGCGTTGTTTCGTCCTGCCTTGGTTGCTAGTTGTTCCAAGTTGGGCATAGGTGACCTATATGCTCCAGCTTGAGAGGGAGTGTTACATTACTTGAGTGTTTTTAATTTTATTTTCTGAGTTTTATTTCTTTTTATCTACGTAAGGGTATTTTGGTCATATAAAATTTATATTCAATATAAGCAATTGGAGTAAGGCTTCGGTAACCGAAGCCGTCAGCCTTTTGTTGGCTTTTACAATCTGTTTCTTCCACTTTCTTCTTCTCTCTATTTCTCCTCTCTTCCATCTTCTCTCTTGTCTATTTACCGCAATTCTCAAAATATCTTTGTCGCACATGTGACGTTCGTAAGTTGTTAACATTGTTAGTAAATAACCATCGACGTATCTGTCGAACAGTTTGTGTGTTACTAACAACGTTACAGGATTACCATCCCCGAAAGTTGTTCCCTTTTTGCCCCAACGGAACATTGTTCTCTGAATCAAAGTGATATCTGTGAATTGCATCATAAGGACATGAGTAAAATGATTGTGGTAGACGAGTGTCTTTAAAATCCTCCTCTTGAAATCGTTCTGCAGTACAAGAACATGGATAAAAAAAACATCCTCGGTCTCAACTTCTAAGTGAAAGAAATAAAACTTCAGTCACAACGAAGCCACACGGTATCAATTGCGGGCAATTAAGCGGACCGATGCGAAGCATCAATAGGCTTACAAGCAGGAATGGTTCTACCTTCAAACCTCTGATGAAATAACAGAAAGAAAAACACACAGAATGTGAAATCCGAAGGGTACAAAAGCACATCAGATGCGGTAACTCTGTACAAAAATTATCAGAAGGTGACTGGAACTCAAAAGGCACGGGTTTTCACTACTCGAAAGCACTTATTAGCAAGAGAATTCACACAAACACAGCAGTATTCACATACGCGATCCATTTGAATAGTGTCCTCATAGCCAGTTCTGATTCAAGCCAAAAGGTTTCAACCAAATAGCGTCTTCAGATTTGACCAAGCAGTGGTTGATCTAGACATCCTTTCCTCGGCTACTCTCTTCTTTTCCTCGGCCTCTGCTACTTTCTTCTCTTGATCCTTGTGCCCAGATTTCGCTTCCTCCGACTCCACCATCAAAATCTCCCAGTCTGAAATGAGCTTTTCTCTTTTGGACTTCACTTCCTCAAGTTTTTCGTTGAGCTCTTCCTCCTCTTTGGTCAGGTCACCGAGCAACTGCTTATACGAGATGTGAGTCTCGTGATTGTTCTTCATTGTCACAAACATTTGATCCTTCAGCAATTTCTGCAGCTCGAATTCGGCATTGTCCTGCTCAAAGGTCAAAAAGTCGGAAGTGAACTCATCGAAGTTGGCCCAGAAGGCCTCGACTGATTTTTGCTGGTCCAGTGACAACCCACTTTTGGCTATGCTTAACGTCGACATTGCTTCAGCCAATCTGTCTTTTAAATTTAGCTTGAAGATATCAGAAAGGCACTCCTTCAAAGACAGCTTAGCCTTCTCTACTTCTTCCAAGGTTGGAGCCTCGGAAGTCAAAAGAGCATCTTTTTTATTGCTTGCGTTCGACCCTCCTCTGGCGGGATAACTCTGAGCAGCATTAATAATTTCCTCAAGATTTGTGAAATATGTGTCGAACGTATCTGTTGGTGTTGCCCGAGGAACATTTGCAGGAGGTTCAGCCAACTGATTATTTTCAGCCTGGGGTTGGGGGGCAAAAAACTCAGCCTCAACCGTCAAAGTGTCGTTAACTAAATACCCATTACAGCTGTCATGGACTTCACTCAATGGAATGAAGTAGGTGAAGCCCCAGTCACCCTCTCTTGCATTGAAATTATGTTCCGTCTCTGCATTTTGTTCAAATGGGACTTCAGTAAAGAGGGTAACAGGTTAAAGGTACCTTGTTTCACCGCATTAGGTTCAATAAATGAACAGATTACTGCGCTTCAGATCAGAAACATGGGACACCAGAACCACAAGGACGAAGTTAAAGCATGTTTCGAGAAAGCATCGCAACAACAAGGCCTAAACATGCTCTCTCAGTTTGCTTCATCAGAAACTCAGTCCGGTTTGCTCAAACGAAAAAAATCCAAATTACGACAACACTTTTATGTTCATTTGATATATTACCTAAAATCCGGCAATTTGTCCCGCAAACAGTATTGGCATGGTGAATCTCCATTCCTTCCAATACTACTAAATGTCCAAATGTTCATGCATTCCTTCTAAACTTTCTGTTGCAAGGTATTCATATAGTCACCTCAGATCCTTTAAAGTGCATATAAGTGCAAGTGCGATTGGAATTGGCATAAAATTATGTGCACAGAAGAAACTTCATCTCATCTATAAAGCAAGCATCTCCATAAACAGGTGCTATGGTCATAGAGTAATTTCTCTCACTTTGATTCCCTAAAGCATAAGCAAGATTTCTCAGGTTATGAATCACATTTGCCATTACTCCAAATTTGTGAGTGCAAACTTTATTAACACGGATACCATCAATTGCGAGGACATATATGCGCCTAAATTCATCCTAGACATGAAAGAGGACTAAAGTAGCAAAAATGAAAGAAGGTTTCTCATTCCACCATATCTCAAAATCAGATTCCAACATCAGACTGAAAAACCAGTTGCAATCAGCGTACCCTTAATCCTAGAATAGCCATAATTGTTCTGATTGACCAGAATCATTCTGAAATGGGCACTTCTGTTCCACCCGTAAGGTAGCATCGTGGAATCGGCGACGTCCAAGTATATCGACAAATGGTCTGTATTGTTCCCCTTGGGGAAAATGAGTATTCGCCTGCTTACATCAACCGTGCCATACAAGAGAATGGATAATTATCAGGGAATTCAACAAGTAAAAGTAAACAAAATGATGAACAAGCCGCAATTCGATCATTACGCTCGTCAAAAATCAAATTCAACGATTACCAGGCATTGTCGCCGAGTGTGAACACTTCGGAGTAGTACTTCTTTTGAGTCAAGCTAGTGAAGCTGGTAATCTTCCATCTGTATTTCCATGAAGTGGGATTTTGCTCATCCATCGCCTGCTGCTTCCCCATGATCCAATCAATTCAAACAAAAAAGAGTCATCATCAGTCTTTAGAGTCAAGAGCATACAGCGATTCTCACGAAACTTTATTAGAAATTTCACTGAAGCTTAAGTGGCATCCAACAGTCACGTAAAACCAAGAACACGCTCCTCTACTTTCTCCATTCCACTTGTTTTTAGTGGGTACGAACTCCATGATTTCTCCATCCTACATTGTGACATTTGGCCTGCTGCCCTTTATTAAACTTATACTCCATAGTCCATATACTGCTTTTTTGGACTGACTTGAACAAATCCTTATGTTCCAAGGTTCTCCATTACGACGTGAGCTTTGTATTCACTCCTGGTTGATTTCAGCTATCATCTACAAACATCATCAGCAAAACCCACATGCCAAGGGCTATGTTGCACCGACACGTTCCGGAGGCCACCGTGTCGGTGTCCGACCCCGACACGCGGCGGACACGCGGCAAGCGCGTGCCGGAGATCCGACAAGCGGTCAACGCGCCGGACACGCCGGCGACACGCGAGTCCGGAGCAAAAGCGAGAAAGAAGAAAGGAAGGCCCCCTCGTCAGATCTGTCGCTCGCCAGAGCAATGAACAAGGACACGTACCGCATAATCCTGATCCCTTTCGACAGCGAGCACCCGTTGATCTGGAAGTGGAAATCTTAGGTCGGGAAGGGTTTTTGAGAACTCACCGACGACCCCCCGATCCTCCCGAGCCGAGCGTCATGGACGAGCGAGCTGAGCGAATCGGAGTTTTCGCGGCGGCAAGGGCTGCCGGAGATCTGATCGGAGAAGTGTGAGAGAGAGCGACAGAGCGAGAGAGAGTCAGGAGAGGAGAATCCAGGGAAAGAAACGGAAAAGCGCAGACGACGACGATAGCTTCTTAAAAAGCTTTTTAAAATCGATGGAGAAAGAGAAGAGGAACGATAAAAAAAAACTGGACGGGCAGAAAATAAAAAATGGTGGGATTTTTTTTTTGTCATAAAAAAAAATGGTGGGATTGAGAGGAGGAAATTTGCGATTTCTTCCGACGTCTGATTGCGAGAGGGTGAGAGAGGGGGAAAGAAAAAGTCATCTTTTGGGGGCACGCGGGGAGCCCTTACAGTACAGTACGGCTGGGAGTAAAAAAAACATGAAAATGGATATTCCCAGAGAAAAATATATATGGCCAAACAAAGGAATTTTTACCATATCACATGACATGATAAAATATGCCATATAAAATTTATCAAATTAATTTGATTTTATTTATTTAATTATTTGTGAATTTGTATCAAGTTAATTTGATTAAAATAATTAAAAAATGATAATTGATCATGTATATATAAAAATATACATTTAATATATAACGTGTCCCAACGTATCGAAATTCTCTACTTTTTGAAAAATAACGTGTCGACGTATCGTGTCGTGTCGTTTCGTGTCGCATATCGGTGTCGGTGTCGTGTGTCGGTGCAACATAGGCCAAGGGTATCATCTTGAATATTCCCAATTAGCTTGAAAGTGAAAGGATAAGAACCTAAAGCTGAAAACTTCCATCTATCCTAGGCTATAGGATAAACCTCGATTTATGATCGGTGTATCCTTACTAAACTCAAAACTTTGCTATGCTCGTCCTCTTATAATTTTATGTGAACAATGTGTGCTCCTTTCCTCTATAGAATTCTCCAAAGAATTTCTCTTGCAACCCATCATATTTCCTCCAAATTTATAAAAACAATGCATAAATCCCTTTGCCCATCCTTATGCCTTTTTACCACGGATAGCCTTCGCAAATATCAAATAGTATCATCTAATGCTAAGTGAATTCATGGATGATGGTATGGCTCTTTCTTAGAAGTTGATAGGTCCATTAACACACTCCTCATAGCAATGAACTAGTCCCTATAAGTTGTGGCATAGAGAGAATGCTCTGAAAGATGTTTCTTAATCCTGAGGTTATTGTGTTAATCTTAATAAATTAGTTTCTGCATGTCATATGGCCAAAACCAAGTCCAGCAAAGAGCACGGGAAAGAAAGAGGAGTCCAACTGCATGCTGAAGACTAAGAAACACACCTCCAGACACCAGATGCACAAGTAAAGAAGAAACTCACAAAAACTGAAGTGATTATAGTAAACAAACGAGGGCTGGCGGTACCTGGCGGTTATGCACGTACTCCAAGAAAGAAGGAACATTAGGGCAATGAAATTCAATTTCATTGTCTATTTGAGCTTTTTGAAAGCAAATGATATCCCCATCTCCAATCCGAGAAGAGAAATAGAGTACTCATTCTAAGAAAATGTGCGAAAAGTGAGCTTGAACGAGACGCAACAAGCCAATTTATACCTGACTTATTCGAAATGATGTCTTCTTGTCAAGATGCTCACACATGACAAAAGGCTCAAACCTCATCTCCTGGGGATAACACCAACTGAAATGAGGGCCTTAAATTTGCTTTGCCAAGGATTTTGACACACCTTATATAGTTGAAACTATGATGACTTTTATCTTTTACCACAAAAACTAGATTTTAAAAGTGGAGAGTAAACACTGCTTGTTATGATTTTTGCAAAAAGAGTTCATAAATTTAACTTCTCTGCAAATATTTAACCGACTTGAATGAAATTGAAGTATTTAGTCCTCAAGGAAGTATGTTCAAATGCAGGCTTCCTCTTTCTCCAAGGGAAGGGAACGAACAAACCTGAAATAGTTCTAATTCTTCATCTTGATTGAAGCCTGCCATCTTGTTTAATCTTGCCAAAATTTCAATTGGTCTACCATAACTCTTCACAAAGAGCCTGCCTACATATCTGGTATCATGGTGGTAATTCTCATATAAGATGAAGAAAAAAGGTGCAAAGAAAACAGGAAAATTTTATATAAGGAAATGCAAACTACTGCAGTTCTCCTTTCTCAGGGTTGTAAAGCTTGAAGAATAGCAAGATATCTTCTTCAGATTTTTCAGGTGGTGAAATAGGAACCTGATCCTGCAATATCATGCACTGTCATTTAGGCCATAGCAAAAGCTACAAAAATATGGTACCTTCCAAAGCCACCTCAGAATCGCATGCCAAACACATATATGCATGGCCAATGACTGTAAATCATTACCAGCCCAAGGTTGACTTCCAAGAACAGCTTTAACTTCGCATCGTAAGCCTTGTTCGATATCTCCCTTAACTGTCCAACCTATGTCAAAGGTTATCACAATCATTAGATGATCAAACATACATGAGAAGCAATTACTCATTCTATATACTCCAGTTTGTCCTCATTCTTATGACGAGCCTAGGCTGATTAAACAAAAATCAAAGATGACAGCAGTTTTCCTGACACCACCATCGCTAACGGCCTAATCAATCTGTTGTAAAGAAAGTAAAATATCTACTGAAGACTTTGAGTGCATGAAATGACCTGCCTACCTAGCATCCCAATTTCCACACAAACAGGGCAAAGGCCATGGAGTAATATTTGATACTGTCTCCACCTCACGTCCATGAGGAATAAGTTTATATGGAAGATAGTATATATTGTAAAAGAGAGTTTAGAGAGAACTAATAACTTCCATTAAGGAAATTGACCTTAACGATCTTAGAAATAAAAGAACCTCCCCAATTACATAAATTAATCCATGGAATTGGAGAATGGGATTCAGCAGTAAAATGTTATTACCAGTTGTGCTTCCTCCTGGGGTGTCAAAGGCCGATTTGGACGGTAAGTATTGTTTTGCCTCTTTGCCCAAAACCAGAAACGCTAACATTGCACAGGGACGCCGAACTCTCTGGCAACTTCCTCCTGTGAGTTGCCAGAAAATCAGTTACATGCATCAATCAATATATCTGACTATACATATTACTAGACAGGATCCAAATGACACAGCAATGTCCACATGGCTGACACACTAATCAAAAATCTTAGTTGTTTTTACTGCCGTATTTAAATTAGCGTAAGGAATATCATCATATAACTACTATCCGTGTACCAAAATCAGAAGACACCAAGTCAGGAGTTAGGCATGTTTAGTTTACCAGGATATAATGATTTTCAGCTATTTAAAGATTTACTATGGTAAATTGAAGAGATGAAGTACAAAATTACAATGAAAAGCAAGCACACTATTAACAAAAAACGAGAAAGTATCGCACACAGAAATTCTTCAAAGAGCAGATGACAGTCAAGATGGATTCCTGAATCAGTACTGATGTAGTCGGAGAAGTAAAGACAATAAAAGTGCTAAAAACAAGGCTAGGTTAGAGAAGAATTGTAACTGGAACAGAATAGATGCATTCTAGGGTTGCAGAAACCGGCAATGTTATTGAATCAGAAAAAACTAACGAGAAAGAGACTTTGAGACCTAACTATACTGGGGTGAAGCTCGAATTAGTCATTAGAAAAAGTCATGAAAAGTGTAAAGATACCTTGAAAAGAGTAAACAGCAATTGCTTCTGAATGTGAAAACTTCGGACTTTTTCATGGTCCACAAGATCAAAGTATATATCTTTTCCAATCTGGTCAACAAGATCCTCTTCTCGTGCAACCTAGCATAATAAGCTGTTGCTTTAGATATAGTATTAACAAAAGGCCAATGCAGCTTCTGACTATACAACTTTATTATAGTATGAAGATTGGCTCGTGCTTTGTACGTTCTCTGTTCCTCCTCCTCTTCTTGTTCCTTCATCAAACTCATCTAAAGACAATAAGAACATAAGTCCAACCCAGTACGTTCCCAGCTTCATGGACACATAAAGGAGATAAGTGGCATTCATGAAGAAAGTACTTTACCCTTAAATGTTCTGCAATATCCGTCTCAGCAAAGCGACAAATGATTTTGTCCTTGTCACTGTCACGTCATACAAGCAAATACGCATTTAAGTATTTTGTAGATTTGAAGGGTGAGTTGTTGAAACCAGGATTAGTCTGTGGCCACTGAAAGAAAAAAAATAAGAGACATATAAGTTCATCACAAGTCAGGCAGAGAATGAATTTGATAATCAGTGTAATATATCACCTCCTCCTCTCCCCCATACTGTTCTTCCAATGCACTCTGTGTATCTTCTTTTGTCACCCATTCATCTTCAAATTTAACCCTGAAAGAGGGAGTCTCAAAAGATGTGCTACTGAGACGTGATGAGTTCTACTTAGTAGTCTTCACCCAACATGAAGGGGAATAACTCCAAGATTGCGGTAACAACTAGATTGTTTGGTTAAAAATGAAGATTCGCCTGCGGAGAGTATATGAAGTTATGATCATACTACAACTTAAGGAATCTACATTTAGGTGTCTCCTACATTCCATGTTTTCAAGTATATCGCATAACATAAGTTCATGGGAAATGATGCAAGCTACGATTAATATCCATCATAGCATCTGTATTCATTCATTATCTCATTTTACAACCAAATCAAGCGATTGATAACTTTTTAGTATTCGAAATTGTGTTCAAAATATGCTCGAAAGTGCACGATTCAAATCAATCATAAAGATACGCTTCAGGAAAGGAAGATGGGTATATATATTCGCTATTTTTTTAATCGCCAATTTATCAAACGCGAACATTTGAAATTGAAACTCGTTGTCGAATACGATTCGAAAGACTTGACGTTAAGGCCTCCGGGTACGGACCACAGTCTCAATGAATCAGAAGTATCCCATCCAAATGATCTTGTCAGTTCTTTTGTCGTGACACTGCTATCATGATATTGCAGCTTGTAGAACAAACTCTGAAGAGCCAACGGAATGCTTCCAGAAGGCATGTCATTCTCAGTTGTTGGCCTATGGTATACAGCCTGAAATATACAAAATCAAGACGCATTACCAACTTACCATATTATCACTCAAATTCAAAGGAGTAATGGAAGAGTCCTGACCTTTCTAAAGTATGGTATATGGTACGAAGTCTGCAACAAAGAGTTCATATAACCGGTGGCTCCTTGGTTCTTAAGTCCAACATAACCAGTCTCCTTTCTTGAGTCGCATGACCAGTAATCCAGAACCTTGCACACAGCAACCTCAGCTTCCACGACAATGGTATCATTTACCATATATCCTCTACCAGGATCATATAGCTCACCAAGAGGCATGAAGGATGTAAAACCCCAGTCACTCTCTCTCACATTGAACTGATGTTGCGTATCTGGAGAATTACCATACGTTATTTGGAAGACAATGAGAATAACTGAAGTAAAATGAGAGTGAGAATGAGTAATCTCTAAACCAAGATAACTAGATGCAGTGAGCCAAACTAATTGAAGGCGTGGAATATACTGGTGAACTTTCAACCTTGGAGAAGCTTATGTAACCTAGGTACAACCAAGTAAGCAGATGGCCCCTAAGTAACAGCTTGGCAGCCTAATAGCACTCATCTCATTCCCATAATGGAGATGCTACGTCATAATTACAAGCACAGTATAAAGCTAAGGGGGATGCTGTAGGACTGATCACCTCTTATAAGCTGAACAAGTAAGAAAACACAGGCCTGATATAAGCCACAGAACAATTACATATGCAGCAGTAGCTATATTGGCCCACCTGCCTTCAACAAAATGACGAAGTTTTCCAGGCGAAAGAAAGCAGATCCCCAAGAAAGAAGAGATACATAGCTAGGGAAAGCCCTACAATTCAATCATGCACACTAGTTCCATGATGGCCTTTTCACAATCCGACCAAGGAAATGCTACAAATCAAGACAAACAAGAAATACCCATCCCAGGTAAAGACAGACAATCTTAAGGAAAATCTAGAGAATAATCGAACTACATCCCCTCCCATTCTTCTCAAGCAATGGAAATGATGCCCACGCTGGTGGTTGGTTGAGGTAGGGGTGGTGAAGATGAGATGAGAAATATTCTCCTCACTTCAATATCAATTTTTGTAGACCGAAAAAGGGAAATGATACCCGCATATATACATTTTCATTTTGTTGCTCTCGGTATTAACACCATTGAAATGAAAGCCATGATTGGAGGATAACTATATCTTCAGCCAAGATATGCAGGATCACGAGCCAAAGAAAGAAAGTGGCCAGTCAACAAGTGAAATACTCGACCAAAAGAAAAAAGTGAAATACAATAAATAGCTTATTGAAGCGAAGTAACTAAGAAGCCACTTAATTGTATTGAACATTTTCTCTGCAAGCGATATGACAATTGAAGCAAACTACTGCTGCAACAAAACGCGACATAAGTTCATACCAGTTGCATGCAGTCTACAAACCGACTCTAGATACTTTTTCTTCCACAAAGGCCTCCACGACTATTCTGCCAACCTGAACTGCATGGCTTTCAACTTCAGTCTTCAAGCCCATCTTTCATGGCAAAGGGTCCATTAGTAATTTTGTATTGCCTGATTTTTTTCTACCCATTTTCTTAGGAAAAAACTTTTAACTGTTGACGAGGACAATTGGTTTGCCCTTTTATGAGCACGCGTCATTATTGACACTTTGTACTTCCCCTCCAAGCCCAAAAACTTGCAACTTCTGCCTCTGGAGCACTTTTTTTTTTTCCCACCTTGTTGATCTCTGCGGATTTCACTCATATCAATGAGCAAAGCCCATTTTGTTACAGAACTTTGTACTTCCCCTCCAAGCCAAGAAAACTTGCAACTTCTGCTTCTAGAGTATTTAATCCACCTTGCTGATATCTCTGTGGATTTCTTTCATATCTCTCTCGCTCCCCCCCCCCCCCCCCCCCCCCACATACACACACACAGAGTCCCCCACGTGCAGGACTTCCTTTAATTGTAAGGAGAGTTAGACTTTAATATTCCTCCTACTAAGGGAGATTAGGTAAGCTCTCCCTCATAGACTAAACAAGTTAAGCACTACCAGATTTGTGAATTTTATTCTGCTGCTCTAACCACGAATTAAAGTTTTGATAAGGCAACAAAACATACTAGCAGGTTACCTATTTATTCTTCTGCCAACCAATACTAAACCACAAGCCAAAGACATAAGTAATGACTTAACTATATTATCAAATTAGAAAGCATAAGTAATTAAAGAGCCACTTGCTCATATACCAGTATTTGCTGGGTAAACCATATGATTCTATATGACAGTTACGTACCCTTTCTTATTGTAAACTTGTTATAGATCTGATTCACCACAGCCAAACTAAACTGGGCGTATCGGCTCCATCCGTATGGCAGTGTTGCTGAATCTGCTACATCTAAATATATTGACAAGTGGTCCACATTGTTTCCTTTTGGGAAAATAAGTACCCGCCTGTGGAGAGCAATCTAGTTAGTACAAAAGACCATTGACCACCAAGGCTCTGCTTGTTTTGCGGAAAATATAACATTTCTGGAAAATATTTTCCAAGAAGGAAAATGACAATATTTTACGGTATTCGGCTGAAACTTACTATTTGGTATGGATGATTTTCTTCCGTACACTCCTTTTAATAATATTTTTTTATTCTTTTCTTTTCTTTTTTTAAAAAATCGAATTTTGCATTATTATTTTTTCTTTTCTTTTCCTTCTTTTTTCTTTTTCCTTATTCATCGGCTGGTCGCCAGCCATGGCAACGGCCAGCGAGGCTCGATCCTCCAGACTGGTGAGCTCGGGCCTCGCTGGTCTTTGGTGAGGCTCGAGCTCGCCTTTGGCCGGCCGCCGGCCAATGAAGAAGGAAAGAAAAAATATTTTAAAAAAAATTTTAAAAAGAAAAAAAGCAAAGGAAAAAAATAAAAATGAGAGGAAAAGGTGTTTGGTGAAAGAAAACGTTCGGTCAAGAAAGAGGATGAAAAATGTTTTCCGGTGTTTTATCCATTTGACTAGTTTATTTTCCGTTAACCGAACTCTAAACAACTCGGAAAACCTCTTCCTTGAGGTTGTTCTCATTGAAACGAGCGCACCATAAGAATCATGTCAAAATCATAAAATCACGGCAGCACCCGGCCAATTCCAAATTTCGATGAGGAGAGCCAAATTACCATTTGGAACTGCCCACGACAAAAACCTCGGAATAATGCTTCCCCACGTTCAACCCAGCGAAGGTCGTCGATTCTCCACTCGAGCTTCGTCGAAGGAGGAGGGTCCTCCGGTTGCTGATCCTCCGCCGCCGCGCCGGTAGCATCCGCTCCCGCCGCGCCTAAAACACTCCGGGGGAAAAAAACCAATCAAACCCACCCGCATTACTCAACTAGACTAGCAGCATCCGCGCGCACGAAATTCCCCCTCCCCCTACAGCCAACCTCAGCAGCGCCCACAAGGGGAAACCCAGAAAACGGTACGAGAAGCGAAGCGGCAGAAATGCTTTACCTTCCATCGGCCGAGCGCCGCCCTCGGCGACCGAATCGGGACGCGGGACCAGCATCATCTCTTCGTCCTCTTACTGCAAACGACGCAGAGCAAAAAAGAAAACGACCCGTGAATCCTTGACGAAGGAGGAACTCGAGATCCTACGGATGGGCCAGCGACGGTAGCGGAAAAGAAAGAGACGGAGGCGGCGATTACATCCATGGATCGTGATAGACCAAGCGGAGAGGAAGCGATCGCAGGGAGAGAAGACGGAAAGGAGGAAGGAAGGAAGGAGGAAGGAGAAGGGAGCGTCGCGCGGGCTCGGGAGCTCCGGGGCGGTTTTGCGGGAAGGCGAAGGGTAAGATTGTAATTGCGCGGTGGCCCTGTCCTCCGGCTGGGTGAAAAGCAGCAGGAATCCCCTGGTGCTTTCTTGATCTGACGTTTCCGCTTCCTTTTTCTTGTCATCTGCTTTGCTTAACGAAAGCACCAGAGCATCTTTGAAAATGCTTTGCGTGTTACCTTACACGGCGAATTAGAGATATTTTGCAAAACATATAATTCTTCAAGTTTTAAGAAAAACTTAGAAATCTAGAAAAGGGAAAGAAGGAAGAAGAAAATCGAGCCTTCGGGTTCGAGGGAGAGTAGCTCTGTAGAACCGCCTCCACCTCCGCCGTCGCTCATGCACCGTTGAGGTCCCAGCTGACATAGATATAAACCCACCTTTTATGTTGAATAAGGAAACCGTGATTGCGCGCGCGCGTGCCGCGCCTGAACTAGGCGAAAGTCGTGGCCCTCGCTAGTTTCCAGCAAGGTCGACCACGACCTAGCCGCTTGCTGGCAAGGACCACTCCGGGTAAATTTATTGGACCGCTAAGATTTAGTAAATATGCAAGCTACCAACTTTAGTGGTGAGATCTTATCAGTAATGGCAAATTTCTAGACAACTCGATAACGTATCAGGAACCGGAAACTTACTAGTGGAATTAGTGACCTAACGGATACATGCTAGCATTTGGAGGAGCAACGTCGCAACCAATGAACCAAGTGAAGATATTATCAATGGCAAATGCTAAACAACTTGATAATTTACTATTGACTTTAGAACTTAAACTTTGGTAATTTCCTTACTTGGTTAGTAACATGCTGCCCAAAAAACGAACCTACACTAACATAGAAAGTTCAAAGTTACTAATTTGTCTAGTAACTTTCTAAGTTCAATGGTAAGTTTCTATTTCCAATGATTTTTTTTTTCAAATTGTTTGGTATTTTATCGTGGGATTTGGTGTTGGTAAATTCATCAAATTGTTTCTAACTTACTATGGAAAAGCAGGCATTTTGCTTCATTTGAAGTTACTAGGATCGATGTTATTTTGAAATAACAAATTCTTTACGTAGTTGGTAACTTACAAACTTGTAAATGAACTTATATTGGGAAGTCAATAATTCTAATGTAACTTACTAATTACACTGGTAAGTTTTTGTTTTCAACGGTGAATTTTTACAGAAAATAGATGAATTCCATTCTACTTGAAGTACATTTGTTACTCTATTTATAAGCAAACCTATAGCAGTAGGATCTTAATTTCACGGCTAAAATTTTGTTTGGAGAGATAAATTTCTACAAAAATAATCACTTATCATTTCATGCAATGTTCGTAAGTTGCTAACACTGATAATAGATAATACTCGACGTATCTATCGAACACGTCGCCTACTAACCGGCAGTTACACAATTTTACTAACAAGACTTCAAGTTTGTTGACAACATTACAGAATTGCCATCACCGAAAATTGTTCTCGTTTTGCCTAAACGGAACATTATTCTCTGAATGAAAGTGATATCAGTGACTTGCATAAGGACATGAGTGTGAAATGCTTGTGGTAGGAGAGTGTTGAAATCTTTCTGCAGTACATGTACATGGATAAAAGAAGATCCTCGGTCTCAACTTCAGAGAAAACCACAGAAGCATCAATAGGCTTACAAACCTCTGATGAAATAACCGAAAGAAAACCACAGAATGGGAAATTCGAAGCGTATAAAAGCACAGCAGATGTGGTAACTCCTCCAAAAAACCATCAGAAGGTAACTGTTTCTCAATGGCACAGGATTTCACCACTCAAACCACTTAACAGTTCCGACCAACAAAAAAGAAAAACCACTTAATAGCAAGAGATTTCACAGAGTTCTATTCACATGAGCAATCCATTTGGACAGTGTCCTCATAGCCGGTTCTTATCCAAGCCAAAAGGTTTCAACCAAACTGCGTCTTCAGATTTGACCAAGCAGTGGTTGATCTAGACATTCTTTCCTCGGCTATTTTCTTCTTCTCCTCGGCCTCCGCTACTTTTTGTTCTTGATCCTTGTACCCAGACTTCGCTTCTTCCGACTCAACCATCAAAATCTCCCAGTCCGAAATGAGCTTTTCTCTTCTGGACTTCACTTCCTCAAGTTTTATGTTGAGCTCTTCCTCCTCTGCCGTCAGGTCACCCAACAACTGCTTATACAAGATATGAGTCTCACGATTCTTCTTCATTGTCACACACATTTGATCCTTCAGCAACTTCTGCAACTCGAATTCGACATTGTCCCGCTCGAAGGTCAAAAAGTCAGACGTGAACTCGTCAAAGTTGGCCCAAAAGGCCTTGACTGACTTTTGCTGGTCCAGTGACAACCCGCTTTTGGCTATGCTTAGTGTCGACACTGCTTCAGCCAGTCTGTCTCTAATATTTTGCTTGAAGATATCGGAAAGGCACTCCTTCAAAGACAGCTTAGCCTTCTGTACTTCTTCCAAGGTGGGAGCCTCAGAAGTAGAAAGAGCACCTTTTTGATTGCTCGCTTTCGACCCTCCTCTGGCTGGAGAACTCTCAGCGACGTTAATAATTTCCTCAAGATTTGAGAAATATGCGTTGAATGTATCTGTTGGTGTCGCCTGAGGAATATTTGCAGGAGGTTCAGCCAACCAAGTATTTTCAGTTGGGAGTTGGGGGGCCAAAATCTCAGCTACAACCATCAAAGTGTCGTTCACTAAATACCCATTATGGCTGTCACGGACTTCGCTCAATAGAATGAAGGATGTGAAGCCCCTGAGACTCTCTCTTGCAGTGAAATTATGTTCTGTCTCTGCATTTTGTTCAGATGGGACTTCAGTAAAAAAGGGTAACAGGTTAAAGATCACTATATTAGGTTCAATGAATGTAAAGATTACTATGTTTGGGATCAGAAACATGGGACTCCAGAACCACAAGAACGAAGTTAAAGCATGCTTCAAGAAAGCATTGCAACAACAAGGCCTAAACATGCTCTCTCAGTTTGCTTCATCAGAAACTCGGTCTGGTTTAGCTGAAATGGAAAAAATTAAAATTACGAAAACCCTTCTAATATAGTACCTAAAAACCTGCAATTTGTCCCAGAAACAGTATTGACACGGTGAATCTTCACTCCTTCCAATAGTTCTAAATTGTCTAGATGTTCACGCATTCCATCTGAACTTTCGGAGCCAACTATTCATAGTCACCTCAGTCACCTCAGATGCTTTGAAGTGCATACAAGTGGACATGCCGTTGGAATCAGCACAAATTGTATACACAGAAGAGACTTAATCTCATCTATAAAGTGCGCATCTCCATAGACAAATGTGCTATGGCCTATTGAGTATTTCTCTCACTTTGATTCCCTAAAGTCATACTTAGTACAACAAGAGAAGTCAAATAATCCTTCAGTACTCTTTCTGAAAGAGACTTAATGGTCTTTGCCGATGTACACCACAATTACAATGGAATACTTCACGTAAGATGAATGATGGTGGATGTATTTCACATGAATCACAATTTTGTAAGATATTAGCATAAGCAAGATTTCTCAGGTTATGAATCAAATTTGCCATTGCACCATATTTATGAGTGCAAACTTCATTAATACGAATACCATCAATTGCGAGGACATATATGTGCCTAAATTCTAACAAGACATGAAAGAGGACTTCAGTAGCAGATATTAAATAAGGCTTCTCATTCCCCCAAAATATCATATCTCAAAATTAGATTCCAACAGCAGACAGAAAAAACCAGACATAATTGGAGTCGCAATCAACATACCCCTAATCCTAGAATTGCCATAAATGTTCTGATCAATCAGAGTCAATTTGAAATGGGTGTTTCTGCTCCACCCGGATG
Source organism: Syzygium jambos (assembly GCA_031216235.1). Taxonomy (NCBI): domain Eukaryota; kingdom Viridiplantae; phylum Streptophyta; class Magnoliopsida; order Myrtales; family Myrtaceae; genus Syzygium; species Syzygium jambos. The sequence continues at coordinate 17,192,865 of CM062230.1, read as the reverse complement.
GTAGCCTCTCAGAATCAGCGACGTCCAAGTATATCGACAAATGCTCTGTATTGTTCCCCTTGGGGAAGATGAGTATTCGCCTGCTAACATCAACCGTACCATACAAGAGAACGGATAATTTTTAGGAAAATCAACAACTAAAGGAAACGAAAAGACAAGAACAGGCCACGTTTCGATCAATGCGCTTGCCAAAAATCGAATACAATGATTACCAGGCATTGTTGCTGAGCGTGAACACTTCGGAGTAGTACTTCTTTTGAGTCAAGCTAGTGAAGTCGGTAATCTTCCATGTGTATTTCCATAAAGTGAAACTGTGCCCTTCCATTGCATGCTTCCCCATAATCCAATCAGTTGAAACAAAAAAGACTCTGTCATCAGTCTTTACAATGAAGAACACACAACAGTTCCAAAAATTCAAATGAAAAAATTGCAGACATCATCATTCTTTAACATCAACCAAACAAACACACGCCCCCACTTTTTACGGGTCATGAAAGGAGCGCAACAAGAGCATTAAAGAATAATTTAACCTACATGTAGAATCGACACCATAAAAAGAATAGTTTAGCCTACAATGGTCACCGGGGACATCACTCATGACTCAACAAGCGTTCTCAACCTCCACCTCATTATTATCTAGTAGTCCCTTATATGTAAGGTGCCGTTAAATCCTCAGCTCTTCTTAGTTCTATATCTTAACAGGCTTTTCATGGGTATGACAGTTCTGCAAATTGGGCAATAAATCACGATGCCCAACATGGAAAGACAAGCAACTGACAAGAATTTTAACCAGGCATAACATGGCTTACACGGCAATATCACCTTGTCCACATTGAATTTCTAAAGCAAATGCGTTAAAGTACAGAAATAAGCCATATTCACCCCAACTTTATTATGGCTTTTCTTAAATGCCCACACAATCAATAACGCATTCTTATGAAGGCATCTGGCAACCTTCACCCTTTCTTGACTCCATCCTCAGCTGGAATGAGCTGCCGCCTAGTTTTGTGGATGCACCCGACAAACTGATATGGGATCCAAATACCGCGGAGTCCTTTTCGGTTTCCTCAGCTTGGGACCATCTCAGGAGCAGAAGCCATCCGGTTCCTTGGCACTCATTTGTTTGGGATCACCACATTGCACCCCGCCATGCCTTCCTCCTATGGATAGTCACCCTCAATCGGCTGCCTACGCAGGTGCTTCTCCTTCAAAATCACAGGATTGAGACTGCCTTATGCGCTTTCTGCGGTACGAGACCGGACTCGATCAACCATCTCTTCTTCAGCTGTTCCTCCACTAGAAGGCTAGCCTATTTTTGGGCTACCAGGTGCAACCTCCCTTGGCGGAATCGACCATGGCATGAGCACATCACTTGGGCTATGACAGTTTGCGGCGGCACTTCCTTTGCGCACTGCCTCTCTCGATTTTCCTTTGGGGCGATGGTCCACATCATCTGGTCAGAGAGGAACAACGCCATTTTTAGGAGCAAGAGCATTTACCTCCCAGGTATGCGAAAGCACCTTCTCAAGGTTGTCAAGGACAAAGCTTTATCTATGGGAAGAGTTCAAGACACTCCCAGGAACCGCCATATCCAAAGACAGTGGGGCCTCCCGCCTTCTATTTTTGATGAGGGCTGATCCTCTTTGTTTCCCGGCCTTTTGTTTTAGTTCCGGGCTCTCTCTAGTCTTTTAGGTGTCTGTATAGCCTTGCAGGGCCTTCCTTGACCCTATTTGGACACTTTTGTCCTAACAGGGTCAGGCTTAGGTTCGTGCTTAGTTTGTATTTGGTTTATGGAAAGTTATATACACATTTACCCTTACCAAAAAAAAAAAAAAAATAACGCATTCTTACATCCGCTATACTCATTTTGAGCACGTGTCAGCATTTGACTACCAACTTTATTAGAAATTTCACTTAAGCTTAAGTGGCATTCAATGGTCGCGTAAAACCAAATACACACTCCTCTACTTTCTCCATCCCACTTGTTTTTTGTGGGCAAGAACTCCATTATTTCTCCATCCTACATTGTGACATTTGGCCTGCTGCCCTTATTAAATTTTTACTCCATAGTCCATATACTACTCTTTTGGACTGACTTAAACAAATCCTTATGTTCCAACGTTTCGCACTACAATGTGAGCTTTGTATTCACTCCTGGTTGATTTCAGCTTTCATCTACAAACATCATCAGGAAAATGCATATGCCAAGGGTATCATCTTGAATATTCCCAATCAGCTTGAAAGTGAAAGGATAAGAGCTTAAAGCTGAAAACTTCGATCAATCCTAGGCTATAGGATAAACCTCGATTTATCATCGATGTATCCTTACTAAACTCAAAACTTTGTCATGCACGTCCTCTTATAATTGTATATGAACAACGTGTACTCCTTTCCTCTATAGAATTCTCCAAAGAATTTCTCTTGTAACCCGTCATATTTCCTCCAAATTAGAAGAACAATGCACAAATCCCTTTGCCCATCCTTATGCCTTTCCACAACGGATAGCCTTCGCAAATATCAAATAGTATCATCTAATGCTAAGTGAATTCATGGATGATGGTATGGCTCTTCCTATAAGTTGACAGGTCCATTAACACACTCCTCAAATCAATGAACTAGTCCCTATAAGTTGTGGCATAGAGAGAATGCTTTGAAAGATGTTTCTTAATCCTGAGGTTATTGTGTTAATCTTAATAAATTAGTTTCTGCAAGTCATATGACCAAACGAAGTCCAGTAAAGAGCATGGGAAAGAAAGAGGAGTTCAACTGCATGCTGAAGACTAAGAAACACACCTCCAGACACCAGATACACAAGTAAAGAAGAAACTCACAAAAACTCAAGTGATTGTGGTAAATAAATGAGGGCTGGCGGTACCTGGCGGTTGTGCACATACTGCAAGAAAGAAGGAACATTTGGGTAACGAAATTCATTTTCATTGTCTAATTGAGCTTTTTGAAAGCAAATGATGTCCCCATCTTCAATCTGAGAAGAGAAAAAGAGTACTCAGAAAATGTGCTAAAAGTGAGCTTGAATGAGACGCAATAAGCCAATTTATACCTGACTCATTCGAAATGATGCCTGCTTGTCAAGATGCTCACACATGACAAAAGGCTCAAAACTTATCTCCTGGGGATAACACCAGCATGAAATGAGGGCGTTAAATTTGCTTTGCCAAGGATTGCGACAGACCTTCTATAGTTGAAACTATGACGACTTTTATTTTTTACCACAAAAACTAGATTTTAAAGGTGGAGAGTAAACGCTGCTTGTTATGATTTTTGCGAAAACAGTTCATAAATGTAACTTCTCTGCAAATATTTAACCAACTTGAATAAAATTGAAGTATTTAGTCCTCAAGGAAGTATGTTCAAATGCAGGCTTCCTCTTTCTCTAAGGGAAGGGAAGGAACAAACCTCAAATAGTTCTAATTCTTCATCTTGATTGAAGCCTGCCATCTTGTTTAATCTTGGCAAAATTTCAATTGGTCTACCGTAACTCTTCACAAAGAGCCTACCTACATATCTGGTATCATGGTGGTAATTCTCATGTAAGATGAAGAAAATAGGTGCAAAGAAAACAGGAAAATTTTACATACGGAAATGCAAACTACCGCAGTTCTCCTTTCTCAGGGTTGTAAAGTTTGAAGAATAGCAAGATATCTTCTTTAGATTTTTCAGGTGGTGAAACAGGAACCTGATCCTGCAATATCATGCACTGTCATTTAGACCATAGCAAAAGCTACAAAAATATGGTACCTTCCAAAGCCACCTCAGCATCGCATGCCAAACACATATATGCATGGCCAATGACTATAAATCATTACCAGCCCAAGCTCAACTTCCAAGAACAGCTTTAATTTTCCATTGTGAGCCTTGTTCGGCATCTCAATTAACTGTCCAACCTATGTCAAAGGTCATCGCAATCATTAGATGATCAAACATACATGAGAAGCAATTACTCATTCTACATACTCCAGTTCGTCCTCATTATTATGATGAGCCTAAGCCTATTAAACAAAAATCAAAGATGACAGCAGCTTTCCTAACAGCACCATCGCTAACGGCCTAATCAATCTGTTGTCAAGAAAGTAAAATATCTACTGAAGACTTTGAGTGCATGACAGGACCTGCCTACCTAGCATCCCAATTTCCACACAAACAAGGCAAAGGCCATGGAGTAATATTTTATACTGCCTCCACCTCACGTCCACGAGGAATAAGTTTATATGGTAGACAGTAGATATTGTAAAAGAGAGTTTAGAGAGAACTCATAACTCCCATTAAGGAAAGTGACCGTAACGATCTTATTTTACATGTATGTGGCTTTTCTGCATTCTATCAAGAAACTTTGACATACTTAGAAATACAAGAACCTCCCCAATCACATAAATTAATCCATGGAATTGGAGAATGGGATTCAGCAGTAAAATGTTATTACTGATTGTGCTTCCTCCTGGGGTGTCAGAGGCCGATATGGACGGTAAGTATTGTTTAGCCTCTTTGCCCAAAACCAGAAACGCTGACATTGCACAGGCACACCAAACTCTCTGCCAACTTCCTCCTGCAAGTTACCAGAAAATCAGTTACATGCACAAATCAACATATCTGACCATACATATTACTAGATAGGATCGGAATGAAACAGCAAAGTTCACATGGCTGACGCACTCAACAAAAATCTTTGTTGTTTTTACTGCCATATTTAAATTAGCATAAAGCAATATCATAATATAGCTACTATCCCAGTACCAAAATCAGAAGACACCAAGTTAGAAGTCAGGTATTCTGAAAGCGCTTTGAAGCATGGTTTATTTACCAGAGTATAAGAATTTTCAGCTATTCAAAGGTTTATTATAGTAAATTGAAGAGATGAAGTACAAAAATACAATGAAAAGCAAGTACACAATTAACAAAAAAAAGAGAAAGTATCGCACACAGAAATTCTTTCAAGAGCAGATGACAGTCAAGATGGATTCCTGAATCAGCACTGACGTAGTCAAAGAAGTAAAGACAACAAAAGTGCGAAAAACAAGGCTAGATTAGAGAAGAATTGTAGCTGGAACAGAATAGATGCATTCAAGGGTTTGTAGAAACCGGCAATGTTATTGAATCAGAAAAAACTAACGAGAAAGAGACTCAAAGACCTAACTATGCTGGGGTGAAGCTCGAATTAGTCATTAGCTACAGTCATGAAAAGTGTAAGGATACCTTGAAAAGAGTAAACGGCATTTGCTTCTGAATGCGAAAACTTCGGACTTTTTCATGGTCCACAAGATCAAAGTATATATCTTTTCCAATCTGGTCAACAAGATCCTCTTCTCGCGCAACCTAGCATAATAAGCTGTTGCTTTAGATATAATATTAACAAAAGGCCAATGCTGCTTCTGAGTATACACCTTTATTATAGTATGAAGATAGGCTTGTGCTCTGTACTTTCTCTGTTCCTCCTCCTCTTCTTGTTCCTTCATCAAACTCATCTAAAGACAATAAGAACATAAGTCCAACTCAATACGTTCCCAGCTTCATGGACACATAAAGGAGAATAGGAGTAGCATTCATCAAGGAAGTATTTTACCCTGAAATGTTCTGCAATATCCTTCTCATCAAAGTGACAAATGATTTTGTACTTGTCACTGTCACGTCATACAAGCACGCATGCATTTAAGTATTTTATAGATTTGAAGGGAGAGTTGTTGAAACCAGGATTGGTCTGCGGCCACTGAAAGAAAATAAATAAGAGACATATAAGTTCATCACAAGTCAGGCAAAGAAACAATTTGATAATCAGTGTAATATATCACCTCCTTCTCTCCCCCATACTGTTCTTCCAAAACCCTCTTTGTATCTTCTTTTGTCACCCGTTCATCATCAAATTTAACCCTGAAAGTAGGAGTCTCAAAAGATGTGCTACAGAGAAGTGATGAGTTCTACTCGGTAGTCTTCACCCGACATGACGGGGAATAACTCCAAGATTGCGGTATCAACTAGATTGTTTGGGTGAAAATGAAGATTTGCCAGCAGAAAGTATATGAAGTTGTGATCATACTACAAATTAAGGAATCTACATTTAGGTGTCTCCTACATTCCATGTTTTCAAGTATATTGCATAACATAAGTTCATGGGAAATGATGCAAGCTAGGATAGTATCCATAGTAGCATCTGTATCCATTCATTATCTCATTTTACAACCAAATCAAGGATTTGATAACTTTTTAGTATTCGAAATTGTGTTCAAAATATGCTTGAAAGTGCCCGATTCAACTCAATTATAAAGATGCGCTTCAGAAAGGGAAGATGGGTATATATATTTGCTATTTTTTTTTATCGCCAACTTATCAAACGTGAACATTTGAAATTGAAACTCGTTGTCAAACACGATTCGAAAGACTTGACGTTAAGGCCTCCAGGTACGGATCACAGTCTTGCCATTGTCCGTTTCAAACAAAGCTACATCATAGTAGTCTGTCGGTCCTAATCAGGGGTTGAAGCATGCACATAGCACATTAACATTGAGAAGTAGATGTGGAACCAGCATATCTTCGTCCTCTTGCTATAACGCAATCAGCATCTAAAGCAGTTAGCTTCCTCTCAACCAAAACCCGGTCAATCTAATCAAAACCCAAAGACACCACGGAACTGAAGCTCAGTTCAGAAGGCCACCCGCGTCAAAAAAAGAAGAAAAACCCTTCAAAAAAAAGAAGAAGAAACTCAAATTCTACGAGCCACAGAGCGAAATGACCAAGTATCAAAGAACCAGCAACAGTGAAAAGAAGCGGTAGAAATCACAGCGACCATCAACGGGTAGATTAGTAACTGATATTTAGCACAGAGAGAGAGAGAGAGAGAGAGAGAGAGGGAGGGAGGGAGGGAGGGAGGGAGGGAGATGGAGATGGAGATGGAGAGAGGGTTGATTACATCACAAGGTGGAGGAGTCATCATAGCCATGGATGCAGAGTCTTGCAAATTCGTGATCAACCACTGTAGAAGCAGCTAGAGAGAGAAAATGAAAAGGGAGGAGAAAAGAGAGAGAGAGAGTTGGAGGGGAAAGCGAAGTGCAAGAGTGTTACGTGCTTGTATAGGTCACTTAAGAAAAAGAAAAAAAATCGTTTTTTAACTTTTATAATAATAAAAAACTAACAAAAGAGAAAGTGAAAAAGCATACCTTATGGTCCAAGGAACGGGGGACTACACTTGAGGCGGTGGACCAAATTCAAGCCTAGCTTTACTCAAATAATATCAAAATCAGGAGTGTGTGTCGTGAGGGGAGATCGCGATTCCTGCCTGTTGCATCCATAAATTTAAGGAAAGGTCCAACTTAAAGAAGAAGGTACTTAATTTAGGGGCCAATTCCACAAAAGAAAGTTAAGGACACTTAATATTTTGAGCTGCAATATTTGTGCTTTTTGACCTTTAGACTCAAAAAGATGTTTAGTTAAAAAAAGAAAAAGAAAAAGGTGGACCTCCAAGAGGAAGAGAGAGAGAGAGAGTGAGAGAGATTTAGGTTCCGTTCGTTTGCCGGAAAATATTCTCCTTTTGGAAAATATTGTCCCGGAAGTCATTTTACTGAAAAATGTTTTCCTGGAATACAATTTTCTGGTGTTCGGTTAAAATTTGAAAAAGTTTCGGAAAATTTTTCTAGTGTTCGGCGATCGCCGATCCGGCGGCTGCAATCGACGACCAGCGGCGGCGGGCGGCAGCCAGCGACCGGCGGGGGATGGCGGTAACCGGCGATCAACTTCCTCTCCCACGGAAAACATTTTTCCTCCCATGGGCAATTTTACCTTGACTTTAGGAGAAAATGATTTCCTCTTTGTAAAAAGAGGAAATCATTTTCCTCAAAACAATGAAGGATTTTGGGGTGGAGAAGGAAAATATTTTCCCACGGAAAACATTTTTAGCCCCCGAACACCGGACAATGCGGAAAATGTTTTTCGAAAAAATATTTTTCCGGAAACGAACGGAGCCTCAAAGGGAAAGAAAAGGAAGAGAAAGAAGAAGAAAAGAAAGAAAGGAAAAGAAAAAAGGTAAGGGGTACCTGATACTGGGTCTTGTCAAGCTAAATGTATTCATTTTGTAATGCTTGGTATCGCGACCTTATCTCAAGGTGCACCATCTAAGAATTCGGCTAATGAATTATTAAGCCTAGACTGAACTCAGGCTCTTTCAAGCTTATACCAATTCGTAACTCTTAATATATAAATAATTTCAATTAGGAGTCACCATTAATCAGTTTACGATAGGTCAATTATAAATCTAAATAAAGTATCGGGAGATATTATTCCTACGAATCATAATATGAATAAGAGATTATGAATACGGGGACTTGATAACACCGGATTACTTTTAGCACCCTTTCGATGCCTTTTTCTTTTCATGAATGTAGGCAACCTAAATTAATTTTATTATCTCCTAACATGTGAAGTGATCATGTGGGTGCGCAAACCCAAATTAACACCCAATAATCAAAGTATGAAATAAATTGAAAGATAGGGAGATTGTACTTACCTCAAAATGTAAGCATCTTAGAAAATCACATCATTAATCCTAACATGATTTCTATTTTGCAAGCAATTACACTCGATATATATATTTTCTCTTGATTTTATGAAAACTAACCTATATGCAATGACATACATAACATGAGATCCTATTAAATGATGATGAGCATATGATATATTTTTGTATTTTCTATTAAAACTCGTAATTAAAAATGCCTATTATCAAAACATGCAATTTTAAACTAAATAAAGCAAATTAACCCTTTCTAGAGTGATCTTTTTGGTATATTTTAATTAAAATTCGGAATAAAGAAATGACTTAACTTAAGCACGCGATCTATTCTAGAAAGGTAATCTGATTTATTCTAAGACGGTGTCTTTTTTGGTATTTTTCATGAAAATTCGGAATTAAAAAGTACCTTAATAAACTATCATGATTGTGATAGTATCTAACTTAAATTAGGAAATAATCTACGTTAAATACTAATTTAAATCGGAATATAATTTTAATCTTCAAAAATCTACTAAATTTGCAATCTATCCAGAATATCCTAACTTAACAAGGGAATTCAATCCAGCATGATTCTAATCCAATATTATCTCTAAAAGTCAGTCTAAACAAGCAAGGTTATCTAACGAAATTTAACTAAATCCATCATGATAGTTTTTGTTTTTTTTCTTTTGCAGGCAAACAAATCAATTAAAAGGATAAGCACCCATCATCAAATAATATTCACACAATCGACAAGATTTGCTTTGTCTATTTAAATTTGGAAACGAAAGAAACTAGCGACCATACCCAAGTGGTTATGGATATTAATGGAAGGTTTCTCGTAAAAATTTGGAAACAGGATAAAGCAGCGATTGTATCTAAATAGTTATGGATAAGATGAAAGACTTTTCAGTATTGTATCTCATAGTTAGAGATCAGATTATTGTCCAAGCACGTTGTTATTTTCCTAACTTGGTGGTGATTTTTAAAATTTTGGGGGGATATACACAATCACTCCAAAGATAGCAAAAATTACATAAAATAAGCAATACCAACCAAATTGGACAATAAAATATACGAATCGATATTGGATATGATCGTTTCCTAATTTGAGGATAATTGCCAAATTCGAACTCGATAGAAACTGGGATTGTGGATTTGGGTGGAATGGATGCGGCTCAGTATGGCGAGGACCTCACGGTGGTGGCTCAGATGAGGTTGGCCATGGTGAGGCTTGTGGCAGGGACAGCTGCCTCATGGCTGGAAGCCTGCGAAACAGGACACAACTGGAGTCGTTTGGCACGGAATAGAGCAGCAACAAAGACTTTTTTAGCTTCATGGATTCCCAAATGATGTAGAAAATGCTGAAATGTGATCCTGCCAAAAGGACTCGGCCAAAGCAGCACTGAATCATCATTGGACGGGCGCTTATATTCTTATGCCAGGGAAAAATTTGTAAATCAATTGGATCCATTTGGCCGTCTAGGAATCGGACTAGCCGATCTGGTCCAGTCCTAGGACTAAGTGGTCCAATTCTTAGTTCCAGAAACTGGGAACCCATCTTTCTGGTCTGGTTCCCGATTCTTGGGTGAGATCGGACCGCACTGAGAACTGATTACCTCTTATGATAACTTCCTATTACTACCTTAAAAGTAGTTACGTTTTAAATTTCACTTTGGTGGGGATTTAAATACTTTGAAAGCGCAATTATGTTTGTGAGTAGTAAGATTTTATTACCGATAGCATACATCTAAACAACTTGATAGCTTATGGGGAATTAAGACATGCTTATTTCGTGAAAAATGATTTAGAAAACATTTTCATTAAAATGATTGCTTGTATAGCCTATTAAAATAAATGAACGAAAAATATTTTCATACGATGAAAATATTTAGACATAAATTGTTATCTTTAATGAAAATGTTTTTCATTGACTAATTATTCGAGTCATACAAGCGATCATTTTTAAGATAATATTTTTCAAATTATTTATTTTCCACAGATCAAACAGAGCCTTGGTAACTTACCCATAAAAGTGAGCATGATTTCAAGGTAGAACCTGGAACCTGAGAACCTGACTAGTGGAAACTTTTAGATTCTAGGTTCCAAGATATGCAAGATAGGTTCCAAGTTTCAAAAATTGGAGAATTTATTTTGACGGATAGGTTTCAAGTTCTAGGTAGGTAGTACTTGGAACCTGAATCCTTAAATAAGTTTTTTGTGTTTTTTATTGATCTATGTCTTCAGATGATTATGTGGTGTTTCATGGAGTTAGATGATGAATGTATAATTTGAAATCACTAGTATGAGATTTCATTTTATAACTTGTTAATATTTCATATTCTTCGTGTGTCTTAATATAAATTATGGTCGGTGGATCGTAACAGTAAGTGATAGTTATTAAAGGCGATGATTTACTAGAATTGTTCAATTAATAATATAGGTGGAACTTGAGTATATCCTCGAACCGACTCTGAACCTGTGATAGGGAAGGTTCTAGATTCTAAAGTATGTAGGGTAGATTCCATGTTTCAAAAAATGAGGAATCTGTTCTTTTGAATAGATTTCAGGTTCTAGGTGAAACCTTTACAGAACTTGGAATCGTTCACCCCTACTACCCTATGGTCGCCTTTGGGAAAACAACGTGCCAACCAAGTGATGAAATTACTAATGGAAAATTGCTTACCAGTTTCATAACTTACCGTTGACTTGAAAAATTGGTAATTTGCCAGGTACCAGTTTCATAAATGGGAAGGTTCTATTTCTAATGATTTTTTTAAAAATGTTTGATAATTTACTATTGAATTTTTCCTTATAAATTCCTCAAATTGTTTGTAATTGCTATAGTAAAATGAGTGTACTTTAGTAATTGACTTATTTCATTTATAGACACTAAGGGCGCGCATGATAACTATTCTATTTTTTATTTTTTTTATTTTTCTGTTCTTAGGAACAGGTTTGGAATAGAAATCTGTTTGGTATCGCAATTTCATTTTTTTTTATTTCTAGAACAAATTTTTAGTCTATAAATAGGTTTGGAACAGAAATAAAAAGTAAAAATTTTCTACTTTTTCATTTATGGAACAAAAAGGGAAATAGAAAATGTTCTCATTGTTTGCCTTCGCTTCCCATCGCCTGCCGCTGCCACCCCTGCTGGTCAGCCGCGCCCATTGATGAATGAAAAAGAGTGCAGGAGGGAGAAATATTTTGTCGTTATTAAATAAATTTCTGCTTCGAGAAAAAAAATTTTCATTATTAAACGCGTATTTATATTCAGAAACTCATCTAGGTTGCTAGAAATCTATTGCAGAAATAGAATGGTTATCATTTACGTTTTAAGTTTCGATATTGATTTGAAAGAGGAAAATTTCTTACTTTGTTGGTAACTTACTAACTTGTAGATAATCTTACATTGGTAAATTAATAATTTTTCTGTAAGCAACTCATTGCACCTGTAAGTTTTGGTTTTCAACGGTTATTTTCTATAAAAGCAGATAAGTTCAACGTTACTTGAACTTTGTACCTTTTCAACTCTGTTTATAACTTACTAACTTATAAGTGGACCTACAGTAGTAAGATCTTAATTTTATCCGGAAAATTACTATTCTCACCGCTAAACTTTTGTTTTGAGCGGTAAGTTTATAAGAAATTGATAAATTTTTATTTCATGTGATGTTCGTAAGTTGTTAACATTGTTAGTAAACAACCATCGACAAATCTGTCGAACCGGTTGCGTGTTACTAGCAACGTTACAGGATTACCATCCCCGAAAGTTGTTCCCTTTTTGCCCCATCGGAACATTGTTCTTTGAATCAAAGTGATATCAGTGAACTGCATCATAAGGACATGAGTAAAATGATTGTGGCAGAAGAGTGTGTGTCCAAAATCGTCCTCTTGAAATCTTACTGCGGTACATGTACATGGATCAGAAAAACATCCTGTGTCTCAACTTCAAAGTGAAAGAAATACTACTTCAGTCGCAGGTTATCATTTGCAGAAAATTAAGCAGACCAACGCGAAGCATCTATAGGCTTACAAGCAGGAATGGTTCTACCTTCGAACCCTTGATGGAATAACAGAAAGAAACACACAGAGAATGTGAAATTCGAAGTGTACTAGTGCACAGCAGATGTGGTAACTCTCTATAAAAATTATCAGAAGGTGACTCTAACACAAAGGCACGGGTTTTCACCACTCAAAGGCACTTATTAGCAAGAGAATTCACACAAACACAGTAGTATTCACATACGCGATCCATTTGAATAGTGTCCTCATAGCCAGTTATGATCCAAGCCAAAAAGGTTTCAACCAAATAGCGTTTTCAGATTTGACCAAGCAGTGGTTGATCTAGACATTCTTTCCTCGGCAATTCTCTTCTTTTCCTCAGCCTCTGATACTTTCTTCTCTTGATCCTTGTGCCCAGATTTCGCTTCCTCCGACTCGACCATCAAAATCTCCCAGTCCGAAATGAGCTTTTCTCTTCTGGACTTCACTTCCTCAAGTTTTTTGTTGAGCTCTTCCTCCTCTTTGGTCAGGTCACCCAACAATTGCTTATACAAGATGTGAGTGTTGTGATTCTTCTTCATTGTCGCATACATTTGATCCTTAAGCAATTTCTGCAGCTCGAATTCGGCATTGTCCTGCTCAAAGGTCAAAAAGTCGGAAGTGAACTCATCAAAGTTGGCCCAGAAGGCCTTGACTGATTTTTGCTGGTCCAGTGATAACCCACTTTTGGCTACGCATAATGTTGACATTGCTTCAGCCAATCTGTCTTTTACATTTAGCTTGAAGATATCGGAAAGGCACTCTTTCAAAGACAGCTTAGCCTTCTCTACTTCTTCCAAGGTTGGAGCCTCAGAAGTCAAAAGAGCACCTTTTTGATTGCTCGCGTTCAACCCTCCTCTGGTGGGAGAACTCTGAGCAGCGTTAATAATTTCCTCAAGATTTGTGAAATACGCGTCGAACGTATCTGTTGGTGTTGCCTGAGGAACATTTGCAGGAGGTTCAGCCAACTGAGTATTTTCAGCCAGCAGTTGGGGGCCCAAAATCTCAGCCTCAATCGTCAAAGTGTTGTTAACTAAATACCCGTTACAGCTGTCACGGACTTCACTCAATGGAATGAAGGATGTGAAGCCCCAGTCACTCTCCCTTGCATTGAAATTATGTTCCGTCTCTGCATTTTGTTCAAATGGGACTTCAGTAAAAAGGGGTAACAGATTAAAGGTACCTTGTTTCACTGCATTAGGTTCAATAAATGAACAGATTACTGCGCTTCAGATCAGAAACATGGGACACCAGAACCACAAGAACGAAGTTAAAAGCATGTTTCGAGAAAGCATTGCAACAACAAGGCCTAAACATGCTCTCGCAGTTTGCTTCATCAGAAACCCAGTCCAGTTTGCTGAACCGAAAAAAATCCAAATTACGACAACACTTCTCTGTTCATTTGATATAATACCTAAAATCTAGCAATTTGTCCCACAAACAGTATTGACATGGTGAATCTCCATTCCTTCCAATACTTTTTTTTGGTCGGAATTCCTTCCAATACATCTAAATGTCCAAATGTTCACGCATTCCTTCTAAACTTTCTGTTGCCAAGTCTTCATATCATCACCTCAGATGCTTTAAAGTGCATATAAGTACAATTGCAATTGGAATTGGCACAAAATTATGTATCACAGAAGAAACTTCATCTCATCTATAAAGCAGGCATCTCCATAAACAGATGCTATGATCATCGAGTAATTTCTCACTTTGAATCCCTAAAGTCATACTTAGTTCAACAAGAGAAGTCAAATAATGTTTCCATGTTCCTTGGGAAAGAGACTTATAAATAGAATTGACGACTGTGCTGCATTGCTAGCCCAACTATGGTCTTTAACAATGTACACCACGAAGACAATGGGATAGTTCACATATGATGAATGATGGTGGATATATTTCACCTGAATCACAATAAGCATAAGCAAGATTTCTGAGGTTATGAATCACATTTTCCATTACTCCAAATTTGTAAGTGCAAACTTTATTAACACGAATACCATCAATTGCAAGGACATATATGCGCCTAAATTCATCCTAGACATGAAAGAGGACTGAAGTTGCAAAAATGAAAGAAGGTTTCTCATTCCACCATATCTCAAAATCAGATTCCAACAGCAGACTGAAAAACCAGTTGCAATCAGCGTACCCTTAATCCTAGAATAGCGGTAATTGTTCTGATCGACCAGGATCATTCTGAAATGGGCGCTTCTGTTCCACCCGTATGGTAGCTCCACAGAATCAGCGACATCCAAGTATATCGACAAATGGTCTATATTGTTCCCCTTGGGGAAAATGAGTATTCGCCTGCTTATATCAACCGTGCCATACAAGAGAATCGATAATTCTTAGGGAATTCAACAAGTAAAGGAAACAAAAAGATGAACAAGCCGCAATTCGATCATTACGCTCGCCAAAAATCGAATTCAATGATTACCAGGCATTGTTGCGAAGCGTGAACACTTCGGAGTAGTACTTCTTTTGAGTCAAGCTAGTGAAGTTGGTAATCTTCCATGTGTATTTCCATGAAGTGGGATTTTGCTCACCCATCGCCTGCTGCTTCCCCATGATCCAATCAATTGAAACAAAAAAGAGTCATCATCAGTCTTTAGAGTCGAGAGCAGACAACGATTCCCACAAAACTCAAACGAAAAAAATTCGCAGACATCATCGTTCTTTCACATCAAAACCAAGCAATCACGCGCCCCATTTCTGATGGGTCAAGAAAGGAGCCCAAAGCGAGCGTTATCAAGAACGTTAAAGCATCGATTGAGATTGCATCAGACAGGGCAAGATTCAAAGAACGTGGACTTGAAACAGAGAGCAAAAAGAAGAAACGAACACCAACCTCTCCCTCGAAACAAGGAACGAGCTCCGACTCAGAGGAGAGCGGGACGACAACAGGTTGAGGTGGGACGACAACAGGTCGAACTCGGGTTGTGTTTCGGGGAGGACGAGAAGAGAAGCCGCAACGAGAGAAGCAACCGCCTCTTCTTCCACTCATCAAGTCTCGGGCATCTCAGAATAAAACCGAAAGACTGCCCCTCACCAATTCATAAAGCCACAGAGATCACGAAAATCCACCGATGGACACGGCTGATCCAACTCTTCTCAGTCGACCGGAAAATGCAGAGTAACTCGGAGGAACCAAGTACCAACCTTCATATCAAATTTTGTGTTATTATTGTTAGTATTATTGGGCAGTTGCTTGTTTGCTGCTCCATCTCTCCGGCTTCTTGAGCCGCGTCAAATTGACGTTAGAAACGTCCCCCTTCGCGTTGTTCTGGTCAGTTCCCTTTGTTTTACGTTCGATGTCCCTTTCGTTGACATCGACATTGAATTTGTTCCGCGTACGCTAACTTTCATTCCCTTATATATTTAACATTGGTCGCAAGCTCAGCTTCCAGCTCGCGTTTAATGGGGCCCACGCGGAGTGGATAGTCACGTCGAGCAGCAAAGGAAAGCAAAATAACGAATAAACAAGATCTGGTAAAATGGGTCATGGTGGGTTGCTTGTGGATATCGCCGTGGCATGTCGCTGTCGATATTATGTTTGAGTCCAAACTTTGCATCTTGCGTTCGAATTACACGTCATGATTAATTTTGCGCACACACGAAAAATGGTGCCTTTAATTAAGGGCCAATTCAAAAAAAAAAAAAATACCAGCTTTACCTTGAGTGACATTTTTGGCCTGAACATTTTTTTGTCTCGATAAAAAGCACTAACTTTAACTTGAGTTTCAAATCTGGCCCTCGTGATGTGAAATTTTCAAATTGTTAGGGACATATTTAGGATTTAAGTGAAAGTTGGTGATTTTTTCTGAGACAAAAAAAGTTCGGGCCAGAATTGTCACTCAAGGTAAAGATTGTGTTTTTAATTAATAACCGGATCAAATAAGTGTATTGGCAATATTACACATTTTACAACAGCATGCACACTTAGGAAATTAATTGATGAGTAATTTAAGACTTAACCGTAAATATTGTTTTGATATTGAAAGGGTGTCGTGGGATGCTAATTTGTCCAATGCATAATCAAAGCCCATACCTAATATCATTTTCTTTGAAATATACGCAGTCATGTAATAAAACCTTTAATTATATAATTTTCTCTCCTTTTATTGGCTTTTTATGATGATGGTTGTTCCTACATTATTAATCTCTCTAAAGTGACCTAGAAAACCAAGTTATTAAGTAAAGCTCGCACGCGGGGCACAACCTCAATTCGTGCTGTGCGTGAGTTTTACACGAATCCACCATATCCAAGGATCTAGTCTTGCCAATCGACTAGAAAAGTTTTTCACAAATGAAAAATTTAGGTGCTGTAGTAGCTTTAATCTGCTTATAAATTATTCAACGGGTATTGCCTTTGCGTTCGTACTCCTAAATTATCCAAGAAATATACTCATTCCAAATTTATAAATGATGGTCGTAAGATTTCTTGTTGGTTTTGTCATATTAGTAATGGAATAAGTCTACTTATGGATTTTCTTTTTCATGGAAATGCCCAATCAATGGCGTTATTTAGTGTCTTAAACATTAGAATGTTAGGTAATGCATTAATTTTTTTTTTTGTGGTAGGAATTCGTAAACCCATTATTAAAACATTCCCAAAGCTTCTTTCCTAACCTTTTCCTATTGACCTCTTCTGATTTCCCAATTCCTAATGTGAAATCAATGCCTTATTAGATATATGTGATGCAAAACTCTCCAGAAATTGCACTAGATTATAGTTTACCCATCGTCGACGGCAACCCGCGCCCTTACTATTTCTTAGCAATTGCTAGCATCGTTGACCTTGACATTCCACGCATACTTTTCGTGTGCCAAATTGGCTTGTGAAATGGCCAGTTTGCACGCCTCGACGTGGTTGCGATTCACCCGACAAGTTCATTCCATCTTTTTGGTCGTCGAATCTGTAAAATGTCTCTCCTGAATGATGGTCGACTTTCGCACAATTTCCAGATTGACTTCGAGGGGGTTTAGCCGCTTTGACGAGTTCAAACTCGGAGTCGTTTTCTGCACGATGTAGTCTCTTTCACGGCAGTTTTTCTCGTTTTATTGGGATCAGTCATATTGAGGATCTTCTGCTTGTAAAGGGAATGAAAATTCGTAACTTAGGGTCCGGTCGCTCCGTAGAAAATAACTTCCAAGAAAATATTTCTAGATTTTCTGGCCTTTAGTTCACGAAAAATAAACAAGTCAAGGAAAACGCTTTCCTTGAATGGTGTGGAAAATGATTTTCTTTCCCTCCTCCTTGCACCATCCATTTTAGTTAAATTTATTTTTATTGTCTTTTTCTTCTTTCTTTTTTTTAAAATTCTAATTTTTAATTATTTTATTTTTTCTTCTTCGCGGAAGAGGGCGGCGAGGCTTGAGCCTTGCAGAGTGGTGATGCTCAAGCATCACCTGTGGCCGGTGAGCTCACTCGTCAGATCGGTGAGGCTCAAGACCTTGCATGAGGTTGGCGAGCTCGCGAGGCCTCGAGCTTCGTCAAATTTGGCGAGTGAGCTCACCAAACTCAAGCAAAGCTTGACCTCGTTGAATCTGGTGAGTTAGAGCCTTGCCCTAGGCTGGCTCTGCTTTGCTCGTCAAAATCTGGCGAGCTCAAGCCTCACCAACCTATGCCAACCTGTGGTGAGGCTTGAGCTCACCTGTGGTTGGTTGCCGACCTTTGTTGCGGTCGACAGCTGGACAAGAAGGTCTAAAAAAATAAGAAAGAAAAAGAAAAAAGAAAAGAAAATTACAAAATAATTAAATAATTGATTTCTTAAAAATAAAAATAAAAATATATTAAAAGTAGTGCTCGGAGGAAAATCAAATTGAATTTTCCATACCAAAAGGTGGAAATTATTTTCCACGTCTTTTTCAGAATTCAGCCGAACACCGAAATTTTTTTTTGTCATTATCTTGAAAAATATTTTTCATAAATATCACATTTCGTGAAACGAATGGAGCATAGAAGAAGAAGGAATTCTGATTCCATTGATCAATCCTTCGCAGAATGCGAGCAAAGTGAAAATCAGGAACACAAAGGGAAGAGCTCTTGTTCCGAAAACATTTAACAGTTCGAAACAGACGAAAACATGCATTTCGCGAACATGGAATAAAGGTAGTACATTCCCACAGCTCACAACCGACACATAAACCAGCATACGTTTGTTCGGAGCCATGTAAAAGTACAGACCGGCGATAGGTTTTACAAGATGGAACTACTCGAATCTCTTGCATCGACGGAGCAACGGCGATGAAAGCGCATCTTATCAGAGCAAACTTCTAAGTTCCGAGAGCGAAAAACATCGTGACCGCACAGTTCGCATGGAAGAGTGTCGCACACCAACTCTTTCTCTTTTCCTGTTTGATAAGGAAATTTGAAGGTGAAAATCGCTCGCAACTTGCACAACTCAGGAAGGAGACGAATAGGCTCGAGCAAGTACTCTTCGCGTGAAAACAGGACCGCTTGCAACATATACAGCCGATATTATCCTCCAATGCCTCTCGGATGAAATTTCCTCCGATCACCCTTTAGATCGGTGGGTTACACGTTGCGATGTCACTTACATGTATAAACATGAGTGATGTTCATGATTGTAAGCCCCAGTCGTGCTCTCTTCGTGTGCAATCGTCGTCTACTACTCTTTATGTTGCGAAACATGTAAGGGTAGTATAGTGGTGATCAAAACCACAGCTTAGCAACGGCGATCACAACTTCTATTGAATCAAGAAATCAATAATGGAGCTTCAAATCCAATATGCATTTTCAAAACTACAGCATTCATCACATTTTCCCCAAGTAACAAGCACAATGTGTATATCCTCATAATTAACAGATAAAAATCATGCAACAAATCCCTAATGTGAATATCAAACTCAATTGCCATGTCGTGCAAAAGCCTATGGTGACGCTTTGCAAGTTGACAAGATCCGAAAACCATGTCGGGTGTGCTTAAGCCTCGAAAATCACATTGACCGTGGTTAGGTACCCAGACAGAATGAGGCTGTACACATGTATATCATGTCTCAATACGTAGGTTGAGAATGATCATCTAATCCAAACCAAATTCCAACATGCTAGTGAATAAGTATTTCATCAATATAGACAACATTTCAGCACAAAATATTTCGGACAATATAAACATGAGGCTGAAAAGTATATATTGTTTGATCCAATTTTCTTGTCCAGCTCTGCTGCCACCTGTCTCCATTTTTCTTTGAATCAAATAATTTTCTCTTAAACAAAATTGACCAAACTTTGATCATGCATAACTTTTCCGTCCAATGTTCGATAAACTTGATTTTTGTGCACATGGATATCTTGTGACCGAAGTTTTGGTTATTGAAACAGTATTCAGATACGGCATTTCTGAGAATCGGGCGGGATGGATGATCATGGCAAAAAGTCTATGGGCAGATGGGAATTGTAGAAACCTCTCGATCAAACTATTGGCAAATTTTTATCTGGTGTCAAGCTCAGTCAAACTTAAAAAAAGTCTTAGGTCGCAAAGGGATCAAAAGATTCAAACTTGATGTATCAACCAAGAATTGTCGATAAAAACAAGTGGACATAGGTTTGTATGATTTGCACTCTTGACTAAGTGTCCATATAAGTTTGGCAAGTTGGGGCCAAATCTATGCAATTTGTCTTCGTAAGTCCCAATCTACCCTCTCTACTTTATAGGACTGATATCATTCCAAGGAACTATGTGCATTTCTTTGGCTACTTTGGTTTATACGTAGAACTAGTTCATACTAACCTAATGCTATGGTTTATACTAATCAGACTGGTAAGTTTTGTTTTTTCAACGGTAAATTTCTATAAAAAAATAGATTAGTTTCATTCTACTTAAACTTGGTATAGTTATTACTCTGCTTATAACTTTCTACCTTATAAGTGGACCTATAGTAGAAAGATAGTGATGTTTACCGGTTATTACTGTTCTTATTGCTAAATCTTTGTTTTGAGTGGTAAATTTCCAAATAATTGGTAACCGTTCCATTTCATGTGATGTACAGAAGTTGTTAAAATTGTTGGTAAATAATTATTGATGAATCTGACGAACATATTGCCATATATACAATCTATTTAACAAGATTTTTACCAACACCAAAATCTTTTCCCTTTCTGACCAATCAAAGGGATACAAGTGAACTGCCTTACAAGGAATGAGTGTGAAATTATTGTGGTAGGAGAGAGAGTGTTAATGTCCAAAATCATCCTCTTGAAATCTTTCCGCAGTACAGGTAAATGTATATAAGAACATCCTCTGTCTCAACTTCAAAGTGAAGATGATATACAACTTCAGTCACAATGAGACATAGGTTATCATTTGAGGACGATTAAGCAGACCAACACGAAGCATCAATACGGTTACAAAGGGGTATGATTCTAAGTTCAAACCTCCGATGAAATAACCGAAAGAAAATACAGAAAATTTAAAGTTCGAAGTGTATAAAAGCACAGCAGATGTGGTAACTCGTACAAAAATTATCAGAAGGGGACTCTATCTCAAAGGCACGGGATTTCACCACTCACAAGCACTTATTAGCAAGAGACTTGACACAAACACAGTTATATTCACATATGCGACCCATTTGTACATTGTCCTCATATCCAGTTCTGATCCAAGCCAAAAAGGCTTCAACCAAATAGCGTCTTCAGATTTGACCAAGCAGTGGCTGATCTAGACATTCTTTCCTCGGCTATTCTCTTCTTTTCCTCAGCCAGCACTACTTTCTTCTCTTGATCCTCGTACCCAGATTTTGCTTCTTCCGACTCAACCATCAAAATCTCCCAGTCTGAAATGAGCTTTTCTCTTCTGGACTTCACTTTCTCGAGTTTTTTATTGAGCCCTTCCTCCTCTTTGGTCAGGTCACCCAAAAATTGCTTATACAAGATGTGAGTGTTGTGATTATTCTTCATTGTCGACAACATTTGATCCTTAAGCAATTTCTGCAGCTCGAATTCGGCATTGTCCTGCTCAAAGGTCAAAAAGTCGGAAGTGAACTCATCGAAGTTGGCCCAAAAGGCTTCGACTGATTTTTGCTGGTCCAGTGATAACCCGCTTCTGGCCATGCTTAACGTCGACATTGCTTCAGCCAATCTTTCTTTTACATTTAGCTTGAAGATATCGGAAAGGCACTCCTTCAAAGACAGCTTAGCCTTCTCTATTTCTTCCGAGGTTGGAGCCTCAGAAATCGAAAGAGCACCTTCTTGATTGCTCGCGTTCAACACTCCTCTGGCAAGAGAACTCTGAGCAGCGTTAATAGTTTCCTCAAGATTTGTGAAATACATGTCGAATGTGTCTGTTGGAGTTGGTGTCGCCCGAGGAATATTTGCAGGAGCTTCAGCTAACTGTGTAATTTCAGCCGAGGGTTGGGGGGCCAAAATCTCAGCTACAACCATCAAAGTATTGTTAACTAAATACCCATTATTGCTGTCACGGACTTCACTCAGTGGAATGAAGGATGTGAATCCCCAGTCACTCTCTCTTGCGGTGAAAATATGTTCCGTCTCTGCATTTTGTTAAGATGGACTTCAGTAAAAAGGGGTTTCACAGGGAAAATTCTAAATAAGGGCATGAAATACGATCATTTTCTCAAATAAGATCTTAAAGTGGATTTTGTATCAAATAAGGATATGAAGTGGCATATTAGACTCAAATAAAGGCTTGAAGTGGCCATGGTAGTTTCAAATAAGGGTTTGACCTCGCCGGTTGCCGGCCGATCAAGGGCATTTTCGTCCAAAGATAATTTTAATTTTAAATTATTTTTTCTTTTTTCCTTTCTATGGTTTTCTTTTTCTTCTACGCTGGTTGGTGGCCAGCGACAGACGACCAGTGAAGCCCAAAAAGGGCTAGGCAAGGATTGCCCTCGACTATTTGGCGAGGGCCACCCTAGCCGACAATAGGCAAGGGTCTTGCTGGCCACCCCTCGACCAGTAGAGGGCAACCCTCGCTCAGCCCTTTCTGGGCTTTGCCGATGGCCGGCCGCCGGAACTAGCCACTGGCGAAAAAGAAAAAACCACAAAAAGGAAAAAAAAATTCAAAAAATGTAATAGGATGAAATGCTCTTACTATTCGGAAAGTGAGACCTTTATTTGAAACAGGCATAGCCCCTTCGTGCCTTTATTTGAGACAAAATTCACTTCAGATCCTTATTTGAGAAAATGAGGGCACTTTAGGCCCTTATTTGAAATCATCCCATGTTTCACTGCATTAGGTTCAATGATGAAAAGATTACTGCATTTCGGGTTTGAAACATGGGACACTAGAGCCACAAGAACGAAGTTAAAACATATATTTAGAAAGCATTGCAACAACAAGGCCTCAACATCCTCTCTCAGTTTGCTTCATCAGAAACTCGGTCTGGTCTGCTGAAATGAAAAAAATCCAAATTACGGCAATGCTTCTGTGTCCATTTCATGTAGTACATAAAATCCTGCAATTTGTTTTACAAACAGTATTGAAGTGGTGAATCTCCACTCCTTCCAATACTTCTGAATGTCCAAATGTTCCCGCGTTCCTTCTACTCTTTCGGTAGCCAAGTATTCATATTGTCATTTCAGATGCTTTGAAGTGCGTAACAGCACACGTTCAATTGGAATTGGCACAAAATTATGTACACAGACGAAACTTCATCGCATCTGGAAAGTGGGAACCTCCACAAACAGATATGCCATGACCTATGGACTAATTTCTCACTGTAATTCCCTCATACTTAGCACAACAAGTGAAGTCAAATAATCCTTCAATATTCTTTCTGAAAATGACTCATTGCCAACCCAACTATGGTCTTTGCCAGTGTACACCACAAACACAATGGAATACTTCAATTGATTAATGATGGTGGATATATTGTACATGAATCACAATTTTGTAAGATATTAGCATAAGCAAGATTTCTCCAGTTATGATTCAAATTTGCCATTATGAGTGCAGACTTTATCAATATGAATACCATCAATTGGGAGCACATATATGTGCCTAAATTCATCCAGACATGAAAGAGGACTTCAGTAGCAAATAAAGAAGGTTTCTCATCCCCCCTCATATGCCGTATCCCAAAATCAGATTCCAACAGCAGACTGAAAGAACCAGACATACTCAGAGTTGCAATCAACGTACCCTTAATACAAGAATTGCCATGATCGTTCTGATTGACCAAAATCAATTTGAAATGGGCGTTTCTGCTCCACCCATACGGTAGCCTCGTGGAATCCGCAACGTCCAAGTATATCGACAGATGCTCCGTATTGTTCCCCTTAGGGAAGACGAGTATTCGCCTGCTCAACCGTACCATACAAGAGAACTCAGAATTCTTAGGAAATTCAACTAGGAAACAAAAAAGACAAGAACAAGCCACAATTCGATCATTAAGCTTGCCGAAAACCGAATTCAACGATTACCAGGCATTGTCACCGAGCATGAACACTTCAGAGTAGTACTTCTTTTGAGTCAAGCTAGTGAAGTTGGTGATCTTCCATGTGTATTTCCATGAAGTGGGATTTTGCTCTCCCATCGCCAGCTTCGCCATAATCCAATCAGTTGGAAGAATCAGTCTTTAGAATGAAGAAAAACTCGATGGTTCCCAAAAATTCGAATGAAAAAATCGCATATATTATCTTTCTTTAACAGCAAAACCAAAACAAACACACGCTCCATTTCTGATGGGTCAAGAAGAGAACACAAAAAGTGCACGATCTTCAACGTTAAAGAATCGATTGAGATTGCATTTAGACAGGGCAAGATTCAAGAACATGGGACTTGAAACAGCGAACAAAGAAATGAACTTCAACCTCTCCCTCGAAACGAGGAACGAGCTCCGACACAGAACAGAGTGGTGGGACAACTATATGTTGAACTTGGGTAGTGTTTCGGGGAGGCTGAGAAGAGAAGCCCCAACGAAAAAAGCAACCTCGTCTTGCACTCATTGAGTCGTGGGCATCTGAGAACAAGAAAGATTGCCTTTCAAAACCATTAATCACTAATTAGACTAGAGCACATCAATAATCGCCAAAATAAACAAACAAAATAGATAAAAACAAGGTACAGATTTCTTGTTGCTTTTGTCATATTGGCAATGGAATAAGTCTTCTTATTGATATTCTTTTCATTAAAATGGCCAATCAATGGCAGTATTCAATAATAAGGGTGTGCAAAAGAATTGGAAACCGCTTGGACCGCCCGGAACTAGACCGGACCGGACTGGAACCAGCGGTTCTTGTTGGACTAGTCCGGTTCTTGATTCCAATTTACTAGAACCGGTGAGTACTAGTCTGATTTTCAATTCTAGGTGTGAAACCGCCTATCCGCCCACTCAGACAGGACCGGCAATACATATATAATTTTTAAGAAAAATTTTCAACCAAAAAAAAAGAAAATATTTAAGAAAAATGAAAACCCTAAAATCCTTAATCTAAAGCTTAACGCTCATCAATTAAGTGTTCGTTTCGTCTTACTTTCACTTTATTTGAGTCGTCTCTCTATATTTCATTCATGATCTTGACTCTTAAGCTCATCACTCATTGACTCACGGCCTTGATTCTCAACTCCTATCAATTCATGGCCGCGCCTCCATCCGTTCATTCTCTCTCTCTCTCTCTCTCTCTCTCTCTCTCTCTCTCTCTCTCTCTCTCTCTCTCTCTCTCTCTCTCTCTCTCTCTCTCTCTCTCGCTTTCGGTCACCTCAATTTGGCGAAGCTTAATGGGACCGGTTTCATGGACCCACCCGGGAATTGGACCGGACTGGCAGTCCGGTTCTCGGGTGGATCCATGGAATCAACGGACGGTTCCCGATTTTCGGAATCGGTCCTTAGTGGGCAATTCTCGGTTTTATAGTGAGAACTGCTCACCCGGACCATACTCACCCCTAGTATTCAATGTCTTGGACATTAGAATATGTAGTTAATGCATTATTTCTTCGGTAGGAATTCGCGAACCCATTATGAAAATATTCCCAAACTTCTTTCCAAACCTTTTTCTGTTGGCCTCTTCTGGTTTTCTAATTCCTGCTGTGAAAGCAATGCCTTTATTTTGTCATTATCGCTCTAGATATATGTGATGCGAACTCTCTAGAAATTGCACTAAAATATGTTTTATTCATCGTCAATTGCGACCCACATCCTAGTTTTTCCAAAGCAATTGGTAGCATCGTTGACATCGAAACTCCATGAATAGTTTGATGAACCAAATTGTCTGCTGAAGTTTCACACCTTGACATATTTTTATAGCTTGGTAATTCACCCAACAAATTCATTCCATGTTTTATCATCATAACCTCTCTCTCCTGATGACAGTTGACCGGCAGGAACATTTTCATACACTTTCCAGATTGGCTTCGGGGCGGTTTAGCTGCTTCGACGAGTTCCAATTCGAAGTCGTTGTCCGATGATCAAGTCACTTTCATGGCAAGGCCTTTACTTTAGTAATTGGAATAAGTCCTTCCCAGAAATGCAAGCAAAAACATCAGGAACAGAAAGGGGAAGACTTCTTGCTCTGAAAACAGCAAATAGTTTGAGAAGATGAACATGCGTTTCATAGATACGGATTCGATGTTGCACATCCTCACTACTCACAACCAAAACATAAATTGAATATGGTAGTTTGGAGACAGGCAAAGTACTGACCAGCGATAGGTCCTACGAGACAGAAGTCACAGAACTACTCGATCCTCATGCATCAATGGAACAACTGTTACAGAAAAGTGCAGAAGCTGGCTGTGCTTTGCAACAACAAAGAAAAAACACAGAAAAGAGAGTCAGGGAGAAGAGAGTGTACACCCGTGAAAAAATGCTTACTGCATTCATGCGTCATAATTGAATAACAACTTAGCCTTTTCGATAGGCCATACACCAACATAAAATCCCAGAAAAGTAGCCACAACAATTGACCCACTATGCTGAACTATCTACCCACTATCCTGAATGTTGCGGAAGCCAAGCGATCGAACAATAAAATTGACAGAATAAGAAAATAAATCGGACACCATATTTACGTGGTTCGGTCGTAGTGACCTACGTCCACGGGGAGAGCAGCACGGAATTGTACTATAGATCAAGCGATACAACAGAGATTACAACCACACTCGAGTTACTCAAACACTCTCGGTATTTCCCAAGCTCCAATTACACCCAATAACTCACACAGTGTTTAGCCTCACAATTCCTGACGAAATAATCTCTCAATCTCGCAAAAGAATTATACACAAATCTTAGCACAAGATTTACTCGCTACGAACACTTGAGCTCTTGGTGTAATTCCACGAACAAAATCACGAACCCACAAGCAAGCACTCGCTTGCTGAGCGGCGCTTCAAGAAGTCTTCACTTCACGTATTTTTCAACAACTCCTCGCTCAAAGTGCCCACTGAATATCTTTACAGCCAAAAGAAGAACACCTTCGAAAGCCCACGTCAACATGAATTAGGAAATCATATTATTTGGTCAACTAGTCAAAGTTTGAACTTTCCTCTTTTGACTTTAACTAATATATATATATATATATATATATATATATATAAAATATACACGCATAATCCAAGTAGGAATTTTTTGTCCGTGACTTCAGTAACAAGGGAAATTAAGTGCGCCCCTCTCCCCTTTTTATTTTCTCCGACACCGAACAAGAAACTGTATTTCCACGACAAACGTCCGCAAATATTCAACTTCGCACTTTCCTTTAATAAATCTTGAATTGGGTTTCGTTCAACGGACTCAAATTTGAGGCATATTTTTTAACAATGAACGTGTGTGCAGCAACAAACATGCTGCAACAAATTCCTATAAACTAGGACAACCAACTAGGCTTTATTATATATATATAAAAAAAAAACAAACAAATACTTTGACTAATTCAACACCCTCCCTTAAACTGATGTTGCAAATAATCAGTTTAAAAGGACTAGAACCAGCCCTCCCTTAACCTACAGCTTCCAACGAACAAACACCAAGAAGCTTTCTTAGCTTATGATATGCAGATAATTTGAGAGGCTTGGTAAACAAATCAGTAAGTTGATCTTCACTCCTACAAAAAACAAGATCAATCACTTTATCTTTCGTGAGGTCCCTCAAGAAATGATACTTCACATCTATGTAGTTGCTCCTCCCATGTAGAACTGGATCCTTTGAGAGTTTAATGGCTGAGCTGTTGTCACAATAGATTGTAGTTGCATCTTCCTGTTTAAATTGAAGCTCTCCAAGAATCTTCCTTAACCAAATAGCTTGACAAGCGCTAGAGGTGGCAGCCACAAACTCAGCTTCAGTTGTTGACAGAGTAACAATCGGCTGCTTCTTCGAACACCATGAGACAGCCCCCGAACCAAGCATAAATACATAACCAGAAGTGCTTTTTCGATCATCCATTCACCAGCGTAATCGCTATTAGTGAAACCAATCAACTCTGATTTTTCTCCCTTCTTATAGAATAGCCCAAAAGTTGCAGTCCCTCCCAAGTAGTGAAGAATTTGCTTTGCAGATTGCAAATATTTTTCAGTTGGATTCTCCATGTACCTGCTAATAAGGCTCACAGGATGCATGATATCTGGCCTTGTAGTTGTTAAACACATTAAACTCCCCACGATTTGCTTGTAGAAGGTGCTATTTACCTTTCTTCCATCAAGATCCTTCGACAACTTCAATCCAACCTCAGTTGACGTGGTTACCAAATTGCAATGTGTCATCTGAAATTTTTCTAAACTCTCTTGAACATATTTCTTTTGAGATAGAAAAATTCCAGCTTCAGATTGATTTACCTCAATGCCCAGAAAATAATGCATCAACCCAAGATCAGTCATGTCAAATTCCTCCATCATAGATTTCTTAAATGTGTCAATCATGATAGTATCATTCCCTGTGAAGATAAGATCATTCACGTATAAACACACTAGAAGCAATTTTCCACCATGACCAATCTTGATAAATAACGTATGCTCATATGGACATTTTGTAAATCCATCCTTCAAAAAATAAGCATCAATCCTACTGTACCAAGCTTTTGGAGCTTGCTTCAACTCATATAAAGCTTTTTTCAATTTGTAGACTTTATGTTCATGACCCGGCTTGACATATCCAGAAGGTTGATGAACAAATACTTGTTCTTGAAGATCACCGTGTAAGAACGTTGACTTCACATCTAACTGATAGATGAACCATGAATTCTGTGTTGCTAGCGCAATCGCTAATTGGATTGTATTGAGTCTTGCAACTGGCACAAACACTTCTTTGTAATCCACTCCAAATTCTTGCTTGTAACATTTTGCCGCCAAGCGCGCCTTGTACTTTTCAATCTCACCATTCTTGTTCATTTTCGTCTTTTATACCACTTGACTCCAATTGTCTTTTGCCCTTTGGGAAGATCTATCAATTCCCACGTACCATTCTTCTCAACTACTTTGATCTCTGCATCCATTGCAACTCTCCAGTTTTTATTTTGTACTGCTTCATCAAAAGTAGTTGGGTCACTATTTGCAAACAAAGCAAAATGGATCAGTGGGTCTTCGGTTTGCTCAACTCTCGGCACTTTATAACCTTCCATCCATGCTGGCCTCCGTCGGATTCGTTGTGGTCATTCTTCAGATGTTGCAACAACTGCTGAATTTTTAGCATTTTCTGTTGTGACTTGACTCGTAGAGGGCTGCTTTTCTAGCTCAGTATCATCTTCAAAGTTTGCTGGAATTTGTTCACCACAATCACCACCATTCTTCTCGCTCCATGACTAGAATTTCTCTTCATCAAAGATCACATCATAGCTAATGGTAATTTTCTTGGTTATAGGATCATAAAGTTTGTAGGCTTTTGAATGATCACTAATGCCAAGAAAAATACATTTTTCTGCTTTATCTTCTAGCTTCTTCCTCTTCCGGTTAGGAACATGGACATATGAAAAACACCCAAAAATTCTGAAGTAATCAACTGCGGGTCTTCTCCCGCTCCAAGCTTCTTCGGGTGTCTTATTTAAAACAGCGAGAGTGGGACTTCTATTCAAAAGATAAACACTCCAATTGACTGCCTCTGGCCAAAAGATTTTTGGAACTCCACTTGACGTCAAGAGGCTTCGCACCATATTCAAAATAGTGTGGTTCTTCCTTTCGCAGACACCGTTCTGTTGCAAGGAATAAGCTGCAGTGAGTTGTCTTTTAATCCCATGCTCCACACAAAAATCTGTGAATGCAGTTGAAATATATTCACCACCACGATATGTGCAGAGAACTTTGATTGGATTTCCACTCTCTTTTTCAATAAGAGCTTTGAAGCTCTTGAAGGCTTCAAAGGCTTTCAGATTTTTCCTGCAAAAAGTAAGCCCAAACCTTCCGACTGAAATCGTCAATGAAGGTAATGATATATCGTTTACCTCCATTGGACATTGGCGAAATTGGTTCGCAAATATCTGAATGGACAAGTTCGAGGTGCTTCCTGGCTCTCCATGCTTTGCCTTTTGGAAAATGATCTCGGTGTTGTTTGCTAACAACACACTCTTCACATATTTCGGACTGCGCCAGGATTGGGGGAAGTCCCTCCACCATCTTTTTATGATGTAACGTTCGCAACCCACCAAAGTTAAGGTGTCCGTATCTGAAATGCCATAACCATGCTTTATCCTTCAATCTTGCAAAGAAACATGAGTGAGAGGTGCCATGAAGATGCAGCGGGAACATCCGATTGACAGTCATATTAACTTGAGCAATCAGATGCTATTTATCATCATGGATTCTACAAACACCTCCTTTGAGTGTAATTTCATATCCTTTCTCTTGCAATTGTCGAACACTTAGAAGGTTGGTCTTTAACTCAGGAACATAAAACACCTCTTTGATCATCTGAACCGAGGTTCCTTCAGGAACAATTGCAACTATCCCTTTACCCTTGACTGACACAGTCGAGTCGTCTCCAAATTTGACTGAGGTGCGAAACGACTCATCTAATGCAAAGAATACCTTCTTGTCTCCACACAGATGGTTGCTTGAATTGGTGTCAATATACCACAGGTTCGATGAAATTTTCTCCGTTTCTTGACACACCATTAGGAGAGACACTGCTCCTTCTTTTTCTTTCGCAAAATTAATCCTTTCCATGCTTTGTGTATTTAAATTGATACGACATTCAGATTTGTAATGTCCATACCTATGGCATCTAAAACACTCTACTCTAGATTTGTCTACTGACCTTGGTTTGAAAACAGTTGAGTGCTGACTTCCATGTCCTCGTCCTCCATCTTGAGCATCACGAGAAAAATGACCATTAGGCTTTTGATTGAAACTGCGACGTTCATTGGTTCCCCTTCCTCTACCTTTGCCACTATTCGTTCTTGTTGTTGACGAAAAGTGATCTGTAGTTGCCTTCAACGCCTTCTCTTCCGGCTCTTGCTTAAGAAAATTTTGTTCGTGAAACAACAACGACCCTTGCAGTTCATCAATTGAGAGTTCTTCAATGTCCTTGGCTTCTTGTATAGAACAGACAACAAAGTTAAACTTTGGTGTCAAAGATCGAAGAATCTTCTCAATGATGGTGACATCCTCTGTCTTATCACCGTGAATCCGCATCTTATTGACAATTGCCATTGTCCGAGAGAAGAAATCGATAATTGACTCTCCCGACTTCATTCTTAGTAACTCAAACTCTCCACAAAGCATTTGAAGTTGCTACCTTTTTGCTCTTGCGGTACCTTGATATTTTTTCTTCATGGAATCCCATATGTTCTTGGAGGTATCCTTACAGAGAATTGTCTCCAAGATAGATCTGTCAATGGCCTGAAAAAGGTAGTTTTTGGCTTGAGATCTTTCAATCTTGCTGCTTCCAGAGCTGTCTGTTGTGCTGCTGTCAACGTAGCTCCTTCTTCTGGTTCGACAACTCCAGAGATAACAACATCCCAATATTCCTTGGATTTTAGGAAGTTCTCCATTAGCATGCTCCAATGATCATAATGACCATCAAAGTGTGGAATAGTTGGTTGGACAAAGGTTTTTGAAGCCATCACCGTTGCTGGATACCAAGAAAAAATCTTTCCTCGCGTGTTTTCAACTCAAGCTCACTTTTTGGCTACTGCCTTTCACTCTCACTTTTTCCTCTCATGTTTTTAACTCACATTTCCTTTTTTAATGGCTCTAATACCACTGTTACAGAAAAGGTGCAGAAGCTGGTTGTGCTTTGCAAGCACAAAGAAAGAACACAGAAAAGAGAATCAGAGAGAAGAGAGTGTACACCCGTGAAAAAATGCTTACTGCATTCATGCGTCATAATTGAATAACAACTTAGCCTTTTCGATAGGCC
Source organism: Syzygium jambos (assembly GCA_031216235.1). NCBI lineage: Eukaryota > Viridiplantae > Streptophyta > Magnoliopsida > Myrtales > Myrtaceae > Syzygium > Syzygium jambos. Next base: position 17,161,070 of record CM062230.1, on the reverse strand, counting down.
ATACACCAACAGAAAATCCCATAAAAGTAGCCACAACAATTGACCCACTATGCTGAACTATCTACCCACTATCCTGAACGTGTGTGCAACAACAAACATGCTGCAACATTTTCCTATAAACTAGGACAACCAACTAGGCTTTATTATAAAAAAAAACAAACAAATACTTTGACTAATTCAACAAGAACAGCAAGGAAAACACATTTATCAGAGCAAACTTCCAAGTTCCGAGAGCGAAAACCCTGATGACCGCACAATCCGCATAAAAAATCATCACCAGTCGACTCTCTCTGTTTTTTTTGGTCCAAAAATAGACTGACCACGTTTGGAAAACATGGGATACAAGAAACAAGACCGTTTCAATAATGGTTTCACCTGAACACTTGCATACATAAGCCAAGCAACCAATTGCCACAGTTACCAGCAACAAGGTTTAGCAAAACTGAGCCTTAAGATTCGACCAAGCAGTGGTCGATCTCGACATTCTTTCCTCGGCAATTCTCTTCTTCACTTCTTTGTCCTCATGAGCTTTGTTCATGGATTCGGCTTCCTCCTACTCGACCATCAAAATCTTCCAATTACGGGATAAGCTTTTCTCTCGTAAACTTCACTTCCTACAATTTCATGTTGAGCGCTTCCTCTTTCTCGGCGAGACCATCCAACATTCACTTATCTAAGATATGAATCTCGAGGCTCTTCATTTTGCAGAGAACGTTGTCCTTCCTCAGTCTCTCCTGCTCGGATTCGGCATTGGCCTGCTCGAAGGCTAAAAGGTCTAAAGTGAAATCGTTGATTGAAACTTGTGGATTGCTTTATTGAAGTTGTTGCGGAAGCCAAACGATTGAACAATAAAATTGACAGAATAAGAAAATAAATCAGACACCAGATTTACATAGTTTGGTCGTAGTGACCTACATCCACGGGGAGAACAGCACGGAATTCCACTATAGATCAAGCGATACAATGGAGATTACAACCACACTCGAGTCACTCAAACACTCTCAGTGTTTCTCAAGCCCCAATTACACCCAATAACTCACGCAGTGTTTAGCCCCACAATTCCTCACGAAATAATCTCTCAATCTCGCGAAAGAATTATACACAAATCTTATCACAAGATTTACGCTTGAACACTGATTCTTCTTGGATGTAATTCACGAACGAAATCAACTGCCAAGCACTCGCAAGCAACGGCGCTTCAAGAAGTCTTCGCTCTTGCTCTGGACATAGGCTTCACGAAAACCTCTCTGCTTTCTTCAACTTCATCTCTCCAAGGTGCCCATGATAGAACATAATATATGTGCCCAAGAGTTGACCGAGTCATGGTCTGAATAAAAAAAAGCACGTTGGACCTTCTTGCTCTAACCGTCGACTCCAACATTAATTAGGAAAGAATATTTGTTTCCTCCGGCACATATTTGGAAGTAAATTTCCAATATTTCCTTTTTGCTCAATTTCTGAGATCCGCAAAATATCCAATTCGAAATATTTAGATTTCCGTTTCGGGCTCAAACTCGAGACATATTTTCAACAATCTCCACCTTGGCTCGACGTTTGAGTCAAATCACAATCGCTTTTATAGAATCCGAATTTCGCTACTACTCTCCCATAGCCCTAATGGGCTCAACCACCACAGATGTCTTTCAAGTTCAAGCCTCGCTTGAACTTCGCCATAGCCGTGGACCTCATCAAAACACCAACTTCACATGCACTTTTAACTCCTCCAAAAGGATTTTCCAACACAACCTCCTCAATCACAGATAAAGCAAAACTATTATTGCATTCATACCTGTTCGAAGATCGAATATGCACCTTATTAATATCAGCAGTTACGGCAATTGTTGGCTCAATAGGCTCCACCTCGCTATAAGTACCATCCGTGTCGATTACTTCGCTAGCACCCGCTACCTCAGGAGTCTCTGGCTGCAACTCCACCTCAAGCTGAACACCGTCCAGATCCGTATAAACACTGCTACTAACACTCCTTGCCAGAAGTACTGGAGACTCGTCAAATGTAACTTCTCTGCTAATAACAGGTGAATTTAATTCCGGACACCACAACTTATAGCCTCGCTCACCTTGTGCATAACCTAGGAACATGCACTTTCTTGTCCTTCCATCGAGCTTACCATCACTAACTCGAACATAACATGGACAACCAAACATTCTAATAACAGAATAATCAGCAACGTTACCTAACCACACTTCTTCGAGAGTCCGACATTCAATCGCAGTCGATGGGGATCTATTCTTCAGGTAGCTTGCCATACTAAGCGCATCCGCTAGAAACCTTCTAGCCATACCAGCACTAGAGAGCATTTTATGGGCCATCTCTAGTAGTATTCTGCTCATCAATTCTGCAACCTGTTGTGGTTCATTGGCACTAGTGCGGTGTCTCACTATGCCTTCCTTCATACAGAATTCATTTAACAGTTTCGAGCAAAACTCCATACTATTGTCAGTCTGTACCTGCTTGATCGATTTACTAGTCTCCTTTTCGATCAAACCTTTTAACTGCCTGATCCTGACAACAGCATCAAACTTGTACCTAAGCACAAACACCCACGTCTACCTCGAGTAGTCATCAACAACTGTTAGCATAAATCTGACACTCTTCCTTGAACGAAATCGCGACAACCTGCGAACATCTAAGTGAATTAATTATGCAATATCCATGGTTTTTCTGACAACCATACTGAACTGCACTTTCCGCCGTTGATCTAAATCACAGCACCTGCATACATTCAATTCGTTAGCCACATAACAACATAGCAAATTTCTTTCACTTAGAACCTTCAGGCTTCTCTCGCTAATGTGCCCCAAACGCGTATGCCACAATTCAGACTTTCGAATCGATGCATTTGACGTCTCCGCAGCGAATTCTGTCACTGTCTCATCTTGAAGCTCATACAGGCCATCATGCTTGATTCCTTTCATTATCACCAAGGCACCTCGAACAACTTTCAGAAATCCACATTCTGAAAAATACCGACACCCAGCTGAATCTTGGGCACTCAAGGAAATCAGATTTTTCTTCAACTCTGGAACATGCCTCACTCCAGTCAATGTCCTCACAATACCATCATGTATTTTGATTCTGACATCACCAATACCAATAACATCGCATTCAGAATTGTTTCCGAACTGCACTTTACTACTATCCGTGCACTAATAAGTAGTAAACCAGTTCCTATTTAGTGTAGCATGAAAAGAACAACCAAAATCCATAATCCATCCGCCAAACGACGAATCATCAGTGACAGACAAGACATAATCAGCATTATCCGAATTACCATCTGCTATAGCCGCAACATCATCCGCAGACTCAACTCTAATTCTTTTACCCTTCTCATTTTTCAATTTAAGGCAATCCCTTCTAAGATGCCCCCTCTTGCCACAGCTCCAACAGATAACACCACCAATCTTAGACTAACTTCGTCTATTCGAGTTCATACTACTCCTACTAACACGTATGCCAGTTCTTCCTCTATTTTCACCTACTAAAGCAGCAAATACATGTTCGCCAGATTCTCTTCTGCGGATGTCTTCATTCAGAATTAAATCTCGAACACCATCAAACGTTAAACTTGTTGATCCAGAGGAATTACTAACAGCAGTAACAGTATTATTCCAACTATCAGGCAATGAAGATGTAGAATCAAAGCACGTACCTCATCTTCAAACTCAATATCAACTGAACTCAATTGACTAACGATCACGTTGAATTCATTAATATGATCAGCAACCGACGCACCTTCGCTCACCTTCGAATTAAATAGACGTCGCATCAAATAGACTTTGTTGATCGCAGAGGGCTTCTCGTACATGTCCGACAGGGCTTTCATCAAACTCGCAGTGGTCTTCTCATTCACGATGTTAAACGCGACGTTACGAGCCAACGTCAGCCGAATAACACCCAAAACTCGTCTATCCAGCAATTCCCAATCAGCTTGCTTCATCATCTCTGGCTTCTCCCCAAAGAGGGGCACGTGCAGTTTCATCTGATATAGATGATCCTCAATCTGTATCTTCTAGAAACCAAAATCCTTCCCATCAAATCTGTCGATTCTCACTTTTCCTTCTTCTATCGCCATCGATTCGCTTCAACTCAGCCAAGCCAAGCTCTGATACCGATTGTTGCGGAAGCCAAGCGATCGAACAATAAAATTGACAGAATAAGAAAATAAATCGGACACCAGATTTACGTAGTTCGGTCGTAGTGACCTACGTCTACGAGGAGAGCATCACGGAATTCCACTATAGATTAAGCGATACAATAGAGATTACAACCACACTCGAGTCACTCAAATACTCTCAGTGTTTCTCAAACCCCGATTACACCCAATAACTCACGCAGTGTTTAGCCCCACAATTCCTCACGAAATAATCTCTCAATCTCACGGAAGAATTATACACAAATCTTATCACAAGATTTACGCTTGAACACTGATTCTTCTTGGATGTAATTCACGAACGAAATCAACTGCCAAGCACTCGCAAGGAGCGGCACTTCAAGAAGTCTTCGCTCTTGCTCTGGACATAGGCTTCATGAAAACCTCTCTGCTTTCTTCAACTTCATCTCTCCAAGGTGCCCACGATAGAATATAATATATGTGCCCAAGAGTTGACCGAGTCATGGTCTGAATAAAAAAAAACACGTTGGACCTTCTTGTTCTAACCGTCGGCTCCAACATCAATTAGGAAAGAATATTTGTTTCCTCCGGCACATATTTGGAAGTAAATTTCCAATATTTCCTTTTTGCTCAATTTCGGATATCCGCAAAATATCCAATTCGAAATATTTAGATTTCTGTTACGGGCTCAAACTCGAGATATATTTTCAACAGAAGTATCTTTAACCTGAATCAAACTTGCCATAACAGGAGAGAGACACATGAAATTTTCACTAAAGGATCTCGTTAAAGAGTGACTACGAAATATGTTCGATTTTCAATATACCAAAAACACATAACTGGAGAGAGACGATGCATAGAAAATAAACAATTATTCTTCACTTGGGTGTTTTAAAAAATGCAAAGGGGCGCTTGTTTACAAACTTCTTCACAATATGCAAACATCGACACATAAATTGAAATATAATTTTTTTGAAATTTGAATAATTATTTATTTTTTACAAAAAATTAGAAGAGGACCCTTTGTTTTTATTAAGTCAAGACAAATGGGAAAACTTAATATTTCTCCATCGGTTGTGTTTACCAACATGGTATTAAAGCTGATGGGATTTTCATAAAAACCAGGTCAAAACTTCATTTGCATGTAAAAACCAAAACTCTTACCACCACCTTGGTCACATCTAAGGTGTCACGCTAAATCCATACTGAATTCAAGGATCCTTTATGAAATAAAGGACGGAGCATTTAACCAAAATAATTTATTGTTCAAATATGTTGACTAAATAAAACATTTCATAAATGAATTTTATGGTCCGAAATACCATAAATTTTCCAAATTGGAAATTCTTAACGCTCAATCTAATGAACTTTAGGGTTAATACCATGAAAAATCCCAAATTGGTATACTTGTGACAATTTTATCCTAAACTAATTTTTTGACCACGAAAAATCCCAAATTGGTACATTTGTGATAAATTTACTCAAAACTAATTTTTTGACAACCAAAAACCCTGAACTGGTACATTTGTGACAAATTTACCCTCTATTAGTTTCCATTAAATTAAATTAATATCACAAAATATCATAAATTGGTACGCCTGTGATAAACGGAGGGTAAAATATAAAATTGGTACATCCATCAATGCCTCGTGTCATTTAATAAAGCAATTTGATAGTAAAATTTATCGAAAATAAATTGAGCGTAAATTTATTATAGGTGTACCGATTTTGGGTTTTTGGTTGTCAAAAAATTAGTTTGGGGTAAAATTGTCACAGGCATACCAGTTTGGGCTTTTTCATGATATTAGCCCTAAACTTTATATGAATAAGGTAATGAAATATTTAGCCACCCCAATTACGCTATCTTCGTGTGAAGTCTCCTACTTCTATTTATGTCTCGAGACATGCAAAGCTTGTAAAAGGGGTGAGCAAAACCGCGGCTTAGCAATGTCGATCCCTACTATCCATCGAATCAAGTAATCAACAATGTTAATTTTAAAATCAAATATGCATCCATATGTATCAAAACTATAGCATTCATCACAGTTTCCCCATATAACAAGCATAATGTGTATATTCTCATAATCAACAAATCAAAAGTTATGCAACAAAATCTAATGTCTATATCAAACTCGATTGCTCATGTCAAGCAAAACCCTATGGTCACGCTTCGTCAGATGACAAGACCTAACAATCATACTGGATGTGCTTAAGCCTCGAAAATCGTATCAATTGTGATTAAATCCCGAAAATCACATTGGTTGTGGTTAAGGCCCCAAACAAAACCTGACCATACACATGTACACATAGGTTGGCAACGAGCATCTAATCCAAACCACAATACATCATGCTGGCAGATATGTATTTGATCAATAAACAACATTTCATTTCAAAATATTTCCAAAAAATATTAAAGTCAGGCTAAATATTGTCAAATTTTTGATCCAATTGACCCGTACAATGTTTCCAACACCTGGTGTCAATTGTTGAATCAGTTTGTGAGATTTTGTGAAATCACTACTGTTCTAAAATCTTAAACTTTTAGATGATTGTTTGATTTAATATTTAAATATTGGGTTAATATTGTGAAAAACCATAAATTAGTACATCTGTGATAGATTTACCCAAAACTAATTTTTTGACCACAAAAAACCTAAACTGGCACACTTATGACAGATTTACCCCAAACTAAGTTTTTGACCATCAAAAACCCAAATTGGTACACCTGTGACATATTTACCCTCCGTTAAATTGGATCAATACTACGAAAAATCACAAACGGGTAATTCTGTGACAAATAGAGGGGTAAAGCCCTAAACTGATACATATGTCAATTGCTACATGTCATCTAACTCAGCAATTTAGCAATAAAATTTAATGGAAACTAATGGAGGATAAATTTGTCACAGGTATACCCGTTTGGGGTTTTTGGTGATCAACAAATTAGTTTTGGGTAAATTTATCACAGATGTTCTAGTTTGTGGTTTTATGATATTAACCCTTAAATATTTAACATTTCCTCTCACATGTTGGCTAGACTTTAACTTGACCCTCTAGTATGGACATATGTAATTGCAGAGGTAAATAGGAGCCTGGAAAGATTTAAATTCAAGACTTCTTGCTTCTTATGCCAAATAAGACTTTGAGGGAGTATTGCCAACTGAGCGTACTTTAATATTTTAATATTCTAACACAGTTTATTATTGCTTTAACATAATTGACCAAACTTTGACCATGCATAACTTGCCCATATTCGATGAACCTGATTTTGTGCCTATGGGAATCTTGTGACTTGACATTTTTGAAAATGTGGTTTGATTATTAAACAAGTATTGGGATAGGATATTTCTACGAATCGGGTTGGACGGACGGTTGTGATGAAAAGTTAAGATATTTTCTTAGTTAAAACTCCGAATGATACGATTCTTGAGGCGTTTACAAGCTTATGACAAGATCGATATGAATGTGTCACTTGATATTAGTAATTACAAATATTTTGACACCTTCAAGATTGAACAATTGTGGATAAAAGACGTGCCATCCCGACACCCAGTATTCCTTTACGGGCAAATTGGGAATTATAGGAAAACTATTGCTAAGAACTACCCAGTTATACCATTCGACCAAACAAATTTTTATTTGAGGTCAAATCTGGTCAAAGCTTCAAGAAGTCTTAGGTTACAAGGATATCAAAAGATTCAAAACTTGATGCGTCAATGAAGACTTGTCGATAAAAGCAAATGGACGTAGGTTTGTAAAACTTGCACCCTTGACTAAGGTTCCATCTAAGTTTAGCAAGGAGGACCAAATCTATGTATTTTGCCTCGGTAAGTCCCAAGCTACCCTCTCTATTTTCTAGGAGTGGTATCATTCCAAGTAACTATGTCCATTTCTTTGGCTACTTTGATTTATAGGTAGCACTAGTTAAGACATAACGAATGCTATTGGTTTGACCCTAGAAGAAAAAAAGAGCTTCTAGACCTTCTATGCAAAATATTCCTGATATTAAAGGAGCTTCTCTACTGTGGAAATTGTCCAATCAATCCTAAACCTATTGTACGAATATCGATTCAATCATAAACTTTTCAATTTTGCTATTTAATTATGAACATTTGCGCAAAATTCTAATGCAATTCTTCTAGCTGATCTTTGTTGAAATCGATGACGTGGCAGTGTGCCACATAGAACAGCGTCAGTAATTTCTGGCAAAAATTAACCGAAAGGACTGCATAGGAATTTCTCGCAAAGGTTTACAACTGATTTGACAAATTGAAAAATTTATGACTAAATTAACATCCGTACAATATTTCAATATGAAACTAAAAAAACCAGACATAATCAGAGGCGCAATCCACGTACCCTTTATTCTAGAATTGCCATAATTGTTATGATCAACCAAAATCAATTTGAAATGGGCATATCTGCTCCACCCGTGTGGTAGCCTTGGGAAATCAGCTACGTCCAAGCATATGGACAAATGCTCTGTATTGTTCCCCTTGGGGAAGAAGAGTATTCGCCTGCTCACATCAACCGTATCATACAAGAGAACCAAAAATTGTTGGAGTTCAACAAGCGGAGGAAACAAAAAAGGCGAGAAGTATAGAATTCAACGATTACCAGGCGCTGTGCCGAGTTTGAACACTTTGGAGTAGTACTTCTTTTGAGTCAAGCTAGTGAAGTTGGTAATCTTCCATGTGTATTTCAATGAAGTGTGATTTTGCTCTCCCATCACCAGCTTCGCCATAATCCATCCAATCAGTTGAAACGAAAAAAGAGTCATCATCAGTCTTTAGAATGAAGAATACACAATGTTTCCCAAAGATTCAAATGAAAACATCGCAGCCCTCATTGCTCTTTAACACCAAAACCAAACGAAAACACGCCTTATTTTCAACGTGACAAGAAGGAAACAAAAAAAAAAAAGCATGATCTTCAACGGTAAATGATCGATTGAAATTGTATCAGACAGGGAAAGATTCAAGAACATGGACTTGAAACAGAAGAGAGTGGGACTCCAGCGGGTTAAACTTGGGTTGGGTTTCGGTGAGGACGAGAAGAGAAGCCACAGCGAGAAAAGCAACCTCTTCTTGCACTCAGTGAGTCGTGGGCATCTCAGAATAAGAAAGATTGCCTCACAAAATCATAAACCACTAATTATGAGAATACACTAATATACATGGCTAAGGCAACTTTTTCAGTTGACCTGAAATGCAGAGTCAATTGGATGATCCAACCTTCATCTGGATTATCATTATAATTATAATTATTGTTGGGTGTTTGCTGCTCCATTTCTCCGATTACCTCGCCTGTGGCTAGCGAGGGTCTGCCATGACCTTGTTGGCCCACATTTGGGAAAAAAAAAGAAAGAAAAGCAAAGAAAAAAGAAAAGGAAAAAAAACATAAAAAAATTAGAAAAGAATAAAGAAAAATTGTCCACATTAGCATTGGCATGCTACGTAAGATGGCCAGTATCCATGTCAGCTATTTCTAGCCAAAAAAATTGATCGGATGGACTATATTGACGAATTGTCAAAAGGTTTAGGACTAAATTGACACAATTAAAAGATATATGACTAAATTGACACAAGTGTAATAGGTTTATGACTTTTATTTTATTTACAATTTTCCCACAAATCAAGTCAAAAACTATTTTAGGAAAAGTTTGAGTACACCATTCCAGATAACTGAATATGCTCTAAACATCACTTTTTCGTTTTAACAAAATTATACCGTGCAATGCCTTTCATAACTCATATTATATATAATCAATACCACTTTTAAGACTTTAGTTTAAAATTCATAGAAGAGATAAGCACCATTTTTTCTAGGGTTGTAAAGCCAAACAACAAAAGCTACTTAAGTTGACAAGTTTGAAATCTTATCAATTAAGAGAGAAAACTATATGAAAAATCAACTAAATGAATACCTTGACTAAACTAAACTCACTGAGCGACAAAACGACTCATATGTGATGTTTGTTGTACCAAGCAACTCATGCACCGAATTTTGGTCTCGTCATATCATTCCAGCGAACTCCGATTCAAGCGTGTTAACTATAAACAAAAAGCTCTTTCGAAGTGCCAAATGATACTTTGCTGACTCAAAAGATGGTGGAAGATAGGCCAGTTGCGACGCCAAACACAATAACTCATAAACTGGTACTAGGAATCGCGTGAAACTTCGAAAATTCACTTTGATCATACCGTAACTCTAAATCCACGAACACCCCAAAATTTCATTAGTGCATGATTTTGCAGCTATATAACTCCTAAATTGAATCCAATAATTCATATTATAAATAAATCCGAATTTACAGCTGAACTATGAAATTTCTTCCGATTAAATGAATAAATGGTTTAAATCCTTACCAAGTGCTACTAAACTGAGCTAATATGGCTTATTGGAACTTTCGGAGAGTAAAACGCGACGAAATCTCCCCTTTCCCTTCTTCTTTTTCTCTTCCTTGGTTTCTCCGTTTTTCTTTCTTTTGTTTTTTTACTCTCTCTCTCTCTATTCCTGCTACTGTTATTTTAGGGCCCGTTTGGTAACGTGCCAAACAGTGAAAATTTCAGTTCTTTTGTTCCTAGAAATAGTTTGGGAACAGAAATGCGTTTGGTAAACTTTTTGTTTCCGGGCACATTTTTGCAAAAATTTGTGCCCAGAAACAGTTTTGGAAGAGAAATAAGAAGTAAAAAAAAGTTGCTTCTTGTTTCTCGGCACAATTTTGAGAATGAGTTCTTTTTCTTATTTTTCTTTTCTTCTTTGTGTTGTTCTTCCCTGGGTTATGGCCGGTTGCTAGCGGCCGGCCAGTCGCCAGCGACTGGCCATAGCCCAGGGCCAACGAGGGCGTCATGGCCCTCGCCGGCTGCCGACGGAGGCAAGGGTCCCCTCGCTGGCGAGGGTGAGGGCTAGACCCTCGTCGCCTGGGCGAGGCGGCTCACTGTTGATCATGGCGAGGTCGGCCTCGCCCAGATCGGGCGAGGCCGAGCCTCACCGTCGCAACTAATGGCGAGGTCGGCTTCGCTGAGGGTCGCGACGGCGAGGCTCGACCTCGCCCGATCTGGGCGAGGCCGACCTCGCAATCGCGATCCACGATGAGGTTGGCCTTGCCTGATCTGGGTGAGGCCAGCGGTGAGGCAGGCGGCTACGGCGGCGGCGAGGGTTGCAACGCCCTGGCCTGTGGCCAGTCGCCGGCCCCGATGACCGGCCATGGCCAAAGAAGGGAAGGGTAGAAAGAAAAAAAAAAGAAAAAAAATATTAAACAATTTAAAATATTATTAAAATATTATTAATAAAAAGAAATTTTATATAGTTACCAAACGTATTTCTGTTCTTTTCTATCCCAGGAATAAAAATTTTGGACAGTTATCAAACGCCTTTAAATGCTCAGAAATTGTTTCCGGGCACAGAATAAAAAAGAATCATTTCTGAGTAGAAATAGTTCTCGGGCACAGAATGGTTGTCATGCGCACCTTTAATCTCCTTTTCATCAGGTTCTGAACATCCGACCAAAAAAAAAAATTAGGTTCTGAAGGTGTGGAAATGGGCTGAGGTAGAGACATTTGGACTTGGGCTTCGGGCTCTAAGTTTTACACTATCTTTCTCAAGGACGAAAAAAACACAGGAAGCGATCTGTAAGTGCTAGACAATATAAGGTGACCGGGACAGGAATTAATATGGGGAAAAAATAACGATTAATACAACGAAAAACCTCAAACTAATACACTTGTGACAAATTTATCTCAAACCGATATACCTGTGATAAATTTACCCCAAACTAATTTTTTTAATCACAAAAAATCCCAAATTGGTACAACCGTCACAAATTTACCATCCGTTAATTACCGTTAAATTTTACCGTTAAATTGAAAAATTGGATGACATGTGGCAGTTGACGGGTATACCAGTTTGGTTTTACCCTCCATTTGATCACGGTGTACTAGTTTATGATTTTTTGTGGTATTACAACTTGAATCAAACTTGCCATTAGGCCGATTTCAGCACATTCCCCTGCATATACACAACCATTAAGTGTCTTGAACACCATTTCATTCATTTCACATATTGATACACTTGGTTGAAATTGGTCTTTTCAAGATTTCTTCGTACTGTCATCGTTTTGAACTCGTAAACAATCTTTCTTTTCTTCATTTTTCTCTTTCTCCTTCGTTTGAACAACGCATTCGATCCTTCAAAAAAAATCCATCCAATGCTAAATAATAATTTTCTGCTTTTTTTATATATATTTCATCTTTGTATCGAAATATAAATGAAGTCACGAAGATATTTGACTTTAAATATAGATTATTTATTGTTTACGAAGTCTTATTTCCTGCTTTTAAATCCTCTTAATATGAAATAAAGGATTTGATCTCTCAGAGAGAGCCGAGCCATGGCTGTTACGGAAAGTTCTTCCATGTTATGTGTACTATGATTTTACGGCGCTTGTCAAATGACACTGTTATGTGTATTATGATTTTACATTGGGTATGAATGTATGACTGGAGTCTACATCTAGCAATTACCAAAAGTTCACTTTGGACAAAAACTCTGGGATAAAAGGCTCCATAGAATAAGATTCTGTTGTTGATAAGAGAACTCGATTGCATTTGATTATGCAGTTCTAAACTCCAAAGTTAGCTACTCAACAGTCGGTGGTGAAAATTTATGTATATTTTTTATTAGCAAGACTTAGATATAGCTAACACTTGTATCTATTTAGTAAAAAGAATTTCATCTAAGACTAGGACGAGGGTCTTGCTAGGTGCTAACTACGCCAAATCATCTGCTTCCAGAAGAAATTGAATGTGGTTGATATTGATCGAGTTGGAGGGGACGAGGGTCTTGCTGGCTTGAAGACTCGGACACAACATTGTGTTCTAGCTCGCACAACCAAAACGAGGGTCTTGCTGGCTTGAAAGCATCAATTGTTTTTCTTCTGTAGTCACCGATAACCTCCCCAACACTAGAGCCACTTGTTTGTGGCTCTCTTCTTGTGATGATACTCCTGATTATTAGAGAGTTTTCTTGTTTTTTCAATCCCAAACTCTATTGCAAGGGGACAAATCCCTTACTTAGTACAGGGCAACTCTCCTCATACAAATTTCCCCTAGTGTGGATACAGGGACACCCTTAGCACCAGAGCCAGGCACCCAATACAGAGTCATATCAAGAAGGTTTTACATGAAGGAACAACTCGATGATCACACATTGACAGAATAATAGTCAGGAAAGCGCATCAGAATCGTGAGAATTTTCAAGCTCCAAGAGCAAAAAGCACGACGACCATGCTATTCATATGAAGACATCAAAAACAGACTATTTAGACATACATAAGTATGTATAGATTTCACCCACATGCTGACTAAACTAACACAATGTAGGATCTACCACATAAGCCCCTTGCAATCGTTCTTGCGAAAAGTGACCAAAAGCAGTCAAGCTAACACACAGTTTTCATACTTAAGTGAACAATTGCCTCATAGCCTATTTCAAACCTTAGTGTTTCAACAGAATTGAGTCTTCAAATTTGACCAAGCAGTAGTTGATCTAGACATTCTTTCCTCGGCTACTCTCTTCTTTTCCTCAGCCTCAGCTACTTTCTTCTGCTTATCTTCATAGCCCAACTTTGCCTCTTCAGACTTGACCCGCACGATCTCCCAGTCTGAGAGGAGCTTGTCGCTCCTGGACTTTACTCCCTCCAATTTTCTCTTGAGTTCTTCCTCTTCCTTGACGAGGTCACCCATCAACTTCTTACAAAAGATGTGAGCCTCATGGCACTTCGTCATAGCAGAGAACCATTGATCCCTTTGCAACTTTTCCAGCTCAAACTCAGCATTGTCCTGCTCAAATGTTAAGAAGTCGGAAGTGAAATCATTGAAATTTTCCCGAAATTTCTCAATTGCTATGTGTTGCTCCGACGATAATCCAGTTCTGGCTGAGCTTAAAGTTGATAGTGCATCCCATAGCCTCTCTTTCATATTCAATTTAAAGAGATCCGAAAGGCATTCCTTCAAAGACTGCTTAGCCTTCCTAACTTCTTCTAAGCTAGGAATTTTAGCCGTCAAAGCACCTTTTTGGTGGCCCCAACTCGATCCTACATTAACACCATTAGTCTCAGCAGCATTGATTAGTTCCTCCAGACCAGTAAAATACGAGTCAAAGCCATCGGTTCGTCTAGCTGGCTGAATATTTACCGGAGGAGTAACTCTTAAGATGCAAACTTCGGCTTTAATCACCAAAGTATCGTTTACTAGGTATCCCCCAGTACGATTATGAAGATCAGTCAATGGAATGAAACTCGGATAACCCCGGTCAATCTGTGTTGCAGTGAAAACATGTTGCGTCCCTGCAGAATCAGGAGACAGGGTGACAAATTCAAAAACTCCTTTACTAAAACACCAGAGCATAAATGTGGAGGAAACATTAGAGACCATCGAGAACTAGAATGTTGTATTGTGCATCAAGCAAAGTACTAGCAACAGAAGAAGCAAACACCTCCTTATGATCGGCTTAAGTCATGAAATTCATACATAAGTCAATAAACTGATAATGCACAACATTTTGACACCACCAGACGTAACTATCTCAAACTTAAACTGTCACTCCTCTCCTTTATCTGGATCAAAATTTAGATCGTATAGGTGTGCAGTCAAGGCCCAACTCCTCCATCCACTGGACCAGTTGCTAACAAACTCAACTTAGTTAAATTCCTTAATCAGTGACCTCGGGATTGTTGTGTGGGCATGTTAGAAGCTCACCCGCCTTTGAGAGGTCTAACGAATGGAAAATACAGTAACCATATTCTCTCCCTCAGCTCAACATCTCTCTTTCTACTTCTTTTGACCTATTCTTTTCTCATCTAGACCGTTCTTCTTCTTCTTCAAGACACCGATCTCTCGAAATCAAGATCCACAACCGATCAGAGAGAAACCCATCATACACTTACATTAAAAAGAAGAGATTCCAATAAAAATCAATCCAATTCAAGAACAAACCCTTTCTAATAGAGCGACCATTATTGATTTGATCGATCACACTCAAGCTGAACTTGGCTTTTCTGGTCCACCCGTTGGGCAACGTCGCGCAATCGGGGACATCGAGGTACAGCGACAGATGGTCCGTGTTATTCCCCTTGGGGAATACCAGAATCCTCCTGCTCAAAAGGGATCGAACAGACAGAAGAATCACTTGGCAACACGATGATCATGCTATCATCAAGAAACAACCGCAAAACTTGGAGAAGAGAAGTAAACAATTTTGAAGTACCATTTACAGCCAGACACTGTGAATGCTTCAGAGTAAAGCTTGTTCGCATCCTGCTCACTGAAGTAGCTGATTTTCCACGTGAATTCTCCCCGGTTAACATCGTTTTGTGCATCCATTTCTTTCTTTTTATTGGGCTGCTGATTCTGCAAGATCAACTTTCGCAAACAACACGCATGCTTCGTCTTGGCCGACACTCTAATTGAGTACTTGTGTCGAACGTTGTTGTCTCTTCTACTTCAAGGCGATGGAATGTTGGATGTCTCTGGCTTTAATAGAAGCAGGGGGTAACGAGGGAAATTCAGAAGGGAAAGGACAAGGAGAGAACTTCCCCGCGAAGTTAGAGAGGAAAAACCAGGAGTGGTGGTGGTCCACTCGGGTTCACAGGAAAAAGGCATGTATCATTCACACTTTTTGGTTGGCACCCTGCACACTGAAAGCCAAATGAGTTACTATGCCTCGATCTGACAAGCTCCACTTGGGATCGACAGTCTGTAACACGAGATTATAATGTACCTCGAACGGGACGCCAAGTTGCGGAGTTTCGATTGAGGTTCGTCGGTCCAGATCAATCTCGTATCAACGTGTGAGCACGATTGATAATTTTCTCGTGTTCGTGTTCAGCTGGCCAGATACGAAATTTGTCCGCATAACCCGTTTAAATTAATGGGTTAATATTGACACGATTTGTATGCGACCCGTTCAAATACGAATAATTACAAGACTATTATTTTGGCAAAAGGACACTATAAGTGCCATAACTTGTGTACGGCGCTCACTTTGGTGCCATAACTTTTTTTCGGATTACTTTGGTGCCAAGTCGGAGGAAAAACGATCACTTAAGTGTCATAACTTTTTTTTGGATCACTTTAGTGCTAAAATTTTTGAAAAACGATCACTTAAGTGCTAAAATTTTTGAAAAACGATCATTTAAGTGCTAAAATTTTTGAAAAATGATCACTTAAGTGCCAATCTCCGGTGAGACTCCGGCGAGCCACGTCAGCTTCAGAAATTAATAAAAAAAATGCCACGTCAGATTTCCGGCAAAAAATTGTGTACGGCACCGGAGTTGGCACTTAAGTGATCTTTTTTCAAAAATTTTAGCACTTAAGTGATCGTTTTTCAAAAATTTTAGCACTAAAGTGATCCAAAAAAAGCTATGGCACTAAAGTGAGCGCCGTACACAAGTTATGGTACTTGTAGTGTACTTTTGCCCTATTATTTTCATGCTCTTCACTATTAAGATTTTAAATTGACGATAATTTATTGACTAGACCATGTTTTTTTAATTTGATTTGATGATATTTTGTTGACGGATTATTGCAATTTGCCAATAAATATTATGAAAAATCGAGGATATTTTATGTCAAGTTTGTATTGGTGGGTTGATTTCATGTCACAATATTTTAGTGACGACATGAACATGGCACATGGACATGAATTGCCACCCTAGTTTTATTAGCATTCCTTTTCTACTTGTGTTTTTTCTCTTTGTCAATGAAATTTTCACGCCATTCCCTTTGTTTGGGTATTTATGCAATGAACATCAGTGCTCTATCGGTGAAATACATATAGGTACGTTAGATGCTGTTAACTGCCTTACATGTTTCAGCATTAGGAGGTCATTCTGGTGTGAGGGGCACTGATCAAAGGCAAGTATCTGTTGTATTGGCCAAGGATGACACAGGATGTGGTGAAATAGGTTAAAGCCTGTAATGTGTGGCAAAGGAATAAGGGGTAGCACACTCGTGACCCAGGGGACTCTTGCAAACCACTGAACATTCCTTCTCAGGCCTGGACTCATGTCACAATGGATTTCATTGAAGCCTTGCCTAAATCTGATGGGAAGAATACTGTGTTTGTGATGGTGGATCGACTCACCAACTATGCTCCTTTTATGGCCATGTCTCATCTTTCACAGTACTAGAAGTGGCCAAGTTGTTCCTCTACAACTTTTATTAGTTGCATGGTCTACCCCTAAGCATGGTGAGTGATAGGGACAAGATATTTAATAGTTCGGTTTGGCAAGAAACCTTCAAGCTAATGGCAACACGATTGCATCTATCGACAGCATAAAACACCAGTTAGATGGGCAAGTTGAGAGACTCAATCAGTGTTTGGAGAATTACTTGAGGTGATGCATTTTGCTCAAGCAAACAAGTGGCTCGACGGTTTTTTTGGCTGCTAAATGCTGATACCATACCACCTTTGGAATGAGCTCACAAGCCTCAGGCGAGCTCGATGTCGCCAAATTTGGTGAGGTGGAGCCTTGCCCAAGGCTGGCAAGGCTCAAGCTTCACTGGCCTCCGGCGAGCTGATTCCTCGCCTGTGGCTAGTCGCTGGTCACCAGTTGAAAATGAAGAAAAAAAGAAAATAAAAATTTTCTAGTTCATTTTTAAATTTCAGCCAAAAACCGAAAAATATTATTATTTTCTTGGAAAATAATTTCATGGAAAACATTTTCTAAAAATGTCACATTTCCGGCGAAACAAATAGAGATTCAATTTTTACAAGAAATTATAAAAATTGTCCACTAGATTTGTATTGCATGGAAATGTTTTAGCAATATAATTTTTTTTAAAAATTATAAGAAACAAGTTTTCCTAGATTGGGTTAAATATGGAAGTGTTTGAGCAATATGAGTTGGGTCGAGTCGGGTATGGATTAGGTATAGGTCAAGAAATTCATATTACAAATAAATATGTCATAAATGAATTAATGGATCAATTTGGTTCAGACCATTTATCACCCATACTCAAATCTCACTCGACCTACTCGTTTAACAGGTCTATTTCAGAGGTTTCTCTTTTCTTGTAAACATGGTGTCCATCTATACGTGGTACATTCCAATTTTCTAAACTTTTCCCAAAATCATTTATCATTATTTTCTCGGAATTCTTAAACAAATTCTGCCTATTCATTATATCTTTCCAAGAACTAGAACATGTCCAATTAAATTTTCCCGCCATTAAGTATGTTTGTAAGTCATGTAATATATTATCCGGTATTAGTGAACGATTTATACCCTTTCTCTGTCCTAATAAAATTTTTGATTTTATAGGGACTTTTATGGGTTACGTGACTTGGGTAATAATCAGACACGACGAGACCAATGTGATTTTAGTTTGTTTATGACTGTTGTAACTAATTCCTTTATGGATGATAACTCCTAAGAAGTATATAATGGAGGGCAAAAACACAAAAAAAATGACAAATTAAGTTATTTTCTAGAAAATAAAGCTTTAATGGCAATATTGTAAATTGTTAAGGCTACAAAGGCAAAAAGGTAATAAAAAATAGTTCTTTGATTCATTCTAATTAGAGGTGAGCGGTTCTAGGTTCTGTATAGGTTCTACATGAAACCTAAAACCTGGAACCTACTCATTAGAATAGATTTATCATTTTTTGGAACCTAAAACCTATCATGCATATCTTGGGATCTGGCCAAGGTCGATTCAAAGGTCTATCTAGGTTTTACTTGTATTATTAATTGAACGATTACAGCGAAT